>OY728152.1:1761557628-1762807628 GCA_963277665.1 Viscum album
TATGTTTTACTCTGTATGTGATATTTTTATACCATTTATGGTTTATGGCTAATGTATTGACATTTTTTATTCTATTTTTAGTACGAATGTTTATGTTATGTTTCAACATTTCATTTTTGAGGAATGAAATGGAATTAGTAAGTTATGGGTGGGGCCCGCTATATCCCCTTGATGCATCGTTAGTTCTTATGAGAAAAACTATTTTCTTGGTACAAGGCCTTGAAAAAAAAATTATTTGTACTCTTGGGATGAGGCCTTGACTATGTGGTAATGATGTCTGGCATTAGGCATTCCCTCATTATAAAATTTATTATTACATATTATTGTTCAACTCGTAGAATATCCATGTGCGTGTATATATGGTAATGATTGATATATTTTCTCCATATTTTGTTCATGTTTATGTTTTTAAGTATATTGTTTTTATTACACATCGTGCCTCAAAAGATTATAGCTTCCGCTAAGTTATTTAACCTTACTGAGCATTTTTTATCACCCCTTTCTTATGTTTTGTTTTCCTAGAATTACAAGAAATGTATTGTGTTTGATATGTAGGGTTACACTAGAAGAATAATGGAATTATCAATATATTATTTATGTTGTTTTTTATATTTGAATGTTTACTGTAACGTTCGTGTTTGTAATATATTTTCCAAGAATACTAAATTGATCAGTCCTTCAAAACATCATTCCTTAGAATCATGCCAATGAATTAAAATAATTCACCAGCTCCGGACTTCTGGGGTTGGGGAGTTACAGGAGGAGTAATACTCTCACCATCCAAAGTGACCAAAAAGTATGCACCATAGGGGTAAACCTTGTGAATTAAATTAGGTCCCCCCTATTTGAGATCTAGATTCGGTGGTTTCCTATCTAGTATCATGGAATTCTCAAGGCCAATACCTCATCACCTTGTATAAAAGAGTAGAGGATAACATTCTTATTGAAATCCACATCTATATTGTTCTAATGTCTCTCTAGATTATGCAAGGCAAAAATCCTATTCTCATCAAGCACATCTAGCTCTTCGAGAAAAATTTCAGATACTTTCTCTTCTGCATGTTGATCATAGTCGGTTGTGTGTAGTGAGGGTAACTGAATCTCGATTGGTAGGACTACCTTTGTTTCGTACACCATGGAATATGAAGTCACCTAGAATTGATTATGATTCATCATCTAGTAATCCCAGATAGCATTGGGGAGTTTTATGGCCAATTCTTCTTGTTTTGAACATCCATCATCTATAGAATTTTAAATATGGGTTTGTTGAATGCATTGATCTGCCGATTTTTTACACATGATAGTGAGAGGTATGATTAGAACAGATATTGTACTTAGAGTATAGTTTCTTCAACTTGGATGCCATAAATTTGGTACCATTATCAGTGAGAATAGCAAGAGGAACCCCAAATCAGTGGATGATACTAGATCTCACTAACTCAAAGATAGAATGAGCCTTGACTTCATTAAGTAGAATTGCCTCCTCCCACATGGAAAATAAATTTATAGCAGTTAGAATGAACATACACTAGTGAGCTATTACTGGTGGGTATGGTTCCATTACATAATGTCCCCATAACACAATGGGCAAAGAGTGCGTGGTAGTATAGAGAGGCTCTGGTGGAAGATTCACAAAATTAGCATGGATCTGGCATGCATGGAACCTCTTGGAAAACTTAATAAATTCATAGATCATTGTGCACCAAAAATATCCCATTCTTCAGATCTGATGAGAGAGTTTTTTCCCTACCTTATGAGCCCCACAGGAACTGAAATGAAATTCCTAAATGACGTGAGATACCTTGAATACTTGAATTAAATAGAGGAGAATCCCATAAATCACACATTTTTAGAGGATTTTCCCAAGACTAGGACCACTCCGGAGGGTGAACTCAATATGCACCATCGGATTCACTCACATTTGGATCGGTATTTTAGGAGATTACTTTATGGAAGATACTCTATAAAGGCATTCATCTAGTAGGGTCCCTTCCAATGTTGTGGTGAGGGGACTAAGAGGTCCCGATGTGGGGTCATCGGTGGTAAGGTAGATTACCTGCTAGTTTTCATCAACATCTGGAGTGATGGGAGATATGACTCTTCGGTGAGCCACATAAATAATCAAATCATCATGGTCAGGATCTGCAAGAGATGCGGTTAGGTTAGACAATCCATTAGCTCGACCATTCTACGATTGAGGGACATGAGTAACTTCTGTCCGAGAAAAAAACTAGGCCATTAATTAGAATGTATATTCTAACTGAGGTATGAGATTCGGCCTCCTGATAGCATAGTTTTCATTGATCTTATTGATGACCAGCTTAGAGTCCCCTTTCACATGTAAATGGGGAACATCAATCTCATGGGCTAGCTTGAGACCAGTGATGAGAGCCCGGTACTCTTCCTCATTGTTGGTACAGCCTTCTAACAACAAGAATTAATAGGTTAGAACATCTTGGGTAGACGTGAAGAAGATGATACATAGGCCTACTCTGTTGATTCAGGGATCATTGAGTCTCCTACCGGTAAGGATTTAGGAAGTTCCATAAAAGTCCATTTTCAAACATAGAATGGCTTGATCGACTGAAATGATTGCCTCATCTATAGTGTCAAGATTATAAGATTTCTCTGTGGGAGATAAATAGGTGGAATGAATTTCTTCCAAGGCATATCCCTTGAGAGCCTTCTGGGAAAAAACATGATGTTTAACTCTTCAAGGATCACTGCTCACCATGCTATATAGCCAATCAACATGATACGGTTCATAATATACTTTAGCAGATCCATTCCAGACACTAGTTTTATCTCATGGTGCTTCATGAAATGTTTCAATTTCTACACTTTGAATACTAGGGAAATGTAGAACTTCTCGATAGGGGAATATCTAGTCCCTGTATCAAGGGTCATGCAGCTGAGATAGTATAAATTGGTATCTGTTCCCTCATTGTTCTTCTGGGTGATAAGGGAGTTGAGGGAACATTCCAAGGCAGTCACATAAGGGACAAGTGGATTTTCAGTAATTTGAGACATCAGAACCGAAGGATGTACCAGGTACTTCATGGTTTCCTCAAAAAGTGTCTATCATTCTTCATCCCATTGATAATCAGGACCATTATTCATGATCCAAGAAAAGGGCTTACACTTTACAACCAGATTTTCAAATCATCATATATAGCCTAAGTGTCCTTCAAATCTTCTAAGATCATGAATGATATTTGGAGGAGACATCCGACTAATGGCCTTGTTCTTTTCTAGATCGATCTCACTACCACTATATCTAATAGCGAAGATAAGAAAATTTCCTGAGGTGACCCCAAAGGTACACATCAATGTGTTTATCTTCTGATGGTAGGATTATAGGAAGACAAAAACTTTCTCAAAATCCCTGAGATGGTCCTGACACTAGTGATATTTAACCACTATATCATCGACATATCATTATACTAATGTATCAAGGATTTTATTGAATATGTTGTTCATGGCACACTGATTGGTGGAACCTATATTCTTTAGATCAAAAGGCATTACCTGGTATTTTAAAGAACCTTATAATTCCTTGATGGTGGTAAAATCTTCATCCTCAGTGTCCATTTGGATTTGATTATATTAGGAATACCCATCAATGATGGAGAGATACTAGAACCCAATGGTGTCTTTGATCAACATTTAGGTTGCAAGAAGGGGAAAATCATCCTTCTTACAGTGACAGTTGAGATCCCCAAAGTCATTGCATACTTTTATCAGTCTGTTCTGATTCATGACTATCACATTGTTAGCTGACCATCGAGGTTACTATACCTCCTTCATAAAGTTAGATTCGAAGAGACTATCAACCTTAGTCTTTACCGTGGCCCCGTGAGATGGTTTCATCTTTTTTGGAGGATATTTAATCTAGCGATGATTTAATGGGAGACCAAGATGGTGGATGGTGACCTAAAGATATTTCCCTAGATGTTCTTTATAACATAAGAAAAATACACCATGATTGTACTTTAGAAAAATCCACATATCTATGTTCTCTTTTTCAGGCATAGTTGTGAGGATTAGTGTTGGTTTTCGATCCGTCTCAGTACTGAGGTTCACTTATACCAATTCATCGATCATAGTGGAGATACCATTTTCGAATGTGGTAGGGGTTTCTTCCAAATCATATTCTTCATCTATGGTGAGAGGATCATCAGAAGGAGGAAACTCCTCTGAGTCGACATATCCTGACTGGACACCGGTACGAGCCTAAGTGGTAGTGGAAACCTCATTGGGGGACTCATGCACTATTGAAACCAGGGCAGTGATAGATGTCAGCCCAATCCCATATGGCCTTCACCCTAAGGGGACATGCTTGATAATATAAAAGAAATATTGGCATGTCAGATTGATCTGGTTTATCCCATCCCATTCAAACAATAAAGTATGATATATTTCAATTGCTATGGGGTGGACAACCCATTACCTTATAGGAGTAGGGGGCTCTGGGATTACCTGGTCCTAGTTTTTTCAGGAATAAGAGGTGATCTCACGACATTCAATAGGCTTGGGAAAGAGCTTCCCCCTTGTTCTAGAAACAACAAAGTATTTCCCCATGTTTGGGGTTGTGGCCTCCAATCAGTGAATTTGGAAAATGTAGGCGTCATCCAACTTTGTCTATGTGTTTGTCGTAGTTGTAGCATGCTCAAACTCATTAGACTTAACCTTCTTATCCTTCCTCTAGTAGTAGTTGGAATCCCAGTAGGGGGCTTTGCAATAGGAAAGGAGAGACTCTTCATCTTGGAATACACCTACTCAACTATTAAGAGAGTACCTAAGGCATTGGTGATATGAGGAAGAGATTGTTTCATGAAATTGGAGACATGGTCTACCCATAAATACGTTGTAAGAGGTGTCATGTGAGAAAACCATGAACACAGTTCCTTCAACTAGGACACCAAACATGGTGATTTGCATATCTTTCCAACAGGAATCTTCTCCATCCTATCATAACCTTGAATATTCAGGTCATAGTGACTTTGATATGTTTCAGACAACCAGATATTAAAGAGTATCCAGGTCGGGAAAAGATTGATCCCCAAGCCTGTGTCTATAAGACATAGGAAGACCTCCACACCATTGAACTATCAAGTGATGTATAGTGTGAGGGTGTGCCCATGTATAAGAGAACCATCGTCTTCTCCAGAAAAAAGCGATGATGGACTAACATTCTGCATGCTCGACTGTCTCAGCATCGAAGGCTTCTACGGATTCCACTTCTGTCTCAAACTAGAGGGGGATTATTAATGCCTCTACAAGGGATTCATGAATATCTACTAATTGTAGGATAGTCTCCCAGATATATATCATTTTAGTAATTATAGATAGAATCTTGAGGAAATAATATTAACATGCCAGGTGTAAACTTCTACTGACTGGAGGTCTCTCTGTGGTAGGAGGTATGATAGGCACAATTGGTTGAACATGCAGATTCTGGCTGGTGTTGGGGATGTCCCACTTCTAACTAGTCGAATTGTAAATAGTGGATACCAGCTAAGGGATAGATGACTATAGTCCATCCATGATAGAACATGACTGGTCATAGAATGGTCATGGTGGTTCTGCCTGATCAAAAAGTTCAATCGGTGGAGGGGGTGAACCTGACAAAAAAATATGAAAAGGTTTCACATTGTAAGATCTATTTTGGGCCTTCCGTTATGTCTCGGTGGCATGAAAGTATTGGATGGAAGCCCTGACCAATGAATTCGGGCGATTTACATACCCACAACGTTGTCGAAACTTGTGTTGACAGAGGATGTAAGGAGGGTCTTCCCAGTGCTCTTTGTTATTGGGAACCTTATAAGGGTTTACCAGCTCAATGGTATTGACAGAAGCAGACCCCTGGTCATCATTTGAAGAATCCTCTATTTTTTGGTGCATTATTCGGGACATCCACAACTCTATAGCCATGAAATAACTTAGAGTACAAGATGGATTTGTCATGGGCAGAGGTCTTTTTCTTCTAATGTGATATCAGTTATTGTTCCCCTAAGAGGTTGAAGGCTAAGATTTTGATGTAGAGGTAGTATCCCTAGGTAGAAAAATGACTTCTGAAGTCTCAGTCTAGCTTAAAAATGAATGGATAATACCATTGGAATGGGTGAATACTTTGGAATCCATCTAGTCATCGTATTTTTGAGACCCGTGGTAAAAAAAATGATTCCATTCACCATCGTTGTCACCGTCGAGATTTATAAACAGACATGCCACCTATGTCAGGGATGGACCCGGCCTGACTGTTTTTATCGACCCGGTCTTAAATTTAGTATTTAAAAACATAGCACTACTTTAGGGTGTACCCAACGAACTGGTGATAGGGAAATAGTTGGGGTAATAAGTGAGATCTGCCTCTTTAAGACGCTTACATTCTGACAACCACATGATTCAATGGTCCAAGGTTCATTGGAAATAACTAAGAACCTAATAATCGTTAAATGTGTAGGTCCAGTTCCTCGAATCTGGGAAAGGATCACTAGGATATTGGCCCTGAAGAGGGGCTGGTGGAACCTATTATAGAGTTGGAACCCAGTTATCTCGCCAATGTTGTGTGGAACATTATGTAAGAGGGCATGTCGATTATGAGGTGCGAGCTGCTGAGCTGGTGACTATATTTGAGGGGGTAGACCTCATTGATTCTATAGAGGTGGATCTAGCTGTAATAATTCTAGCTATCTGGTAGAATCAATTTTTGCTAATGTGGCGGTCTTGGCCTTAACGGCTCTCCTTATAGGAGCTATAGGAGGCAATGGGCGTGTCTGCTTGGATTGTTGTAAGGCTTCCTCTAGATGTTGAGGTTTGTCCAAGAAATATTGAAACCCACCTAGGATGTTCATAGCAATGATAGAATGTACTAGTTCGGTCTTCACATTCCCCACACACATCATTAGTACCTACTCTAAGATTAGTTTCTTATCAAGGGAATATGTGAGGCCCTTCCACCTAGTAAAAAATTCTGCAACGTGCTTGTCAGGCCTCTGTTTGAAATTTGAGAGGCCAACAATGGTTGTCTTCCGGTTTGTGGAACTGAACTGGTATAGAAACAGCCTATGAAGATCCTACAAACAAGTTATTGTCTCAATGGGTAACTGATTGTACCAGACCAATGCTTTCCCTTCTAGTGTCTCATCAAAATACTAGATCTTAGCGGTCTCCTGGTACATTGGAGTTCCCAAAATTGGTCCACAACTTGAAATAACGTGTTCTAGATGGTGTCGCGGATTGCTCGTCCCATTAAAGGGGGAGATCGTAGGATTTATGAAACCCAGTTTTGTTGGCATAACGTCAAACCATGCCATATATGGCTGGCTTGAAGGCAGGATTTACAGCTATCAATTTTCTAGGGCCTTGAGGTGAGCACTATGTGATACCATTGGATAATCTGGATGGGAATTCTCATCTTGACGGGGGTCCCAAACCACTAACACTTTTGTAGGTTCTTCGACGTGGTATAAGGGCCTAGCGGCTCATGGGGAAACTCACGAAATTACCTAGGATGCTAGGGGATAACCTGTAGATTGGCTGGTGGGATCTGGGTAGTGGCTAGAGGAACCTAAAATAGGTCCTTAGTAAAGTTGTCATGTAATTCAGGTAGATTGGGTGATGGATATCTCAACCACATTCCATAAACACCTGCCTCTACCATGTCAAGATGGGTAGGGTTGTTGAGATCACCCAAAACAAACTCACCTCGAGGAGGATGTACACACCCTTCTCCCTATGGCCCTGGTTAAGGATTACAATAATTTGGATTATGTTTCATGGAACGCTCGGTGACGATCTCATCAAACATATTTTTCTATTCAACAAGTTGTTGACACAACACTTCTTTTTTAGGGTCATATTCTTTTTTTAGCTCTGAGCCAGATGGATCAGACTATTTTACCGTTCGAACATTCTCTTTTCCATCTTGGGGGGTCTCAACCGAGGGGAAATGACTCCAATGGTTTTGGAAGGCCAAGAAAAGTTCATTGATGGTGATTATAGACACCTACAAGATCTTTAAATTATTATACCTCCCCAGAAGGTTGTTCCACTTCTCCAGAACATGTGCCAGTGCCCCCTTCTGGGTATATCTCATGAATAACCATGTTCAATGTGATGAAGCCCGGAATAATATCCTTGATATCACCTAGTGAACCTGGATTGCACAAGATATGACTAAAATGTATGTAAGAAAACTTCCCCCAACCATAGATCTAAACATGTGGGGAATCCAATTTTATAACAATGTGAAGCACATATAATTTCTCTACACATTATTGATATAGGTTATGATGATAACCAGGAGATGTAGGGTGCTGAGATATACAATGTCTGGCCAACTCAACTAGGTGGCACTGCTGGATAATGTAGTCATAGTGATTTCTGATCATGGCGTACGCTAAAAACTGGAAAAGGAGATGTAAATGCATCATCCCTAAGGTTTGATGGAGAATCATAACCTCATATTGGGTAAGGGACCCTGGAATGTTAACTTTTGCAGTTCCAATTAGGAAAAATATCTTAGGGAAATGGTCCACTGTGGGAATTTACCACAAACATATCAACTCAGACTCGGGATCTGGTCCTTGATTTCCCTACTCTTCGACTTGAGGTAGTTTTTGGACTGGTAACGACACTGCATCTGACCGTTGTGGAGATATTAATGGCCAGTGTAAAGTATAGAAGACGAGTTGAAAATCCACCACATCTTGGTTTTTCTCCCAAAGAATCCATTGATCGCACCACCACAACCATGTAAGATGGAATAATGTCCACTATTTCCATGATGGGGTTGTGGACACTAGTGGTGGGTCACACTGTTTCTCATCCTTTATTGGAACCCATTACAACTCTTTGTGATATCTTATTGAATAATAAAATTATCCTATTAACGATAAAGAGGATTGCACCGCCAGACCCTAGAAAGTGGTCAAATATTCCTCATACTATATGTATCTTCAGAGGAATGTAGGGATCTATGGAACTCAGTTTCTGGAAGGATGAGGCCTATACACCTTGTTCATTCCCCAACCCCCAACATATAGAATCGGTGTGATGGTTCCATCATTGAATCACACTCCTATTAAAAGTTTGAAAAGCGAGAAGGTTTGATTGTAGTTTGAGGTTTCTCAGGATTCTTCCTTTTGTGGTGACGAACCAGAATCCTGCCCTGGGATTGTTTTTCAGGGCTAGGTAGATATTTTCACATGGGGAGGACCTCGTCATGGGTTGGTTATAAAGTAGGGAGTACAACCTCTTAGACAAACTGTGGTGAAATGAGAACCTAGGAAAATGTCAACTGAATGATTGGGAGGACATCAATGAATGAGGGTATAGTAGTGGGGAGAGCATCCAATGAAGATGGAAAGAACATGGGGATGGTCTCTATAGTGGTCATCTGTAGTGCCGGGAGTACCTTCACATCAACTAAATCTAGTAACTATGGTACGAGGAGGGAATGTTTTCTGACCATACTGTATATTATAGAGACCTTCGTGATGACCTTCAATGAAATGGGGAGGGCCACCATTGGAGTCGGTGAGAATATGGGGTGGATCCCCATACTGTTATGTGACAGGGAAAGGACAATCCTCATATTGACTACCTAGTGGGAAGAAAAAAATTCATACTTGGGACAAGGGGCACAAGGAGGACCGTCATGCTGAACGTCAACAGGATGGGTATGACCTCCACCCGGCTGGATGATAGTGGCATGGGGAGGACCTCCATCCTAGATGCGAGAGTAGGGAGGAACTCCACTCTATCTGAGGATGGTAGAGGGAGGACCTCTGTACTGGATGTTATCATCATGGATTAGCCTCTGACAGTTGTTGTTTGCACCAATGACCGGGGTGGTTGACTCAACCTATATGTAAGGTTGTCTGTGCCTCACTCCAGACTGAGCATGGAAATTACTGCACTCTGGGATAGGGAAGTTCCCCTTCCATGGAACAAAAATATGGGGATAATAGCATGTGCTAGTAGTGACTCAGGGCATGAGAGTTCCAAAAGTTGATTCCCCTTGGAGATCAAATTCTGGAGCCTGCACCTGACATTGATGATGGGTTAGTTGGACTAGGGCCAACTATTAAGGGGTATGGACCACCTAATCCTTGGTCTGTGGTCTTGGTTGGCGATGCAGGAGCCTTCCTCAACGGATCCCTAGCTGAAGTCCTAACTGAGTAGACTCGTACACCAATTACCTAGTTCATTTAAGGGAGGTAATCATAAGATCACTCTTGGGATAGGCACCTGAAGTTGTTGAATGTTGGAGTGGGGAGTAGCAACTCACTGCACGACAACTAGGGGTGGCGGTGCTCACGGGGCAAAAAAGCCTCCAGGTCTTGATGTTCCATATCCCTTATCAGGATAATTCCCTCCTATTCATATTGAATGACAAGAGTATTGATCACCCTCCATTTAATATGTATATAAGATGATATGTGGAGTGGGTTCCTGGTAGCTGTGGTCATGGAAGTTGCCTTAGAAGAGACGGAGTCATGCAAGACTGCCGTGTTGGAATTTCTCCCACCCTCACATCCGCAAGTTGGAGGTGATCGGTTTCCTTTAGCTGTAGCTTGGGTCCTGCAAAGAAAGGGAATTCAACCATACGTATAGGAAATAGTATTGTGATTCCTAGTTCCCCAGCACCATTCAATCCTCTATGGTATGATATTAATATCCACTCTAAAAAGTCGTATATTGGTATGCCCAAAAAACAATTGTTCCAAATCCTGGGGAGTTTCATGCCAGGCCCACTATTTTCCTAGTGGGATCTGGCACCTGATAGATGGATCTGGTGACACTCTTATCTTTTTATGTCTCAAATGCTACTAAGATATATATTGAGGATAATAATTTCAAGTTAGGTTTACCACTTCTATTTCCAATGCTTTCGTCGGGGCGTGCATCCATATGTGGTGACACTCTAGTTTTTTCCCCACATTCACATTTTCCAAAGGCATATGGAATCCATCACATCATCAGTTGTGTTTTCTCCTTGTTCAAGATGGAATGATAGAATTTCGGTCTCTCATTCTATGTATTCTTTATCAGAACTTGTCGCCTAATCCGGGTCTTCCTCATAGATTTTAGTTGTGGTTTGTGAAAATCTTCCTGGTTCCATATCTTTGTAGATGTTGGTTAATTATGCTTCTTATGTTAGGAAGTTCTGAGGGGTATTTCTAAGGAAACATCCTTCGGTCTGAGTAGATTGTAACATCAAGCATGTCAGAGCATATCTGGATGCATGAATATTGGTCAACTATTTTATTTCTCATAAGAGGGCACCTCAAGGGTGTATAACCTGAGGCAACCTGCATAGATCACAAGGTATCATATGTCAGAGGCATTTCACTAAGGTTTTCTATAGATTCCCATGTTCGACATGGGATATGTCATGAGTTTAATGTATTGCGGAGACAGTTACAATGAAAACAATGTTTCCGTGGTTTTCCTCAGACATTTCATGTTCAACCTAGGGTTGGCTGTCAGTTTAAAATCTTGTGGAGATGGAATGAGAGTTATCAGAATGCCCAAAGGAGGCAGATTAGATTGGTACATCCCAAAGAGGATGTTCTTGGATGTTTTACCAAATGGATGGATTAGTACACCCAATAAGAGTGGACCCAGGGTTGTGTGTCCCATAAAGGGAAGATATCACATCGTGAAGGATGATCTAGACATCACTCAGGGCAGATCAAGGGAGGTACGCCCCATAAAGGGAAATACCAAGGTTTAACATTGAATGGGATTGAACCCCTTCAAGGTTTCCTACATACCTTGTGTAGATGATAGGGATCAAAACCCATGTAGTTTTAAGGGAGAGACATGTAATCAGGGTGTACACAAAGGACCATGACTAGGAGACATGATGGGGCTTACGCATGGATAATGGCCCATCGCAAGAGGGAAACTCTTGGTTGGATTTTTATGGATTGTGTGGGGATTATTAATGGTTATATTCCCATGTAAATGGTGTGATGAACTCGGGATGGGGTGGGCCTGGTATGAATCAGGATGGATTATGGATTCTTGGACAAAGTGGATGGGATGAATAGGATGGAACTGACATAAAGATGACAATGATGTTGGCTTGAACCTCAGAGGGTATTCCTACATATCTTCATGGAGAGGAATTAAATTATAAATAGTTCTGTGGGGTGATGGGACACCTAGGAAGTCGGGTTGTGAGAATAGAGTACATAGATGGGGACTCAAACGGAATTAGAACCTCTAGGTAAGGGCAGGATCTTCCAGAAACACATCAACTTGAACAAAAGTCCAGGATGAGTCATGGATGATGAGATTTAACCTCAGGTAGGCTTTCTATGTATCCCCATATTAGGGAATCAAATTCTATGTAGTTCAAGATGGGTTATGGAATCAGAGTGTACACAAATGACAGCAACCTGAAGACGTATTGGGGATTATAGGTGGTTAGCATTCCATTATAATAGGGACACTCTTTCTTGAAGGTGTATGGATTGATTGAGGAGCTTATTCATGGCTATATGTTCAGGAACAAGTATGACACTACTAAGGGGTGGGCCACAGATGTGGGTCCCAACAATGGGGATACATATGTTTACCAGTGTTTAGGGTTGATCCTCGGGGAGGCTTCTTATGTACCTAACTTAGGATATAGGGATCAAAACCAACATAGTTCAAATGAATATAGTGTAATTTCATGAAAAATGGAAGGGTCATACATTTTAACATCATGAAGGATGAGGGTGAGCCAACGTGAACTGGTTGTGACCAATTGGTGATGGTCTTTAACCTCAATGAGGATTCCTACGTACCTTTCATGGAAAGGGAAAGGGTCAAATTCCATGTAGTTTGGTTTAACGGGGCATGGGGATTACACACTAAAGGTGGACCAAATAGTATTTCATGGTAACTGTATACTCCAAGTTCACATTATTTGTGCTCGGTGTGCAAAGCAAGTGGCAATAATAGACTGGACAATTGTGGTGCAACGGTGCGGCCATGAAGGGTGGTGAATGGGGCTTACACATGAAAGAAGCCTCAGTGCCACTACGAAGTGGAAATGATGGATGGGACTTATGCATGTAATAGGCCTAGGATCCACTAAGGATAAGGAATAGTGAAAGTTTATTATTCATGGATGTTGTATGGGTGCTGCTATGGAGTGGAAATGGTGAAAGAGGATTAAGCATGGATGCTTGATGGGTTCCACTAACGAGTGGCAATGGTGGATAAAGATTATGAATTGGAAAAATATGAGTTTCACTAAGGAGAATTAATAGTTAATGGGGATTACGCACGGAAGCTTCTTGGGTGTCTCTAATGAGAAGAAATGGAATATGGGGCTTACACATGGAAGCCTCTGGTGTGTTTCTAAGGAGCAGAAATAGCAGATGTATCTAATGCATGGATGCTGCCCAAGTGCCACTAAGGAGTAGAAATTATAGATGAGGATTATGCATCGAAGCTGACGGGGTTCCACTAAGGATAAGAAATGACAAATGGGGATTACGCATAGAAGTTTCCCTTGATGACTTCCGCATGTCTGACCATGAGACAATCCCAACTCACTGGTGGGTTGTGGTATATAATTGAGGCCTACACCTATGTGCTAGTTCATAGGGGGATAATGAAAAGGGGGTTGGAATCATTATGAACAATGGGAGATGAAAATTTTGAACCACATTCTCACCATTCAGAACACAATGGGGGCATCTTGATGAAGGGAGAGAACTGTTGACCCTATTTGAATCACAGTATCCACATCGAGTTACCTGGAGATGGAAACAAATAAGGTCCAACCGTAGACTATATTCGAAACAAAGTTCCCAACTCGAAGTGTCATCCAAATTCCTCTAGAGAGTTTTCCTAGAATGGTAGGTGAGTCAAAGGGGTATGGGACCAGGCCATTAGGGGGTCCCTTTGGACAAGAAAAAGGGTGAAGATCTAAATAAAGGACACATGAAGAATGAGGTGGGGTGAAGGAATGATCGAACAAATTCAAACACTCTTGAAATTATAACACTATAATCAAGCCATGAGGATACATATTCTTTTCACATAATCCATCTCTGATTCGGAATAAGAGGCATCCTATTATTGAATGATACGGTATGATTAAGTTTAAATTCATGAACTAAGGACTATTAGCATCTCATTATTTGCGCATACGACATATCTTTTTTGAAACAAGAGGTATCCAATGTTTATCATATAGGATGAAATACTATTTATAGTCATGTAGATAGAACTATAAGATATGAATATGGAATCTTATTATTGGTGCATAAAGAAAATCTTTTTTTATAGCAAGGGCCATCCTATGTTTGTCATATAGAGTGTATTATAGTTTAAAGTCGTGTAGAGAGAACAGTCAGGCATAAAGAGGCTATAAATGGATGTTTTGGGGACTTACATAGGAGAAAGCCCTACTGATTTAACCTAGAATATGAGTCAGGTGATTTGGGTTTAGAGGAGCTTCTTAAGGAATAGTTCGACTCATGGTACTCAGGGAATTAAAGATGAGAATCTCAATTCACGACATGTGAAAGGGACCAAGAGTAATATGTCGACTCAAGGTATTTTATGAAGTGTGTAGGATTATCTCAAATCATGGTATTCCATAGTTGGAAGGAGGATGTGCATAATGGAGAAAAGGAAAATGTCGATGTCCCAGACCAAAAATTTTGTGGTGTGGCTGTCTATTTTCCTGGGGGTTAGTGGAAATAGCGAAGGGACCATCCCGGAGGGCCGGGACCACATCCCTGTACTGAAACTGAGTGAGGGTGTGGGGGAACAAACCCCAGGGAATGGACTGGTTAGAATGAATGATGGATCCTTTTAAAAGAGAGGGCTTCGTGAGGTAGCTTAACGGAGATAAGGGCCTCACAAATAATGGGGATTCGAAGAGATCACTACGTCACAGAGCATGGGGATTCACAGAGCATAGTGTCTTGAAGAGCATAGGGCTTCATAGAGATCAGGGTATTAAGGAGAATAGAGATTCACATAACTCAGGGTCTTGTGGACTATGGGGTTTCACGGAGCAAGGGGCTTCCCAGAGATCAGTGTATTGTGGAGTATGCCCTGAGTCATTGGGGTGTGCTTCATGAAGGATTAATTCTTCACGAAGACTCAAGTGCATCATAAGGACTTATTCCTTCTCAAAGGGTGTAGGCCTTCATGAAGGGCATCTCTATTTGGGGTGGAGGATCTCAAGAACATAAGGATGGGTATTTCACTGAGCATGGGGGCTCCATGAAAGAGGGTCTTCACAGAGCACTTGAGCTCTACAAATCAAGGGAGCAAGGGTGAAACCCGGTGCTGTATCCTCTTAAAATGAAGGTGTAAGTGGAGTATTTATAGTAAAGGGGGTCTCATGATGCTTATAAGTGTGTTACAAAACAAATTGTGCTTTATAATTTGAGGAAGATATGTCATCCTATTTAAGTTTCTTAGACTAGCTAAGGCTGCTGTCATTGCATTTGCGGCACTTAGGGAGGCCCCAGTCCAGTTCCTCAGACTCGTAGAGGTTTCCATCATTGCCATTGTGGTTATCATGGAGGGTCTTGTCAAGTTCCTCAGAATCACAGAGGATTCCTTCATGATACTCCACGATCACGGTGGTATCTTCATGAAAGGGCTTGATGAACCAATTTTTCATCCCATTGTCGAATATCCAAGACTCATAATCCATAACATCATTTATTTTCTATGATAAGTCAAATCAAAGCCTAATAAATGGGCTACGCTCTTAGATCATATATGGAATCATTTGGCATAACTTGTGGACACATTTTACTATACCAAAATTATTTTATATGAAATGTTTTTACAAATGATAAAACGAATGTTTTATTCTTAATTTAGACGTCGACAATGAATATTACAACATTGTGGACACTATTTTATATATGGATTTTTTTTAAACACTTAATAATTTATTAAATTAAATCCCCAATTTATATTTTTTGTCTTTGTATTGAAAATGGGTTTTCTAAGAATAAGTTGTTTTGGTATTTAAAATTGGTTTTTAAAAGAAATGGATATTTATATCCAAAACTATTTTTCATAAGAGTAGAAAAATAGTTTTCCAATGATATTTACGATGAAATTTGTTTTATTCATTATAACTTAAATGATAATTATATAAAACTAGTGATCCTTCTATAGCTTATATGAAGGGTTGGGACCCATTTAGCTCATGGGTGATCCCAATATAGCTTATATGATGGGTTTATCCCCATTACAGCTCATGAAAAATTGGTTAGCATGATATATATTATAGAAGTGCGAGAACCATATTATCCCTTAAATTCATTGTGTAATTATTAAATTAGAATTATTTCATATACTTATTCTAATTAAAAAAAATTAATGTTTTTTTGAATATGATACCCAATGTCACAAAAGTGGGTTTTTAATTACAAGAAATGGTTTTTAAATGCTTTATTTGAGAAAAATGTGTGTTATTTTTTCATGTGAAAATGTCTTATTTCATGCACTAAAATAACATTTAAGGAAAAGGTAAAAGTTATATTCTTTTTTCTATTTTTTACTATATAAATGGTTTTATTTCATTTTTATCTCACTTAATGAGATTTTTATATTCTTTCAAAATTTAAAAAATATTTTCCATAGGGTTTAATGAGGGGTAAGGCAAATGAAAAATTCAATTTAAAATTCTGATATAATTCCCATGAAAAGAAATAATGAATTATTATAAATGTTTTATATTTTGGGGGAAATGGATACTAATAAGAATTATCTACTTTTTATTTTATTGGTTTTTTATGTAAGATTAATGACCAAATTATCTAAAATAATAAAACTAAAAATATCCTCAAATGTACGAGAATTAATTCTTAACTTAAAACTCAAGATCATGTAATTTTTAGGTATATTACCTTATAGGGTAATATTAATGATAACGGGTTAATTTCATTGATAAATTTAAATACCATAAGATTTTAATTAGAAAAAATTTGAGGAAAATAACCTTATCACATTGAAAATATAAATTCTAATACTAATTTTTTTTAAAAAAACATTCAAAATATTTTTTGAAACATATAATATATTCAAGAAAATAATTTAATTATCATGACTAGAGGAAAATCCATCCATGTCGTTCTTAATAAAACAAATATTCCTTTCATATTTTTGATAAAATCCAAGTGAGACGTATTTTGAAAATAATGTGAATATTCCTATAAAAAATAAAAAAGTAAAAAATTGGTTAAAATCTATCTAATTAAACATAATTAAAAGTTTAAAAAAACTGAATTTTTTTTAGAAAACATGGATTCTAATAAAAATGGATTTTCGATCGAAAAGAGTGATAAAGATAACTTTTTCAGAAACATTTCACAAAATACTTTTAAGTAATAAAGATTGGGTGACTGTAATATTAATTTAAAAGTTAATTTATAAACATATGATAAGAAATTATATTTATTTTATGATCAAATAATTCCCCCAAGGGATACTTAAATATAAAGAATCCCGAATAATGATAATATTATGAAACAAACCATTACCACTTATTGTAAATTTTGAATCATAAACCTCGTGAAATAAATAAATTAAAATAAAACTTTTAATATCATGAATATATATATATATTAATGCTATAAAATATCAAAATTGTAATCATATACACCACATAATGTAATATGTTGTGAATATGGCCTATGTCTCACAAATGTAAAAGTGAGATGAGAATCCCTTACTTAAGGTTAGAAATGCATCATATGAGTTTGAACCTAACATATAAAAATATAGAGTTATTATAAAAAAATAAATAACCATAATAATATATATCAACCCATATATGATCCTCTTATAACACTATACCTCCTTTTTTTAATGACATTTAATTATTTTAATTGTTTTAGGTGTTAATTGCCTTGTTTTTTTCATGCATATTTTATAATGAATTTTTGGGTTATTGAACATAGGAAATAGTTCCATAATATTTATAACTATATTATTGTTATATTTTTTCATTAGTTACATCCTTTTAACCATTATTTAAAATTTCATATTGAAAATGATTCTCATTGCTTCATGGAGACGGTTGGTTGTACCTACGTACGAGTGACAATATCATTTCCTTAAATTGTGAAAGGGTAAGGAATTATATTATATATTAATTTTATATAATTTATATCATTTAATATATATCACATATATTCATTTTATAAGTCTATATTACTTTCTATGTAAAGGGTAACAGAAAAAAATGAAGTGCATCTCTTCGTGAGGCGGTTGTCCGCTTAAAAAATGAGTGACGTTATCATATTTTAAATGAAATATAAAGTAAGAAGGTATATGTTATATATTAAATAAATGATTATAATTATATCATAAATATTATATATACATATTAAAACCATTATTATATCCAACCATGAGATGTGTTGATAGAAGATGAGTTGCATCAGTTCACAAGGTAGTAGGCCTTTATGCACAATGTTAATGATTTCATTTCCCATTTAATGAACCTAAAGATGGATAAATATTATTTAATAAAAATAATAACATCTAATTACATGTCATATAATTATTTAATTATTTTTTAATAATTAAGACATAATTTAATGTTGTCAAAGAAGAAAGAAAAAGAATGAGGTTGGGGAAGACAATTACCTTCTCTTAGAGAAACCCCCTTTGCATTTCTTCTCATGGACCATTGGGATTTCCTTTTTCTGAATAAAAGAAGATATATAACATGTATAATTATGTTATGTGTTGATTTTTGAAGGTTCTTTGAAATACAACTAGTTTATAGGTTTGAATTAGTGAGGGGAGTGAGTTCCCTACTATAATTGGCAAGGAGTATCATTTTTTTAAATACAAAAAAATGTACAAAAATGGGAAGTCACCCTCACACCAAGTATCTCCAAAATTTATAATTAAAAGATTTCATAGAATGTATAATCTATAAACACCACAAACGCACAATAAAATACATATTTTAAACGATTTTTTCCATGACTATTATGTTTCCTTACATTTACGTTTTAGGTATTTCAATATTGTAACTAATATTTTTAATCCTTGTAATTTATCCTTTAAGACTAAAATAAAATCACACTTTTTAAATAATTTGTTCCCAGGGATTCATAATATTAAATATAATTTAACAAATTATAATCTTTTGTGGGTTGAAAATTAATTTTAACAGAAGTACATGTAACCTGAAAAAACATATTTTTAACCATAATCGTGGTAACAATGTTTTTATTCTTTAGGAGTCTATATAGTCTCTATAAAAGAAAAATTAGTCCATTAATTATGATATTTTTATAAAAAATAACTTGTTAGATGATATGTATTTTCTTAATTTTAAATCCTTTAATAATAAATCATTTATTATAATATAACCTTAATGTCAATTTTTGACATTATTAATTTAATTTGACTTTAAAATATATGAAGAAAACAATGAAATTAAATTTATTATATTGAAACACGTATAAAATTATATAATTATCTAAAAATTTAATTCAACATGATAATTAATTCAATTAATATTACTGATAATATTTTCAGTGTCATTAATATTATTTTTCTATTAACTAAATAATTGCAGGGTTGGCATTGTTTAAGAATTTCAAGTAATTATATTATTACTAAAAAATATAAATAAATTAACCTCAGGAAATTAATTTCATTATTCTAAAAATTATTATATATATTAATTCACATCCTTCTATTTAACCTATTTGAACACATAATTGAAAATTATAAGCTAGAGGGTGATATTTTGTCTTCTTCTTTACATAAATTATTATATAGGTCACTTTAATGAAAAAGTGTCTAAATAACTAATAAAAAGATAAAACGGTTTTAGTGGTCAAAATATTGAAATATAATAGGAATTTTACATGTTTTTAGATAATTTTAACCCTTATATGTTTAGTTTAACCCCACAACAAACTCATCTTAACCTTTACTCTGGTAATTAATTATTTTTATTTTTATTATTCATTAAAAGAAAATTGTAATTTGAAATTATTATATAATATTAAATATTCATATTCCAAATATAAAATATATTTTATCTAATTCAATTAAAAAAGAGGAAAATTTTTATTTAAAATTAAACATAGAGATTCTACGAAAAATTAGTTTTCCAAAGAGAAAAATCTCATATGTATAGAATGTTTTATAATCAAAATTTAAAATTAAGTTGATTATAATGACCTAAATGGTAGTTAATTTAATATAATTGAAGTAATTTTACTATAAAAATAACATTAAATATAATAAATTATCATTTCAATGATTCAAATTAAAATGTATTTTTCAAGAAAAACAATATTATTCCTTATTCATCCAAAAAATTAACCTTAAGATAATTTTTATTTGATGAATTAAAAAATGGTGTTAATTTTATAAAATAATGTTTCTACAAGTGGTAAAAATTAATTTAAATTATTTTATGTAAAGGGTGACAAATCAACCATTTAGAAATAAATACAATATTTTAGAAAATATTTCTTTTTCTTTGAAATGGAAGTTATTTTATTTATAATAAATAGATAAAAATTGAATTTATTTTATAAATTTTTATAACATATAATTTAGATATTTTAGTTATACTTATTCATACCCACCAACTTAATATGAAGGTTATAATGTTCATGTTTATATGATAATATTTTTAATAGAGTCATGTATCATTTAAACAAAGTTTTCTTTGTATTGAAAGATAAGGAAAAGGTTGGATTTATTTTAAATGAAATATATCATTAATTATTGGTGTGTTAAATTATCTTCTCTAATTGGTGTTTTATTTCATACACATTATCAAATATGATGTTTCTCTTTTAAAATCTTAGGGTGTCACATATTTTGACTAGTCTGCGTGGATATGTTGAGAGGAATATTGGAATTATAAAAGAAAAAACATTATGTATTTTAGGTTTTAAAATGAAATTTGAATTAGAAATATGTATCTAAAATATGAATACTACTAAATATTTTAGTCTTTCTTGATTTGATTTCTTTTTTATAGTGACAGCGTAATAAAGTAACCAGAAACTTTGGGATACTGGGTATGGGTTCATTACTGTTTGTATCAAAAAAATATTAAGTACAAACATTGGTAACTATATTTTGGAAATTATTATGGAATATAAACCTATGACTTACTTTAAAGATATTTATATGTATAGGATAACATTATAAAGTCTTAGTAAGGTTTAGATTATGTTTTTTTCTAACAATACTTCTCTGACTGTATACTACAAGTTGACATGGTTTTGATATAGATATACCAATGGGTAATAACTCTAAAAAATGTCTATAAGGCCTGACTCAAATGTTACCAGGTAAAGAAAATATGCCTTACCATGTACCTTGTTTGATACTCCCAAAGAATATTTTTTGTTTAAGTAAATATTTATTTACAAAACAAATATTAAGGATTTGAAAATACATTTATTATTTGAAAACATTACAAAATAAACTATGTTTATTATTTTTAGATTTTCCAGGTATGAATATTTCAGTATATTTTAAGTGTTTCACTAGTTTTGGGATTATACATTATTTTTCATAATTTTAGGATCAAATTTAGTTTATGTAATTATTTATAAATGGTGAATCATGAAAGGAATGTGAACAGTATCAATTCACATACTCTATGTTGGTATTTCACTCATAAAAATATAATTATGATTGATCTCGATCTAAAACATGAAATGGAAAAAATTTAACTATATTGGGATAACTGCCTCAGGTTAGGGGAAATAACGTTTTTTGTATGCAGTATCTAATTGATCCACAATGTAACGCAATAATGTTAGACCTTTTAATGTGTAATTAACCACAAATATTCAATGTAACTATGAATCCATTTGTATATGAGAAATTGATATGCTCTTTTGAGAAGATATTTCTTAGTCTAGGTAGTAATTATTATGAGAAGGTTTTTGTGGATATTTATTTTCTCTCAATATATATAGATCAATGGTGGTCATTGATTCAAAACTATTAGCAGGGATAATAAATAGAAACATGGAACGGAATGATTTTAATGTATTCTTATTGTAAAGGTATATTCCTCATGATAAATGAGTGTATATGGATAGTAAATGTTTTAGTCTAATTCAATAGGAATATGAAGTTTTTTTTAATTATAATTCCAATATAAAAAGGTATGTAAGCCAATATAAAAACTACATACCGAATTAAAAGAGAAATATTGATCATTTCGTTGATGGGATTAAGAAATTTCTCTAAAGGGAACTTGTCTTAAAAAAATCGCATCATATGAGGACATATTTTCATGTTCTATAAATAAAGATAAATAATTATTCAAGTCATAGAGAATTTATGGGAATAAATATATAAATAATACAGCAGGGAAAAACTCAGATAAAGGGAATAAACTAAATAATAATTTCCCCATGTTTAAGGTGTGGAATAAAACACCCTCATACTTTCTGGAAGGGAGTGGTATTTTTCAAAAAAAATGTAGAGATAAATTCCACCATGATCATGATCGAAAGGGAGATAAATAATTTTTTAACATCCCAATATTAAAATTTAAAGATAATATGAATGATAAAAATGGATGTTCTAAAAGTAAATGGAATATACCCTAAAATAATCTAAGGGTAATGGTCAAGCTTATGTTATTACTACAGATAATGTGTAATGATTAAATTAAAATTAAATTTGAATCCATTAATTATGTTATAGAAGTATTTTATCAACGATATTATATTTAGAAGAATTATAAAACATATATAGACTTTACTATATTAATTTTTATATAAGGATTTAATGTTATATGTTAAATTGTACAGATGACTCAGAAAAGTGATACAATGGAAAGTTGATATTTTCGGAAAACACATGGTTGATGTAAGATAAACCTTAAGAAGTGACCAAGGTTGAGATAATAATGAGGTTTTTATGGCATATTATTGGGGACCATGAAATTGGTTTGTAAGTTTATGGTTTATGTTATCTTTGTGGAATATTTCTGCATATTTTGATTTAAGGAATAAATTCCATAAACTAGGATTAAATTTAAGTAATAAAGAGAAAAAAATTAATTTTTTAAATATTTTCATTAAGCTTTTATAGTGATAAATGTATTCACATATTGGGTACGTGACACTAAGAGATACACTATGTTTTTGGTGTACCTACTGTAAAGTTGATTTTGGAAATTTAGTGACCTCCCATCTAAATTTTTGGACATTTAATTTTGTTATACATATTTTTGAAGTGTCTTAAGGTAAAATAATTGATTAATTTATTAATATGATCATTGGGTGGTATTAGATAACTTAGGATAACCATTATGGATTTGGAAAATATCTAGAGATGGGCGGAATTACTTTCCAAATGTTAATTTTAGTGCTTCAGGTGTAAGAAATTATTATTGGATATTCATTTCATAGAGTAATATATAAGGTAATTTTTTTAAAAAAAATAACATATAAAGGATCTTATTATTCCTATAAAATATAAATATATCATGTAAGTATAATTTATTATGTTATCTGTCTAGATGGTAAAGGGATTCCTCAATGCTAGGAAAAGGATCATGAAATAAAAATGTTATCCTTACACCTTAATTTTTTATGAATCCAATATATTTTTAACTAATATTATATTTATCAATTTTTTCCATTTAATTTTTTATATCATTAAAAAAAATTATCATTAATATCTATAACTCACATGTCTATATATTCTTCTCATCTATGTCTATATCTTTAGTTCCCACAAATTGTTTCTTACATAGAAACCTAATAACATTTAATTATATATTAAATTCATAATTTCATATCTCTTCTATGAAGAGTAATTTTTATTAACCCTTTTTATGATTTTATTTTTGAAAATATGTTTTTTCAAATATCAAACCCTTGATTATCATGATCTTGATTAAAGTGCGAGGATGAAATTCAATTAATGGGGATAGAATGTAACACCATGAGATTTTATAAGAGTAAAATCATCCATGGTAGAGTATATGACACAAAACACTAATAGTACAACACAATGTAACGTAATTAAATATTATAAAATATTTATTTTAAAATAAATTCAATCTTCTTGATAGCTTGTGGAACATACAATAATGAGTCTAAGTGGATAGAACTATATAATTAGGTTATAACTTAGCCATTAAATTAGAATGTATGAATAGAAATAAATAAATCATTAAAATTATATGTTTTACACATTTATAAAATAAGTTAAATATTTATATATTGGTTAGATATAAAACATTTAACATGTGAATGAAAAACAGATATTTTCTGAAAAATAGTATTTTTCTAAAAGGAGGATTCATCTCTATTTAAACACATATTTGAAAATAACATATTACCAAATTTAGGTTATTTATTTGAAAATATCATAATACATTTAAATTCTATACGTCAAAATTATATTTGGTTTGGGTTTTTATAATTTTCTGAAAAGTTTAATACTATAAAGAATAGTGAAAATTATTAATTTTTACTAAAAACGTCATTTTTGTTTAAATTTTGTACAATGTTTAATTATATTTTAAATTTTTTATAAATTTAATTTAGTTCAAATATATAAAAATTTAACTAATTTTGGTAATTTTAATCAATTTCATTTTGAATTATGATATAAAATATTTTTATACATTTAGAAATTTTTCTTTGGAAAAAAAATTTATTTAACGTCTCTACATATTTGTTTTTAAATTGGATTCTACAACTTATGTTAATTTAAATTTTAATAATGAATCATGTATTTATAATTTTAAAAATTTATATTACATAATAATTATATCTTAATTTATTTGCCTAACTAATAGTAAAAAGAATAAAAATTATTAATCGTGGTTAAGGATAAAACTGTTTACCATGGGTCAAACTAAAAAATAAGGGTTAAAAATGACCCAAAGTTGTATAAATAATATTTTAAATCCATATTTAGGCCTTATATTTTCCTTGGTTTAATAATTAAAATCTTTTGAGCAATTTGGACTGTGACAAACTTGGGTTTCACTTTTTAAATTTCCAAAATTCCAACTCTGGCCTCTCCGCCACTTATAAAAGGGCACTCCCTTATCATATTCTCTTAACACTCCCAATTCCCATTGATTATTAATCTAACTAATTAAATAACATCATTAAATCTATCCCAAGAACATAGAGTCTTTTTTATAATAAATCTAACCTAGTATTGATTTTAGTGAAACCTAAAGAAGTTTCTCGAAGAAGTGGTAATGTTCTTACATGCCTTTTTTTATTTTGTTTCTTATTACAACCCATTAAAATATTTTTAAATAACATTTATATAATAAAAAATATCTAATATACTTAATTTTTAACACTTTAATGATATAATCAATATATATCCCCAATTCTATCAAATGGGAAACGAAATCATTGATCGTGTGTACGCCGAACTACTACCTCACAAACTGATGCAATTAATTTTCCATCACCACTTCCCATTGTTGGATATAAATATATATTTAACATATTTATATTATATTTATAAAATTAATATACTTATTTAATTATAATATCACATATACCTTCTTACCTTCCATCCTGTTGGAGAACAATAATGGCATTCATGTGTAAAGTGGACTACCTTCACACGAACCGATTTGATATATTTTACACTATTCATTTTTGTGGAAAGTAATAAGGAACAACATAATTAATATATGTGATATATGTTACATAAAAATGAATTTAGAAGGGTTATATGTTATTTACCTTCAATTATTTTCATCCATCAAGAAAAATTGAAATATCATTCATGCATACGTACGACATACCATCTCCATGAACGGTGTAATCCATTTTCTATATATAAAATTTATAAATTACATTAAATACACATATTAAGAATATATATGATATTAATATCATGGTTAAACTTTTCAAAATTTTTTAACCATGATCAATGTAAAATGTCAAAAATTACCGAACTAAAAACTATATAAGAACGAAGCAATTATCAACCGAGAAAATGATTTTAACAAATAATTATTAAACAATGGGTGACAAAAGCCTATATGAAAATCATATATGGCATGATATATATTATTATGGTTCAGTAAAATATTTATAATAAAACTACATTTATTATATATTATTTTTGGACACATATAAAGTATTTCAAATCTAGGGTAAGGATTTTTTTTCGTCTCACTTTTACTTCCATGAGATATATTTTATATTACAACTAGTTTAACATCAAGTAGAAAGGATATATATACGGGAACCTATAAATTGGGTATAGATCTAGAGAAGTATAAAAACATCCTATATACACTTCCTATTATAAGAATCTTATTATTTTTATTGTAGTATTTACTTATCCCATTGATGGGTAGGGATAGATAAGTGATACTCATGAGGGTTATTCCCCAATATTTTGTCAATATAGTAATTACTTCAGGACATAAACCAAGGTAGAAACCCACGAATGGAGGCATACTTACCATATTATTTAAATGGGGTTACACCCTATGGATTCCCTGATTGAGGTTATTTTATGGTTATACTGATATGATCTTTAAAAACCCCTATGCTCATGTGAGTCATTATGAGTTTGAGAAACAAGGGATAAAAAATAATCACACACACTACATTTACATGTGAAACTTTTAGACTACGGTGGCCCTGATGGATCATTTAAAATGGAGCTTGAGATTTAGAACGAAAAACAATATATCCTTCTTAAATAATGAATCTATTTCCTTGAAGTTCAATTAGTTTTTCAATTCTACGATATATGAGGATGAATCTATGACCCACAGATGGTGGGTCTTATGAAATAGAGTGAATGAAATTTCATGGACTTACACAAAGTGGATTCCCATGTATAAGCACATTTATTATTTACAAGGGGATAAGTAAGGTTGATAGGGTAATAATATGGGTTTGGTCATATGAGATAAAATTTTTGGTATATAATTGGGATTACACAATAGTGTATTCTCATTTAATGATATCTAATACATAACCTTTGATGAATAAGAGTGGGTATATTGAGTGGACTAATTAGCATGTTGGGATAGAATTAGGATCCCACAGTACCCATAATGTTTCATGAGGTCACATACTTATCCCATTATGTAAACATCTGATATAAAAGGGTAAGGATTGACCAAAGACAAATGGCCATGGGTTCACACAGTTTGGGGGTGAATTCCCACATAGTTAAGTTAGACATGGCTGACAAGTCTGGTAGTACATGCCAAACATATCCAATATGTCTTTCTAACATATCCATAGAATCTATATGACATGTATGAATGTTTTTCTGATATATCTATAGTGTCTATCTTACTCTTAAAAATGTGTTTTCATGATCAAATCTAACATGTATAGAGCCTTTTCATGATCTATATTGACATGTCCGGAAGACTTTTAATGGTTTCTATAACATGTACGGAGGACTTCACATGATTTGAATGAAATGCCTATAAGTCTTTGCATCATCTTATTAACATGTCTGGTGAAGTTCATATGAACTATCTGACATGTCTAGAGGACATTGCATGTTCTGGATGACATTTATAGAGATATTCACATGATCTGAATGACATTTCGAAGAAGACATCACATGATCTAGTTGACATGTCCCGAGGGTGTCATTTGATCTAGAAGACATATCTAAGAGGTTTATCATGACCTGGATGACATGTCCAGGAGGCAGTCATGGGATTAGGAAGACATGTCTATAGGGCATTATGTGACTTTGATATCATGTTTAGAGGAATATTCATGATCAATCTTATATGTCCATAGGAATTAATTTAAAACAACTAAAATATCTAAAGGACATCGCATGACATGGATGAAATTTTCGGAGTTCATCAAATGCTTAGTCAAAATATCTCTTAAAACACATTACTGTCACATATAAAAATTTTCATATCTATCTTCACATAAATATTCCATCAATTTTATCCTTTATTTTATAATTTCATCAATGTTCATTAGGAACTGTCTAGCTGCGTCTTCATGTGATCAAGTCGATATATGGAAAATCCTACATGTGATCCAATTGTAATTTGATAATTCCCTCACTTGATCAACGGAATTATCATTTGAATCAAATAAACATTTCATGTATTCCCTTATCTCATTCATCAGGCTTGCCTAGTATAAGATTATTGTGACTGTGTGGTTCTCCACTTTGACAAGTCCAATCTAACCTATGTGCTCCCATGTGTGTGTTTTTGTCCTAGAGGGTAGGGTGTATTTACAAGAATCTCCACCTAGGATATATGCTTCTTTACAAATCACTTAAATCACAGATATGGACTTGATTTAGTGGTGGGATCATTACATCACTCATTTTTCATTATCTGGTTCAAGGTCATCCATATCATAATTTTTACATCACATGAAAAATAAAGATGTCATGACCATTCCATCATTTACATATTAATTGATCAAAAATAAAGTAAAAAGTATTTTTCATAATCAAATTTACAAGTCAAGTGACTTTCATAAGATCGTGTCAACATTTTTGGGAGTCTTTGTGGAAATAGGTCGCCTATCAAAGAGGATTTCCCTTGATCAAGTAATAATTCTCTAGGTCCCTTAACAAGATAAAGATAGAATGTCAAAGGGACTTCATGTAATTGTTAAACTGATCAGATAGTCACATTACCCCTTCTCAAGAAAAATAACATAACTTTTCATCACATAAGGTCCTTTCATATTTATTTTATATAGAATATGTAAATATTTCATTGGTTGTCCATCAGGGAATTGAATGATAAATCATACATGTCTAGATTCATTAATGTGATGAAGGTGTCATGTCATGTGGACTTTGTATGATGAGGCTAACATGTACATTGAAATATTTTATGATCAATGGATTTATCATACATACTACATTGTCCCTTCGCATGAATATTAGTATAACTCTCTACACATGAAGGTTCCACCTTTTCGGAATTCATTTATGTATATATTGGGATATTCTAAATTTTTTGTCAATTATTATGTTTTCTGATCAAAAGAACACATTTGAAAGACTTTTAAAAATAAAAGGGTTTATGTAAAGGGTCCTTTAATAGTTAGGGAGACACGTCCGGAGGTATTTTAAAGATCATGAATACATTACATGAAGCACATAGCCCCATTCCATGATGTTCTTAGGGTCACAAGATTTATAGGACCCATGTTCCTAAGATAAATATGTACAACTTCTCCTATCATTAATTTGTATAGAAAATATTGCCAATTCTTTTGGTATTTCTCCATTCCTAAAATACTCATTTCTCATTTGGAAGAAATTGCCAAATTCCCCTTTTCAGAAATGTGGACTAAATGAATAAGGTATCACATATAAAGAAAAAAAATATCTACATCAGTCCCATAAGAATCCATTGGTTAGTGTTCCAACAAGATTTTGGTCTTCCAGGATACTATTCACATTCCATAAGATTCCCTATAAATATGGGAGTGGTGATATATTCATTTCTCTGGTGATTCATTCCTTTTGAGCTCTTGTGATTTCATCTCTCATATGACCACATTACAAGACCTCTTCACATTACACATCATGAGATCCATTAATGAGACCTTGTCGTGTGAGCTCATCACTTGGCCATCTCATGTGATTTTCTTGCCTTGATTTCATGGGGAACAAACTTGTTAGTTGATCAACGGTAAGTCCCTTGAACTGTGATGGATGTCCTTTGTCACAGGGTCACTTTGCATACTTTTATTATCTCTTGGGGGATGTCATGTGATCGCTTGAGATTTATTCACATCATGTGACCATCATATGGTCACACAATCACAGGTCTCAAAATAGATCAAATTATTTTGAGATGTTACATGGGTCACATGATTCATTAAACCCATAATAGGTTATGCGGACAAGAACCCTTATATGGGTCACACAATTCGCATGATCTTTCCCAGACCATGTAATTATTTTTCTCTTTGTGGTAATTTTCTGTTCCCATTTAACATATTCTTCATTTTTCAATTTAAATGACTTCTAGTTTTCATATTTATTCAAATGAAGTCGACCAGAGAGCCATGATATTTTGGATTCACAATGCTAACCCTCAGTACTAATTATTTTATAATAATGTATTTTTAAAGTGGCTTCATCCAACTAAACATCAAACCTATCCTCTATCATAAAGACTACCTTTATATGAATTTAACCTCTAGGATGAAATGTCTATTCATTTTGTGAATATAATATTCCATCATAACTATAAAGGAATTATAATTTAGTGATTTTTTTAAAAAATAAATAATTTTAAATTTAGTGATGTTTTTTAGGAAACATCATTAATTTAGTCATGTTTCCTAAAAACAATTCTAATTTAATGATGTTTTTTAGGAAACACTGCTATATATATATATCTCTCATTTCCCCGCATCGATCTAAATATATATTTAGATATTTATATATATATATATAATCAAAAACACATATATATAAATACATATATATAAATATATATTTATATATTTATAAAAACACACACATGTATATAAATATATATTTATATATTTATATATGAGAATGCATATATATATATATATATTAAATTTAGTCACATTTGTAAGAAAACGTGGCTATTCTGGTGACATTTTCACTAGTGTTATAAATTGCAGTTGATTATATATATATTCATTTATTTATTTGTTTGTTTATTTATTTATTTATTTATTTATTTATTTTTATAATTATATATATGTATACATACACATATATATTTACACACACACACACAGACAGACAGATATATATATATATATATATACACACATATGTATAAACATATATATCTATAAAATATAAAATATATATAAACATAAAATATTAACATATATATCTATAAAAAATAAAATATAAACATATATATTTAATCATAAAATATAAACATATATATGTAATATATGCATATATATATGATATATAATATAAATATATATTTGAAATATAAACATATATAAATATAGAAAATATAATATAAACATATATAAATATATATAAACATAAAAAACTAAAATATAAAATATATAAATGTATATAAACATATATATATATATATCAATATGAACATATATATATATATACATATATATACATATATATCTATAAAATATAAAAAATATATAAACATACAATATAAACAAGCATATATAATATAACATATATATATATATATAATATAAACATATATATATATATATTAATATCTTTATGTTAATATATTAATACATATATATAATATTAAAAATATAGACACTAAAATCTATATAAATATATATATAAATATAAAATAATACCATAATTTAAATAGAACTTTTAAAAATGAGGTGGTAGGGGATTTGAGTTAGAGGTTGGAGGTTCACTGTTTGATTCCTATTAGATGTGTATTTTCGGTTGGGTGCACGTGGTCGCTCCCTCTCAAGTGCATGCAGGGTCCGCATTTTCATCATCACTCTAGTGCATGTGGGGTCGTTGTTAGTGTCCCCAGTATATAAGGTTGTAGGGGTGGGGTCGTGGTTGAGACCTCTAGTATGTGTGACTACATGGGGTGGGAGAGGCTTACTGGGGCATGGGGATATCTAGCATCTGTACAAAAGAACTATTTTTGGTCAAAAGGACAAAAAATATTAATTTCAAAAAAGAAATCACCAACATTTTTAAAAATGTTGCTAATTTTGGTGTGATTTTTTGACATTTATAAAAAAAGGTAAATGAGGTGTCACAAATTAGGGAAATTTATAACCGTTAGTAAATTAGTAGCATTTATGAATGTATCCAATTAGTGATATGTCTTTTACCGATTTTTTATAAATTTCACTAATTCAAAAAAATGTTTCTAATATATGTTCTATGGTAGCACTTATTGGATATCGTCCTCTCTTGATTTTATTTAAAAGTTTATTTGTTATGGAAATCAGTTAATCATGGAACCATTCCATGGAATATCCTATACCTTAGCTAGCATCCCTCTAGGTCTGGACAGTCGTAATACTTCTCATAAACCAATTTATCAAAGTTTCTCATTCATACTCGTTTCATTTACGAACAACCCAAAAATTGGTTAGAGTTCAATGTGGTATTTTTGATTTGGTAGTAAAATTTCATAAGAATTGGTATGGCCATTATAGTTTCAGCAGAGAAGGATTTAATTTTATTAGCAATTTCATTTTATCCATCATTATTAGGGGACATGGATCTCCTAGTTCTTCATGAACTATCAATCATAACTCCTCAGAGTAATGATTAGACACTAGTTTCCTAGAATAAAATATTTTATTTAACCCATATGAAAGTGAGTATCGTCCTATGGGTTATTTATCAACATGTTCTAATAACCCCTCTCTGGGAAATAATTAATCAATTTCTTCCTATTTTGGATTTTTCTAGATGACCCTAAACAACCTCAAACCATGGAATGAAATATGATCACTATTGTAAATGAGAAGTCAATGAAGTTAATGAACACATGATCAATCATTTATTTCATGCATTGTATCATAATATTAATTTTTTGAAGTGGGACTTAACTAACTACCATATTCTCTCATCGATACACCACTTGAAATGTTTGGGATAGAAAATTCTCTTATTTAGAAATTCTGAAAGCTGTAGAATATTCTTCATCTGGTTTTAAGGTGAGACCAGATGTGCCTTCATGACACTATTCAGTTGGTTTCTTGTAAATGATTCCATATGAATTTATTTTCCCAATAAGGAACAAACTTTTTGTAATTTTAGTCATCACGTTGATGATGGAATCTTGATTGTAAGAGGGGAACTCTATCAACATAGTTATTCTAAACCTTGAAATCCTTTATCAACTCCATGTCCATGTTCGACAGGGTAATTTCCCCTACCAGATCAGTGGACCTTTTCAATTTTCATTTGTCTAGATAGGATATATCATTTTCTATACTATAAGTATGAGAATAATACCAAAATTCATCATTCCATGTTCTATTATAGGTAGTTAAATGTTTTGGATTTTCAGTCAAAATCAGTAGGCATTATTGAGGTTATTGATATAATGTGACGGTATAATCCTTTCAATTTCTTTCCATAACCCACACCCACTGGACTGATTATTGACAATGGTAGTGGTTCCCTTGCTGAGAGATCATATAAAATATCACTTTAGGATTGGGTTCTTATAGCTCATGTAGATGATCTAATCATCTCAAATCCATATAACCCCAATAATTTTCCTCAAATGTTTTTTGAAAATCAAAGGGTGTTCCCACTTTATTTAGCAATTGTGCAAAGAGAGCACCATCCCAAGATCATTCTCAAATTTTGGCTTATACTAGCATGTGAATATATATATTATGGGACCATCCTTCCACCTATTGATTCCTTTATCTTCCTTTATTTAAACTATTCACAATATTGGGGTGAACCTTACCCGATTGGTATACTAAATTAATTAATTATTCAAGTAGATATTCTCTATTCTTCTATAAGACACTTATTTGTGGCCGCAATGGAACAAATCCAAGACTCGGGAGAGCACATAAGGAAGAAATATCACCATGGGGATGAGTCGATCATTAATATTATAGTTTTAGGTGGGGAATGCATCCATTTTTTATTAATTCCATATAATTCATAGATTAGGGGAGAATGAATTAGATATCTCTTCATTCTTCTTTTTTAGCTCAGTAAATCCTTTCATAAATAGTCCATATACTTGAACACATGCCACCATCCATTCATCCTTCCAATAAACCCCCTATGGAGGTCATTGAGAGTTAAGTATGATGAATAGTGATTTTTCAGAAAATCTATTCCCTATTAATAGAGAGTCCCATGAAAATATTCATAACCAATAGGAATGACTTAAAAATATTTTTTGTTAATTAGAAGCTAGTTTTGTTGGCTATTAAAACCTATATGATATCATTATATAACGTTTCCTTGCTCGGAAATAATTTTCCTATTACAAGAAGGAAAAGTGTGGTTATGATGACAAGACTTCTCTAGTTTAATCAATAAGAGAAGATTCAAAGGATCTTGAATAGAGAAATGAAATTTTTTCTCAATTGTGCATTCAGATGGGTGAATTGTCTATTCATATAAAAGAACAATAAGTGATCATAGATCATGGAAGTTCCAAGATTTACATGTCATTATCCTTATTAGATTCCACTCACAAATTAGGTGAATAGTTATTTTATTTTAAGGAGACTCTTCGTCCTCTCTCAATAGAATAAGAGATCGAGAAGATAACACTTCATTGCTCAATTTTTTCTTCTCTATAGAAATTTCATGCTTTAGAAAACTCAATAGTCCAGCATTTATCATTATTCTATGATGTATATAAATTTTTTTAATCACAAAATGGTCTCTAAAATGGGTAGATCCCTTTTTACCTTTTTAATTTATCAAAGATAAAATCCTTTGATCTTTATATATTGTTGTCAAGATTTATCTCATTCATCAAGTGCTCAATAATTCATTGACTTGGTAACATGTATAATTTCATAGAAAAAAATTATTTTTATAACACCAATTAAGAAAATTGTTGGAATTAAATTCTAGGATCACAATAGACCTTTCATGAGAATTTACCATTAATGATTATTGAAATAAGAATCATCATTGATGTATATGCTGCAGTCACCCTGATATCACCTAGTTCAAAAACATAATTTTGGTAAATATATCCAAGAGAAAAAATTTTCTAGATTGATTCTAAATTCGATAGACAAAGAGAGCATAGATTAAATTTTTATAGGGATAGATAATGATCCCTATAATCATTCTATATTTTTTTATTTTATATTTCCCTATCTTTTGTCTTTGTTTCATATGGTTAATTCTTATTGGGAATGGAATCATATTTTTCTTAGACCTCCATTTATAGGTTCTCATCCTGACATATTTTTTAACTTTTTATCTCATAAGTTTTTAATATTTCATGAATGACACAATGTTTTTTTCCAGCAAGAGTAGACATGAAGTTTTTCTAGGGTTCCCTTGTCATGTTTTTTAACCTGACGTGTATTTTATCTCATTTGGTTTTATTTTTAAGGTATTGCAAACCATATTGTTGTTTTATTTTAGGATTTTCTAGATCATACCTTATATTACTGTATTTTAGGTTCTTCTATCATGTACTATCTCTAGTTTTAGTTTAGGGTCTTCTAGCATAGACTATCTATGTTTTTAGTTTATGGTCTTCTATCATGGACTAGTTGTTGTTACTTTACTTTATGGTCTTCTAGAATAAACAATATATTTATATATTTTAGATTCTCATAGATCAAATCATCGAATTTTTTGTTTAGATTATTCTAGCTCGTACCATATATTGTTGTGGTTTATTGTCTTTTTGCTTGAACCATCTATTTTGGAATATTAGAATCTTTTAGCTTATACCACCGATTATTATATATGAGGGTCTTCTATCTTAGACCAACTATTGAATGGTTGAATCATGGGGATTCATGAAGGATTCGAGCACACAACATTGATTCTATGGTGATGAAGGTTGGGTATTCATGAAGATTTATTACACCATGTATCCATACTGGAATCTATTTTTGTGTACGATGGCATAATACTTGGGATGCCAAATCCAGTTGCATAGTTGTAATATGGGTTTTCTAAATCACATCTCTAAGATTTATAAATGAGGGTGATGGAATGTGGAATGAATTTTGGGATAGTCACAAAAAACCATGTGATTTTGAGTTCCACTATAATGTATTTAGGGCCCATAAGGATTGGATGTATGTTCCTATAAATATGAAATACCTCTTGTTGATGGGTATAAGTCTATTATACAGATCCAATGCATACTTAGTCCAAAAGTGGGGTTTGCACTCATTTCCAAGGGTCATGGGAGATTTATGAATATTTAAAAACATGGATATTGAAGTGGTGTATAGAATAAATATTATCCAAGGAGGGGTCTAGCCCCATGGGGTTAGATTAGTTTATGGCTGGGAAGCTTGGGCCCTATATAATGTGGTTTCAAACCACGTGTTGAGGGATAAAAAAAAGTATAATAAAGAGATCCTCACATTCCCACTTGTAGAATGGGTACAATATATGGTGATGTAACGTTAAGGATTTTCAGTCCACATGAATATTAATGTCATGGTGATTATAAATCATTTTCTAGGAAAATTTGATTTAATATGAAATGGGTGAAAATGGATACATTTTGACCATTATTATTGGTGGAAACTATAATTACATGTATCTAGGACAATATATCATGGATTTAAAGGGGAAAATTCCTCTGGGACTAAAACCCCCACTAGGTTTATGCTTTAATGAATTGTGTTATTCACTAATAAATCCTAGTGGGTCCCCTTTACAACAGTAAATATCTATTACCAAAAGACTATAGGGAAGAAACATGACATATAATTCAAGGGTATGGGTTTCTAATAGAATGTTATAAACTCATGGAATTATTCTTTGTTATATAATAATTCAAATACATAAAGGTGATTGGTGGAAAATTTTATTTTCATGAAAGGTACAAGAACCCTAAAAATTCTATCTCCACCTAGTGAACACATTATCAAGGTAATTTTATGTGATGAATCATTAGTCTAACATTTTCCTGGACCAGGGGGTCTAATTAGCATGAATAAGCTATTTCTTGGTCCACCATATGAGTACTATAAGTTTTATTCCTTCTTTATTTATGTTGTAACATTTTCCAAAACTCTAATGGTGGGGTGTTTCATTAGTGGAGGCTTGAATATTTTATTAGATTTCCCTTTTTTTGTTTCATCCTGACATTTTTTATGTATCTTTCAAAATTATTTTAGGGGTATTTTGATTTTTACCATAAAAGGACAATGTTTAAGGTCATATATATTAAACCAAATTGCATATGTTTTAAGTTCATGATTTATGTGGACCGATTTATAGGGGGTTGTTACATAATATCCTAATTATGATTCTCATGGTTGAGAATAATCCAAAATGATTTTGAGTAGAAGTAAAAATATTTTAAAATAGGGCTCACATTTCTCGGGTTAGATGTAATGATATGGAACAATCATGATGAGGATGACTATAAATCCCACTATGGTGGTGAGAACCACTATGATGATGTTAGGGATCATAAGTATTGGAGGTACTTTCCTATAAGGAGAAGACACCTCTAGTTGATGGGTAAAGGGACCTTATTAATAATACCATTGGACTTACATTCATGGTCATGAAATGGGTTCTCCAATACTATCCAAGGGATATGAATGGTTTCTATAAATATGAGACACTTAAGACCTAACGTGTGGCATATGTACTGAGGTGCTCAAAAATATGAAATATTCACCTCAAACTTTGGTTGACTAGGGTCAGGATCATATAATCTATTGATAAGAAGTGTTGCTGGAAAATGGTCGTGATTATTTAGTTTCATGCATTGGGAAAACATCCTTCTTTCATTTTAACATCATGTGATTGGTATGTCAGCCATGAGATTTAGCATCATATGACAGAACATAGGAACTAATTTGAAATTATTCAAGATATCTATAAAGATGTTAAACACTAGTTAGGGTTTTCTATATGTGATGAGCATATTTTTCATGGAATGTTAATACTAGTGGGTATCCATATGTTCGAGCCTTTCTTATACATTTCCGTATAATGCACAATAAAACCATATATATATATATATATATATATCTAATTCATATGGAGGAAAATCATGTTTTAATGAATCAGTCGCCCTTAAGCCAAGTCACATTCAATTTGTATGGTTGGGATTCCCTAGGTTTCATTGTGCATATAGTAAGGGGAGTAATCATGCCATATTCCACTTATTTAATAATGAGAAATCCTTACGTAGATCTGACTCATATGAATAGGTGATATCAATATTCCCTCAAAAAGTGTGGTCATCCACTACTATTTGGGTTAATGATCGTTCATTTTTTATGGTACCATTGAGGTGAAAGTTTCTCATATTGGGATATACTTTTCACTGGTGGAGGAATCTCTATTGTATCACAACCAACCGATGTTGAAAACTTTAAATATGGATCACAAACCTATGAATTTAATGATAGTGGTAAAATTTTGGTTGGGACTATGAAAATATATTCAGTCAACACTATGTATCTCAATAAGTCGTGAATCAATTCACACAAATAGTTCATTCTGAAAGAGACTCCATGTATAGAACTATCTTATAAGCAGGGAGGGGATATTTTTTGTTCACCAATTCGCTTAGTGAGTCTGGATATCATAGTTGGTTATGTGTTCCTCTACATACATTAATTCTATACATTGGGAAAGGAAATTTACATGTTTAATTCTCAGATTGGAAATGAAATATATATCTCTAGTATAGATTTATGGTTGGGACAACCCATTAAATTTTTTTTGGTCTTATGGGATATAACATATATCTTCTACATTTACATCATGAGACTGGGATGTTATCATGCTATTTAAAATCATGTTATTGGTAAATTAACATGCGGTTTAATATCATACATCTACGACATTATGGTGCAGTTTAATTACATGAGACTACGATGTATTACCAAGATGATAGGTAAATTAGTTATTCATATAAGATACATACCTCGAGAAGAATGTTTAAAAGAAAATGATATTTTAACCATGATTTGACAATGGGTAAGATGCACAGATGTGTAACATCAAGGGCATAAAAATCCACATGAATATTCGGGATATGGAATGTGAAACTCATAACCTAAGAAGATATGTGTTAACTAGAGGTGAAATTTTTGGATACATAATGACCAATGATAATGTTGGAATCTTGTATTCCATGAAGCATGGTAAGTAACTTGTAGATTGAATGGGTGCCTCTCTTCTAGGAACAAAACACCTACTAAGATCAAGATCTAAAGCATTGCATTGTTCACTAATTAATCCTAGTAGATGAGACGTGTACGTAATGGGGTTTGAAAAAAACAATTATATTTCTATGTTAAACTGAAGCATATTGGTCAACCAATGTTGTCTCTAGAGAGGAGCACACAACAACAATGTTTTCGCCTTAAAATTTGAGAAATAAGTGATATTGTTTTTGAAATTGTTTTTTTTTTGAAAAAAAAATTATTAAACACTAATGGGTGTAGTGAGTGATAGGGTCAGGATGGGTTTACAATTTGAAATGTGATCAGGGTCATGAAATGTTTCCCCCCTATCATCCTATTTAATGATAAATGAATGAATCCTCAATCGAGTTGTCAATAACCCTTTGTTAAAGGAAGTAATGAAACCACTCCTATGTGAATGAAAGTTCATGAACCATTCCTAGAAAACTAAAGCAAGTCCCAATCAGGATTATTAGATCCTAATAAATCTAGAAATGACTCACTAGTTCCACACATGTGCCAATGATCGCTAGGCACTCACCACCTAACACAATCTTCTTGATCGAGACAAATTGCACTAGGCATAGAGAGTTTAATGTTCTTCAACAAAATATATTAATAATGAATACACCCAATACCCAAAACATGATTGCATAATGAATATTTTTTTCCACTCAAAATATAAAACATTCAATATACAAATAGTATTTTACATTAAGTTGAAAGACTCTAACATTACAAAATTGAAACTCCACCTTCACCGATCACTTAAAAGAATTACACCTCCATGTGAAGGGTAAGATAGTTGAAAGGGGAAGAAGAGTGAATAATACAACTAAGAAAATATAAAATATAAAATAAATAGCATTTCAAGACTCCAATTCTGTAGCACATACCATCTTTCACCTTCTTCAACAGCCCTTTAATAGATGTGGACACAAATATTTATATGCTTGAGGGTCGAAAATTGTGACTCCAGATTCAATCCTCTAAAATTTTGAGTTTATTAGTAAATGGCCGAATATTATATATTTTTATTCATAGAATATTTTCCCATATCTGTTTTCCAAGATCTCAAAAATATAAAAGTATTTAGACAAGTGTACAAAATGTTATTCTCGAATTAATGATAAATATTTTTTCTTTCCAAGATACTACTCAACTCCCTCTAATTTACCGCATGAAATGGATGTCGAAATGATATAATTTCCCTACAGTATTTTATTTCTTCATGATTTATTGAGTCTTATATCTCCTCCCTCTATAATCACCTTATTTTGACATATAGAGGCTGGGATATTCAACCATTATGGAGGTGGGTACCATTCTAATGGCCAAAAACCTTTTCTCCACTTGATTTATTTTTTTGGGTCATTTTTTGTCGAATATGGTCTATATTTAGAAGAAAAACAAGAATACCACAATCAAATGAATCCTAAAAAAGGAATCACTCAATTTGGATCAAAATTGTAAATTATATGCCCAGAAAATAGACGATCAATAAAAATGTTCAATTTAAATGATTAAAGTGTTTTAACAATTAAGACTTAATTCCCCAAAAATCCTAAAATAGTGAAAATAATCTCATATTGATTAATTTCAAGGAATTAGATGACTGAAAAAATAAAAATTAGTGAAAATATTAAATCTATCAATTCCCCTGCACTTACCACTTGGACTCCTGGATAATTAAAAATCAAAATCATATCAAAGCATATGCCAATGAGATCCAAAAATTCTATATTATAAAGTAAAAGATTCCATTCCTCATAATCAACCATTATTCCATGTTCTCTATTTATATAATTCAATGTTTTTATTCTTAATTTGTCCTCTTATGCACAAAATAAACCTACCTCACATGAAATTTCTCTCATATCGCAAATGTTAATTTTCAGCAAGGATTTTCGCATCAAAAAAAATGCAAGGGTCACCATAGGCTTGATAAATTACTACTTCTTCACACCATGTGAGTAAATAAAGTGCTTTTATCATGAGGGCATTGAAGGGTTATCTGGTAGCTTCATATTGGTCGGATTTTAATGTTAAAATAATTATGAGGATGAATGTGGAGGGCTTGGATATTTTGGAAGAAAAAACTACAAGATTCTAATTTAACTCAAGTATGACATCCTTCACACTCCCCTTGGTATAGATTTAGATCCATCAACATGAAAACATAGGAAAACATCACACCATTCAGTATTTCAATATAAAAAATATCAATATTCTCAAACATGATTTTCCTTGAAAGCTCTATATAGGCACAATATCTCTTATCATGATAGCTCCAAAAAAAGGAACAGATTTCAACAAAATATTTTTTTTCAGCAGCGAACACATATCTTCAGAATTTTATTTCCTATAAAAATTTGAACCAAATGAGTTCAAACAACATAAGATATCCCCCCCCACACATATATAAATTCAATTATCTCATGAAATCTCACTTTAAGAGCATGTTGGATAGGGAAAATTGGCTTGTAATGTGGCTAACCTAATAAGCAGTTCATGGTTTCTAAGGGATACAAGTGTAAAGACCCGGAAATTTCAAGAATTTTTTTTTCATAAATTCTTTGGAAATTTTCGATTCCATAGTTTCTGACGGAACGTGATTCCGAGTCCCTGAGTGCCTAGAATGATTCATTGAAGTTTTGTTAAGCTTAAATTAATGCATGTATGCAGTTTTCCTGAAAAAGTTGAATAAATCTTAAACGGTTACTCGGATCAGAAATCTGATGCCACCATTGCACTCAGGATGGCGGGTTTACCCAAGGCGTGACTTAAGTCTAGTTGGTCTGGACCTCCTGTGAGAAAACCCAAAAATGGCATAATCGTAAATAAAATTATTATATATAGTTATTTTATTTCTCAAATGCTAATAACTCACAAACGGTAAATCGTATGAAAAATCTGACACCACTACTAAACTCGTGAGGGTAAGATTTCTTTAAGCAGATACTAACTTGGGTTGGCGAGGGCGACAAGAGAAAGTTAGTTTTTGGCCTCAAATAAAATAATTAAGTGGCAATTATTTTATTGAAAAATTCATATACTTTAGACGGTAACTAGAATTGAAAATATGATGGTACGGTTGGGTTCTTTGGGCCATGTTTCTCTAAGGAAGATCCTAACCTCAACCATAGTGGGTCTAGGGTGGTTGTTAATAATTTTCCATTAACTTTTATTTTCATGCACGTTCAGTAAACGTACATTTGGGATTTTATATCTTTTTAACCGGTGCACGGAACTAAAATCCAAGGGCACCATTGAACTCATAGCACCTAAATTTTCTTAAGAAAACCATTACCATAGTTTCTTTATGACGTGAGTGGATGTAAATTTTTTGGGGGTTTACTAAATAAATTAAATAAAAATATGCTCAACATATTATTATTTGTGGCGGTTTAATCCTCCATGTTGAGGTTGGAAGTGGGTCCCAACTGCACATAACCTCCCTTGAGAGGATATAACTATGGGTAGGGCCCACACGAGTTTAAACTCTTCCACTCCCCTTGAAACGCCTCCCCCCTTTAACTCTTATACTCTCCACCTCTCCTCTTTAAATTTAAACTCTCTATATTCCACCCTCCCTCATAAAGATGCCAACACGCTCTCAATTAATGAACAATTAATTAATTCGCTCTTCTAAATTTTGAATTATTTTGAAATTTATGTCAAAGATAAAGTAATAGCCAAATTATTATTTTGGGTTGGCACATATTGTTTTGGGGAGCCTTGGAGAATAGGGAAATAATTTTTCCCACGAAGAACATGAAGAATATCTCCAACGTGGAATGACGTCCTCTCGACGAAGAACGCCATTTCCACCGAAGGATGATGATCTGTCTTTTTCCTTCCTCGACATCCTTCTGCGTTAAAGGAGTAGACACCACCCACAAGGAACATTGACAACACTCTATCCTCGAATATTTTCTGATGTCAACGAAATCGATATACGCCCTCTTTTCTGCGACATTGTCGAGCGAGCATCGTTTACAAGGCAAGGGTTTGTTTTGAGTTGTTTATATTTCTGAACTTCATCGTTCTAATTGTGGAATGTAAATTTCGAAGTGTTAATGTCATAACGAGGAGGGTTCGAGATGCATGAACATGACTCGAACCTCCCCCATACTTGTTGGTTTTATTGACGACAGAGGCGAAGTCGTAAGGGCGCGGTGTCATCGCACCGCGCCGGAACAAGGAAGCCACGACCATGTAGGCCATGATGGACAGAAGAGGCGGTGACATTTGAATACAGCAGCTACCAAAGGTGGTGGTGACCGAAGGCCGTGGCCAGGCCGGACGGCGACGGTGGAGGACAGTCACTGTTGCGCCGGCCGCGTGGAGGAAACCACGGCCCGCATCCGCGGGCCGCTCGGACGAACCAAACCCACTAGCCATAGCTAGGCCGGCTGGAGTACCGTGGTGCCACATTGTGCCACAATGTAGAGAAGACAGTGGCCCACAACGCTGCCCACTTGGTGGGCGAACCAGCCGGCTGCCTGCCAGACAGGTTGAGGAAACCATGTCGCCACATGGCGCCGCGTGCGGAGGAACCGCAGCCTGCAACCACGGGCCGCTTGCGCCAGACATAACCGGCTGGCTTTGGCCAAGAGGGCAGGGAGAGGCAGCGCCACTCGGCTCTATGGGCCGGGTACGTGGGCGGGCCACGCCTCAACGGGCCGCGCCGACCCCCTAACCGAGTCGGACCCGTCGGGCCAGGTCCGTGGGTGGCCCATGCTCCACCTGGCCGGGCCAACCCCCAGCCGGGTCTGAGCCGCCGAACCGCTGAACCGCGTCGGGCCAACCCGCCAGCCCACTAGGATTGACGGGCTGAGCACGTTTTCATTTAAACGTGAATAACTCCTAGATCGCGCGTCCGAACGACACATTGTCTGCGGCACTGGGATGCTTGCGACGAGGTTGTACTTTTGTGATACTCTAAGTGAGTTTTGTACAACATTGGAAAACAGTTGGGTTTGGATGTAGCATAAGTCCAACGGGGCCCCTGGAATTGAAAATCCTATAACTCTCAGATTAGGCGTCCAATTGACGCACAATCTGTCGTGTTGGGTTTATTTTGACAAGACGGAACTTCGGGATACATCAACTTAGGACTTTATAATTGTTGATCTATCGACCCCCTTTGCTTGAGGAGAGAACACTCTAGGAATCGAGCATGATGTCTGCGAAAACCCTAGACCTGTTTGTGACTATGAAAACTACTGTACTGGAATCCTCTGTGGGTTCGACGACGACGAATACTGTACCGGAATCCTGTGTGGGTTTGACAGTTCTGACTTCTGTTCCTATATCCTATGTGGGTTGATAGAATAGCTGGATTGTATCCTATGTGGGTCTGACAGCTTAGCTGGCCTGTATCCTGTGTGGGTCCTACAGCTTAGACAAGATAGCTGGCATGTATTCTGTGTGGGTCTGACAGATTAGCTGGTATTATATCTTGTGTGGGTCTAACAGCATATATGATAAAGTTTCTACATATAATCATCTATATCTCTCTAATATTGTGAAATACCTGTGTGAGCTGAGTCATTTCTTTCAACCATTATCATCATGGTGATTGAATTTACTTCCTTTGTGGAATTGGTTTGTGTTTGGGCTCAAGAGTTGGAGCCGTACTGAGATTGGTAACATAGGAATATGTATGGGAATATACCTAAGTAGGGTTGGTTGATACTTCGTGATTGTATCTTTCATCTTTTGTTTATCCTTAGTGGATTTTGTGAGACCTTGCGGGTCTCAGGAACCCTACTGAGTATCGTTATAATCACCCTTACACGGGCTATGCCCACACCTCGTTGTGTTGGATGCAGATGACAGACAACGATGATGGAGGCCGAGAGCGCCACAACTGGACGGTACCTGGAGGGGGACCTTGTGACGAGTTGGCACATGGAGGAGACTTATGGACATTAGTGATGAGGTGGCCATTTGTGCCTACCCTTCAGGTGGAATCCCAGAGGGAAATCCAGGAGCTGCTCTTTACTTTCAGTTGTTTGTCCCTTTTTACTTGTCCCTTTTGTTCAGTTGGGTTTGTATACTGGCCCATTTACATTCCAGCACACTCTTTTGTATTCAGTTTTACTTAGTGTTAACTTCCTGTTGCGTACTATGTTGTGTTTTTTTACTTTTATAAAGGCAATGCCTTCCCAGCTTAGAGATTTACACCTTTGGTGCTAGTCGCCAGCCCCTGGCCTATGGAAGGCGGGCTTGGGGTAGTCACGGCATGGGCCCCTGAAGTTCCCAGTTAGGATCCAAGTATCACTGAGAGGGGGAGGGGTGAATCAGTGATATCTTTTTCTTTTTAAGTTTCCCCTTTTTGAAACAACCTTCACCTCCTGTTAAAGAGTTTCTTCCCTGCTGAACACACATAACCACAGGAACATAATATTTTCAAGGATCACTACTCAACAAGAGTAGCTACATCCTTGGTAGGGTATGGAAACAATCCAGTACTACACAATCCACTAGAAAACAATCCTTTGATGTGGAACACATCAAGTAGGATATACCCTTACACTCCTGTAGCACTTTGAAAACAATCCAATAGGGTGTGTGCTCCCTCTTAACACAAATAAGGTAGCACAATGAATCATTTCTTCATAATGAGCTTATACAAATCAAATCTTTCAAAAAAATTCTTCAATTTGCTACCCAGAAGCTAGCAGGAAACCCTGTAGAAAAATAGCCTATACGCCTACATGGACCTATAAGACCTATGCATGTACACCTTATACTTGCGCGCCTATTCTTATTATTTCCTTCCCACAAGCTGGTAGGAACCCCTCATGAAAAGCAGCCTACACGCCCACTTTGACCTGCATGACCAAGACCTGTGTGCCAGGAACCTGCGCACCTCTTCCTGTGAATTTCCCTTCAGACGTGCTTCCTTCGTGCATCCTGTGCGCCAACACTTATGAGCCTCCAACCTGCGCACCCCCAACCTACACACCTTCTAAAAACTATCAATCAATGCACCCAACTCTCTACCTGCGCACCCAGAGCTCAAAGATAATTCTCAAGTGTTGAGCCCTTAAGAAATGAGGAGGCGAGTCATCTATTTATAAGCATTTTGAGTACTTGTGTGACCTAGACCTATGCGCCAAGACTTGCGCGCCAATACATGTGCGTGACCACATGCGCGCCACCACCTGCGTGCCAATACATGTGCGCCACTTTATTTCATTTCCATATTTCTGAAATAATGCCACCTACACGCCGCCACCTGTGCTCCACCACCTGGGCGCCAATACCTGCACTCCACTTTCTTTCCTTTTCCATATTTCTGAAATAATACCACATGCACGCCGCCTTCTTCTTGTCTTTTTCTTTATTTTGGATAGTATGATGTTGAATTATAATTTTCCAAAAACACTTCTTTACTCTCTTTATCCTTCATACAGATTGCACCACAAGTTCTCCAAACTTGAGATGATTGTAAGAAACAAATCAGCAAAGCATCGTCTGATTTTCATGTTCATTACAAAGTGAATTGATTTATCTTTTTGACAACAAAAGACAACACTCTGTAATAGAAAACTTTTCTTACTTCCTTATCCGTCCAACTTTTTCGCAAAAATCTCCCCCTTTGGATTTTATTTTCAACCATGATTCATAAATCATTGAACTTTGTAACCTTAAGCAATGGATTACTTGTCAACAATTCTAAGCCAACGTGGCCTAACTCATTGTAGGAGATAAGAATTATTGACAGCGAAAACCATGTTGTCCAAAAGTAGTGACTGTGAAATATCATGAGTGTACCTCCTCAGCCTTCTTCAGATCATCTTTCAAGATTATACCTCATCATTATTCACTTCACTGAATTTCATAGAAAACAACATTGTTTCCTACAACCACTCTAACAAACAGTTAGAATAGTTCACACACATACATGCTGGATTCACAGCATACCCACAACTCCCCCTTTATGCATGCTTCCATAAGGATAGATTTATGAAAGAATTATCCCCCTTGACAACACTATCCAAGATAAGATGTGAGAGGGGATAGAAACACGTACCTTAACCTTGATGAGAAGGAGGTTGGACACCCTTGTTCAACCTCAATTTTTCAAATGGTTCCTTCAGTAACGGTTTTGTGAATATATCAGCAACTTGTTCAGACGTAGGAATATACTCTAGCCTCAATTCATTCTTCTCCACCTGCTCTTTGATGAAGAAGTACTTTATATCAATGTGTTTTGAACGAGAATTTTGTACCAGATTTCTTATAAGATTGATTTCACTCTGATTATCACAACCCAACAGCAATGGTAGCTTTACTTCAACAAGTAGATCTTCTAACTGAGTCTGCATCCACATTAGTTGTGTTTTAGCTTGAGTTGAAACAATATAATCAGATTCAACTCTGCTAATATTTACTGAATTCTATTTCTTAGTATGCCAACTAACGCAACTTTTCCCTAGAATGAAAACTCCACCAGATGTGGATCTACGATCATCAACATTTCCTGCCCAATCAGCATCAGAATACCCGCATAGATCAATATTTTCAGATCCATCATACCAGATTCCAAAAATTTTGGTGCCTTTGATATATCTGATAATTATTTTTCTAACAATCAAATGTAATTATTTAGGAGCACTCTAAAATCTTTCACATAAAGTGACAGCATATACGATGTCAGGTCTTGAGGCAGTCAAATACAGTAGACTTCCAATCTGCTTTCGAAAATCTTTTTGATCAACTTCCTTGCCTTCTTCATCTTTAGACAACTTGGTTCCCACTGAAATCATTGTGGAAACTGGTTTTTAATTTTCCATGCCAAAATTCTTCAGAAGTTCCTTAGCATACTTTTCTTGAGAAAGAAAAACGTGATTCTTCTTCTGTGAAATTTGTAGCGCAAGAAAGTAAATCATTTCTCCCAGCATGGACATCTCAAATAACTTCTTCATCTCCTCAAAAAAAATATCACATGATCTTTCATAATTTCCTGCAAAATATAATATCATCGACATAAACAATAATGATTAGTGAAAACTCTTGACATTCCTTGATGTAGATATTGTTGTCCACTCTCCCTTTCTTAATGTTCATCTTCTTCAAGAAAGTATCTAATTTAGAATACCATGCTCTCAGAGCCTGTTTTAGCCCATATCAAGCCTTCCTCAACATGCACACATAACTTTCATCCTTTCCAATAACAAATCCACAAGGTTGATCAATGTAAAATTCCTCGTCAAGGTCACCATTCAATAATGCAGATTTTACATCCATTTGAAAGATTTTGTAACCTCATTGTGAAGAAATAGCAAGAAAGATTATGATTATTTATAATCTTTCCACTAGATCAAGGTTTTATCAAAATCAATGCCTTCAATTTGTGAATACCCTTTGCAGACCAATCCTGCTTTGTTTCTTATTAATTGACCTTCTTCATTCATCTTATTCCGGAAAACCCAATTTGTACCAATAATGTTCTTGTTGTCTGACTTGGGTACAAGTTCTCATGTATTATTCTTCTCTATCTTATCAAGCTCTTCATTCATAGCATGAACCCATTCTTGATTCTCAAATTCTTCATTTACATCATTCGGTTATACTTTTGAATAAATATAAGTATGTGATATAGCATTTGTTGTTCTTCTTGTTTGGACCCTCTGATTTTTATCTCCAATAATGTTTTGAGCCTCCACTTGTTTCCTCAACCTAGGATGAGTTGTTTGAACTCCATAATAATCACTTGAGATCTATGAGTCGGATTCCTCTTCTACAGTAGGATTAACATAGTCTGAAGCATTATCAGAATTTTTAATAAAATCTTCTCTATCCTGCTCGACTTCAACATCAACATATGCCTGCTTTTCATTCTCAGCATTTTCAACAACTTTTACATATGAAGAATCAATAAATATTCCTAATTATTTATTGAGGCATCTATATCCTCTTCCTTCTGGAGCATATCCAAGAAAAATTCCGTCATCTCCACTTTTCTCGAACTTTCCCAGGTTTTCACCTTTCTTCTTTATAATACATGGACTCCTAAATACTCTCAAGTGTTTCAGACTTGGATTTTTTCCATAGAAATTTTCATATGGAGTCATATCTGAGTTTGGCCTATAGAAATATTCATTCTGAATATACACAGCAGTACTCTTGGCTTGTCTCCAATAATAATGAGAAATACTATGGTCAAGTAACATAGATCTTCCCATTTCCACCAGAATTCGATTCTTTATTTTAGCCACCCCATTTTGTTGAGGTGCGTATGGTGAACTGAACTCATGCCGAATTCCATGTTTCTCAAGATAACTTCCAAACTACTCATTATTATACTCACCATCATTATTAGTTCTCAACTTCTTCACTAAATACTCAAATTCCTTCTCTTCTTTCCTTGTGATACTCTTAAACATTATCAGAGCATCTGACTTGTGTCTCATATACAAAACACAAGTAATGAAAATAAAGTCATCAATGAAAGTAATGAAGTACATATCTCCATTTCAATATTGTTATCTCATTGTTCCACATATATCTAAGTTTATGAGTTCCAAGGGTCTTTTTGAGTGAATTTCAACTCTTTTGTGAATAGAATTAGTAATATTCCCTTTCTCACAAATAGAGAAAAACCAATCTCTTTCTCTTGATAAATCATGCATATCCCAAACACTGTCTCTCTTTGATAACTTTCACATATTTCTCTGACACATGTTCCCCAGTCTTTTATGCCATAATTTTTTTTCATCCACCACACTCATGTAACAAGAGTTCTGTACATCACCAACTTGGAAAAGATTCCCTCTTGTACGTTGGCCTCTTGTAACTATATTTCCATCATTTTCACTTTTCAGAAAAAATCCATCTTTTCTTAATATTACTTTGTTTCCCTCATCACAGAGTTGTGACACACGTAACAGGCTATGTTTCAACCCATAAACATCTATTTTTTTCCTGGATTTCATCTTTTCTTTTCCAATAATGGCTGATCCAGCACCCTTGATCCTTAGAGATTCATCATTTCCAAATGTCACTGTTACTTCTTTGAAGTCTTTCACATTCTTTAGTAGATTTAAGTCTCCTGTCATATGAAAGGAAAATCCACTCTCAAGAATCCATAGAAGTTCTCCTTTTGTAGCTTTCAAAGCAGTTTTGATAACAAGAGCTATTTGTTCTTAATTTTCATTCACTTTCTATTGTGCTTCCTCCAATTTCTTGGCCAATTCAATGTGTTCTGTCCAGACAACCATGCACTCTTTCTTTTCAGACTTATCAGACCTGTCCCTTTTAGATTTTAAAAACTCTGGATTTTGAGAATTATTAAGAATCGTTTTTTGCTCTGGTAACACTCTAAGGTAGCCATTGGAAAGATTTCCAGGTCGATCACATATTTCACAAACGGTTTCCAGTGATTGGAACCTATTCTCAACTTTCACACCAGTATTCTCAGATATATTCTGAAATTTATTTGGAGACTTTATATTTTAAATGGATTGACTCCCCAGCAATCCTTGTCTTTAAAAACTTGTGGAATAGTTGTAATTTTGTTGATTAAACCAAAACATGTTTGCAGTGTGTCTGAATCCACCACAATACCAGCTGTAACCATAGAATGAATATTTTCCTTTGAAACTTCTATACTGACTGGAGTTGTGAACATGCTTCTCAATAGCCTTCTTAATAGACCTCTGGAAACCATCAACCTTTCTGTTTTCAATCATAAATTTCCTTTTCAGCTCAGATTTCTGTTCAAACATATTAGAACCAAAAGTAGTAGAAATATTTCTGGACCCAGGGTTTTTATGTTCTTCTGATTTTACAGAATTTCTGACTTTGGCCACATACATTGCATTTCCAACTTTGTTCTTATTAGAAACAGTTCCATCTTTCCTCTCAACTTTTGAAGGTAAATTCTATGGACCCTTTATTTGTTCATTCTTAATGGAACATTCACCAAATTTTGAGATAGAATGTTTGAAACTGACATTCATTTCTTTATCTTTGTATAGTTTCTGTTGGAACAGTTTATACTCTTCTTCTTTTTCTTTCAGATTTACTTCAAGATGATAATTATGATTCTTTTCATTCTCAAGAGAATTCTTCAGATCATCAATCTCTTTTTTCATATTGATTTTCCCCATAGGAAAACCTAGTTGATTTTTTAATGTGGAAATTTTATTTTTCAACTTTTTGTTTTCCTTCTCAAGCCTTCTGATCTTACTCAAACATTCTTTCAACTCTTCTTTCAGATGATATTCAAGTTGAGTTTCTTCTTCTTCAGAACTGTTTCTCCTGTAATCTTCATTATTCACTACTGCAATAAACGTATTCTCTCTTGTTATCCCAGTAGATGATTTCTCATATTTAGCTTTGCTATCTTCTTCTTCATCTCTAGACAAAAAGTTTCTTCTTTTTTATTTGAAGAATTTTTTATCCTTACCATTTGAAAAATATTTCTATTTTTCAGTTTGTTTCTTACATGGCCTTCTTGGCCGTCTATCATCATCATCATTGTCTTCTTATATATTCTTTTGAGGAAAGTTATCCACAAAGTGACCAATATCTCTACATTGAAAACATTTCAAGGGATGTTTCCCTTTGTATTTTTTCTATACATCTTTTCACATTTTTAGAAAACAACGATAAAATTTCATCAATTTTTTTACATACCTCATCTTCAGAATCGGATTCACCAGCATCATCTTCAATAAGAGTCTTATTTGACATCTCTCTCTTTAAAACCATGAATGAAATTTCTCTATCTGCTTTTGTTTTGGTCTTCATAGTCTTCTCCCTTCTCATTTCAAAAGTAATGAGAGTTCTATGCAAGTCATCCAGAGATAATGTCTCAGGGTATCTATCTTCCAATGAAGACACATTAACATCAAATTTGTCTGGCATAATTCTAAAGATCTTTTCAAAAATTGTAGAATCATCCAACATTTCACTAAGACATCTGATTGTACAGACAATGTCATTAATCCTGGTAAATAAGTCCCCAATAGATTCAGATTCTCCCATTTTCAAGTCTTCAAACTTCATCCTCCAGATTTGTAGTTTTTCATTCTTCACTTTTATATTTCGTTCATAGATGTTCTTAAAATTATCGAAGATACCTTTAGCTATAGAAACACCTTTCACTCTTAGAAATTCACTCTCATAAAGAGATGAGAGTAACACATTTTTAGCTCTTCCATCATTCTCAACATTCATCATATCGACAAGAGTAAGAGGAACATTGTCATCAATAGAAGGAAATCCATTTGTTGTAGTTTCAAGAACATCATATCCAAGAGACATAAGATAGGGAATCATTCCTCCCTTCCATATGTGATAGTTCTTTCCATCAAAAATTGGGATCCCATTACTGTTCATGCAATTTAGATTCTCCATCACAACTTCTCTTCAACCACTTCATCAAAGAATAAACGAAGGAAACCTATCCCTCTGATACCAATTGAAGTTCCCAGTTAGAATCCAAGTATCATTGAGAGGGGGAGGGGTGAATCAGTGATATATTTATCTTTTTATGTTTTACCTTTTTGAAACATCCGTCGCATCCTTTTAAATATTTTCTTTCCTGCTGAACACACAGAACCACAGGAACACAAGATTTACAAGGTTCACTACTCAACAAGACTAGCTGCGTCCTTGGTATGGTATGGAAACAATCCAGTACCACAAAATACACTAGAAAACAATCCTTTGATGTGGAATACCATGAGTAGGATATACCCTTACACTCGTGAAACACTTTGAAAACAATACAATAGTGTGTGTGCTCCCTCTTAGCACAAATAGGGTAACACAATGGATCAGTGCATCTTAATCAGCTTATACAAATCAAATCTTTCAAAGAAATTTTTCACTTTCCTACCGAAAAGCTGCAAGGAACCCCTGGAGCAAAACAGCATGCATTCCTACTTGGACGTGTGTGACCTATACCTACACGCCTTATACATGCACGCCTCTTCTTCTTTTTCTTTTCCCATAAGTAGGGAGGAACCCCTGGAGTAAAGCAGCATGCACGCCCACTTTGACCTACGTGACCAAGACCTGCGCGCCGGGAACCTGCGCGCCTCTTCCTACGCACTACTGTTCAGACGTGATACCTTCGTGAAGCCTACACACCAACACCTACACGCCTCCAACCTGCATGCCCCCAACCCGAGCTCCTTCTAACAATTATCAACCTGTGTGCCCAACTCTCTACCTGCACGCCCAATGCTCAAAGTTAATTCTAAAGTGTTGAGCCCTTAAAAAATTAGGAGGCGAGCCATATATTTATAGGCATTTTGAGGACTTGCGCGACCTAGACCTGTGTGCCAATACTTGTGCGCCAATACCTATGCGTGACCACTTGCGCGACACAACCTGAGTGCCAATACCTGCGCACCACTTTCTTTCCTTTTCCATATTTCTGAAATAATGCCACCTGCGCACTGCCACCTACGCGCCACCACCTATGCACCAATACATGTGCGCCACTTTCTTTCCTTTTCCATATTTCTTAAATAATACCACCTGCGCACCACCTTCTTCTTCCCTTTGTCATTATTTTGGATAGTATGATGTTGAATTGTGTTTTTCCAAAAAAACTTTTTTACTCTATTTATCCTTCATAAAACTGGCACCACAAGTTCTCCAAAATTGAGATGATTATAAGACACAATTCAGCAAAGAATCACCTTATTTTTAAGTTCATTACAAAGTGAATTGATTTAGCTTTTTGACAACAAAAGACAAAATTCTATAACATTAAACTTTTTTTACTTCCTTATCCATCCAACTTGGTCCCAACAGCCCCAAGGACGGCTCGTGACAAATTGGTATCAGAGGAGTCAGTTCTACCACAGAACTTAGGACCCTGATCTGTCTTGCTGTGAAGCATTAGTGTTAAGAGTATTGAGTGTGGTTTTTAGTCCAGGGAGTCCAGTGTTGGTGCGGCAGCTGACGTATCAATATACCAAGACCCTGACTTTTGATTTCCGACACAGTGCACAAAAAAACTTATTGCGAGTATGTTTTCAAGATTTTTCTTTGTGAACTCTTTGAGTCATATCACCAAGTATAAATTATTGACCATGGCTCACCTGCTCCTTATCAAGATGCCGCTTCGAAGACAGCCAGCTAGGGTTCCTGAGAGAGTACACGATGACGGCCCATCGAGCGACGAGGCTCTGGTGTAGGGCCCTTTTTCTATGTTTTCACCTTGTACCAGCAGCACCACCACTCATTGGGAAGCATATTCAACTAGCTGTACTAGCGGACGATGCATGCCGAAAGAACGTGTTTCACGAGTTCTAGCAGAAGAGACCTCCGAGGTTGTGAGGTGAGAATGATTCTCAGGCAGTAGAGGAATGGATGGAGATGATTACTAGAGTTTTTCACCTAGTTGAGACACTATTATAGTAGATGGTGATCTTAACTACTAGTCTTTTTCCGTGAGTGACCACGGGGATGGTCCGCATAGTGATGAGACTTCGGTACGTGGACCGTTGCCCGAGATTGTACCTCAGGTAGTGTGTCAGCTATATCACTGTCTATTCATCAGCAGTTACAACCAGTGGTACCAGTAGATGACAAATGCAGGCTTAGTACCTTACATGTGTTTCAGCATCAGATACCCCTCAGTTTTCGAGGCGAGCCCGAATCATAGGCGATTGAGGACTGGGCTGAGGAGGTGGATGAGAGTCCTCTAGAACTTATACAGCTTCGTCAGGACGACATGTCGGTAGCTAAGTATTCATTGAGGCATACCGATCGTTCCGGGTACTCGATGAATATGATACGATCAGTGATTTGGGTCTTAGACTACTGAACAAGGTGTGTTTAAAGGATATGTGAGCCATCACTTTTTTTCTATGCATTCCTACTTATGTTGGGGTACTAGAGAGAACCTTTGTGGTTTAAAGTTCATTGGCTGAACAGATACAGCTAGTGAATGTTAGCTGCTGGAAAGCAGGGAACTGACGCCAGTCTCATAAACTTGGGCGTGTAAAATGTTTCAAGAAGAGGAATCATTAAGGACAAGTGAATCTGTAGAGCAGTAGATGTGGAAGTAGAGCTAGAAGGGCTGCATGTGGTGATGTAAATTTCTACATGTTACAACCACCTGCCTTTGTAGTCCCTGCCAGGCTTAGGGAGCAGGAGGGTAGGTGAATATTGTAGCTTCATGCGGTCAAGGAGTGTGACCCAACGTCTCTAAGAATGATTTGAGGTATGGTCTGTGTATATTACTAGTTTTTGTATCAATAGATATAGGTACCAATCATTCCTTCCTTACACGGATCTTGTCCTAGACCAAGGGTTTCTGGTTAAACCATTTACTTGGCCCTCACATCTGGAGAAACCTTTGGGATGAGACTCGATAATCACACATACACCGATGGTGTGATCTGGCCCTTGAGGTGATAATTTCGGTTGGAACCTCTTGGTGGCAGCATCTAGGCCTTACGACGTTAGTTTGGGTATGGACTGGGCAACCACAGTTCATACACAAATTGACTGTATTAGGAAAAAAGGTTGTGGTTTACCTACAACATTGGGATGGGTTTTCCTTGTTCAGTGAAAAGGAAACCCCGGGCAGCATAGAATAGAATCATTTATAAGTGGGTGATGTCGATCACTCATTTGTCGGCCAAACTTACCTTTGTGCTAGACTTCTCTAGAGATGCAACACCACTTTCAGCGTTTATGAAGAAGGGGCAACACTTCATGTGGTCAGAGAGATTCCAGTAAAGCTTTCACGATCTGAGGAAGAGGTTGATTAGTGCACCCATCTTGAGTCTACAGGAGGAGGAAGTTTGGTGCGTGGTTTACTGCGACGCATCAGGGACCGAACTCGGGTGTGTCCTGATGTATGAGAGAGCAGTGATCGTGTATGGTTCTCGGCAGAAGAGACAACGACGATGGATTGAGTTCCTCTAGGACTATGACTTCAAGATTGTCTATACTCCTAGAAAGGGGAATGTTGTAGCAGATACTCAGAACAGAAGATCAGGCATTCAACTGCTAGGAGAGGCGACAGAGCAGATGGCCGTGTTGTAGATATCCTTTGTGGATAGAGATGGAGCAGCCTTTTGTAAGTCTCTCATAGTCACTCATCCACTTCTTCAGCGAGTAAGGGAGTCACAAAGTGGGGATGTTGACAATGATATGTGACATGCTCAGATATCTATAGGACAGGAACCTGATTGATTTCTTGAAGGTGGGGAGCACGACATTCTCTTCAGAGGACGTACCATGGTACCAGTTGCACTTCAGGAGGATATGTTGAGGCGGTTCCACACATCTCCTTTAGCGGTACATTCTGGAGTGGAATGGATGTAATAGTACCTCCGATGACAGCATTGGTGGCTGGGAATGAAGAAAGCAGTGGCATAGATTCTCTCACAATGCCTCACTTGTCAGCAAGTGAAGGCGGAACAGCAGGTACCGGCAGGCTTGGTTCATCCTTTGGAGGTCCCAAAGTGGAAGTAGGATCAGATATCCATGGACTTCGTGATGGTTCTTCCATGTACATCCTAGAGACTGAGACCTCTGGATTTTGAGGATGACAACCACATCTTTCTACGGGTCTCACCTCAACAAGTCTATGGAGATTTGGTCGAGGCAGAAAGCTATCTCCGCGATTCATCAGACCTTTCCAGGTCCTCAGAAGGGTAGGTGAGGTGGCATACCTCTTGGCCCTTCCACCTCAGTTGCACTGGGTTCATGATGTTTTCCACGTATCTCAGTTGAGGATATAAGTGCATGAACCATCCCACATCATCAACTACGGAGAGCTAGATATAGATGACGGGGAAACTTTCACGGAGGTTCTAATGGAGATTGAGGATCGACGGGAGCAGGTCCTGCGTGGATGGTCAATTCCTCTGTTGTGTGTTCGCTGGTAGCATGGGAACCTCCAGGATAGCACATGGGAGTAGGAGGCTCGGATGCATGCTCTGTACCCCCATTTGTTTCCCTAGTGTGTGTTGTAGCTTACGGGGACGTAAATCCCTGATGTGGGGGTAATGTAAAGACCTGGAAATTTCAAGGAAATTTTTTTCATAAATTTTTGAAATTTTACGAGTCCGTAGTTTCTGAAGGCGCGCGATTCCGAGGTACAGAGCTCCAGGAATGATCCGTCGAAGTTTTGTTAAGCTTAAATTAACGAGTGTATGCAGTTTTCCTGAAAAGGGGGGATCACACTTAAATTGTTACTCGGATTAGAAATCTGAGGGCACTGTTGCACTCAGGATGGTGGGTTTACCCTAGGCATGACTTAATTTAAGTCTTCAGGGGCTTCCTGTGAGAAAACCTGAAAATCGCATAACCGTAAATAACATAATTAAAGTTATTTTATTTTTCAAATGCTTAAAACTCACAAACGGTAACTCGGATTAAAAATATGAGACTATCATTGAACTTGTGCGAGTAAGATTTCTTTATTTAGATACTAACTTGTGTCGGTGAGGGACACTAGAAAAAGTTAGTTTTTGGCCGCAAATAAAATAATTCAGTGACAATTAATTTATTTTAAAATTCATAACTTTTAAACGGTAACTCTGATTGGAAATACGATATTACCGTTGGGTTTTCTGGGCCGTGTTTCACCTAGGTAGAGCCTAACCTCGACATCAGTGGTTCTAGGGTGGCTGTTAATAATTTTATATTCTTTTTTTTCGGGTATGTTTAGTAAACGTACGTTTGGGATTTTATATCTTTTGAACCGGTGCTCGGAACTGAAATCTGAAGGCACCGTTGAACTCGTAGCATCGGTATTCTCTTAAGAAGATCTTTACCATAGTTTCATTTTGACGTGAGTAGAAGTTTATTTTTTGGGGGTTTACTAAATAAATTAAATAAAAATATGTTCAACATATTTTTATTTGTGGAAATTTAATCCTCCCAGTGGAGGTTGGAGGTGGGGCCCACCCGCACATAACCTCCCTTGGGAGGATATAACATGGGGTGGGGCCCACATGAGTTTAAACTCTTCAACTCCCCTTGAAACCTCCTTTTAACTCCTAAACTCTCCACCTCTCCTCTTTAAATTTAAACTCACCACATTCCACCCTACCTCATAAAGATGCCAACACGCTCTCAAATAATGAACAATTAATTAATTAGCTCCTCTAAATTTTTAATTATTTTGAAATTTATGTCAGGGATAAAATAATAGCCAAGCTATTATTTTGGTTTTCCACATATTATTTTGGGGAGCCTTGGAGAATACGGAAATCATTCTTCCCACGAAGAACACGAAGAACATCTCCAACATGGAACAGCATTCTCTCGACGAAGAACGTCGTTTCCACCGAAGGATGACGATGCAACTTCTTTTTTCTTCCACCTCCTTCCGCGTTAAAGGAGTAGACGCTGCGCACAAGGAATGTCGATGACACTCCATCCTCGAATATTTTCCTATGTCGACCAAATCGATGTCCACCATCTTTTCTGCGACATCATCGAGCGAGCACCGTTTACAAGGTAGGGGATTATTTTGAGTTGTTTATATTTCCGAAAATCATCATTCTAATTGCATAATGTAAATTTTCAATTGTTAAAATCATAACGAGGAGGGTTCAGGCCGCATGAAAATGGCCTGAACTTCCCCCATACTTGTTGGTTTTGTTGGCGATGGAGGCGGAGTCGGAAGGGAGCGGTGTCGTCGCACCTCGCTGGAGGATGGAGGCCATGACCATGTAGGAAACGACGGACGAAGGAGGTGGCATCGTTAGAAGGTAGCGGCGACCGAAGGTGGTGGCGACTGAAGGCCATGGTGAGGCTGGGCGACGGCGGTGGAGGATCAATGCCGTTGCGCCAACCACGTGGAGGAAACCGCGACCCGTGGACAAACCGAACCGGCCAGCCGTAGCTGGCCGGGCTAGAGGACTGCGGCGCCGCATGGCGCCACACTGCGGAAAAGACCGCGACCCACAATAGTGGGCCGCTTGCGCCGAACATAACCGGCTGGCTTCGGCCGGCCGGGCAGTGAGAGGCGGCACCGCTCGGCGCCGTCGGGCGAACCAGACCGGCCCGTTCTGCGGGCCGGGTCCCCGTTTGGGTCGAGCCGCACCGGGCTGGGTCCGTGGCTGGGTCGCGCTCCACCATGCCGGGCCGAACCTCAGCCACGGACCGGCCAAAGCGGGTTGGGCCCACCCGCCATCCCACTGGGCTTGACGTGTCGTGCCCATCTTCACATAAACGTGAATAACTCCTAGACCGCGCGTCCGAACGACGCGCCGTCTGCAGCACTAGGATGCTTGCGACAAGGTGGTCCTTTTGAGATACTCTAAGTGAGTTTTGGACGACTTGGAAAAATGTTCGGGATTGGATCGAGCATAAATCGAACCAGGCACCTAGAATGAAAAAGCATATAACTCTCAGACCGGGGTCTGATTGACACGACGTCTGTCGCATTGTGTTTCTTTTGACGAGATAGAACTTCGGGATACATAAACTCAGGACTTCATGATATTTGATGTATCAACCACCTTTTCATGAGAAGTGGAACCTCCCAAAATCGAGCATGATGTGTGTGGGAATCGTAGAGATGGTCGCGACTATGACAACTATTGTACTGGAATCCTTTTTGAGTTCGACGATGATGACTACAGTACTAGAATCCTATGGGGGTTTGATAGTTTTGACTTCTGTTCATGTATCCTATGTGGGTCGATAGAATAGCAGGCATGTATCCAGTGTGGGTATGAAATCTTAGCTAGATGGTATCCTATGTGGGTCTGACAGATTAGAGGAGATAGATGGCCTATATCTTTTATGGGTCTGACAGCTTAGACGAGATAGCTAGTCTCTATCCAGTGTGTGTCTGACAGCTTATCTGGTCCTGTATCCTGTGTGGGTCTGATAGCTTAGATGATCCAGTCACTACATATGAACATCTATATCTATCTACTATTGTGGCATACTTGTGTGAGCTGAGTCATGTCTTTCAACCATTATCATCGTGGTGATTGACTTTACTTCCTTTGTAGAATTGGTTTGTGCTTGGGCTCGAGAGTTGGAGCCGGACTGAGATTGATAACTTAGGTATATGTATGGGAATATACCTAAGTAGGGTTGGTTGATACTTTATGATTGTATCTTTCTTCTTTTTTTATCCCTAGTGAATTTTGTGAGACCTTATGGGTCTCGGGGTCCCTACTGAGTATCGTTATACTCACCCCTGCTCGGGCTGTTCCCGCACCTCGTTGTGTTGGATGCAGACAACGGACAGCTCTGATGGAGGCTGAGGGTGCCACGACTGGACAGTACCCAGAGGTGGACCTTGCGATGAGTCGGCACATGGAGGATACTAACAGACGCGAGTGATGAGGTGGCCATCTGCACCTACCCTTCAGGTAGGAATCCTGGAGGATGATCCAAGAGATGCTCTTTACTTTCAGATGTTTGTCCCTTTTTACATGTACCTGTTGTTCAGTTGGGTTTGTATACTGGCCCATTTACTTTCCAACACACTCTTTTGTATTCATTTTTACTTAGTGTTTACTTCCTGTTGCGTACTCTGTTCTGTTTGTTTACTTTTATAAAGGCAATTCCTTCCCAGCTTAGAGATTTACGCCTTTTGTGCTTGTCACCAGCCCCTGGCCTACGGAATGTGGGCTTGGGGTAGTCACGGCACGGGTCCCGAGGGCGGGTCATGACAAAAATGATTAAATGTATAAGGATAGAATGAAAATGATTCTCTTTAAAAGTGTTCTTTAAAACCAATGAAATACCTCAATCATTTTAAACTCGTGTACCTCAAATTCACTAGTTTTGAAAGTAATAAATAAAATTCTGGTTAATGTAGTCATGGTTTGGTTCTCTCGAGATGTGAGTTGAATATAAATAATATGAAAACAATTTTTCAGAAAAATCATGGGACTATGATTTCAAATACAGTGTGATGTAAAATGGGATTCAAAAATCAGATTTCTTTTCATGAAATCCTAATGATTTGAACTAGAAACAAATTCAATTTTATCATTAATTTAAACTAAGCTTCATCGAATAAATTGGAACACTCATTGAAATGGGTTTGAAAATTTTCAATGATCTTTAGTTCATCTAAAACAATTTAAAAACACACAATAAATGAAAAGGAAACATATAAAAATTGAAAAACACACCTTTTTAAAAAAACAAGAGATGAAAATACTAAACTACAATGGTTCTCCCCTCATGCATAAATAATATAGTGTAATCAATGCATTCAAATGGATTGAACATGTAAGTATATTGTTTATTGAATCGCAAAAATAAGTATAGTGTAAAGGAGAGGTACAACCTAACTTATTCATTGTACAACATTGAGTTAAACTGCTAAGTATTTCCCTATAAAAACCAACAAAAAAAGTGGATAATATAACAAAAGAAATTACTTAAAATAAAGGAAAAAATATAAGTATAATGATAAAATTTTTATAGATCTTGGTTTAATCCCCCATGTGATCCTTGGGTTTTGATTCCCTCTAGATGGGATGTTCCAGTTTGTTATCCCCAATCTATTGGTGGGTGGAGTTTTTTTGAGATAAACCAACCGAACAACCTATTTACACCTTTCGCTTATTCCATTTTATTGAGGACTACTTGGGTTTAGTACACCAAATCTACCGCTATGACAATAGATACAAATTTATTGGTGGGTGTATGATAAATAATTATTCCTTCTATTTCTTGGTTTTCACTTTCATAACTTCTTCTCCATAATCTACTAATTTTTCAAGGTATTTTAATCAATGGAATAATTAAAATTAATGTCATAGTGTAATAATATTTGAAATAAATTAAAGCACAGAGAATCAGTATCAAATTCATCTCTTTTAAAGTAAGCATCTTGCGTCTCTATTTCCTCAGTTAAATCAACTTTTATCTCATCATGAAATCCCTCTAATAAGTGTTCAACAAGTTTTAGGTTCTCCAAATATTCCCCATCAAGTGTTCCTCCCTTTTCATACTCATCCCCCAAGGAAATAAAAGTGTTTTTCAAATATGAAAATTTAAAATAGGGAGATTTAGTACTCAATATAGCTTCAATAAAATATTAAGATAATGATTTCAAGAAAATATCATCTCCTTGTGTTTAATCGGCATTAATTTTTTCTTCAATGGGAGTTTCCTATTTTAGTATAATTTCACTATATATAAATAGGTTTTCATGATCCTCTATATTCTCTTAAAATTACACCACTTTTGGGATGATTTCCTTTAATAGTTCTGGCTCTTCTACTTTATAAGGAATAGTGGATCAAGTATTTCCTAGAACTCCTTCAAAAAGTTGCCCTAATATTTTTGATATCTTAAGTGTATTTACATATAAAAATATTCTCCAATAATATCCTTCATCATTGATTTATATGGGCCATATGAATCTTATTTGAATTGCATAAAGGCATCCCCATGCTCTTCAACATCAAAGATGAATGGGGATTCCACTACAACCATTGGATCAAGTTTAGGTTTCACTTTCTTATGGGATGTTTAAACATATTCAGGTAGCCATTCCATTTTTCTCTCCAAGTATTTTATTTATTTAAAAATTCCTTACTACTGATCTAATATTTCAATTTATTCATCTTATTGTACATTGAAAATTTCATGATAAATTTCTACAAATTACTCCTGGAGTTCAATTAATTCTCTAGCCAGTACCTCTAACACTGGTTATTTGAGTTTCACATTAATGTTATGGATAATCATTGTGAAATCATCTTATAGGTTGATTTTGATTCAATCTCTCTAGATAATCATAGAAAAAAAGGAATCATTATCCTCCATAGGCTAAGGGGAGTCAAAATTTGGTTCTGTCACTTGTGGGTAATCATTCCATGAATTAAAAAAATATCATTTGAAAAAATTGTGGAGAAATTATTTTTTATTTTTTTATTTTCTTATTTTAAATTTTGAAAATATTTACAATTAGATTGTTTTAATTCTCTCCACAAAAAAGGTTCCATATTTTAACGCATTCCTGTCGTGAGGTATGAAAAATAAATTATTTCCTAAGTAAAAATGAATTATAGTGGTAAACAAAGTTTTTCTCCAGAAAGGAGTGAACAATAATAATGATTTCACCTTAAATTTTGATGAAGCAGTGAGATTTTTTTTGAAATTGTTTGTTTTTTAGAATAAAAAATGAAATAAAAATAAAGTTTGAATGCTAATAAATGAAGATATTAAAAGGTTTAGGATACATTCACTTATTTCATTGTCATCATGGCCATGGAAATCATTCCCCCTTTATTCCTATTGAATGATAAATGAATGACTCCTTGATCAAGTTTTCAATCACCCTTGGTTGAAGAAATCAGTGAAACCACTGCTCTATGAATGAAAGTTCATGAACAATTCCCAAAACACTACGGGAAGTCCAAATCAGGAATTTTTTATCTGTCAAAATATATAAATTATCCACTAGTTCTATGGATGTACGAACGATCTCTAAACACTCACCACCTAACACAATCTACTCAATCAAGAAAAATTTCATTGGGAAGATGGAGTTTAAAGTTCCTCAACCAAAGCAGTTAAAAATGAATACACCCAAAATCCAAAACATGATCTCATTAAGAAAACTTGGAGAAACTTAAAATTGAAACTATTCAACAGAAAAATTATATTTTTTATTCATTTTCAAGTCTCCGATAATAATAATTTGAAACTCCACCTTCCTGAATAACTCAAAAGCCTTACCCCTCCATCTTAAGGGTAAGATATTTGAAAGGGGAAGAATATAGAATAAAAAGAATAAGAAAAAAAGATAAAATAAAAAATAAATTCAAGACTCCAATCCTATATCACATCCCCTATTGTACCTTCTTCAGCAACCATTTAATATAAGTGGATAGAAATATTTATAGGGTTTATGGTGGAAATTTTTGCCTCCAGATTTAATACTCAAAAAGTTTGAGCTCAATTAGAATAGTAAATGGGCCAATCGCAAGAATTTGTCTTCATAGATGGTGTTCCCATCTTTTTTTTTCATGTTTCCAATAAATCATAGTAGATTTAGACAACTTTACAGAAAGTTATGCTTCATGAAATTATGAATACTTTTTATTCCTCAGGAGACTACTCAACTCCCTCTTCTTTGGTGTATGAAATGGATTCCTTAATGACTTAATTTATCCATCAAATTTTATGGTTTTATGAGGTATTGAGTCTTATTTATCCTCAAAAAGTAATACCTTCATTTTAACATATCTAGGATGACATATTCAACCATTACTAATGTGGGGTGCATTCTATCAACCAGAAAATGTTTTACACTTGATGTATTTTTCTAGGACATTGTTTGTCGAATCTGATCTAGGCCTAGATGACCAAATTGAATATTACAAACAAAAGAACCATAAAAATGATTCACTCAATTTAGATCAAAATTTTAAAATACATGACCAAAATATATAAGATTTATGAAACTGATAAATTTCTAGAATTTAAAAAAATTCACAATTAATCCCAAAATTGACCAAAAATACTAAAAGAGAATAAACAAGCTCATATTTATTAATTATAAAGAATTAAATAATTGAAAAACACATAATAATTAATGAAAATCTTCTCTCTATCAATGGTTTACCTTTGTATTAACTATTCCTTGTTACCAGTTTTATATAGGGGAGTCCAGGTTTTTTGGGGTTCCAAGGGAATGATATCAACTCATGTAATTGGTTGGATCAACTCAGATATCAAATATATTGTTTTTTTATATAAAGGATAAGATTTATAATGTTATAAAGTACCCTAATGGCTATGACAACATGAATTTAATATAATTAAAGGTGATGGGTTAAAACATGATATTCTTGAGTAAATATTCATCTAAGGGGACGAACTTTTAATGTTATGATCTCTTACAATTCAGTTTGTAGTCATGTGGTTATGATTTTTTCAAGCATTTTAATGTCAGGGGACAATAACATTATTAATCATGCTGGTCAGAGTGAAATTATAGGTTCTCTATGATCACATGAGTATATCTTGGAATGAGAATCAAGAGACAACTACACAATAAATTGATTTTTGTGAGAGTTAAAGATAGGGAATATGAGGGAGAACTCACATTTCGTTAATTGTGGTTATCCCCACAAAAAACATAGTTCTTATCACTGTACGTAGTTGGGAGTGACGATAACATAGATATGGACCTGAAATAGAGGACGCAAGCATCCCTACGGATCCAAAAATTATTAGAATCTACACACATGTAGTTGTTACGAATAAAGAACCTTTCATAGATCATGATCTTATGCAAGGAAGATTAATTTTTTCATTACATTTCATTTGAACATAGGATTGAACACCCAAGCATCACAATGTATCCTATGAGTATAGGAATCAGGCTATATGTAGTTCTAATGTGAATGATATTCAGTTTAGAGCCTTGTTTGTAGGTCATAAAATATTAATTTATATACCATTTAGTCTATCTTGATCTCTCTTAGACATGGGGAAAATGAGTGAAATAGAACCATTCCTTTTAAAAAAATTGGTCACTTGTAGAACCAAAACATCTCGTAGTCACAATCTCATTTGTAGAGACCTGAATCTTGACGTACATGGACATTACAGCAATTTTGCAGAATACTTAATACATAACAAAAACACACACAAGGACCGTAATAGTTTAGTGTCTTTGGAAACTCGTAATATAAACAACTAATCATGTTGAAAGTTCTTCAACATCTACCATAACGATCTTCCCCTTTTTGTTTCCTTACCTAAAACCTTTCTTTATTTCATGGGGAAAATAAAACCTAAAAGGGTGAGCTCAAATGCTCAGTAAGGGCAAACATAGAGAACACAAAACAATCCATAAACATTTTAAAGCAAAAACTTGAACATGAAATCTAAACATTAAAACCCTGAGCAAAGACATAAATCCTGGAAGTACGTAAGGCATATATCATAAAGGAACATAAATCAATATAAAATAGCATGGGAACAAAACATGTAATTGTGTCACCCATTCAGCACATGTCAAGATTTCCATAGTAGACAAGGCATTGCTGCCAAGACCATCTTAGTGGACAAAGTATCTTTCTGAATCGAGTTCACTCCTCGTTTCAGTCCTGTAACACTGAACCGGATTAACTAACCATTCCAGCCATGTATATCTCATGAGATATAAATCTTTACCCAATTCATTGGAGGGAGATATAGGTCCCTCCCATCTCATAATGAAATCATTCTTACTTATGCCACAATATAAACATAAATCATTCATCATAACCCAAAAAATAAAAATGGGTTTCATAAACATATTCCCATTATAACATAATCCATATAAAACAAATGGATATCATTTCATCATAAAAAAAGTTAAACCATGTAAATAATAGAGTCATTATACTTGAAACATACACATATGAAATAATGTCATCTTAGATGGAAAATGGTTTTGATAAAACACTTGAAATCGATTCTTGAGGAAAATATCCTTTCTTCTTCAAATTCATTTTCTTTTCACAAAATGTCATCCAATTTTAAAATAAAATAATTTTGTTGAAAATATTCATGAAATATTTTGGAGGAATCTTCATGAAAATAAGGCTTTATAAAACCGTAAAAACCCATTTGTGCCATATAAGTTAAAAAAACATTCTTCTCGTACTTTTGCCGGAAAAGTCAAAAAGTAACTCATAACGTAAACAAAAGAAAGATTACTTACATAACATGTAGTAAAAGTAAAAAATGGGTAAAAAGGATATTAAACATACATAAAAACCCTTTTAGAAAACATGGACATGGATGATAACATTAAACCCAGAAAATACTTACGAATAATCAATCTCGGATAAAAATGAGATTTGCAAAATTATCCCTTACCTTAGGTCCGATATGCTTCGTATGGATCCGAACCACCTATATAATGATTTAAATAATTTCATTTACTTATTAAATAATCATATTCATTGTTATGATATCATATATGTTTCACTTATTACTTTATATTACCCGTTCTTTTGTAAATTCCATGTTAAAGTAGCGTTTTGGGTAAAATCATTTCATTTGTCGTCCGTGTTTTGACTTGTAATTATTCATATGATTAATTAGATCATGATTACTTAATTCCAGAATATAAAACATTATTTATATATAATATATATTCATAACATACATATATACAATAGATCGATAAATGGAAAGAAATACACCGTTCATGGAGACGGTAGGTCGTACATACGCATGAACGCTGTTTTTGTTTCCTTATTGAGTTGAATGGAATTAAGTAGATGACATACATATATATATATAAATAAATCCAGTAGCTTTATAATGTCGTATATTTCATTATTATTTCTTATATATAATTTATAATCATTCTTAAATGGTTAACATGCAGAATGAATCTCATCGTGTCGTGGAGACGGTAGTCCGTACGTACGCACGAGCGATGATATCATTCCCAAAATTATTGAATTGAATTAGAGAGGATGATAAAATATATAATAATCAGTATGATTTTATAATAACTATGTATAGTTATTCTTTATACCATTATTCCCATCCAAGTAAGGTGGTGTTGGAAAAACATATTATACCACGGCGTGCAGACGGTATTTCGTACGTACTCACACGCGGTGATTTCGTTTTCCATAGGATGGATAGATGGTGAAATAGGGTTGATTCATACTTATAATAACATATCAGTATATGATTGATACTGATGTTATTACTTCATAATGAAACAACTAAAGAAGAAGATGTAGAATAAGAAATAAAGTTGAAAGAATCGGTAACAGACATTACCTCTTCTTTGAAGCGCCTCATTGATACCTCCTCTTATAGAACTAAAATTAGTCTTCGAAGATGACCAGAACCTATAGTATGTTTCTAGGGCAGTGGATAATATAATTTTGCATGGGTTTTCTGAGCTTTAAGGCTCAAATTGGTGTGAGGAAGTGAGGGAGGAGGTGCCCTTTTATAAGGGAGGAGAGGGGCACCTTTGGAAATCTTCAAAATATTAATTTATAATAAATCTAAACCCACTTATAAACCTCCAAAAATGACTCATATTCGAATATTAGATGATATACGGTTGTAATATCATCAACAAATAAAATTTAGACACGTTAGAGAATTATTTTAAACATTATCAACTTCACTTATCCTTACTTAATCAATTTAATTTTATTTGTGGTAATAACATTCTAAATTTTAAATTATAACAAAAAATTAATTATTAGTTGTGAATTATACATAATTGGATACTTTATAAAATTTTATACCATATATATTTAAATTTATTAATTTTAAATATTTTTTTGATTTTTAAACAATTTTATAATATGTTATTTTTATAAAATAACAATAGTTTCAATTTTGACACTATTCATTTATATGAATTTAAATAAAATATATACAGAAGATATGTTTGAAATAAAAGCATTAATAGATTCATAAAAGGTCATATGTATCTAGAAAAGTAGTGGAGTACATTAAATAGTTCATATAATATTTATTTTCTTATTTTTAAAACCATTTATTGGGTTTGTCTCTTAATAAAATAATTACTACAAGATTTTTGTATAATTATTTAATATACTTATTTTTGGCATAAAAATTAAAAAAAAATCCTATGATGAATATAAATCTATTAACATTAAAAATAATACTTTTACTGGAATTTATCATCTTGAAATAACAATATGTAAATTGTTAGATTTATTAAATTATGAAGGTGACAATTTTGGCATCATTTAAAATAAAATAATAGAAGTGTCATAATCACTTTTATAAGACTCCAAATGGTTATATATTAGGTAATTGGATGATTAAGGTATAGATATACACTACCAATAAGTTTTTTTCAGGATTTTGGGCTTTTTATGGGTATTATTATTTCAATAAAAACTATATTACTGATTTTTCACTTAATAAATAATTTCTGCATCATTAATGTATCACCATTAATGACAATTATTTAATCCCTAAAAATTTTAAATAAATTATCATGATGTAGATAATTTTATTAGTTTTCTGTAGACTACTCATGTTCTACTTTTTATTATGTTTATCATTAAATTAAAATTTATAAACTTATAAGATTTATGAGAGTGACATGTTGTCACTTTCTTTGGTTTTAATAATAATTAAATTATTTTCATTGTAAAAAAGTCCATAAAATGAATCTAATCAGACCCTTAGGTGATATGGGTCTACTTTTATCCATACAATAGAATTTTATCATATGTTAGGGTAATTTTATAATATTATATTTACCCTTAATTACCCGATTTACCTTTAACTATGGTAAATAAAATCTACCGTAGTTACTATTCATAATTCCCAAAAATAAAAAGTATCTTATTAACATAACTTATACCCACTGATTCCAAATATGGAATCCATTTTTTCAAATTCAATACAAAAAAGTTGCAGAAATTAAATTAAAATTAATCCCGTTGTCGAAAGAAAACGGGTTTTTCTTTAAAACATTGCAAAATATTGAATTGATTTAACCTACGAATTCAATGTAAAATCAATGGTAATGACATAAATTATATTAAATGGTAAAAATATATTATATTTTACTTTAAAATCATTAAATATTATCATTTAACCACATAAGTTATTACGATGAAAAAAGATGTTTTTAATTAAAATATAGCGTGTTTTAACTATTCATTAAAATATGAAAGTTACCGGAATAATATGAAAATTTTATCCAAAGTAAATTTTTATTTCTTGATTCCAAATAAGAATTTTATTTTGCCAAATTGAACTTATAAACATTTCAAGAACTATATTTAAAGTCGGTGCGCCATCAAAAGGCGGCAAAACTGCATTTTTTTGAAAAATACTTATTTTACCCGAAAACTTTATTTTTTTCTTATACCATGTTCTAGAAAATGAGTAAGATGAATAATAATGTTATAAAATTCAAAATATAGTTAATACTATTCATAATGTCTAGTTCATAATAATATTATAATAACATATCGTTGTTTAGTAAAACCTGGCATTGGGTACAACACACGCTATCGAAGAAGGTTGCGATTGCGTGTAATGCAAGCCAAGTCAGGGTTGCGTATAGTGCAACACTCCTTTGTTGTTTTGTTATAACAGAGTTCAACCATTATTTCATTTATAAATTGAATATATATATATATACTCAATGTTTCGTATAATGACTATTATCAAATGAACTTGAAATTGTGTATAACACAATCTAAGAATAGTGTTGCATATACTGCAAGCTAATACGATGTTGCGTATAGTGCAAGATAATATTTGTGTATCGTAAAACAAAAGATATGAAAGGAATTAAAAAGAATATATCTTATAAAACCTCGGGTTATTACATTCTACCCCCCTTAAAATGAATTTTTCCCTCGAAATTCGTTGGGGTTATAAATGGTTTTCTACTTGAAAGTTTCTTTAATTGAAACCCACATTGTAAAAAGGAATACCAGAACTTATCTTTAAAAACTAAAGTATGAAACGTAACGATTACCCAAATAAACTAATCACTGGGTTTCCATATAGGAGAACATAGGTGAAAATATGGATATGGAAGAGAAATATAACCATCATGTTCTGATAGAGAGTGGTAGAGAACATGGCTATGAAAAAGCCAACAATCACAAAGCCATAGATTTGTGATGATCTAAGGTACCATCTGATTCATCAGATATAAGGTCACTAGGACAACATTTTTGGTTTTCAAGATCATTTCCCTAAATTTGATGAATTTAATGAAATACATACATGATTTTGGTACAATCTCACTGTTGTTCATGAATTGAAAATTTTTCACTTCATCCCCTAAATAAATGAAGTTGAATTTGTTATTCATGATGTGTTAGCAGATCATGTGATAGAATGATGGGTCATTCCATCTGTTTTAAACAAAAGGTTAGAAAAAGTTATAAGTCAATCATATGGTTAGATTAATCATATATGGTTCCAAAAATCAACTAATACTTCATATATAATACCGCTTAATAAAATAAAACTAGTTTCTACTAACCAGGGACTTCCTATAGGCCAGTGGTATGCGATAAAGGCCAGTCGCACTTCGGTTGTGGGTTCTATTCCCACAGCCTTGTCCGGCGCAATGGGTTGTTGCCTGTCCTCCAGGTTTTCCTTTTTTTTAAAACTAAAATACTATAACATCCCATCAATAATATCGAAAAAGTTCTATCCTTAAACAATACTAACTTATGTCCAACATAATCTATTCCAATATTTAGGCTTATCTAAAATACTTTGTTCCAAGCTCATAGTATAAAGAAAATGATTACTTAAAATTTCACATAACAATCACGTGAATGCCATCATTTATCCCCTATATATCATAAGATATATCTTGTTGGTCTAATTACAAACATGTGAATACCTTAATCATGTATTCTTTTGAAACATAAATTACCATAAAACCTTAGAAAATACATGAATTCTGTCAAAAGTTAACTCTTTGCACATACAAAAATCCCAAATAAAATCTATATACTCAAATCATGATATCACTTTGTCCTTTTATCATCCATGATCTCAGGAATACTATCAAACATATTATTTTCTCTTTATCCCTTCATTATGTGCATATCAACTTCTTTCCAAAAATATCCGAATAACCGTTCATGGTTACCAGTACCATTCATCATATACTTTCAAATACTTTAGGAAAAACAATAGTGTAACAATCCTTAGATGATTCTTTATTCCATAGTACTATACATTATTCTTGATAAACATATAATCATTCCACTAACATCTTAAACCACTTGCTGAGCTTCATCATTTCTTTCATCTCATATTTCATTCGTAGTCTCTTCATCATCATCCACTTAACTACTACCCATATGACCATGATGACTCTCTTCATGAGATTTTCCCTTAGGGAATTGGTTTTCATAATGCCCATACATTCCACATTTAAAACATCTAATCATTGTTGATGTCATAGCAATATTATTATACTTGTCCATGCTGTTAACTGAACCTTTTCCTTTGCACTTACTAGCTTTATGTCCTTCTTTTCCACACCCAAAGCATCTTCCAGTTCCTTTGAAACAGTCTCCCTAATTCCCCTTCCCACATGATTTACATAATGGAAATTGAACTTTCTTTCCTCTATGATCATCATGAAACTCCATATTTCTCTTATTATCTGAGTCGGTAAACTTACCAAAGTTAAGATTATTGATCATATTATGAGATTGCTGATTATGAATAATAACGATGTTTTGACTTCCAAATCCCTTTTCATTTGGGTTCTCATGAAGAATATCATTCCGTTGTCCATCATATCCTCCATTATCTTGAATCTTCTTGTTCCAGCAATTTTCTAAAACCCAAAAAGAATACTGTGAGAGGAAAAAATCATACTAGGGAAAACAACATAATAAAGGGGGAGTATCGTCAATATTTAACATCTTAGGTAAAATTCTAAGATCGTTACCGTAGTTACAGGACTATAACCTATACGTATACTTATCCTTAGGTACATCCCTAAACATACCTTAGAAATATCTTTAGGGATCTCACTAACGTTTTCACATCCTAGTTTCAAAAGGTTGACTAAACCTCTCCTCTGATTCCAACTGTAGAGACCCGAAGCTTGACATACATGGACATTACATCACTTTTTCGGAATACTTAATACATAACAAAAAAACACACAAGGACCGTAATAGTTTAGTGTCTTTGGAAACTCGGAATATAAACAAATAATCATGTTGAAAGATCTTCAACATCTCCCATAATGATCTTCCCCTTTCGTTTCCATACCTAAAACCTTTCTTTATTTCCTGGGGAAAATAAAACATAAAAGGGTGAGCTCAAATGCTCAGTAAGGTAAAACATAGAGAACACAAAACAATCCATAAACATTTGAAAGCAAAAACTTGAACATGAAATCTAAACATTAAAACCTTGAGAAAAGACATAAATCTTGGAAGTACGTAAGGAATATATCATAAAGGAACATCAATCAAGATAAAATAGCATGGGAATAAAACATGTAATTGTGGCAATCATTCATCACATGTCATTATTTCCATAGTAGTCAAGGCATTGCTGCCAAGACCATCTTAGTGGACAAAGTCCCTTTCTGAATCGAGTTCACTCCACGTTTTAGTCCTGTAACACTGAACCGGATTAACTTACCGTTCCAGCCATGTATATCTCATGATATATAAATCTTTACCCAATTCATTGGAGGGAGATATAGGTCCCACCCATCTCATAATGAAATCATTATTATTTGTGCAACAATATAAACATAAATCATTCATCATAAACCAAAGAATAAAAATGGGTTTCATAAACATCATCCCATCATAACATAATCCATATAAAACAAATGGATATCGTTTCATCATAAGAAAAGTGAAACCATTTAAATCATAGAGTCATTATACTTGAAATATACACATATGAAATAATTTCATCTTAGATGGAAAATGGTTTTGATAAAACACTTGAAATGGATTCTTGAGGAAAATATCCTTTCTTCTTCAAACTAATTTTCTTTTCACAAAATTTCATCCAATTTTAAAAGAAACGTATTTTGTTGAAAATATTCATGAAATAATTTTGAGGAATCTTTATGAAAATAAGGATTTATAAAACTGTAAAAATCTGTTCATGTCGTATAAGTTAAAAAACATTCTTCTCGTACTTTTATCGAAAAAGTCAAAAAGTACCTCGTAACGTAAACAAAAGATAGATTACTTACATACCGTGTAGTAAAAGTCAAAAATGGGTAAAAATGACATTAAATATACATAAAAACACATTTATAAAACATGGAATTGGATGATAACAATAACCCCAGTAAATACTTACGAATAAGCAATCTCGGATAAAAATGAGATTTGCAAAATTTTCCCTTACCTTAGGTCCGATATGCTTCTTATGGATCTGAACCTCTTGCATAATGATTTAAATAATTTAATTGACTTATTAAATAATCTATTTAATTGTTATGATATCATATATGTTTCACTTATGACTTTATATTACCCGTTCTTTTGTAAATTCCATGTTAAAGTAGCGTTTTGGGTAAAATCATTTCATTTGTCATTCGTGTTTTGACTTGTAATTATTCATATGATTAATTAGATCATGATTAAATAATTCCAGAATATAAAACATTGTTTATATATAATATATATTCATAACATTCATATATAAAATAGATCTATAAATGGAAAGAAATACATCGTTCATGGAGATGGTAGGTCGTACGTACGCATGAACGTTGTTTTTGTTTCCTTATTGAGTTGAATGGAATTAAGTATATTACATACATATATATGTATACATAAATCCAGAAACTTTATATTGTCATATATTTCATTATTATTGCTTATATATACTTTATAATCATTCTTAAATGGTTAACATGGAGAATGAATCTCATTGTGTCGTGGAGACGGTAGTCCGTACGTACGCACGAGCGATGATATCGTTCCCATAATAATTGAATTTAATTGGAGAGGATGATACAATATATCATAATCATTATGATGTTATAATAACTATGTATAGTTATTCTTTACACCATCATACCCATCCAAGTAAGGTGGTGTTGGAAAAACAGATTACACCACGGTGTGGAGACGGTATTCCGTACGTACGCACGCGCGGTGATTTCGTTTTCCGTAGGATGGATAGATGGTGAAATAGGGTTTTTTAATAATTATAATAACATATCAGTATATGATTGATACTGATTTTATTACTTCATAATGAAACAACTAAAGAAGAATAAGTAGAAGAAGAAATAAAGTTGAAAGAATCGGTAACGGACATTACCTCTTCTTTGAAGCGCCTCTTTGAGACCTCCTCTTAGGGCACTAAAATTAGTCTTTGAAGAAAACCAGGACCTCAAGAATGTTTATAGGGAAGTGGAGAAGATAATTTTGCAGGGTTTGGCCAATCATTAAGGCTCAAATTGGTTTGAGGAAGGGAGGTAGGAGGTGCCCTTTTATAAGGGAGGAGAGGGGTACCTTTGGAAATCTTAAAAATATTAATTTATAATAAATATAACCCCACATAAAAACCACCAAAAATGACTCATATTAGAAGATTAGATAAGATAGGGTTGAAATCTCATCAACCAATATAATTTAGACATGTTAAGATATTATTTTATACATTATCAACTTGATTTATCCTTACTTAATCAATTTAATTTTATTTGTGGTAATAACATTATAAATTTTAAATTATAAAAAAAATTACTTATTTGTTGTGAATTGTACATAATTGGATAACTTATAACATTTTAGACCATATAAATTTAAATTTATAATTTTTAAATATTTTTGTGATTTGTAAACAATTTTATAATATGTTATTTTTATAAAATAACAATAGTGTAAATTTTGACTCTATTCATTTATATGAATTTAAATAAAATATATACAGAATATATGTTCGAACTAAATTCTTTAATAGATTAATAAAATTTCATATGTATCTATAAACTAAGTGGAGTACATTAAATAGTTCATATAATATTTATTTTATTATTTTTAAAACCATTTATTTTGTTTATCTCTTAATAAAATAATTACTACAACATTTATGTATAATTATTTAATATACATATTTGTTGCATAAAAAATAAAAATAAAATCCTATAATGTAGATAAATCTATTAGCTTTCATAATAATATTTTTAATAGAATTTATCATCTTAAAATCACAATATTTAAATAGTTATATTTATTAAATTATGAAGGTGACAACTTTGGCATCATTTAAAATAAAATAATATAAGTGTCATAATTACTTTTATAAGACTCAAAAAGATTATATATTATGTCATTGGATGATTATGGTATATATATACACTAAAAATAAGTTTTGGTTAGGTTTTTGGGCCTTTTAATGGGTATTGTTATTTCAATAAAAACTATATTACTGATTTTTCAATTAATAAATAATTTCTGCATCATTAATGTATCACAATTAATGACAACTATTTAATCCCTCAAAATTCTAAATTAATTCTCATGATGTATATAATTTTATTAGTTTTTTGGAGACTATTTATGTTCTACTTTTTATGATGTTTATCATTAAATTAAAATTTATAAACTTATACGATTTAAGAGAGTGACATGTTGTCACTTTCATTGGTTTTAATATTAATTAAATTATCTTCATGGTCAAAAGTCCATAAAATGAATCTAATCCGACCCTTAGGTGATATGGGTCTACTTTTAGCCATAAAATATTATTTTTTCATGTGTTAGGGTAATTTTATAATATTATATTTACCCTTAATTACCCGATTTAGCTTTAACTATGGTAAATAAAATTTACCGTAGTTACTATTCATAATTCCCAAAAATAAAAAGTAGCTTATTAACATAATTTGGACCCAATGATTCCAAATATGGAATCTATTTTTTCAAATTCAATACACAAAATTTTCATAAATTAAATTAAAATTAATCCTGTTGTCGAAAGAAAACGGGTTTTTCTTTAAAACATTGCAAAAGATTGAATTGATTTACCCTACGAATTCAAGGTAAAATCAATGGTAATGAAATACATTATATTAAATGGTAAAAATATATTCTATTTATACTTTAAAAACAATAAATATTATAATTTAACTACATAAGTTATTTCGATGAATAAAGTTGTTTTTAATTAAAATATAGCATGTTTTTACTATTCATTAAAATATGAAAGTTACTAGAATAATATGAAAATTTTATCCAAAATAAATTTTTATTTCTTGATTCCAAAGAAGAATTTTATTTTTCCAAATTGAACTTATAAAAATTTCAAAAACTTGATTTAAAGGGGGTGCGCCATCAAAAGGCGGCAAAACTGCATTTTTTTAAAAATACTTATTTTACCCGAAAAATTTATTTTGTTCTTATACCATGTTCTAGAAAATGAGTAAGTTGAATAATAATGTAATAAAATTCAAAATATATTTAATACTATTCATAATGGCTATTTCATAATAATATTATAATAACATATCGTTGTTTAGTAAAACCTGGCATTGCGTACAACACACTCTATCGAAAAAGGTCGTGATTGCGTGTAATGCAAGCCAAGTTAGGGTTACCTATAGTGCAAGACTCCTTTGTTGTTTTTTTATAACATAATCCAACCATTTTATCATTTATACATTGAATATATATATACACTTAATGTTGCGTAGAATGACTATTATCAAACGAACTTGAAATTGTCTGTAACACAATCTAAGAATAGTGTTGCGTATACTGCAAGCTAATACAGTGTTGCTTGTAGCGCATGATAATCTTGGTGTATCGTACAACAGAAGATATGAAGGGAATTAAAAATAATATATCTTATAAAATCTCAGGTTATTACATCATTGGTGTTGTGTTATAGACCATTTAATCCAAGTAGGGTTCCTTCAGAATTAGTCAGTTTCTATCACCAATATGTTGTGAAATGTCAAGTGAACAAGTTCTTAGGGGATCTAGTGATTTAGACCCAAAAAATGGGCCATTTAGTTTGAAAATGTGGTATCGAAATGGATTTTGAGTCTCTAAGAAGTTAATTGGTCATAAGAGATGCATTCCCCAAAGTAGAATGGGTTACGGATGTGATTTCATATTATTAATTTGATAATGGGTACTATGAAAATTTGAGTATCATATAGGGTGCCTAAATCGACATAAATAATTGTGGTACTGAAAATGTAAATCATGATCCTAGAATATATTAGTTACCTTGATTTATAAACTGGTGGGTATAGGTAAAATATTTATAATGAAAGAATCTCATATTCCATCTGGTTTGGACAATAAATCCTTGATTTATTGTGGGCCTCTACTGTAGGACAAAAACAACCACTAATCACAACATCTTAGTAATTTTAGCACTCACAATCAAATCATAATTGTGTCCCTTTAGATTAACCAGTCCATGTTACCAGTATTCCATAGGGTAGAACAAGGAGAAGGGGATCTCAAGTACCTCAGTGTTCAAAGAGAGGAATATAAACTTAATTAATTGGTTGGTATCGACTCATAAATCAAATATATGAAGTCAGTTCATAGAAAATGTAATATTAAATAATGGTTTAATCTCCCTAAAGGAAACACCAATTTGTATCAAACATATTTTAATGTAATGGGATAAAATATGAAATTATTGAGTGTATAGTCATTAGCAAGAAGATATCTTTGAATTAAAGGATTGTTGTCATGCAGTTTAAAATCAACAAACAAGGACATATTCATATATTTTAACATCATATTACTAGGATGTTGTTAGGATTTTTAATATAATGGTACTTGGAATTTGTCATGTATTTTAATGTCATTAATCTATAATTTTTTTTACAATTTAATGTCATTAAACCAGGAAATTTTTTGGTAGTTTAAATTCATGAGACTGGGATACTTTTATGCAGTTTAACATCATGTTACTGGGATATGATTTTTTTAACTTTTCGTAAGACATACCTAAATCTCACTGGTTAGAGAAAATTTCCCAATTCCCTAAGCTCACATGAGTCATGGTCAACATGAGAAACAGAATAAAATCTGATAGTTGAATAAGATACATGATAAATTGTGATAAGTGATATTTGGGGATTCTTACCATTTAATGTCAATTTTATCCTCTATAAAGATCTAACTCTCATGGTGAGAATGATTAAGAGTGATGTATATTCATTGTTTGGCCTAGAATGCAGGATATAGGTTTCACAACATATCCTGTAATGATATAAATCAATCCACGCAGTGTTCTTAAATGTAAAATTCCCCTCACAGCTTGAGATCCTATTTGGGGAGAGTTTATTTTTTTTTATTTTGGGGCTAGGCTCTAGATTTGGGATCAAGGCATCACTATATATCATGTAATAATCATATTAATAAAAATTTTACTTAATTGGAATGTTCTATTCACAATTCTAGACTATATATAGGGAGGTGTTAGTTTTTATATATGTTATATATGGGAAAATAATTTGAGATCTAGGTGTCCCTATATATCCTATGATAATCAGAAATAAATACACATGTAGTTATTTAATGGTAAATTCCCCTGTGTGATTCCAACCCATACATAGGGAGGGGAATTTATTTCATTTCTATATAATAGATCAACCCATGATTCAAAATTTGGGTTTCCCTTTATACGCTATATAAAAATAAATAAAGCATCACATAATCATTGAATATACATTTCCCTGTGTAGGTCTAAACTATACTTAGGGAGGGGGAATTTTATCATTCTATATGTTATAGATGGACCTATGATTTGGGATCTGGTAGTTACTATGAATCCTAAAATAACATGAATCAAGACACAAGTAGATCTAAAATAGAAAATCCCATGAGGTTGTTTGACCCATAAGTCGAGAGGGGGTATTTTTTCCATTCTATAATTTGTGGTTGGACCCAAGATTTATAATTTGGGAATCACTATATATCCTGAAATAACATTAATTAATCCACACATAGTTATTGAATGATCCCATTATGTAGATCTAACTCACACAAAGGGATAGTGGTTCTTAATTTATCAACTCTACAAAGATCTCACTCGTGTGTAGTGAATCATTCATGAGGTGATGTCCTATATATAATTTAACATCATGTGGTACCACTTATTCTATACAGATTAACATCATGTGGTAACGACGTAAGAAACAGGTTATTTTAAATTCATACCACTTGTATGTGGAATATGATTACATATATGGAAGTTACTTCTTGAGAAACCATGAATTTTGGTAGGGTGTGACACATTCCCCATACATTGTGTAAAATGAGTAAGCTCAATTGAAGTGGACCTTACATATTATGTAAGTCCATTCCTACTTGGGTTATAGTTTTAGAGGTTTGATTAATGATATCATAGGGGTTCGAAGAACTAATATGATTTCTCATTGAAGGAGTGATCTGATTATAACCTTTTGTTTAAGGATCACATGATCTTATTTTGATGATCTTTGTGGTTTTCGATTTTATACAACCATTTCTAATTGAGTTGTTCCAACTCATCTAGTCCCTTCTATGAATACTCATCATTTGAGAGTTTTCAACAAATAGATAATTATAGTGTGTTAAACTATAATTATATAGAAGGCACTTACTTTATCATGTAAAAAAATTAATATTTGGTCTCCTATTGGCAGTGAACATGGTTGTATGGTAGACCCATAGAGCATGAAATAGATTTTATGATAAATATTTTCTATCTTTATCCACTATTGTCTAGAGTATATTTGATCTATTCTTATTAAAGTACTCAATATATCTGTTTTTTTTCTTCATGATATTTTTCTGAATGGTTCCACTCAATGTTATACTCCTAATACGGTTCTTCATATCAAGAGAATATAAGTTACATCTATTTTCTATCAATGTCTTTTGAGGGGAACGGAATCTAGAGATAGTGTTTTATGATATTTTTAATCTAAACATCCTTGAGTGGTATATCATTAATATATTTGGAAAATAATTCAATAATAGTAAGGATTCACTTAAATAACTTAGCTATAGCTTTGTTATATGGCCACACAACATCCTTCCCCCATACAATAAATGGATAAGAATACCTATCTGTAGGTTGTAATTATGGGGGATGATCGATGGTGTTTTCATTAATATGTCATTCATTAAATTTTTTGGTAAATTCTAAATAGTCATTTATCATTTTATTCAAGTAGTTACCAAGCCTCTAAATTTTGTGGGAGAGTATGGTCTTAGACTGATGAGTTCCATAGGAGCTAGTATGGACTTCTTCTATAATAGTGGGAATATTTCCTTATGTAATGAATCTAATAATAATTTTCTCTAATCCATATTTATAGAGGGATTTATACTCATTTGGAACATCTGGAAGGGTAATATTTTCTACTCATCATAAAATATTTTCCATTTTGGACTGATCTGATGGGAGGTCACCATTCTAGATTTAATATCTGATGGGATCCATCTATCCAGGGGTGGATATCAGCTCATTAAGATCAGTGGTAGTGTTGACCTAATTTATTCCTCTTATCATGGATGATAACTTATGATACCACACTTTAGTGCATGATTTTGGAAACTAGTTCATTTTGATTAGTGTCATCGAGGAATGTGGAGTTATTTTCTAGTTTATTTTTAAAATCCGTTTGTTATTGAGGGATGTGATGAAATGTTGGTTCAAAAAGGAATTATTCTATTATTTTTCTAACATGGCTGATGAGAGTGGTTAATTATTCCTTCATGATATCTTACTCACCTTTTACCTATTTGATGACTATTTTATATTCCAATTTTATATTTAGGTAGGATATATATAGCTTTTGGGATATCTCCATGATGGTGATGATGGAATTGTATCCTTCCTAATAATTAGTGTATCTTTTAAATAGTGAAAATAGTAAGGAAAAAATCCTTTTTCCAAGAAATAAAATACAAACCCAAGAAAAACCTATTTGATCTTTTTTTTACATTCTATTTCTAAATAAACTTTAGTAGGAACCATCACAATACAGCTCCCATGTTTAGGTATTTTCACAGGTATAGAAAACATCTTTTCAGGAAGTTAAAGGTCTACTAGAATGATTTCTTGGGTGAGATGTGCTAAAAAATCATCCAAATTCATTCCATTTAACGACATTCTTTGACATTAATTGGATATAATACTATTTCATGATAACTTCCCAGCAGTAAAAACTCTTAGATAGGATTGGTCGATCAATAGTGTACTTGAGTCAGAGAATACGATAGAACAAGTGGACATTATGATGTATAATGTAATGAATCACCTTCTGCACTACAAAGATAAGTGAAATGAAGTTCTTCTCAATATCTTAATATTTAGTATCGATAATTAGATATGTTGGAATAAGAAAGAGTATAATATTTTAATTCCCGACATTATTTTTCAATTTTAGGATAGAACCATTTTATCATTCCATGGAGTCGACATAAAGGATTAATGTATTTCCCTCTACTAGTGGCATCAAGACCAGTGGATGCAATAGGTACTAAATGATATTCTAGAAATATTATTTTAAGTCCTCATCCTATAATTAGGGAACTCTATTATTCATTATATTATTTAATATGAGAGATTTCTAAGCCAGGTTGGTGATGAAACACTGAATATAAGAGTGGTTCGCTTAGATCCACCTTAGTTTTTCAAGATTCTGATGGGGTGTAATTGTTAGTATTACACTAAAATTTATGGGTCAACCATGATTTCATAGTTTTATACCATAATGAAATGTAATTTTCTTAATATTACTCCAAAACCACACTTGAGGGGATTCATCTTAATGGTGTACTACTGCAATTTTCTAAAGATTTACTGAAATTTGTGAGATTATCCTGTAGTTTTCAATTTTTAACAACTAGGTCATCGACGTAAAATAAAAAAATTATTACAATAAAATTATTAAATATATTATTCATGATATGTTGGTACGTGGCACCATCATTATTTAATCCAAAGATCATAAACTAGTAGGAAAAGATCTTTTGAGGTGCTCTGATGGCAGTGGCTTCCTCGTCTCCTAGGACCATCTATATCTAATTATACCATGATTACTCATCCATGAAAATAAATTTCTTCAAATCCAATAATTTAATTGATAAAAATTTTAATGATTCATAATGGGAAATCATCATTTGGGATGTGTTGATTAAGGTACATGAACTAAATACCAACCATGATCTGTCCATTTTTTTCTTGATTGTGATGATAATGGAAAGACATTTTGTGAACTTCACCTATAATATAATATTTCCTTTAATTAATTTTTCAAATTCTAATTTTATTTTAGTTTCATTAGAGGGTTTCATTATATTTTCTATATGGTTGAAACCTCAATGGTCATCCAGTAATCCTATGCTATGATTAACAACGTCGAGGTTCAACCAAGTAATCTCTGTATAATTCAAAATGAAAATGTATCGATGATTATTTAGAAATGAAATATTCATATTCATTTCCTAGAGATTAATGGAGGCACTAATCAATATAGTCAATAGGTTATCTTCTGTTCCTAGAATCACCTTACTAATCTCATCAATGGTGGTGGTGAAACCTTCCTCAAATAAAGTAGGGCCTTTATATAGTCATCCTATTTTTCCATCATTATGTATGTGGATGCATGTTAAGATATGGTGGGAAATTTAGTTGAATCATCTTCACTCTTGAGAAAATATAAACCATGAGGAGATTCACCAATATCCTAAAAATTCATATTATTTGTATAAGGATTCTATGGAAACTTTTCTTTCTTTACACAACTATAAATGGCCTGAGAGGCATGTACATCCAATATTTTAGATAATATCTTAGGTAATCATTTATATTTTCTAATGTTCCAAAATAATTCATAGATGTTGATGTAGCATTATTCTGACAACATGATGAACAATATACTTTAGATGATGCAATTTATATCAAATGGACTTATGCTAGTGAGGTTTGTGGGGTACTTCAATCCCTTATGAAATATTAAAGACTCCACATAGTGGCTAAGAATACAAAGTCTTATGATAAGGAAATTTTATTTCATGTATTACTAGATAACTATCATCTCAGTATTATATGTGATATCCCCAAACTGATCTTTGATCATGATTTTTATTAGCGTCCTTTTATCTCTACTTTCCTAACAATGTATGGTAAGCTTCATTGGGGGAAAGTACCCAATGATATATCCAAATAATTAGAGGTTCCAGACATGGATAATGTTGATAATGAAAACTTTTTCAAATAGAGATCTTCATATGTCGACATTATCAATCTTTCTTGAAACATACTGGGGTCCCATAAGTCAAGGGATGACTTCTCCTTGGTCTTGTTCTTTGAAAAATTTGGTGTTATGAAATTACATGGGAATAATATCTGCTCAGAAAAAAATCTAATGAATTCTATCTCATACTCGAATGTGATCTGGAGGGATTCAATGAGTTCCAATATGAGTTCTTTTGAAATATAAAGAATATATAGGATTGTGATCTTGGCTGGGACTACATCCAGCTATTTTAGAATATATTATTTCTATACCAGAAGTTTATGCTTCCTAGGGTGGCAGTTTTTATTATCCTAAGAATCAGTAGATGAGGGGCTTGAGGTAGATGGTTTCGGTTCATGGGTAATAGTTAAGGGGGAATATTCTTCAAGTGGTGTAATGCATCTGGGCCCACCCCATAGTTTGTTCTGCTCATTTAATTACACCCCCTCCAGTCATTAATTTAAAATTATTGGGTACAAACAATCATTGGAGGGATTTTAGGAATCCCCATAATTTTTTGGTATTCATGAAATGATCATCCTTAGGTCTCGATCATATATATGTCCTTCATTGGTTTGTAACCAAAATATTTGTATCAAATATTCCCATGTTTTCCCCTATACCTTTATATTTTACGTCCACATAATTCATCTCCCCATTTATGTATGGGGAATACATACTCAGTATCTTATTCATCATCCGAGAAGGGAAATGATAAGTGAACTACATGAACAGAACCAAATATGAGGTCTTCATCCGATGAGGGTTCTGTTTAGTGATGTATTTCATATTCTCCAGTTGTAAAAGGAAAGAAATATGCAAGCATCGTAGTTTTTTAGTATTTGGATATGACTTATCTTGTATGTTTCCTATGTCTAAGGATTATATCTTCCTCTAGGAGGAACATTCAATGATTCCACTATAATATCTTTGATCATTACATGTTTTTAAACTTTTCTCTCATGTAGGCATGAGATTGTTAAATTGTCTTTAGATTCATCTAGTTTTAAAACTTTTCTACATTCCAGGGTGGAACCTCTTGTCAATTGGCATCTTTTTCTGGTTGGGTGATGGTTACATAGGTTACCAGTGCTGGGGACTTTCCAAGTATCGCATGTCCATAATCAACCATTATCTAGAGAACGCCCTTCATGAAAAATTTTTCGTAGATGGTGTAGACTAGTATCCTATAAAAAGGATAGTAGTTAGTAATGTCATTTAGGTTGTCCTCATTGGGTTTTCAAGGATTTTATATCTTAAGTAGGTTATTTTCTATGGTTTTATTGAAAACTTTTGGGACCTTCTCATTAAGGTAGGAAGAGACATTGATTATGAGTTCCATAAATCATTGGAATCTATGATCACTTTTTTCTTCTAGGCATAGGTGATTTTCTTTTTCCCTCATAATGGGGAGTTAAAGATGATTTGGTGAAAACCTAGGTGTATTTGTGGGCACTGTTTCTAGTTTGAGAGTAACAGATGGAGTCTTTTCCTTACCATCCTTTTTTCCCTATGTTTTTGGGATGGGCCAAGATTTTTTATAGGTTCTTTGAATGGAATATTATAGTAATTTTTCCATCTCTTATAACTCACAGAATCTTCCAAGATAATTCATTTGGAGAAATTTTTTCTACTCATCCTAAATATTCTCAACACCATGTTCTATAAATTTATCTTGTGAGAGAGGGATACTAAATGAATTTGATAAACCTTCCCATCTAGAGATGAAGTAAAAAAACCCCTTCATTTTTAATTTTTCCATTTTTTAAGATAAGAATTATCATTTTCCTTAATTTGGGGAAAAAATTATAATTTAATAGAGAATGAAGGTCTTCCCATTATGTGATAGCTCACGATAGAGGGCTTATATATCGAACAAAGGTTGTTCCTACTAATGTATGTATAAAAAATCTCAGTTTTTTCACCTCCTTCTAGTCTTGAGGGCCTATAATTAGGCCGCATCATCACACAAAGCAAGTAAGACTCTATTTTGGATATTTTGTTAAGTCAAGGTTTGATAAAATAGAATTTTTAAAATAATGTGGGGGTAAAGTTCCTTCCACCCTTTTAGGATATGGATTATTTTAAATCATAATAGGGGTGTGTTGTTCTACCCATCCATGTATTACATTCAAATTTTCAAGGAGTCATTCGTTCTGAGGAGTTCAAGAGGTATCACTATCTAGACCATCACCTATCTAATGGGAGTTACTGAGGATTCATGAGTTTTCCCTAATTTAATAAACCTTTGATTCCCAATCTATTCCTAGACCAACTGATCACCATTAAAATGGATAGTTTGTCTCCATAATATAGGGAATTTACAATCATCCCCAACTTTCTCATTTACATAGATTGGTTACCTCAATCTAGAGCCTACATGATGTTCAAATACCACTCCTTCAGTTGGATTTTCTCTCTCTAGATGAATTTTAGGGAGGAAATTTAATTATATTTTAAGATGATACCTTGTGAGAATATTTCCCCTGAGTAGTTTTTCATGAGTTGTCTAAAACTCTATATCTCATTATCATATTTTATTATTCCTACTTATTTAGATGGAATTTCAACTACTATGGGTGGCGAGTGGGATGTAGCCTCACCATTCTATTTGTCCTTGGAAGTGTCTCTTAATGTAGGTGGAAACTCATAATTTTGAGGTATCATGTTATGGATCTTTCTCTTATTCCCTGTATGTACATCCTCATTTTGTGAATTCGGATCACCTACAACTCCAGGAATGGTTTCCCTATTCTGTCCCTCCATGTTTATGGCTTTATCCAAATCAATATCTAGATTGATGGTGGTAAAATGTGCTGAGGTGTATCAGTCAATGGAATTTATCCCCTCACTCTCCACACAATAGGGTTATTCTATACCACATACTCCTCATTTAAGGGTCATATTATGGTCATTTCTTTCACTCTTGGCCACATTAGGCCATCTTGGGTTATGACCCTTATGGGGTTTGAATTCCTTTTTCATATCTTCCTCCTATCTATATATATGAATAATGAACTTAAGGGTATTTTTTGTTATACTTTTAGAATAAGAAATAAATGAAATAGGTGTTCCTCCTTGTAGGATAAATGGTTGGAATTTTGACTGTTGATATTTATCTCCCAACATGGAGAAGACTAATTCCTTCTAGGATGATGATAATGATAAAAATACTCCCACCCATGTGGTCTAGGGATGATTATGGGACACTATTACCATATTCTAATCATGTTAATGAGGATATAAGCACTCTGGTTTAGGATCGGATGTCTCCTACTACAAAAATTGATATATAAATTCCCCCATCCCAATAGGAGGGGGTTAATCTAGAACCACCATTGATTTATCTAGGAGCCTCTTAGGGTGTGATGAACTAGGTGGTGGACATTATGATAAAAGTTCTCCCATCCTTATGGTCTAGGGTTGGATCGTAGCTTCCACTGGTATTTTTGGGATCCTTTAAAGTTTTGAACACCCTAGGGGTAGATGAGGTTGAAAAAATTCACCCATACCTATGGAATGGATTGGTGTCATGACTTGAACTAATCAAGCTTGAGCTGCAACTACCCCATGCCCACCTTTATAGGCTAGTGTCTAGTGATGAGTGATGAAAGGAATATCTAACATGGGAGGACTTTTCTAAATGTACCTCTATGCACACACCCAACTGTCTCAATGATGTAGTGTAGAGTTATAGTAATAAAACGAGGAAATTCCTAGAGTATAACAATGTATATGAAAAAAACATATGTTTTACAACAGTAGGGTCATGAGAACTAAAAGTAAATGGTAAAAATACACACCCAACTAGAAATATGTCCCAACCTGAAAAAAAATGAATGCTAAAATTCTTAGAGATCCTAGCTCCTAATCTCCAAGATTTGACCACCGTATGCAGTCTAATATACCAGGTATCCCTATACTTCTATATAATCACTGTTATCCTGTCTATCATCTACATAAGACATGACACATGTGGCCAGAGCCCATTTAAGGTAGAGTATATAAAAACCCAATATAATGCCCCGAAAACTGAAGGGTCAAGTAAGTGACATGATAGGTATAGATATATAGTACACCGCTAAAACCAAAGAAAAAGAGTACAAAACCCAATGAAATGAAGACACACACACACATATATATATATATATATGTGTGTGTGTGTGTGTGTTCTCAAACCAAAGAAATTTAATTGAGATTGAATTGGACCTCAATCTCAAATCACATACCATGAAAAGTGTGGCATAATTTTCCAACATTCCATCTATGATGCCCATCATCTCACATGCTTGTTTCAAGAGACATCCATGTTAAGTGACAACTTGACACTATGTCGCATAGTTGAGGGGAACAATCACTATGTAGAGGACTCATTCCACAGTATAATGGGAGGGTGACAGTTAGTAGATAGCTAGAAAACCCATGCCTTATCCCAGTAGCAAGGTTCCAATCAAGTTGTTGGATGATGACTCATGCCCAGCCTAGCTAGAGGGTGCCTCTCAAGTAGTCGGTAGAGGACCCATGCCCAACCTAGTAGAAGCGTTACACTGCTGTAATTAGTAGATGGCACATGACCAGCCCAAATAGAGTGTTCCAATATCATAGTGTAGGACATATTCTTTGATACAACAGGAGGGATCCACTCATCTATCATATAGATGATGAATTCACTTCCCTTTAAGAGGGTTTTACTCTAGTGGTTAAGGACTCATTCCTTGAATCTATAGGAGGGTTCAACTAGGTGGAAATTTAGATTACCCATGCCCTATACCATTTGGATGGCTCCACTCAAATAATTAATAGAGACCCATTATTTTCCCTGTAGGAGGATGTCACTATATAGATAGGTAGAGGACCCATTCTCAGCCTAGCTAGAGTGAGCCACTCTAAATCCCCTGGCGGTCTTTGCTAGTCACTGCCACCATCGAGCATCACATAAAAAATCACCCCCACTCGTAACATATTTCATCATATCTCAAATTCCACTATGGAGTCCACCATCACATTCTACATAGAAAAAATATTAGGATCAGATACTCAGGGGATAAAATCTGTGTCCAAATGAATGAAATATGAGAGGTTGAAATTTACTCACAAGGAATAAGTGGTACACAATGTGTAAGAGGACCCACAGGGCATGTTCCCCTACTCCATCACTTGGACTTTTCCTTCCCAACACATGGATCACTAACCATGTATCACTAGAAAGTGTGAAGTTGGGATAAAAAGTGTTCCCCAACCACCCGGGGACCTTAACGTTCACCATTTTCATGTTAGTGTAATGTTTCTTGTGTCCATGTACTCTGGTACACAGCAATTAAGGGCTAGGCCAGTACTCAGTGTGTGCCACCTGCTCAAGATTGTATACTCTTTGAGGTAAATGGTGTGTCTCCCACCATAAATGACATGAAATGCCACCTGGGCTCCTAGTAATCTACCCTTATATACATGCCAAGCTTTCCATCTATGGTTATACGGTGTGTGGTCCATCCACATAGTGTTTTGTATTCAATTACAAACGAAAATCTATCCACTATTGTAATAGAACTACATGGTGTGTGTTCATAGAAATACACAACATGTAGTTTGGATTTCATATAAACTACGATAATTTCCCCCAATGTCTGATCTATCTCTTCCACTGTGAAATCCATCCACTGGTCGCCTGTTTCTGAGGGTCTTCAGATCTAAGAATGGATTTTGGCACTCCAATGACTGGAAATTGGTGTTTCAATCATTCCACATGAACCCATTCACCTTAATTCATGCATGGTACCTACCACATGCTAACCTATCAATATTTAATCCCAAATCCAAAAGTAATATCTCATGTATCAAAAAATCCTCAGAATCGGTCCTTGATTCACCATTCTATTCGTCGCATGAGAATTTGTTGTGAACCGAGGCATCTAATCAGGCTCAGTACCACCCAACAATTTCTATCTAAGACCTCATTGGACTTTCAGAAAAAAAATGAAAAGAATCATTGGGGAAAATTCAGAATAAAAAAAGATGAAATGTTCATTGTCCAAGTGATCATGGCCAATGAACACAAATGGGCTTTCCCAGGGCAAAGAATCAATTTAAATCCATTGTGTGGGCACATGTAGAGTCTCAAATGGATTAGGTCAAAGGGAAAAAATATCATGAATAATATATTTAATATTTTGGTAAAAAATAAACAAATTGATGAGTCCCACCTAGTTTTTGATCTTTTTTTCATGAAGAACATGATCACTAACAAAGAGTAAAAACCATTGTGTTCGCAATGTCTCAATCTGTGTTGATCTATGATTTCATCATCATAGTATATTTATTTTTAAATGAGAATGGATAGGAATATTATTAATAATACCAAGGTTTATATATCTAAAATTGGAGGATTTTTCATAATTGTGTATTTATAGAAAATTTAGATTTAGTTTAATAAATTATATACATAAAATTATTTATTTATTTCACTAACCGCACTTTCCTGTGATCTATTTTTTCTCAAAACCCAATGAAAACAAATTTTAGGTTTCTCCTAGGGTAAAAAACATGTCTCATACTCAACCATGATTATATATTTATGATCTCATATTCTATTTAAGAGTTATCCCATTTTTATAATGAAACTGCATGTGCGTGATATAAAATATATATAATATTTTTATAAAATTAATTCTAGGCACACCGAACCTTATAATTCCATGTCTTCTCAGAACATACCTATGAAAATAAATATTCAAATATTCAAATGTATTAAAAGAATAAAAAATATGGTCTCAACAATATTCTCTCCTTTAATATTTTCATCCTCAAAAATCAAAACTAAAAAAACTCAAGATAATGATCCTGCATCTACCTCTCCTGCTCCCATGAGCTTTACAGCAGGCTCCCATGCTTCCACATCACAACATCCAAGGGGATGTTATATCTAGATAGTTTTATCTCCTATATATTCTCAATTTACAATATGAGATCTGCAAAGTTTCTTCCATCCTTGGTGTCTAGCATTCCATAGTCAATAATGTGTGTAGGTTTATTCTTGTATCTCTTCAGCTAAAATACATGGAATATGATCTGAATCCTATCCAACTGTGGGGATAGGGTGATCTGGTAAGAAAACTCATCAACCCTATCTAAGATCTTGAATGGATTGATGAATCTTAGGGACATTTTCCCCCCATCCTAATCTCTGCAATCCCCATCATGGGGAGACTCTAAAAAAACATGGTCTCCCTAATCAAACTCTAAGTGATAAAAACATAAATCTATATAGTATTTATGCATGATACAATATATCCTAATATACACATAAATGACCAATACATTATCCATCTTCACCTTCACCATCTTTGGACCCACAAGAGATTCCCCACCGATCACCTTCTAGCACAATGGTGACTTGTAGGGTCTCTCGTGTGGGGCCTCAAAAGGTTTCATGCTAATAGTAGAGTTGTAGATATTTTTGAAATAAAAATACACCAAGAAAAATTGATCCTCCTAGATCTAGTCTGAACGTAGCACACAATCCCTCAACATATCCTCAACACCTAGAGAGTGTACTCAGTCATACCATATATCTAGGGGTGAAAGTATATACTCAGCCAAATTTGGGTCCTGATTTCCTTTTGAAAACCTCTCTAAAATAATGATATGAACCACACATCATGATCAGATATAATTTTAATGGTCACCCCATGAATGAAAAAAATCTCTTGTGCATATATATTCCCCAAACTCTCCACCAAACTCTAATACATAATGGAAAAGAATTGTGCCAAATTTGTGAGTCAGTGAACTGTCACCCAAATAGCATCATGGCTTCTCACTATCGATGAAATCCCAATCAAAAATTCCAGTTATATGTCATCCAATTTTCACTATGGGATATCTAGGGGATGTAACAAAACTATAGGAACCTGATTCTTAGCCTTCTCCTACTGACATGAGAAGGCCTCTGTCTCATTCCATCCACAAAAAATATCCCTAAAAAGCTCTTTGTACATATTACCCATAACAAGATGTACAAACAAAGGAGATGTTTGAAACTCCTTCATCGCATCCTATTTCATCAATTGGTACCACCGACCATCTATGTAAAAGGATGACATGATTCCCTCCTTTATAAAATATATCTAGTGAATCTCTTAAAGGTATATAGTCATGAAAGACCTCATAGTTTTTATCTCTCAACTGGGACTCTATCGCACGCTAGATAAGTGGAGGATTCGACACTATGGGATGAAGAAAATATGCACCATTTTTTCAACTAGGGTCAGCTGTAAGGAAGTCAACTACTCAGATGCCTACTACACCAATTTATCTTGGGACTTCATACTAAGGGAATCTTCCTCCACATTTCCCTTCCACATAGTATAGAATATTTAAAAATTATAGTCCTAAATGAACTCCAACTAGCACCTCTATCTCATATTCAAGTCGGGAAGACATACCTAAGACTCTAGTGGTCTGAGTAAACCAAAAATCACTTTCCCTGAAGATGGTATCTCCAAATCCTCATAGAAAAGACTACTAATTCCATCTATATGTTGTGAATTATGTAGTTCTTCTCAAGGGTATCAATTGCCTCAACCCATATCGGATAACTACCTATCTCTTCATCAACATGTATATGAGCCTATCTCTTAAGGCATCACAATAAACTATGTACTCCACACCCTCCTATGGTAGTCTCAAAACATGAGCACTCATTATCTCAGCCCCAACCCTTCTAAAGCTCCTTATAACTTCTTATTTTAGGTAAATGGTTTCCCTTTCCATGTAATGGTAGTAAATGGGGCTTAAATCTTGGATAAGTCTTCCAAAAACATATTTAATTTAGAACTAACTCCCTGAGAGGTCCCCATGACACTGGTACTCTAGAAGTATGTCTAGAATCCATCCACAAGTGTCTCATGTGATCCTAATTGGACATCAAGGATGTGAGGGTAAAAATGAAAATTACTACTATGAACCAATCCATGAAGGGTTAAATGACCAAATTAAAAAGTCTCTCAATAGTACTGGGTGTCCAATGTGGAAAAATGGTATCACCATTAACTGAAAAAAAAACCATAGAGTCTCAATGAAATCACACTCAGTGTAGTTTTCTCATGAACCAGGAGCCGATGAAAACACATCCTAAGATTAGAATTCAAGAGCCACTTCTCCCCAAACCAATAGTTGAAGGATCCATCTATTCTCAGAGTTGGATACTCCTTCCTAACATTCACCTGGTTTGGGTGACATCAATCCACACCTCACCTCGAACTATCATATGTCTATCAGGAAGACAACACATGTATGCCCATATAAACACATATGTTTTTATAAATACCTACTTATGTATCCCCTCAAACCACAACAATAGCACTTGCAGCCCCACGAGATCATCTGAGGTGCTAGCGCAAACATCAGGCCACCCCTGTGGTAAGTATATACAAGGGTCCATATCATGGAGGGGAGGTAAAATTGACATTTCATCATACTCAAAAGTCATTGGATGCAGATGAGAGATCATAACATCCACTACCCTAAGGGTTATACTATCCTACTGATAAATCTACTATAACCAACTGCGGATGAGCTCGTCATGCTCTATTAGGGGATAACTCCTCCTTAAGAAGGAAAAATATATCCCACACCCTAGAAACACTACCATACTCAATGGTAGAAATCATGGTTTCATGGATGATTAATTACTATTCCATACATAGAAAAACATCATAGGGTATCACTTCCACTATGGAAAGAATTCATATAAGTCTATCTCGCCTTTAAGAGAAAGGTCGCCTCATCGGCAGAAATGTGTGATCACAAATCCTCTCTGCATGAGCCTCCAACACAAAGTTCAAGAAAAAAGGGCTTTTACTAGTATCTTTAGGTCTCAAATTAGTGGTACATATAGGGAAATGTGGATTTTGACTCTGTGCTAAGAAATGCAGCTGAAGATGTAGAGAAATAAGCCATACCCTAAACCACAATTGAGCCTCTTGGCCATATTCCCCATCCATGGAAATATCAATATTATTCTTTCTAGCCCTATATCCTCAATTAGGGCCTACAATGACACCACATAAAACCCAACTTCCACATACACATAAGTAAAAGGGATGCATCCTCCACACATTGACAATATTCACTTTAGGTGGCACTAAATCTTCCGCACAGTTATAGATCACATAAAAAACATGACTCAATGGGGAAATTGTACCACTTAATTAAATTTCTGAATCCACGCCAAAGAACTCCATCACAGGAATCTGCTGGTACCCAAATTTTTCTAGGAGAGGTATCCACATGAGGACCACCATCAAATGAGGTCCTATCCAAGTGGGATATCCAAACAATAGGATTGTCCCTAACCTCAACCACCTAATAAGGGATTCTGAATGAGCATTAAACCTAGTAAAGCTCTATCTCTAAAACCTACAATTCATCCATATCATGGTTGATCCATCTGTTGGTAATACTAGAGGAAATTTTTATTTTACAAAGAGGGATGGTTTCATGTGAAATTATTTGATCGGTCAAGATTTTCACAAGTCTGGGAACTCAGATCACTAACTCAAGTCAATATTATACTACCTATGGATTTGGATCATCGTAGAATTCCAGCATCCTCTATCACTAGAACATGAAGAGTTCCCTAACACTTTATCCATCCCCATCATTCTATGCTAGTTTGATCTTTTATATAATAGGCAGCAGTGATGCTACCTGCTCGCCTGTTGGAAAGATATCATGTGATAGACCTTGAACTAAGGCCTCAACACTCATCAAATAAATTTCATGATACAAAACCAGTAACTGGGATGGATGTTTTCATGGAGGAATCCTAAAATTTTAATTAATATGTACCACAGTCAAATGAGGATATATATACAATGGGGATTTTACTTCTGAAGGACATTCAGAGACTCAACCATGTATAATGAATGTATCATTGATCCCTACAACCAATTTATCAGTATTTTGAGTAAAAAGGTAACTTATCAAGGTCCTATGGAACTGATAGGTCAGTTTCAACACCAACACTAGATTCCCAGGCCTGAAATCTAAACTCTACACACATTTACATTGTTTCACTAAATACCAACCAAATCCTCATAAGGGTACTACTCCAAATATTGTATCAAGGATTGAACCACCTTTGATACCAATCTATCAGGACTTGACCAAATGAGGCTTAATGAACAACTACCCTAAGCCCACATACATAATTTAGGGGCTGGATACAAGCACAAAAAGGAATATAAAACATGGGAGGCCTTTGCCTCATGTACCTATATGCACACACCTAAATATCTTAATACATAAGTGTATAGGTATAATAATAAGAATATGAAATATCTAGAATATAAACATGATAATGACGACCCTCTAGGGTGTACAAGATCATGACAGTGAAAAATGAATGTAAAGGGGTAAAATACAAGACCAACCAGAATGTTGTCCCAACCAAAAAAAATGGAATGTAAGAATGTTGAGAGATCTCATCTCCTGATGTCCAAGCTCCAACCACCATATGTTTCCAAATGCACCAGGTATCCTATTCTTCTATTTAGTGAACACTAATATGTGCATCCCCTTCATAATACACTACACATGTGGGAAAATACCATTTATGGGTGATTATATACAAACCCATTAGGATTCCCCAGAATCTGAAGGGGATTATTAAGAGACACGATATGAATAGATAGATAGTAGAAAACTCAAACCAAATAGAGTAAAAAATAAAATTACATGGATATATTTTTGTGTTTGTGTGTGTGTGTGTTCATGAACCAAAGAAGCCCAAATCAGAGAGAAGTGGATTGCTATCTCACATCCCAACATAGGAAAATAGTGTCATATATTCCAGAAGGTCCATCTATGATGACCAACATCCCATGTGTCTGTCTTAAGAGACATCCAAACCAAGAAACACCTCACCATTGTAATAAAGTATCAAGGCTCATAATATCTATGTAATGGACTCATTCCCCCATACAACATGGGGGTGTCACTCAGTAGATATATAGAGGATCGATTCTCTATCCATGAATAAGGGTTCCAATCAATAAATTAATAAGGGGCCCATACCTAGCATAGATAGAGGGTGTTAATATAGTAGTTTGTAGAGGACCCATGCCCACCCCCCTAGAGGGTAAAACTCTCTTAAATAATATACAACTCATACCCATCCCAGATGGAGGGTGTGACTCTCACTGTCAAGGACCAATGCTCAAATACCTCAGGAGGGTTTCACTCAGATGGTAGATATAGGACTCATCCCATACCCTGTAATATGATGTCACTCTAGTGGTTAAGAACCCATGCCGTGACTCCATAGGTGGGTTCCACTTAGTTGATAGGTAGAGGAAACATTACCTATCTCAGTATGAGGGTGAAACATTATGAATATATAGAGGACTCACTCCATACTCCATAGGAGGGTGAAACTCTATAGTTAGGTAGAGAACCCATGCCAAGCCCATATTTATGGTTCCACTCTAAAGCCTATGTTGATCATGTCTGATCATTATTGACATAGACTACTTCTTAAAGAAAAATCCCACTTTTAACATCTCCTCATATTATTTGAAAGGTCTCTATAAAGGCCACCATCACCATCTACATGGAAAAATACTCAGGATATGATACTCGTGGGCCAAAATCTGAGTCTAAACGAAGGATATATGAGAGGTTGAAGTTTCCTCATATGGAAATAAGGGATGCATTGCATGTAAGGGGGTCCAAAATACATGTTGTTATACTCCATCACCTAGTCGTTTCACTATTGTTACATGGATCACTAACTATGTAGCACTTCATGACATGTAGGTTGGATACATAGAATTCCTCAATCATCTGGGGTCATTCCCATGCTCCCTAGTCATGTCCATGTAAAGATTCACATGTCTATGTTCTCTGACACATTCCATGTATGTGTCATGCCAGTACTCAATGTGTTCCACCTTCTCAAGAAAGTATACTCTTAATTGTACATAGTGTGCCTCCATCCATACATGGAATAAAAGTCCACCTGGGATCCAAGGCATGTACTATTTTTACACTCTAATTAGTTCATCAAGGGATACATGGCATGTGGTCCCTTCACATGGCATGTGATATTTAACTCTAAAAGAAACCCTAACTATTGTAGAATCTAGAATACATGACATGTGTTCTTCAAACTACATGGAATGTAGTTGTGTTTTTTACAGAAACTTAGATCCATGACTTTTATCTCTTATGTAGCTCCTACACCATGAAATTTATCCAATTCATGCCATTTCTAAGGATATTCGCCTCATCTAAGTGATTTTATCCCTATGATGTCTAGAAATTAGTGTTGCAATCATCCCACAAGGAACCCATTCACCTCTGATAACATGTGGTGCCTCCTACATGTTGTTATATCCATGTGGTATTCCAAATCCATGGTGAACATATTTTAAATTCCAAAAATCCATTGAATCCATCCTTTATTAACTGTTCCATTCATCACATGTGAATCTTTCATGAATTCAGTGGTCTGATTGGGCTTAGTACCACAAGGAAATGTCGAACCAAGACCTCATGGGAGATTCGTAGAAGAACACAAAGAATCATTAGAAGAAATTAACAATAAAAATTTTACAGTGATCATTGGATGATATTTCATGTCTAATGAACGTAAAAGGGGATTCATGGGGAAAGAAAAATGGAATAATCAATTTATATTCATTGTGCGGGCACAAGGAGAGGTTCAAATAGCGTAAATAAAAGGAAAAAAATTGATCATTCTCAATATATTTAATAAATTGGAAAAAATATAAAATTTAATAGTCTAACCATGTTTTGTACCATTATTAAATGAATATTGTTCTTACCAATGAAAAAGAGGAGTCATTGCATTCACTACATCTCGATCTACCTGAATCCAAAGTTTCGTCATCATCAGATATGATTCGTCAATGAGAGGTGGAAGTAAATTCTCTCAATACTCTCACGGTTTATACAGCTAAACCTATAAGATATTTCATCATTTTTTAATTATATGAAAATTATAATTCTGTTTCTTAATTAAATAAATGAAATTTTTTATATATTTAACATAACGAACACGCCCATGATCGCTTTTATCAGAATGCCCTGCACCAACCTATTTTAGATCGCACCTAGGGAAAGACTCATATTTAAAACTCAATAATGGTCTTAGAATTATGATCTAAGATTTATTTTAAGAGTTATCCCAATTTATTTAAGAAACTGCACACATGAGATATAAAATATTTTTAATATTTTTAAAAAATTAATTCTTGAACACTAGACCATAGAATAAAAATTTGTCTTAGCACTTGGTTATATAAATATGTCTACATATATTCTAAAGTCTTATACGGAAAACATTGAGTATCTATAGTTTAATCTTATGAATCTTAGATATTGGTTGTTATTATGATACATTTGATTTGGAATAATTTTACTTATTCATGGACTCGGGGAAATAATAGCTTATGAGGGGACTCACTTCTTGTTGAATGTTTTCTAGTAGTAAAAAACATTATCATACATGTTTAAGATGTGTTCCCCTATTTTTGACTAGACCATATTATAATTCTATTGGAAACCTTTTACCTCTTTTCGTAGAGTATTTGTGTCATTAAATTGAGTAAACATTATTGTATCGACCAAATTTCCCATTTGATACCTAGCCCCCAGATCTCCTATGTGGCTATAACATTGATGGATGTCATATCAAAGGATATTTTCTATTAAAGGGATGCAGTGAAGTGAAATAACCCAAACTCAAACAATCATTAGATAAACATCTCTATTAAGGCTTCGACAATATCTTTCTAGAGATCTATGGTGTTATAGTAGCAAGCCTGTAGTAAACATTCAATGTACCACTATGCTCATAGGTCCTAGGATATAAAAATAGAATCCATGTCTACTTCAAAATATAGTATATTTATGGTCTAAAGGTGTCTATCATATCCTGGAAAAGGGATGTGTATAGTCTTCAATAGCTGATTATTTCCCTGTATATTTGGGTATAAGTAAGTTATGCACTCCTTCTGTAGCTCATTTGGGATGTCATAGTCAGAAATTGTGATGGGTTAGAATGATTTTGGGCAGTTTTTTTCTACTAAATAACTCTATATATCTATATGACCATGTTTATTGTTCAAATCATATTCATCCACCTGGTCAAAACATAAAGATCTCTTCTTTAGGTTTCCTACTAACCATGTTGAGGTGTGTCTAATAGTTTACAGGGATCATTATATTGTTGACCTTAGTGATTCAATCATTTATCTCTATAAAGGTGTCTAGGTTTTAAGAACTTATATATATGAAGGATTCTTGGAAGATGTAGGATATACTTTTTAGGAGAGATATTACCATAGGAAGGTTTTCCATGGTAGATACCAACGGTAGAGTCTATGTGATCCATATCTGAACTACAGTAAGGAGGACTGTCGAGGTAATGATCTTCATATGCTTCAGTTGAATATATGATTTACCATTTTGGTATTGAATATTTTCAATGTATAGCCTTAAGGAAACTAGAATTTCCTAGCTTATGGATATAAGACTCATTCTAAATTGTGGAAAGAATATATAAACCAACCTTTTGGGTTTGAGTTAAGAGATGATCTTGCTTCATGATGATTAGAATAATATGTTGATAACTATCTAGTGCTACAGGGATTTGATCCCATCGTTGGGAAGATGATAGAGTATGATAGTGAGATTCCATATTTTCATAAGTTATGTGAGCCTCTGTAACACCCTTATATTTTGTGAAATATTTTTATGAAATTAATTTAATCATTTCGATATTTTTCATTTCACGCAACACTAAATATATTTTGTGTTATATTAAAGCTCCAAGTAATTATCAATATTTATGAAGCACCAAGTCAAGGATGAACTACATGATACATTTATATTATATTTGGGTACATGAAAAACTATTTGTTTCTTATGTTACACACAATTCTGAGTTCTATTAATATCTTGTGTTACACTAAAGACCGAGTTTTACCAAACTAAAATATATTATTCATATTATTATTAAAATATTATTATATTTAACACCAATACATTGGAATGGAAGTTACAAATAAGTTCGACTAAATTATAAAAATATTTTTTAAAAATGTATATAAAATGAATCATTTGGTCGTCAATTGGCTCGAAATAAAAGTATGAACTCATTGAAAATAATGAAATTCCCAATGTAAGAAAAAAAATCTATGTACAAATATCATTTTATCTCAATAAAATAAAAAACTATTTTTAAATTTTTTGAATAAAATTTATATATTTAATATTTTGTATAAAAATTGATACTCATCCAATATATTTGATAAGTAATAGATTAGAATAAATCTAATTTTATGAATAAAAATATGTGTTTTTTAAAAGGGTAATTTTACCACCTTTTAATGGAAACCCCATTTTAATTCTAATTTTTAAAATTTATATATTAATAAAATAAAATTCTTATATTAAATAGGAATATCAAAAATTTCCTTGCTTGAATTTTTGTTATTTTTCTAATAAGTTTCGTGTTTAAATAAATAGCGAAAAATATTGAATTTTAATTAAAAACATATTGTTGATCGAAATAATTTATTGTGTTTAATTATATATTTTATTGGTTTTAAAATACAATTTGATCAAATTTTTATCATTTAATCCCATTTATGTAATGAGAATAAATTTTACATTGATTTTGGATATAAATACATTTCAATATTTTGGTTGTTTTCAATTTAAAGACACATTTTCTCATTCTGTCAATAGGGTTAATTTTAAGATAATTTTAGAGAATTATATATTTTTAATTTTGAAAAATCTATTACATATTTTTAATAATATGTTTCAAATTTGTTTTATAGTTCCCATTTATTTTTTGGACAATATAAATAGTAACATTAATAATTTTTGTTACCACAGTTATGGGTAAATTGGGTAATAAAGAGTAAAAATAATATTATAAATATTATAAATATAACCTAATACATGTAAAAATGTTATTCAATTAATTAAATTTAACCCGTAATGTATAAGGTTTTAAATTAAATTTTTTAATCATCACTTTTCCATAAAAAGTACTTAAATTTTACTAAAAATCACAGAGGATGACACAATGTTACATTTTTACTTTTAATTATTATAATATTTTTAATATGGGGTTAAATAAAATTTATTCTATAATATATATATTATTATGAAATATAATATTTTTATACACATCATATAAATTTATTTTTAATTTCTGGTGATGAAATAATTATCATAAATAATTAAAAAATGATGATGTAGTAATTATTCAACTAATAAGATAATAAATTAAATGATATTATAAATATTAAAGGAAATATAATTCTACTTAATTATGTTTATTCACTAATATTATAAGTCAATATGACATGTTAGGTGAGTATTAAGGGAATTGGATTTAAGTTAGTGTGCCTTATTTGTTTTCTTAAATTAAAAGTAATGAATAGTGTAAAAATTGACACATATGGTATTTTTTGAAAATTATTTTTTGATTTAATTATTTATAAATAATTAAAATATTAAATAATTATAAATGGGAAGATATATTCTCTAAAATATCACAAATATTTAATGTATGGTAAAATTTACACCTTATAAGTAAAAAGTACATCCTCTTAATATTGAAAGGTTTTTTGCCACTTTTAAAATTAAAATCGATTCCCTAAGGGTTAATCAAAATTGTAATGTTTAAAATAGAAAAGAAATTGTATAAAATAATTTTTTTATGATTTTAAGACTATATAATATATTATATTCTTTGAAATATATATTTTTATGTATTTGGATTGAGATTTAATTAATTATAAATTAATCTTCTGAGAAATTCTAAAAGTTCCCATCCCCTCTCTCATAAAAGGGAACCACTTATTCTCTTTTAATTACACGTCAAAACCTATTTGGATTAGAAAAAATAAGTCCAAATTTTCTCCAAAAACCCCTCCCTTAATCCGAGAATCCTTAAATTTGGCATAAATCCAACCAAATATTTCCTTCTGTTCAAATCAAAAAGAGATGCCCAAAGAAGAGGTAACGTTCATCAACATATGTTTTAATTATATTTATTCTTAGAAACCCACAATTATTTTTATTACATGATTATATAATAACCTCAGTATCATAAATATATAGATATATTTTATTGTAAGGTATCAAATTACACTTATAAACACATTCTGTAACGACCCAAACATTTATTAATGGAAATTCTTCTTGATATAATTAAATATATTATTATATGGAATAGTTATATAACATATGAACTTCATTGGTTTTATGTTTTTGTATTTTAAAATACCTTTTAGTATTTTTACCATTTTTAATATTTCTGTTAAATAATGATCACGTGAATAGTAAAAATATAGGACTTTAAGAAATCCAATTTACTCAGACAAAGGAAGAGATGACCTCATCGAGTAGAGTTGCCCAGTATGAAGCCCATTTGTTAGAGCTCAGAAAGGAGGTTGTGTCATTGGGATTCTCTATTAACCAATCCCAAGTTGAGCTTCAACACGTTAAGTTGAAGCAGAACCACCTATGAGAGAAGTGGAAGTTAATAGAGATTACCACCCGAGTGATGTTATATGAGCCACCGCAAGAGTTTTTCACCATCACACACCTTACCCTTTGGTAGTATGAACCTGTTATAGTGGGTTGTTTAACGATACCCTAGTACTATGATTATGAACATTATTTTTGTATGTAGAATATACTTTCATTTTATTATTGTTACTTTGTAAATAGTTTTTACAGAAAAAATACCATTTTTAGTTAATTAAGAAATCTATTTTGATGAATTAATGGATTTTTGAATTAAATAATTTTCTAATTAAATATTATTACTAAATTAATCTTTCATAAATAAAAATGACTGTATAATTATTATTAATACAATTGAAATTTTTATTAAGGTTTGAAAGCTATTTTTTTCAAAAACCCATGAATTTTCCATAAATATCTATTTTTATTTTACAAGTAATAATTCAAAATTTTATAAAATTATTTAATTAAAAGGAATATTATTTTTGGAATCAGGAAATCAAAATTATCCAATGGTGAAGTTTTCATAATTTTCTAAGATAGTCGAATTTTTGGGTAAAAATTAAATACCGTTTAAAAATACGATGTGTTTTATGACATCATAAAAACTCAATAGTGATGTAATAAAATACTATAAATATTTTTTTTTCCAATATATGTTTTACCACTAAAATAATGTGATTTTATATTTGTTTTATTTATTTTACAAAGCATTAGTGGACCCTCCAAGACTTATAAAACATTTTGACTTTGTAAATTATTTTCCTTGAGAATGTGACTCACCTCCACAAAATTAAGCCTAATATTTAAGAAGTTATACATTTTTCCTTATAAAATGTTGTTTTCAACAATCCTTTGGAAAAACCGTGGTCAAAAACCATGGTTTGGTTTGTGGTTTTGATTAGTTTAATGTGTGGTGTCCCAAACCTAAATAATAAAAAATTCCCTCGCCTTTCCTATATAAACCCACCCATGCTCCCACATCCTATTCACTCAATGCCTTTTGAGTTCTTCCATCCCTTTCCCTCCTCTATCTAGAGTCATTTCAAGGCTTCCCAAGCTCCAAAGAATCCTCTAACAAGCCTCTCTCGAGCGTTTGGGGTCACACATCCAAGGAAGGGATTCATTCCTTTCTTATTTTTTCCCAAGTTTATTTATATTATAATACCCTGTTTATTTCAATTAAAAATGGTGGGGTATGATTTTTAACCTCCTTTATAATACCCTCTCTATGTTTTAAATTATTATATACCTCTTTCTCTCTCATTAATTCCTCTCATTTACACCGATTACCATGCTGAAATTCTGTAAAGAATTTTTCTCTTCTCATTCACATTAAAGATATTGTTTTATATTGTGAATATAATTTCCATTAAATTTTTTGGGACATGTATCTATATAAACCCATTAATTTTTATTTAATGTAAACATGATGAGACACACATTTCTCTATCATCAACCATTTTATGGATTCTAATTTCCCGCCGTTATGCTGCCGAAATTGCACCATGATTTTTCTCAAGACAAAGTCATTATGTAATGAATACCATGCCCATTACTCTATCAGTGGTATTAACCAGTATTCAAATTTAATTATTGACTATGTAGTTTCATGTGCTAATTCCACATTCCTTTATCATGTAATAAATGATTATTTCTAATGAAGCCATGTTGTTTGATCCATGTGGCACACTTAAGCATGAAATGAAATGTTTAAGAAAGGTGTTCCCCGATAGCACTCTAATGCATTGGGTAAAGATTTGTATCATGATAAATCAAGTGCAATGAAGATTTAATCATGATAATTCAAGTTCAATGAAGATTTAATCATGCTAATTCAAGTGAAATAAGTTTACTCATGCTCCCTATGCGATGAGCCTTGGCTCGTGAAAATTTCATGTTAAGTGTTGTTGCCACATTTCCATGTTATTATAATCATGATATGTAATAAGTTTATGAATATGTTTCTTTTATTCTCCATTTATATTCCTATTTTCTAACATGTATTTTATTCTTCATTTTATTCCTTTTTTACTCCCTTACTGGGCTTTATAGCTCACCCTTTTCACATGTATGTTCTTAGGTTTTCCCATGTGATGCTAAGTATGATGGAATGTCATGGTTATGTAAAGGAATGTTTCAATAACTATGTTGTGTGAATTATGTTTTAAGTTGTAATTTAATGTTTCTAAGCCCCAAATACACTATACCTCTTGATCTTCATTGTTTTATCAAGTGAAGAGTTTATGTAATTAGTCATGTTTAAGTGTGTAATAAAAAGCAAGGTTGTTATAGTAGGTTTCAGAGAATAGGTTTAGTTATTTTTTTATTACGATTAGAAAGCCCTATTGAAAGCCTTAGGGATAACACTATGTATAACAAAAACATCCCTAAATTTTTTTGAGTATTTATTAAGTGGTTTATCAATAAAATACATCCCTATATGGATACGAGCAGGTAGAGGCGGCTATGGAATAGATGTACCTCAGAATGAAAACTCCGAAAAGGATTTTTGGGATTGACCTAGGGTATCCTAGTATACAAAAATGGTCCTTTCTACACTCTTGGTTATGACACTCCCAGGGGATATGCTTTGGTAAATTAACAAGCATAGTATGAACCATTGTTATGGGAATAAAAAAATTCCCCTAAGAATATATGTTAGAAAGTACATCATTGATTACATAGATTGAAGCCAATTAATTCATAAATTACAGAAATAAAAGTTATTTAAAAGTCATTTGTTTTGTCCTTGGATTACCCTTTATGTGTTACCCCTAACGTTCATTTTATTCCAGCCAATGGTCGGTAATAGGAGGACTCGAGCTAACAACTGATGTGAAGATCAATGTGATGATTGTTCTAATGAGATGCCCAATCCAATGGGAGTTGGAATCGTGAACATTGTCACGATACTCTATCAGTTAACTCATGATTTAAATAGAAACATGGGTCAATAAGAACTTTCAAACCCCCTAGGAAATAACAAGTCACAATCGAGATCTTCATAAGACAAAGGCCTCCTAATTTTAAGGGATTTTATGATCCCTCAATTGTTGAACAATGGAAAAACTTCATTAAAAAGATATTCTCTATCATTCTATGTTCTGAAAAAGAGAAGGTTCTTATGAATGTTTATCATATGGAGGGTGAAGCAGGTCAATGGTGGACATTGACCAAAAATAAAATGCCTGGGGAGGAGATAGAGGCATTTTAATGAATGGATTTCTAGAATATGTTTTTAGATAGATATTTTTAGAGCATCCTCCATCCTAAGATAGAAAGGGGCTTCCGTAACCTCAATAAAAAAGATCACAAGGCTTGCATGATATGCCTCTGGATTTTTCGTTACCCCCGAATGCAAGGTTGATGACTTCTTTGGTGGGATAAAACTGATCCTACGAAAATCCCTACTGATTCGTGACTTCGATAACTATGACAAAATTGTCTGATGTCCCATAAAAGTCAAAATCAAGATCGGAGAATCTCAGGGGTATCATGGGGATAATAAGTGTAAAGTGAACTTTAATTATAGTGGTACGATGGACAAATTCAATGGTGTTATGAAAATCAAGTACCCTACTTTCCAAATGTGCGAAAAGAAGAGGAAATACTTTAGGTGTAGAAGAGAAGGGAACCTAGCCATTAACTGCCGATAATAAAAACCTGCGGTTGCGATAGAGGAGATGAACACTATGTTAGACTCTAAATGCATTGTTCATTTCTTCAACTACAAATAACTAGGGAACCTTGAAAATAATTTCCCTAATCCAAGGGTTTTTATTGGTAACCAATAACCTCCAAGGCAGCAAAGATGAGCCTTTTCCATCACTACAGTAAAAGTGAACCCAAAAAAATGAACTATTGACAGGTACGCTAGTTATTCATTCAAGAATAATGAATTTACTTTTTGATTCTGGTTCTACGCATTCTTTTGTATCTCAAAAGTTTAGTAGAACAATCTGAAAACCACCACAAATCATGGATATAAATATATCGGTGAGTATGGAAAATGGGGCAATCCTTTCATCCCATGAATATAACTCCTCCCCTGTCATAATTTGTGGATTTAACTTCCCAGTGAACCTCATCATACTCCCTATGGTACAATTTGATTAAATTCTTGGCATGGATTGGCTTTCCTTATATAGATCCAACATAAATTTTTATGAGAGAGAAATCACTCTATCTATTGAGAATCAACCCCTAATTCTGTATATGTTCAAGGAGAAGGGTGAATATTTTTTAGCACCATAGTCTCAAGCATGGATATTACTACCCTATGAGCATGCGTATATTAATCAGATGATTGATTCTAAGGAAGAAACCTTCCTTGAAGATATGCCTATTGTGAGGGAATTAACTTAAGTGTTTCCTCAGGAATTGTCTGGACTCCCTCCTAGAAGATATGTTGAATTCTCAATTGATCTTATACCAGGGGCATTGCCAATATCCAAGACTACTTGTAGAATGGATATTGTGGACCTTTATGGGATAAAGAAACAACTACATGAGAATCTAGATAAAGGGTTTATATGCCCATGTGCCTCACCATGGGGTGCACCAGTCCTCTTCGTCATGAAGAAGGTGGGTCAATGTGCCTTTGCATTGATTATCATGAGCTTAACAAAATCACGATAAAGAACAAGTATCCTTTTCCACAAATTTCTGAATTGTTCAATAAGTTACATAGATCAGAATACATCTCTAAGGTAGATTTATCGTCAAGATAATACCAAGTAAGGGTGAATAAGGTGGATATCCCCAAAACTACTTTTCATACAAGATACGAGAACTATGAATTCATAATAATTCCTTTAGGACACACTAATACTCTAGAAATCATTATAGACATGATGAATAGAGTCTTTAGTGTTTACCTTGACAAATTTGTGGTAGTCTTTATAGCTGATATTATAATATACTCTAAAACCAAGGAGGATCATGAGGAGCATCTATGAACTGTACTATAGAACTTTTGAAAGGATAATCTCTATGCAAAATATAGCAACTGAGAGTTCTGGTTGAAAGAGGTATTACTCTTGGGTCATATCATCACAAGAAATGGGATATTTGTTGATCCCTTTAATATAGATGAAATTGAGGGATGGATGAGGGAAACATTGGTAACAGATATTTATAGATTTTTGGGGTTAGCTGTATATTATCACCGATTTGTGAGAAATTTTTCATGATTTTCCAACCCTATTACCAAGATAACTTAGAAGGGAGTCAAGATTTCATGGAGTGGTGAATGCAAATAATGATTCAAGGAGTTGAAAAAGAGTCTTATCAATGTGCTTGTCCTCAAATTACCCACGAGTGGAGAACTTTTTTTGGTATTTAGTGATGCTTCAAAGAAGGGCATGGGATATGTGTTGATGAAAAATGACAAAGTCGCTACCTATAACTCAACACAATTGATAGTTCATGAGAAGAACTTTCCAACACAAGATATGGAGTTTGATATGGGGATCTTCACTTGAATTTGTTTTGCAGTATTACCTCTTTGGTGAGATGTGTGACATATATACGTACCACAAAAGCCTCAAGTATATATTCATAAAAAAGGATTTGAACATGAGCCAATGAATATGGATAGATCTGATCAAAGACTATCAATACTCAATCCATTACCACCCTGGGAAAGTGAAAAAGGTGTAGAATTCTCTAAGTATAAAGGACCTAATAATTATATCATTGATGAGAATTGAAAAGTATCCAATCATCTTAGATTTGATGAGATGGACATGGGAATCATAAAGAAGGGAACACCATCAATCCTTTCACAAATGATTACACTGCCCTCTCTTTTGAAAACGTTAAAGGATTCCCAAAAGGATGATGTGGCAATTCAGAAGAAATTAGAAACTATAAAAAAAGGGAAATCCTCAAAGTTCACTACCAATGAAGAATGAATTGTGAGATTTGGGAAAATAATATGTGTTCCATCAGGTTTGGAGCTGAAGAAGGAACCTTTGGATGATGCACGTAGTTCAAATTTATCTTTCACCCAGGAAAAACAAATATGTATCGAGAATTCCAAGTGCATTATTGCTGGGATAACATGAATAAGGAGATCTATGAATTTACATCCAAGTTCCTGGTGTGTCATCAAGTGAAGGCTGAGAGACATAATTATAATGGGATGATGCAACCATTACCCATACCAGCATGAAAATAGTAGAACATAACCATGTACTTTGTCACCAAACTTCAAAAGATATCCAAAGGAAACAATGAAAGTTTGGTTGTTGTGGATTGTCTTACAATGATTGCACACTTTATTTCAATTTGGGAGGATTTATCACTAGATCAACTGGAACGAATATACATTCAAGATATGGTAAAGCTGCATGGAGTTCCACTATATATTGTATCTGATTGATATCCAAGATTCACCTATATGTTTTGGAAGAGTTTTTAACATGCTCTGGATACTGAGCATAACTTCAGTATGGCTTATCATCCTCAAAATGATGCCCAATCTGAGAGGACTATTCAAACAATTGAGGACATGTTGAGAGTGTTCTCAATGGACTTCAAAAGAAGATGGGATCAAAATATCCCCCTAGTTGAGTTCTTATAAAACAACAGTTTACAATCAAGCATCCGAATTGATCTTTATGAAGCCCTGTATGGGAAGAGGTGTAGAACACCAGCATATTAGGATGAATTTGGGGAGAGAAAACTATTAGGTCTTGGAATGGCAGATGAAATGGTGGAGAAGGTTAAGACCATTCAGCATCAAATCAATGCTACTCAGAGTCGAAAAAAGAGATATCCTGATAATCGTCGACAAGACCTAGAGTTTGATAACGAATACATGATATTCTAATTCATATCACCATGAAAGAGGGTTATGAGATTTGGTAAGAATGGAAAGCTTAGTCCAAGGTACATCGACCATTTTGAGATCCATTATCACATTGGAGTAGTGGCCTATCGACTAGAACTCCCAACAAAAAAGTCTCTCGTATATGATATATTCCATGTATCACTCTTGATGAAGTACATACCTGACCCATCACATATACTCAATTCATAGGTGGTACCATTGGAGAATTACCTCTCCTATGAAGAGAATTTGGTGAAGATAATAGATCGTAGAGAAAAAGTTCTAATAAATAAGATAATTCCCCTAATCAAGGTGTTGTAGAGAAATCACAAGTTTTAATAAGTGATATGGGAATCAAATGAAGTGATGAAGAAGAGTTACCCACATCTGTTTTAGTGTGGGAAAAAAATTTGAGGGCGAAATTTCTTAAGGGTGGAAGATTCTAACGACCCAATCTTTTATTAATGGAAATTCCTTTTGATATAATTAAAGTTCTTATTATATAGAATGGTTATATAAAATATGCACTTCTTTGGTTTTATGATTTTTGATTTTAAAATATCGTTAAGAATTGTTACCATTTCTAATATAGTCGTTAAACAGTGATCACATGATCAATATAAATATAGGGCTTTAACAAATCCAACTTACTTATACAAAGGAAGTGATAGTCTCATCTAGTAGAATTTACATGTACGAATTCAATTATTGGAGCTCGAAAATGAGGGGGCGTCATTTTGCTTCACTCCTGACCAAGCCCAAGCCAGGCTTCAAAACGTTATGCTATAAAGGAACCGCCTATAGGAGAAGTGGAAGTCAATAGAGATTACCACCCGAACGATGTTATCTAAGCCACCCCAAGTGTCTGTCACCATTATACACCATACCCTTCAGTTGTATAAGGGTGTTATAAGGCATTATGTAACAAGACCCTAGTACTATGATTATGTACATTATTTTTTATAGATAATATACTTTCATTTTATTATTTTTAATTTTTAATTTTTTTTAAAGTAAAAAATAACATTTTTAGTTAATTAAAAATCTATTTTGATGAATTAATGGATTTTTTAATTAAATAATATTTTAATAAAATAAAATTAATACATTACTTTTTATTAAATATAAATTACCTAATAATTATTATGAATACAATTGTGACTTTTATTAATGTCTGAAAACTATTTTTGTAAAAACTCGTGAATTTTTTATAATGTTCTATTTTTATTTTAAAAGTAAAAATTCATATATTTTGAAAAATATTTGGATATAAGGAATTTTATTTTTTGAACCAGAACATAAAAATTATCCAATGGTAAATTTTTCATAATTTTATGAGATAGTAGATTTTTTGGGTAAAAATTAAATACAGTTTAAATATATAATGTGTTTTATGACATTATAATAACCCAATATTAAAGGAATAAAATACTATAAAAATTATCTTTAGCTAATATGTGATTTACCATTAAAATAATGTGATTTTGTATTTTATTTATTTATTTTACGTTGCTTTTGTGGACCCTTCCAGACTTATAAAACATTTTAACTTTTGAAATTGTTTTCCTTGAGAGTGTGACTCACCTCCATATAAGTAACCCTAATATTTTAAGAAGTTCATCCATGGGAATTATAAAATATTATTTTCCACTCTCCTTTGGAAAAAACCATGGGAAAAAACATGGTAAGTTTTATGGTTTTGATTAGTTTAATGTGTGGTGTCCCAAACTTAAATAATAAATAATTCCCTCTCATTTCCTATATAAACCCACCAAAGCTCCCACTTCCTCTTCACTCAAAGCCTTTGGTGTTTGTCCAAACTCTTACCTCATCTCTATTGAATCCTCCCAAGGTGACCCAATTTGCTGATAAGCTTCTCTCAAGCCTCTCCCAAGCCTCTCTCATGACTTTGGATCACACTTCCAAGTAAGGGATTCCTTCATTTCTTTTTTTTACCCATGTTTATTTATGTTTTAATGAAATTTTTATTTCAATTACAAATTTTGGGGTCTGAATTCGTAACTCCTTTTTAATACCATCCCTATGTTTGAAATGATGATATACCTATTTCTCTCTCAATAATTCCTCCCATGTACACCTATTACCATGCCGAAATTCCATAAATAATTTCTCTCTTCTCATTCACAATCATGAAATTATTTTGTACTATGAATCTAATTTCCATTAAATTTGTTGGGACATGTATCTATATGACCCCTTTACTATCCATTTCCAGTACACATGATGAGACACCCCTTTCTCTCTCATCAACAATTTTATGAATTCTTATGTAATGCCATTAGGCTGCTGAAATTGTATCGCAATTTTTCTCAAGCCAAAGTCATTGTGTAATGAATACCATTCCCATTTCTCTATAAATGGTATTCAACTTTATGTATATTTACATATTTATTATGTTTTTTCATGTATTAAGTCCACATTCTATTATCGTGGAATTAATTATGATTTTAAAAAAAACCATGTTGTATGATCCATGTGGCACACTTACGCATGAAATGAAATGTTTAAGCACGGTGCGCCCTGACAGCGCTGTAATGTATTGGGTAAAGATTAGTATCATGATACATCAAGTGTAATAAAGATTTAATCATTATAATTCAATTTAAATGAGAATTTACTAATGATAATTAAAGTTCAGTAAGGGTTTACTCATGATCTATGTGCAATGAGCCTTGGTTCATGCTAATTTCATGTTAAGTGTTGTTGCCACATTTCCATGTTATGATAATCATGCTATATAATTCTTTTATGCTCCATTGATATTCCTATTTAATAACATGTATTTTACTCTTCATGTTATGAATTTCTTAATACCTTAATAAGCTTTATAGATCACTATTTTTACATGTATGTGCTCAGGTTATCCCATGCAATGCTAAGTACGAGGGAATTTCGTGGTTACGTAAAGGAAGTTTTCAATTAAGATTTTGTGTGTTTTATGTTATAAGTTGTTATGTAATGTTTCTAATACCCAAAGACACTATACCTCTTGATATTACATGTCGTATCATGTAACGATTTTATATAATAATTCATGTTTAAGTGTTTATTAAAAATAAGGTTTGTTATACTTTTATCTAATGGGTAACAGACTTACCGTTCTTATATAGGGAGAACAACCGCCTCACAAAATGGTGTTGTTCGTTTTCCCTTTAACAAATCTCATGTTTGGGAATTATGATGGAAAATATATTTTTATATTATATATATGGTATTTTTTATTTTTTATTCTTTTTTAACTATTATATAAAACATACGTTCATGTGTTCAATTATTTAAAATAAAATAACTTCATTTGTGGATGTGAGGACTACAGCCTCCTCAAAGTAATGTGATTCATTCACACCATACATGGTATATATTATGGATGCGTTTAGTAATATAATATGATATATATAACATAATAATTCTACTAGAATTATATTATATATATACATATATTTTATTTACATTCATTCTTTCAATACGGTGTGTAATAGAATCAGTGTTCACACGAACGTATGACCTACCATCTACACGAATTATGTATTTCAATTTATATTTATAAATTTTATAGATAACCAAAAATACATATATAATGAATATATATGATATTTATATCATGGTTATAAGTTTTGAGATGATTAAATCATGATCTATGTATCAGTACCAAGAATATCAAGTCAATACATGTACAAGAAACAAAGCAGTTATTACCTGAAACCTAACTTAAACATGGAATTGTTAATAAGTGGGTAATATAAATTCATAAGTAAATAATATATGGAATTTAATTTATTAATATGGTTTATTAAATTATTTATAATAAACTTATATTTATTATACATGAGGTTTTCAAGAGTACAATGAGATTCGAGACATAAGGTAAGGGATTTTCATCTCACTTTTATTTTACATGAGATATAATACATGTTTATGACCAATTTTTTTTTGGGGTTTATAATTCTCATTAATATATTTTATTTTCTTCTAAATTAAATTTATTGTTATTTATATATACATTTAATGATATCTCTATCACAGGGTTTACAATTAAAATGTCACCAAATCTGTAAGGTAATTTTGTCTCAATTTGGCTTGTTTGAGACAAATTTTATGATATGAACTATATTATTTTATGAGGTGTGTATTCTTCCATTTGAAATGTTTTGTCATGAATATATGTTTTTCATGATATTATATGCTTCATTTTATTTTATTCTCTATTCTGTCATAAATTTGAGTTCCTTAAAAAAATGTTCTCAAAAACAATATTTTAAAAGTGTTTTAAATGATCTTTTAAGAATTTTAATGAAAAATTATTTGAAAGATGTTTAAGATGGTTTCAAATATTAATTTATAATATTTCAAGGTTTTTTTCAATGAAATTTTTTGGATAAATATTTTATGATTTAAAATGTTTTTTCAATTTGGAAAGGATATTTTCATAAAGAAGATTTTTAAAAAGATATATCAAAATTATTTTCCATTTCAAATTAAATATTCTAGTGTTAATAATGCCTTAATGGGGATATAATCTATGTATAACATTAATATTATTTCACTAAATGTTTTCTGTTTTGATGAAATTATTTTTGTGAATCTCATTACTTTTAAATGACATATAAATTGATGAAATGTTTATAAAAACCATTTATTTTCATAATTTCTGATGTGGTGAATGGTTTATGATTTTGTATCACATGTATTTATGATTTAGTTATGTTATGTGTGGAAAATATATCTACTTCCAATTCATTGGGTAATGATAAATGATCTATGATCTCAATAGCATAAACAGGAGGTCATATTAATTCTATAAGAAGAGGGTACATGGGAGGTCATCCTAATATCGTAAGAAGTGGGTACATAGGAGTTAATCCTAATCCCACAACAAGATGGTACATGAGAGGACATCCTAATCCCACAATAATAGGATACATAGGATGTATTCCTAATCCTGAAACTAGAAAGTAAATTTGGATCATCCCAATCCCAAATTCGGTACATAGGTTATTAGCCCAGGCCTAAAATACTATATATGAATGTAATTATATGTATCAATGATAGAAGATTTCATAATATTATTTGTAAGCCACAAATTCCATGTTTAATTCCATTATTATACATTCATGTCTCATTTTCTTTGATTATCTTATGATTTACTTCTTATTAACTTCCAATATTTGTTCCATTACTCAGGTATATGATCTTTAAAATATAGGGTTTGTTATTTAATGTAATGATTGTGTTTTAATACCTTTATTATATTGTTATACTTACATGTCATACCTGATTACACTTACTAATAATATGATCTCACCCTTTCGTATGTTTCTCTTCCATAGGATACAAAGAATGGTTTTAGTTTGGAGTATTAAAGGGGAAGATCTTTAGGGGAGATGTCTAAGATCCTTAACCAAATTATAATAATGTTTTTGAAGTTTTCAAAGGCACTTGACTATTATGGTCCTTAGGCATGATTTTTTTTAATTTAATTAATATTAATCTAAAAATATGTAACATCCATTTTTTAAAATGATGGGCTGTTATAATTGGTATTAGAGAAAAGGTTTAGTCAACCATTCAAAACTTAGAAGATAAAACTATTGTAATATTTATAGGGATATTTCTAAGAATATGTTTAGGTATGGAACTAAGGATAATCCTAAGGTGTCATAGATTTATAATTAAGTGTCATGAGTTTGGAATTTTATAATTACTTTTTCTTGATAATGTGTTTATTTGATATGATAATTTTTGTTCACACTATACTTTTTGGTCTTTGTCAACAGAGAGAACTAGAAGAAATAGTGATAAACATGAATGTTTCATATGTGTGATATACGAGAATTATGAAAATAAATTTCTGAAGTGTAAATCTCATGAAGAGAATCAAGAATGTTGTATCAGTATTGGTTATAGTTATAAGGATAAACAGAATACAAATGACATGTGAAAAGTATGGGATGTTTTAACAGTATTTCTTACATTAAATGTAAGAATCGTGATTAGACTATGGTTATGGAACCTTAATACATGATTCATGTTTCATATTCTATGAAATAGTGAGATAACTAAGCTTTTATAATTGTTTAATAATAATTTTGGATGATTGAAGTGTTTATATTTTTTGAATTTAAGTATTATGTTATATGATTCATAAAATATATATGTACACTTTTTTCATGATGGATTGAAAATGATTTGTTGAATATTGATGAAGACATATAAAACTAATTTAATAGAAAGTTTATACTCATGGGAAACAAAATATTAAGGGAAAGATAACCCTTAATATGTTCCTAGTGTTGAGATATTGATGTTTGGATAACGATATTTTAGATATGAATAAGTAAATTCGATTATTCTGATTACCTTGGAACTAATTAAGGATTTATTGGTGAAGTGGTTTATGCTATCACGTATGGATTGAAAAATATATCTAATTATATTTAGATTAATAAATAATTCATGTTTTCAATAAGGATTTATGGTAATTACCATTTTTCAAGAGAATACATGATGGAAGAATTCATATGTTTTTGTATGTGACAAAAAAGGGCAACTTTATGATATAAAGGGGATTAATGATAAGATATTTTTGATACATTATTTATAACATTTGTGACTTTCATATTTTTGAATGATTATAAGGATATCCATTTATGGAATTGATTATGTTAAACATTGGATGGGTTTTTAGATACTAATGTATTATCTTTCTATATGTGGATTTATGTGTATTGGATAACTCATGCTAACCTTTTTATTGTGATAACTTCACATAGAATGAACTATCATTATATTTATGGATCTCATGATCTACTAACACTTTAGGAATGAAAAAATCAACTTCATTTCATAGAATAATAGATAAAGTAGATATTGATCATGGCACAAAAAATGGTGATGTTGTCCTGAAATTATGTAATTATATCTTCTCGTGAATATTATTCAACTTTATGGAAAAGGGTCTTTAAATAAAAAAATTTCGTATTATCATCATTTTTTATGATATAAATGAACTTTTTCAAGCCTCTTTGAGTTATGGATTAGTGATCATTAACATTCTTATAATCATGTTCTTTATTACTTTCCATTAGATCATGATTGTTAGATCTCTCTTTCATGTACTTGTATTCACTTTCCACCTAAGATTTCATATGTAGAAACCTAGTTATGAGTTACTTTGGGTAACCATTATGTTTCCAACATTATTTTTTAAAAGGAAGTTTTAGTATACCTCTTTATGATGTGGGTTTCTATCAAAGAAAATTTAAAGTATTAAGACTTTGATAACCCAAATGGATTTAGAGTGTAAAATTAATTTTAAGGGGGTATAATGTAACACCCTGATATTTTTTTAAATTATTCTTTCAAATTAATTTTATCTTTTCAATATTTTTCATTTCACGAACACTGAATATAGATTGTGTTATGTTAAAGAAACAAGTTATTTTTCTTTCTACGCAACATAAAGTTATGGTTGTGCTATAAAAAACACATAGATTATCTTATGGTACACTAAAAACTATTTTTTTATTATGTTATATATAATTTTTACTTCTTTTGATATATTTTTTTGTACGTAAGGATAAGTTTTACTAAACTACAATATAATATTATTTTTATTATTATTAAATTATTATTATAGTTACCACCTAGGAATTGGAATATAAATTTCAAATAATATTAAAAAAATTATAAAAATATTATTTATACATGTATATAAAATGAATCCTTTGGTAATCAATTAGCACGAAATAAAATTAATAACTATTTGAAAAAGAAGAAATTCCATTTCCGAGAAAACTATTTTTCTATGAACAAACACCTTTTTTCTCAATAAACTAAAAAACCTATGGGATATTCCTTTTCATAAAATTAAAATACTCAATATTTAATAAAATTATATTGACACTCATACAATATATTTTATAGGTATAAGATATGAATAAATCAAATTTTATGAAAAAAAAATATTTGTTTTTCAAAAGGATAATTTTACCACCTTTTAATTGAGAACCCATTTTAAATCTAGTTTTCAACAATTTTATTATTTTTATATGACTAAATAATCTTCTTATTAGAAATAAGAGTTTAGAATTTTCCTTTGGTTGAGTTTTTGGTGTTTTTATGATAAGTTTCATGTTTTGATGAATAGTGAAATATACTAAATTTTAATTGAAAATACCATGCTCATTAAAATAAATTATATTATTAAACTATATATATGATTGGTAAAAAATTATTATTAGTTGAAATTTTCATCCATTAAGCCAATTTAGTTCATTTTAATCAATTTCACATTGAATATTGATATAAATTCATTTCAAACTTTTGGATGTTTCCAATTTAAAATCTCGTTTTCTTGTTTCATCTAAGGGATTAATATTAAATTAATTTTAGAATTTTTTTGGGTTTTTTGTTTGTAAAAATTTATTAAATACTTTTAATAATAAGATCCAAATTTATTAAATTCATCCTTCAAATATTTAGACAATATGAACAGTAACATTAAAAATTTTTAGTACAACTGTTAAGGGTAAGTCAGGTAATTCATGGTACAAATAATATTATAAATATTATAAAACTCCCCTACGATAAGAAAAAAGGTTATTGGATGAATTTAATTCTCCCTTTAACACCTATTGTTTGAAATTTAATTTTTTTAATGTACACTGGTCCAGGAAAATGGCTTAGATATTATTAAAAATCAAAGAGAATGATAAATTGTCACACTCTAACCTTTAATAAGTATAATATTATTATTATAGGGTTAAATAGAAGATATTTTAGAATATATATATTCATATGAAATATAAATTTTTTATCTATAAAAAATAAATTAATTTTAAATTTTTAGTGAATAAATAATTATTATAAACAATTAAAAAATGATGATGTGGTAATTATTCAATTAATGAAAGAATAATTAAATGATATTGTAAATTTTAAAATAAATATAATTTGACTAAATTATGGTGAAACATGAATTTTATTTGTCAATATGACATGTTAGGGGTGTATTAAGTAAATTTTTTTGATGTTATCTTGCTGAATTTAATTTCTTAATGTCAATGTAATGAATAGTGTCAAAATTGTCACTTATTATATTTTATGAATGTAATATTTTTTTAAAATAATATTTTATTAAATTATTTATAAATCATAATAATATTAAATTAAGGAAAAATTGAATGGTGTATGGTCTCAAGTATCAAAACGTTTCCACTTGTAGTCTAATTTACTCTTTATATATAAAAATTACATCCTCTTAATATTGAAAAAATAACTACCATAATTAAAATAAAAATGGCTAAAATAAGGGTTAATTAAAATGATAAGCTTTAAAATAACAAAAAAACTTGTATAAAATATATTGTTTTATGAGAATAAAAATTTATAATATCTTATCTTAGAATAAATGTACATTTTTAGGTATTTTGATTGAGATTTTATTTATAAAAAAAAATTATTCTTTTGAGAAATTCCAAAAGCACCCCTCCCCTCACTTATAAAATGGAACCACTTCTTATCTTTTATTAAATATTCATGAACATTTTGTTTCTTCCAAAATATATCCTAATAATCTAAAAACATTCCACCCTTCATCCTAGAAGCCGTATTTTGATCATAAATCCAACGAAATAAGTTCTTTTTTACAAATCAATATGAGATACTGAAAGAAGAGGTAACGTTCATTAAGGAACATTTTATTATTCCTTCTTTAAACCCATAAATTATTATCTTTAAATTATTATATGATATCCTTAGTATCCTAAATATAATTATATTTGGTTATTATGAGGGCTAAACCTACACTTGTATACACTTCCATATATTAGGGAATGAACTTACCGTTCTTGTGTGTCGCGAACTACCGCCTTGTGAAACGATGTTGTTCATTTTTCCTTTACCACCTATATTGGTAAGAATTGTGATGGAAGGTATTTTTTAATATGATATATATGGTATGTATGATTTATTTATTCTTATGTAAATATTATATAAAACATACCTTCATGCTTTCAATTTTGTGGAAATACAATGACTTCATTTGTGGATCGGTCGACTACCGCCTCCTTAAAGTGATTTAATTCATTAACAAATTTCATGTAATGTACTATGGATGGGTTTAGTTAAATTAAAAGATATATATGAAATAATAATTCTCATTTAATGATTATATATATATATTATTTACTTTTATTCTTTTAATATGACATTAAAATGGAAGCAGCGTTCATCCGTACGTATGGCCTACCGTCTCAATGAATGGTGTATTTCATTTTCTATTTATATTTTTTATAGACAACCATTTAAAAAAATATAGTGAACATATATGATATTTTTTCTTGGTTATCATTCTTGAGATAATGAAATCATGTTATAAGTATGTGGTCCAAGAATTTCAAGTCAAAAAATGTATGAGGAACAAAGTAGTTATTACCTAAAACATAACTTAAACTAATAAATTTTAATAATATGGTAATAATATATATATATATATATTAGGTTATTTGGGGTAAAATTACAATTTAATACACACACACAGCCCACACACAGGCTGGAAAGGCAGTCTATATCCCCCTTAGGGGATATCCTATCCAGAAATCCATATTTATTCAATACATGGCATGTAGGCCTAGTGGGAATGAAGCACATTACATGGAAAATAGGCCCAGGGGTTATGAAATACCATTACTTATCTTGTAATCCCATAATATTTTCCCAAAGTCCCATCAGTGACTAGTGCTACTACAGTTCTCAGGCTGTTACGACACTTGCTACAGTTTTTCCACTGCTATAGGCCCTACTAAAATGCCCACCACTGCTACAATGCCACTATTTCTACAGTTTCTACACTAATATGGGGCTTATAAAGCTCTATTATATTACCTATGAATGATGGGTTTTGAACCCTCAACCTCGATGTAGTATTATAGGTTGATTACCAGTAAGATAGACCCAAACTAAACAAGCAGGTAAGATAAATTCATAAGTAAATAATTTATGGTATTATATATATAAATATGGTTCTTTAATATATTTATAATAATATTATATTTATTATACATGAGGTTTCATGAGTACGAAGAGATTCAATACATATAGTAAGGGATTTCTATCCCTCTTTTATTTTCCATGAGATATAATCCACATTCACCACCTATTTATTTATTATGGAGTGTATACTACCCATGAATATATTCAATAATATTTTTCCTTAAATTCCTAGGTATTCACATATCCATATAATGATTTATCTTTCTTTGGATTTACAGTTCAAAAAGATACCAAATCAATAAAGTAATGTTTCTCAATTTTCCTTCTTTAGGAAACTTGTTTTTTTATGAACTTATATTATATTACAATGTGTATATACTTCCCTTTGAAATTTTTTATCATGAATCTACATATTTTAATAATATTTTAAGATTCATGTAACTTTTTTCTATCTTTGTTCACAAATCAATGTTCTTTCAAAATAACAGTTTCTAAAAATGTTTTAAAAGTGTTTTCAGTGATCTTTTAAGAATTTTCAGGAAAATGTATTTAAAATATGTTCAGTATGGTTTCAAAGATTCTTATATAATATTTCGAGGTTATTTTCAAGAAAATATGTTTGCTAAATTATTTATGATTTATTTTTTTAAATCATGAAGGAAATTTTCCTCAAGAAATGTTTTAGAAAAATATTTCAACATTATTTTCCATATAAGATATCATCTGTCGGTGTTTTTCATTCCTTACTAGGAATATGATGTAAGGTAACCATTAATATTATTTCAATTTATGGTTTCTGTTTTGATGGAATGATATTTATGAATCTTGTTACTTTTCAATGAGATATAGGATATGAAATATTTTTGAAACCCATTTCTTTTCAAGATTTCTAATGTGATGAATAACTTATGATTTTATGGTGCATATATGTATGAAATAATTATGTGGTTGGTGGGACCTATATCTCCCTCCAATTCCTTAGGTAATGATAAATTTTCTATTAGCTCAACAGGGTACATGGAAGGTCATCCTAAACACAAAAGAATAGGGTAAATGGTAGGGAGTTTTAAGACTGTAAGAAGAGGGTATAAAAGATTTCATCCTAATCCTATAAGAAGTGGGTACATGAGAGTTCATCATAATCCTACTACAATAGGGTACACAAGAGTTAATCCTATGCTCTAAACTAGAAGGTACTTGGGAGGTTTTTCCAAGACCTAAGTATGTGCAAAGGTGATTATACCAAGCCAAACATACTATGAATGTCTTGGTAGGTATCATTGACAAAAGATTTTATAATCTTATATATAAGACAAAAAATACATGTCTCGTTACATTTTTATAATCTCATGTCTCATGTGATTTGATTATCTTATTATTCATATCTTATGATCTGTCATCCTTTATTCCATGACTAATGTATAATATCTTTGATTAGTAGGGTTTGATATTTATTATTATGCTCATGTTTTAATACCCTTATTCTCATGATATACTTACGTATCTTCCATGTTTACCATTATTCAGAATATAAGTTCACCCTTTCTTATGTTTAGATTCCTCATCTGATAATGAATAGTTTTAAGTAGGAGTACTAAAATGTAATATCTTTATAGATGATACTGAATATATTTCACCAAATTAGAATAATGTGATCTATGTTTCCAAAGGCACTAAACTGTTATCGTCCTCAGGAATGATTTTTTTCTAATGTAAGGAATATACATATAAAAAGCTATAATATCCATGTTTGAAAGTTCTGGTCCATTATAGCATCTCATTGTATGGTTTCTATAATATTCTGGTCAGCCTTTGTTGAATTGAGGTTGTGATCCATGTTCTAACAGACATTCCCCATCGGAAAATACCAACAGACCACTAAAATGAGGCATGGTATATAATCCTCCACCTATATATCCTATGAAGAAGGATCTTGCAATATTTTTGAGTAATAAGTAAGGATATGAGATAAAATATTATAATATGTTGGATTATACTGATTAGTTCATCGATAGGGTTTGACCCTTCCTTATGGTGATTAAAATTTTTTACTAACAAACCTCAATTATAGTCGGGAAATGATCCCATTCATATTAAATTAGAGTATTCAACTATATTTATATGATAAGAATGTGTTCCTTCCCCGAGGAATGTTCCAAATTGGGTCAGTGAGCCCATGTCAGAATTGGATTATGGGCCTAGTCTAATGAAGTTCCCTTTAACATACTTTTTGATAATCCTCCTCTTTAGGGTAATAATGTTTTCTTTCTCCAGAGTATCCTCCTATTCATAATGATCATTGTGACAATATTCATTTGATATTGGAAAACTAACATGTACTTATACCTGTATTTGTAATAGAGTTTCAATATTCTTTTAGAGTTATTCAATTATTTCTAGATTGTATTGACATTTTAGTAGAGTGTTTGTAGGAATTTAGGCCTACTTGTTCATGTTAACCATAATATACTATAACATATCTTCTATTGAAATGGGGATATAACCCCAATATTATCCTCATTTTTACATCATAATATTTTGATGTTATTCATACATGGGTAATGGATATGTTCCTTCCCCATACTTGTTTCGGTAATATGCATGAAGCCTTCATCTGAGTGAGTAGGGATATGAGAATGCTCACTAGCCACCACTAGAATATGTCTGTGGGATTTTTCTGTGGAATTTATTATGTGATCCCACTCTAGTTATGAATCATCCCATACCTAGAGAGGCCTCATTATTACTTATACATGAGTCTTCAGGGTGGAAAACTATTAGGTGGTTCCGTTAGAAAGAAACTAAGGAATACTGGAAGGATATCGCTTATGATGAATGTTTATAAGAGACCTCATGGGAAGCATCTATACTTGGATAGAGCTATGGTTGACTTCTCAATCCACCATCCTAATTTAATAAATGTGATAATTACTACTCTTTGGGGGTAGTATTTGTAAGATATTGTTGACAAAAACATGTCCCACTAGTTTCATTGTACCTTTCCTTGAATAAGATGGACTTGTTAACATTAGCATCTGTAGACCTCTACAACAATCATCAAGGGTTAAGATCATACCATGTCAATGGTATTCCTAGACCATAACCTTCACCACCCAAAGGTGAAGGTGTTGGGTGGTTGATGTTGTTTTGAAACCCACATGGGTTACTAACATAGCTGAGGTTCTAGAAAATTCCCTTTATGAAGACATGATCTGAGGTCAAGGCTGTGTTTTTTAGGGTAGTATTTGGTCACAAAGAAAACTAGAAACAAGGTCCAAATAATTTTATCTAATCAAGTATGAAAAATTCTCAATTATCTATTCATGGGTAATATAATTTTTTGCTCTTGTTAGCAGTTTAGTCATTTCTCCTACATGGAATGTGAAAAAAATGGAATGACCCTTGGGAACCCAGAATATATTGTATTATTGAAATATTTAATTTCAAGCATACGACATTTTTTATGGTATATTAAAAAAATATAATGGTGCATAGTCAACCAATCATTTTTAGTATTTTATAGTTTCATATTGGGTTTACAATTTTTATTTACCCAACAAATCTTGATGGTTTCTCTTGAAATGAAATTGTGGGTGATTAAGGGGTGTTGAAATATCATTTATTCATAGATCACAATTTTTAACTCCAATAGAATCTTTTAATAGTTCCTACATATATAATAAATATAATATTTCTTTCAAAATGCAAGAATTTTATATGGTTTCAAAAATAATTGCACTTAGGAACTCTCATTGTTCAAGAGAATGGGATGCTAGGCTCATTACACCCTTTTGGAGAAAATTATTACCTACTTAGAGACACTCATATATAATTAATATGTGTTCATGAATATCATCCAAATCTTGATATAGGATTTTTTATCATAATAAAATGATCGGGTATTGAATCCTATTATATACAAAACGGGGGTTCTACTAATGACTCCATCTATTAAAATCATTGGTTCTCTCTACATTTCTTTTTATTTCTTAAAAATGTTTATTTTATTTTGTTTCGAAGCCATATAAAAAGATAATATGTTGTTTACTACCATATATGAAGGATATCGGTACTTTTATAGTGGGATTGAACCTCCAAAATGTGTCATGTATATCATGTGAGAAAAATAATCAAAACCCACCTAGTTCTTTTAGGTCCAATACGTGTAGTTTAACATCTTGTAGTTCGGACACATATAAGGGAACATAGGTATTTATTATGGAGCTCAAATATTAGGAAGGAATCTAACATATCTTTCTAATAATAAGAATTTAAGTATACATAGTTTATTCTATCCTCAACCAATTGATGGATGAGGATAGATAATTGATAATCTTGAGGATTATTTCCCTAGATTTTGTCAATATGATAATTCCTTCATGACATAAACCAAGGTGTATGCCCATGCGTGGGAGAATTTGTACCATATTATTCAATGGGTAATACACACTAAGATTACCCTAATTGAGGGTGTTTTATGGAGCCAATGATATGGATTTTTCCAACCCATAAACTTATGTATGTCATGATTAGTGTAAAAAACAAGGGATATCATTAATTAAACACACTACATATGTATTGAGACTTATGAACTAGGATAGACCTAATAGAGAATTTGACATTAATCTCAGGCCTTATGAAGGAGTCATAAATATCCTACTTATAGAAGGAATTAGAGTCCTCATAGTTTAATTATTTTCTCAATCTACAAATCGATGAAGAAGAGTAACAGACTCATAGGAAATATATCCTATGAATTAGAGTAAATGAAAAATCAAGGACTTACACTGAAGTGGATTCTCATGTATAGTATCATTTATTCTCCACTGATGGAAAATGAATGATGATAGACTCCTATAAGGGTTTAGGACACATTAGTTATTGTGTTTAGGATATGGAGGGGATTATACCAAGGTGTATTCCAATTGGATGATATGTGACCCTTACCTTCTGAGATATAAAGATTTGGGATTATGAGTGGGAGAATGATCATGTTGGGATAGAATAAGAATCCAACAATACCCATATAGTTGAAATAGTTCCCATACCAAGATTATTATGGACACATACCATATGAAGGGGGTTGGATTGACTAAATACTCAGGGTCATGGGTTTATAGGGTTTGGGGGAACTTGGCTAAGTAAACTTTCTAGACATGGCTAACATGTCTAGTGGTGTCTACCTAATATATCTAATATGACTTCTTGGAATTTCTAAATAATCTATCTAACATGTTGGATTGCCTATCTAATATTTTTAAAGTTTCTGTCCAACATGTCTGGATGTCTTCACATGATCAAATCTAACATGTATAAGGCCTTTCTCATTATCGTAGTTGACATGCATGGAAAAATTTTCTTAATCTGGATGACATTTCCAAAGGAATTATCATTATTCGAATAAAATTTCAATAAGACTTCACATGATCTAGATTACATGTATGAAGGTATTTTAATGAACCAGTTGACATATTTGGAGGACTTTTCATGATAAGGTGGTCATGTTTAGGGGATTTCAAATTATCTAGCAGACATATTTGATATATTGTTGCATTATTTTCTTGAAATGTCTATAGGACATCCCAGAATCTGGTTGACATGTCCAAGAGGTTTTCACGTGACCTCAATGACATGAACAAGAGTTTGTCACATAATATATCTAAAAATTCCCAAGGGAGTCATGTTAATTTTATGAACTTTCTGGAGGAATTGTCATGATGAATCTGATATATCTATATAAGTTTTTTTGAACCATCTAGAATGTCTGGAGAACTTCTCACTACTATTAGACTTGTATAGATGTCATCATGTAATCTGTGAAAAAATCATGTGAATATCATTACCCAATCCTAAAAATCATCATATCTATCTTTGTATGAATATTCTACCATTTTCATCATTATTACTTTAATTCCACAATGTTTTTTAGGCACTTGCCTATTGGGGCCTCATGTGATCAAGTTGAAACGTGTAAATTATTTAACATGATCCAACCGGCATGCTAGGTATCCTTAACATGATCATGTAAATAATCATATGAAACACATAACATTCTTCATAATCCCTTAATTCATTTCCTAGGATTACTTGGTAGAAGACTCTTTTGATTGTGTGCTTATCCACTGCAAGAAGTATTCTCTAAACTCTTCTCTCCCATGTGTGTGTTTTCCAATTATGAGGGGGGAATATTTTAGGAATCTCCACCTCATATATATGTTACTTTTCATGGTGCTTAAATTATATATATAGGATTCAGTTAGTGGAGGGAGCTTCACATCATGTGTTTCATGTGAACCGGCAGCAGGTCATCCACAATATAATTTTTACATCATGGGATAAACAGTTACTGAATTATCATTCTATTATTTACATATTATTTAAACTCATATATTGATAAAGGGATTACATATAATAAAATCAATAGGTAAAATGGCCTTGATAATATTATTTCTACTTGTATGGGAGTCTTCATGAGATTAAGTCACCTGCTGAAGAGGCTCTCACATGATCAAGAAAGACTTTTCTAGGGAACTTCATGAGATCAATCTATAATATCAAAGGTCATTTATCGGATAAATAAAATGGTCATGTGAGGTCCATAACCCTTCACATTAAAAAAACTGTAACTCTTTTAGCATTAATCTTTCACCGTTTTTATCCGTAATTAATGGAAATCTTGGGTGACTCTCAATTGTTTTTGAATAATATTTTCTTCTAACCAAAAGAACCCATCCAAGGGACTTCATCTGATCAAACAATCTTTCTATTGGTGTTTTTATAAGCAGTCATAGGTTTCATAAAGTCTTTCTTTGATCATGATTAGATCATGTGAAACACATAACCCCATCATGCGATGTACCTAGGGTCACTCAATTGCATGGCCAAGGTTCGTAAGATCTATATGGCCATGGTTCTCCTTTAATTATATTTCTAATAAAATAATACATATTCTTAGTGTACTTCCCCAATTCAAAAATTATTTATTCTTGTTTTAAATTTTTTAATAATGTTATGTATGGAATTTCCTTCCATAATTTCTACTCAATGTTATAAATATTCCTTTGTATGTTTCAAAGGTTATTTTCAAATAAAATAATTTTGAAAATAATTTTTGAACTTTTTTAAAAAAATCTATGTGAAAATTTAATATTCTCTAAAAATATTGATGAATTTTTTATGGTATTTGAATTCATCAATGAAAATAACCCTTTACGGTACTTAATATACACTAGGGATAAGTTGTATTTATATCATCCTTATTTTCTCTTTGGATGGTTTATGATCAGTTTAACTGGGATATAAAATTTTATTTACATTCACCATATTACTATGGATGGTTTGTGGTTATATTTACTGATTGGGGTATGTACTAAAATTTTATATAATAGTTTTTAAATATAAATATTTGTGTTAATTATGTTTCACCCCTTTTATATTATGATGGCATTGGCCTTATTGGGTGATGGTTAGTATAAGAAACCTTCTCTTTATTTCACATTAATACATGATTTATTACATAAGGATACACTTAATAAAACCTGGAATATTGAGAATTATAGTCCCTTTTTTAATTAGGTACATTACATAACAACTTAAAATAGGAAATACATCATTTTATTGAAAAAATTATTTACATGATCATAATATACCATGGATTTTAAAACTGCATGGGATAACCTGGGGACAAAGATAAAAAAGGTGTGAGATATAAATCCAAGTAAAGGAAGAATCATGAAATAAGGTAAAACATTATAGAAAATGGGAATATCAATGGGGAATAAACGGAACATGAACCACAAGTTTTGGTAGACCATGATAATCATAACTTGGGAAATGTGGCAACAACTTAAAACATTGCATCACAAATATAATTCACAGATAAATTCCAATACATAATTATTTAAAAAAGTACCATAAAGGAATCAGGTTCACTCACTATCCCAATATGACATTTCATGAAACTAAACATTACCTGATTCATTGTAATACTATATAATTCTGGGCACACCCGTCACATTCATTTCTTTCTCATACTTAAGTTTTCCACTTAAATCATACATCATGGATTCATTAATTATGATGTTTTATTATATGATCAATGGGTGTGGAATAAATATATGTAATCCCCAATTCAATGAGGTATAAGTGTATAATGTTGAATTTCCTAGATATTAAAAGGTTCTGGTAATCAATACATAATTATTTTGGCATGGAAAATTGTAGTGAAAATTTTACAACATAACAGCATCACATAAAAGTTAAAAACCTGGGTTGATGAGAAAGAAAGGTTCCTCTCATAATTTGTAAATAAATTTTATAGTAATGTGGATATGAAATAACATATCCCACCATAAGTAAGTTAAGATAAAATACACAAGGTAAAGAAGATACTAGAATAAAAATGAGAAAAGAAAAGATCCCTTACTTGAGTGTGTGGGACAAAATTCTTGGTATGGGCTTCTTGTGAGGTTTGAAGAGAATTGGGACGAATATAGATAGTTAATTACAGATTATAGACATGCTACAAGGAGTTTAATGAAGATAAATGTGATCTTGGGTTTGTTTATATGGGGAAATAAGGGGATTTATTTATTATTTAGTTTTTGCACTCTACATAATAAAATAACCAAAACCACAAACAATCACATGGTTTTTTCCCAAGGCATCTAGAAAATGAGAGTGGTAATAATTATTTTTTGAGGACAATATCTGAACATAATAAAATAATTCCCTTTCTTATTTTGAGGTGAGTTGTACACTTAAAGAAATGATTTTAAATCCTTAAATTATATTAATGGGTTTGGAGGATTTATAACGGATTTATAAAATTAATGAAATAAAATTAAAATATAATTATTTTAAATAGATAACATATATTTTATAAAGGATACCTTCTATATAATTTCTTACATCATTTTTGGGTCATTATGATTTCCTGATAAATAAATTATATTTATATAGTATTTAATTTTTACCCAAAAATTTGAATGTCTCCAAAAATTAAGAAAATTTAACCATTGGATAATTTTGATGTTTTTATTACAAAAAATTTAAATTCTATCAAAATAATTTTCTAAATTTTTTAATTTTCACTTTTATAATAATTTCGACATTTATTAAGAAATTATAGGTTTTTTGACAATTACAGTTTTCAAACCCATATAAAAATTACATTTGACTTCATAAAAACTATATGATAATTTATATTTAATAAAATTTCTTTTATAATAATATTTTATTAAAAAATTATTTATTTCAAAAATCCATTAATCAATCAAAATAAATTTCTTAATTGAATTTAAATATTGCCCAAAAATAACATTTGTGTTTTATTATATCAAACTAAAAAATTATAAAGTAACAATAATACAATAAAAATCTATTCATTATTCTACTAGAAATGATGTACATAATAATATTTATAGGGTATTGATAAAAATACCTTTAATACACCAACAATTTCCCTATAAATAATTTCTGTGATGGTGAGACTTTCATGGGGCGGTTAGGCATACATGGTTTGGGTTGTGATCTCGATGAGATGAACTTCTCCCATAAATAGTTTTTCTCATGCTTAATTTTTTGGATCTCATCTTGGTATTGTTCATGGAAAAAATCCCAGTGATTCTATCTTCTTTAGAATCTTTAATAAATAGGCTTCATAAAGTATGATTCTACTTGTTGAGGCTATCACTTCCTTTGTTTATGTGAGTTGGATTTGTTAAAACCCTATATTTATAACAATCATGTGATCACTCTTTAATGAATTTATTATCAATGGTAAATATGATTAATGATAATTTAAATATGGTAGGATATAATAAAAACATATAAGTTAATTTTTTTCAATATCCATATTTCTTAATAGGACATTTAATTGAATTTCGAACGGAATTTTATTCATAATAGTCCGGGTCATTACAATATTCCCCCTTAAGAATTTTCACCCTCAAAATTTTCTTTTCCCAAATTAAAATAGATGAGGGTAACTATGTTTCATCACCTCCTATAGTTCCCATGTTTCTTCACCAAACATGGGTCCTCTCCACAACCCTTTTATCTGGTGGATGGTCTTATTTTATAGAACTTTATCTCAATGATATAAAATCTTCACTAGATGCTCCTGATGGGAAAGGTCATTATTTGATGGTACCACCTATGGATTGAGTACATTAGATGGTTATGATATAAAAATTATCAATAGGGATATAAGGAATACATCATGCACATGAGATAGGTTAAGTGGGAATGAAATTTGATAGGCCAATTCTCAATTGTCATCAAGGATCTCCAAGGTGTTGATATATCTTGGACTAAGCTTTACCTTCATTCCAAATCTCATTAATTTATTCCATGGGGATATGTGGAGGAATACCATGAATCCAACATGAAACCCTAGGTCTCCTTGATCATTGTCAATATAGCTCTTCGGTCAAATTTGAGCATCATTGATGTGCTACTGAACGGTCATAAAATTTCCACCATTTCCTCAACCATTTCAAGACCTATCAATTTCTATTCCACAACTTCATCCAAATGTACAATTTTTCTACAACTCTTCCAATAGAGGGTTTCATTGTGAGTAATTTATTTTATTTTGTGGTAATTTTTTATGTATGATAAGTTGACCAGAGGTATTTTTTGGTCTCATCCTCATTTGAAGTTCATAGAACATGCTTGTGAGATGTCAATCAGTTTCTAAATAGTCTATTCATATTTTCCATCATTTTGATGGTGATAATTTTCACAGCTTTTAATCTCAGTGATTGGATCATGTGGAATACTTTTCAAGATCATTGGTGATGAATTTCATATCTCGATCAGATATAATTGATATTGGTACTTCATGCAGCCTTAATACTTCTCTAATTTATATCCTCTCAAGTTTATCGAGTTAGAAATCCTCTCGAATCACAATAGTGTGGGTTGTCTTTGTAATATGATCAATAACAACCCATATATCATTATTTGCCCTATATTTCTTTGAAATTATGGTGATAAATCCCATGGATATTTTTTTAATTTCCATGTAGGTATGGGTATTGGTTGCATCAACCCACTGATTTTTTCTATTCCACATTCACTTGCTGACATACAAGGCATATTCATGTATATTTTGCGATCTCCTTCTTCATATTATTCCACCAACAATGTTCTCAAAGATCACGATAAATCATTGTCATTCTTGGTTTATAGAGAAGTTTTATATTTGTACATCATCAAATAGATCCTTCTTTAACTCTGTAATTGATGGTACACATACTCATGAACCAAATCTAAGAACTCATTCTTAATGAACATTGAACTCCAAGGATTTACCTATTCTTATATTTTTCACTATCTTATGAATTCCCACATCATTTATTTGATCATAATTTATCCTCTTAATAAGGGATGTTTGTAAAATAATTTTTGAAATGATTGATGATGTTCCCTTGTTTATCATTCACATGTCTATCCTCCTCAAGTCTAAGACAACTAGATGCTTCTCAATTATTATAAATGATAAATTTGATGGATCCTTTATACTTAGATCATATTCTACTTTATTCACTTTCCAAGAATGGTATTGAATTGAGAATTAATAGTCCTCAATCTACTCTAACCCTCTTCATTAGTGCATATTCATCTCTTTCAATGTGAATATATACATGATAGTTTTTTGATCTGTATATATTTCACACTTCTCCCCAAAGAGATAATGTCACCATATTTTCATACAAAATACCATTGAAGCCAACTCCCGATCATGTGTTGGGTAATTATATTCAAGAAATTTCAATTTACATGATTCATAAGCTATGGCTTTGTCATTTTAAATTAACACACAGCCTGATCCCTTCTTAGAAGTTTCTTTGAATAACATGAAAATCTCTCCAATATTGGGTAGTGTGAGAATAGTTGTAGTGACAATCCACCTTTTCAACTAAATTAGTCTATCTTCACAATCATAATTCAAAGAAAATTTGACTCCCTTTTTAGTTATCCTAGTTTGAGGGTTTGAATTTTGTGATACTTTTCTCAAAAATTGTCTATAGTACCCAGGTAATCAAAGGAAACTACGGATATATATCACAGATGTTTTCCTCAGTGATCCTTCACATCATTATTTTCTTAAAGGGTCTATTGATAGCTAATTAATTATGATTATATGAACTAGTAGTTATAAATCCTTCAACTATAACTCACAATTTTTGAACTTTACAGAAGGCCTCTCCTTTTTCACGTTCTTTAGAATAGTTCTTAGATGCTCTTTATACTCCTCCTTGGTTTTATATTATATTAGAATATCATCAATAAAGACTACAAAAAATCTTCCAAGGTAATATATAAATATGTTATTCATTAATTCCATGAACATTACTGGCGCATTTGTGAGCCATCATGACATTACTATGAACTCATAGTTCCCATACCTTGTACGAAAATAAATCTTTTGGTTATCCTCCTTCCTCACCCTCAGATGGTAATATTCTAACCATAAATCCAACTTTGAGAAGTATTTTTTTGTGTAGTTGATCAAATAATTCATCCATTTTTGTTAGAGGAATATTTTTTTATTTTGATCTTGTTAAGATTGTGATAATAAGTACAAAATCACATTGACCCATCCTTCTTATTGAAAATAGGACTGGTGCATGCCATGGTGAAGCACTTGTGCATATAAACCCTTCATCTATATTCTCCTTTAGTTGATTCATCAAATTCTAAAATCATAAAAAAACCATTATACACATATTATTGGATAGTGGAAACACCCTAGTTATAATCATGACATAAAATGAAACCTCTAAACATGGAGGAAGACCTGAAAATTCCTTGGGAAAAACATAAGCATATTCCCTCAAACTAGGCATTTATTTGAGTATGGTTATTTCCTTAGACTAAATAATTTGAACTATATATGCTTTTTCATAGGTAAATAATATCCATTCTTGATATTTTGGTACTAAATAATATTCATCCTTCTCCTTGTACTTGTACAGAATCAGGGGTAGATTTGAAATACAGAGAGTTATTTCATTTTCTCATCAATTTATGTTCGTTATATATAAGGAAATATAATAAATTTTCAAAATTGAATAAAAAATATACCAAATGGAGTATGAAAAAGTTAGTTGGGAAGTTCATCCTACAAATTTTTATAGAGGAGGAGTTATATACTTCAGATGAAATAATTCAACATTTTCTATTTTCATTGATATATCTACTTCAATTATTACTTGTGGTGTTTGGATAGTTCTGTTAAACATTCATGACATGAAGGAATGCGTAGAATGATAATACAAAAGTATGTTTTCTACTAATTAATGAATAACTAGCGTACCTATCACTGCATCATTTTCAAGAACAACATTAGCAGTTGTGATAGAAAAATATCACCCTTTCTACCTTGAAGGTTGTTGGCTATCTCCAAAAACCCTTGACTTAGTGTATTGATTTTTAATGTGCCCTAGTTCCTTACATTTTATGCAATGTAGAATACATTGAGGGTTAACTATATCATTCCTTTCCTCAATCGTATTAGTGGTTTTATCCTATTGGTAATCACTAGATAGGTTCCCTTTCTTCTCACAACTAAATCATTTCCTCATCCCACATGGTAATTTTTTGGGGATTTTCTTTTTTCACCATTGATAAGTGGGCTATTGAAATTTATATCCACCATTATAGTTCTCCATCAGACCACCAAAATTAAACTCCACTTTCTAATTATTATCACTAGGATACCCTTTATGTTTACCAATCGTTATATTGACTTTGAGGTCACATCAAACAATTTTCTTATAGCTATCAAAGTCACGGATCACCAGGGTTCTCTTAGACAAGGTTTTAAACCACCAATGAAGTAGTAAACCCATTATTCAGGGGTAAGTATAATGATGAAAGCATATCATGAAAGACTTGAAAATTTTTCCTTATATGCCATGATAGATTAATTTTATTTCTTCTGGAGGGAAAATAAATCCCATTCCATTTTAAGAAGAAGAGTGCGAGGAAAATATTTCTCCAAAAATAATTTCAATAATTCCTTCCACTCCCTCACATTGATCTCTTACTAATGATTTTTATTATTGATTAATGTTCACCACTAGTCATATTATCCCTCTATATGATAAACTCCCAATAGAACCTTCTCTTTCATAGAACATTAAAGGATGGAAAAGATATTATAAATGGAGTTGATCCATTATTCTATGATTAAGGGATCAGATGATCCATTGAATGTCGAAGGCCTTTGTCGCATAATGGAACCAATCACGACTTTTTATCTCTTAGGAGGATTTGGATGCTCTTCCGGATCCATGTTTCTATTAAAAACCCAAGTTAGATGACAAAGTATCATTAAGAAGTGTGTGATTATTACTCCCATCAGTTTAGGAATCCTGTTGGGGTAGTCATGATATTTCACTTCATATTGATCATTGAACTATTTTTTCTTATTTCTATTCACTGTCAAGAATGAAAGGAAAATTAGTAAGGATTTTTTTTAAACTATGAAACAAATAAATTGAAATTTAATTATATTAAATGGGTAACTTATAACATGAATTTATTTTCATAACTTATGAATTTATAGGCTTCACTATATGTTATCCATGATCTATTTCCTAAAATAAATTCTTGTGGAAATTTTGGTTCCCTTAATAATGTTTCCCTGGATTTTCAAACTAGGTGTGTGTTAAGGATTTTTTTAGTGTACCGTGTTACAACGATTTAATCCCAGCACACCTTGTCAGAGTTATTTCCCCTCAATACATATGTTCCAGAACCACGTCCACTTTTGGTTTCCATATAGGGATGTATTTTCTTGATAAACCACTTTATCTATACTTACGAAAATATAGGAATGTTTACTTATACTGAGTCTTATCCCTAAGGATTTTTCTATAGTTTTCTAATCCTAATCCCAAAAAATATCTAAACTTTTGCTTTGATACCAACTATAACAACCCTTCTCTTTACTTCACATTAATATATGAATTATTACATAATGTTATAATTAATACAACCTAAAATATCTATAATGATAATGTCATTGGGAATTAGGTACATTATATAACAACATAAAATAGTAAATACATCAACTTTATTGAAAACTTCCTTAACATGATCATAATATTCCATGGATTCTAAAACTGTACCGGATTACCTGGGGACATACATAAGAAAGGGGTGAGATATAAATAAAACTAATGTAATAATAATGGAATAAGGTAATACATGTTATAAAATAGTCATATCAATAGGGAATAAAAAAACTTGAACAATAAGGCATGATATAGCATGTTTATCATAACATGGGAAATGTGGAAACAACATAAAATATTGCATCATAAATAAAGGATAAGGATAACTTCCAATAAATCATGATGGAAAAAAGTCCCATAAAGAAATTAGGATAAATCCCTATCCCAACATGAAATCTCATGATACTAAACATTACCAAATGCGTTGTAGTGCTATATAATTCTAGTTACACCCATCACTTTCATTTCATTCTCATGATAAGTGTGCCGCATAGATCATACAACATGGATTTAGTCATCATCATATTTTATTCCAAAATAAAAGATTATGAGATACATACATTTATTTATTTATTAAAATAGGTATAATTGTATAATTTTTAGCACCATTTATAGGAAATGGGTATGGTATTCACTACATAATTGTTTTGGAATGGAAAATTGTGGTGAAATTTCATAATCATAATGGAATCACATAAAAATTCATAAAATGGGTTGATAAGAGTAAAAGGAGTATCTCATAATTTTTAAATAAATTGGAAAGCTATGTGGATATTTAATAATGTATCCCATTATAAGTTAATAATTATAAAATACATAAGGTAATGAATATATATGGATAAAGAGGAGAAAAGAAAAGATCCCTTACTTGAATGTGTGACTCCAAATTCTTTGGAGTGGATTATTAAGAGTTTGGGGGAACCTTGGAAGGACTATAAAGAGTGGAGAAAAGATTATGGGAATTTTAAAAAGATTTTTAATGATGATAAATGGGATCTTGGGTGGTTTTATATAGAAAAATAGGGGGATTGCTTTATTATTTAGGTTTTGGACTCTATATAATAAAATAACCAAAACAACAAACCATACCATGGTTTTTGCACATGGTTTCTACCAAATGGGAGTTGTAATTGTCACGACCCGCCTTTATTAAAAGAAGGTAAGGGTCAGTAGATTTTCAGGACCTTCCTTATTTATGTTTAAGGAGAGATAATGACCCCTGAGACCCGCCTTCAATAGGTCCCAGAGTGGCGACTAGCACCAAGGGTATAGAAATTTCTCACAAATGGAAGGCATTACCCCATTTTTTGTTTTATAGGATTGGGAGATAAGATGATGAAACTCAACAACACCAAGGAAAAAGAAGAGTAAAGCCAAAAGTAAAGCATTCCCACATGCATGTTCCAAAAGTAAAAACCACAAGTACAAAAGGTGACTATAAAGGTAAGTACCAAAGAAGAAAATCAGCAACTGCAACCGCCCCAAAGGTCCGAGCTAGTATGGTCCTACGTGATCCCTAAAGTCCTCCTGGAAACCTAAAAGAAGTTTTATATACGTAGGGTGAGCATACAAGTACACTCAGTAGGGAAAACCAAAGACTCTCACGCACAAGTGGGGGAACGTATTAATGTCCCGTGAGAAAAGGAGTAAACCAAACACCTATCAAGGTAAATTATCCACCCAAGACTCACCAGGGCACACTCCCCAAATAACTCAAGTCAAGTAATATATATAATAACAGCACATCGATGTTTGGGTACCCCATGCCATTTTCCCACTTATTATTGAGACATCCTATGCATCGAACCAATCCCGCCAATCTCACCGCAGTCCCACTACCACACCCGTCCGCACACACCTGGGCCACAACAACATGGAGTCCCACTACTGAAACCCGCCCACAAACACATGTGCCTCAACTGTCACACATAACCACGCCTGCAAACACCTAGGTCAAAACAACCATCACCACACCCGAAGACACCTGGGCCTCATCCCGAAGACACTTGGGAAACCACCTACCACACACACCTGGCCAACCACCACACTACCCCACCCGATGGTTCTTGGGATAACAATGGACCTCAGGCCATTACATCATGCCCGAAGATACTTGGTCTATTCGGGAAAGGGAGCAGAAAAGGATCTAATAACCAGCCACTTATAATAGTGTTGGGAAAAACACCCTCCCCCATAAAATGGAGGTGTTCGGCACTAAGTGCTCAAATTGGATGGGGCTCGAATAAGAAACACAAAAATACAAATATATATATATATATATAGGTAACAATCACTCACCCAAGGTTAGGTTTTTCTTCAGACAACCTACAGATCACAACAGTGCTCAAGTCCGAGACACCACTCTCGCCAACAAAACCCATTTGTCCCATTCCTGTTTCATGTTCAGTAGCAATATTTAATTAAGTTCTGCACCTACATGGGAAACTAGTAAACATAGGCACAAATCTAGGAAAGTGACCAGTCAAGCATCAACTATAATAGCCACACCCGGTTCTTAACAACAGAGAATCCCACCCCAATTCGTGATATAAACAAGGTAACCACCCGGTCTTAAAATTCACAACCACTAAATCCATAAGAACAGGGGATCCCATACCCGATTCCACAACCACCGAGAGTATAAAAACAAGGGATCCCATACCCTCCCACATCTCCAGGAATCGGCCCAAAAAAGGAAACAACCAAGCCACTACCACCGACACAAAGCATGGTCATACCAGTAATTTCAGATTTAAACGATTTAACACACTCCATGACATCAATTTTCGTGTGCTTTAACCGGGAGTTATCATAGAAGGGTTGATCCTGGTGCTTTCAATTTATTCAGTCGGTTATACGTGATTAACCAATTTACTTTTCACAGCAGGAGTTTAAAATTACAAACAAGCCATTTAAAACCTCAGGAGGGGTTCATTAGTGCACAGAGAAAGACCACCAATGGCCATGATTTTCAGAAGGCTTAAGCAAGCACAACTCCTAAAGATGATCACAATATCACAACATCAACAATCACATCCCCCCTACTTTCTTTATAGAACCCAATTCATTATCTTTATTTAGGTCTGGTTTATCCAATTCTACAGAAACAGAAGCACGCCCACCCCGCATGATACATTCGAAAGAGAGAGAGATGAAAGAGAAATTACCTACATGTTGATAGACGATCTTCGCTTAGGCCGGGCACGGAACTTTATGGATAACGATGCAGCTCTCCCGATGCACCAAAAGCTGTTCTTGAAAAGCCATGATCAAGTAAAGAAGAAACCATGCCTAACCCTTTGTTTATAAGGCCCGCAGAAGGTTGAGATAAGAATGAGAAACGACGTAAGGAGCGGCGGTTGTGGGTTGAACATGCGGCCCCACTCATCATTAAGGGGGGTTGGGGGGTTTAAACCGACTCATTAATTCATTAGGTATTTAATTAAAACTCTCAGGGGCATTATGGGTTTTTAAAACACACTCAAACAGGTCAAAATAGGGTTTAAAACCCTAATTTCGCAAGAAGGAACGCCACTGGAAAGAACCCGCGGGGGGGGGGGGGGGGGGGGTTAGGCCAGAGCCACCGGTGGATAAGGGCTACCGGTGGGTGATGGCTACCGGTAGGCCAAGGCCACTGGTAGGCCAAGGCTACCGGTAGGCCAAGGCTACCAGTAGACCGAGCTACTAGTAGGCCTGCTACCGGTAGGCTAAGGCTACCGATAGGCCTACACCACCACGATTCCCAGACCAGAAAACCCAACATGATATTTGCACAAAATAAAGTATCCCCAAAAAACTCGGGCCGTTACATCAGATACCTCTTAAACGATTCTCATCCCCGATAATCAAAACAAACTAGAAGGAAAGAGAGGGTCCGAAAAACCACCTCGAAAGATACCTCTTAGGAGTGAACCCATGCTAACTAAAAACACTTCCCTGTCAAGAACCAAGCAACATACCATGGTAAACTGCCCAGGCATGTGGTTTGGGGAGTCTCCTCCCCCCATGTCAAGATATTATCCGCTTTGGGCAGCACTGACTCGCCCGCACGAGTTTAATCACATCCACATTAATGTGTCTTGATTAGGGGGGGACGGGTTCTCTCCTCCCCCATAGCCATGGATTTTCACACACATTCAGAGGAAAGAAAACCAGTACTTTTCATAACCAAAAGACAAAAAAAGTTCTACCACAATAGGTACAACAAGGAACAAAACTCAAAACAACTCGAGGAACTGGGTACACATCTATGCTTCCCTCTCCCACATACTCTCCTCAATCCCACCATGTCTCCACAACACACGAACCAAGGGAATGGTTCACCCAAGAAGCACCTTCTCCTTGCAATACTCGATCATCACTGGTCTCTCCAAAAAGTTCATGTCGTCCTCGATGTCCAGTTCACCCCAATCAAGGACGTGTGAATCGTCGTGCGGATACCGACGGAGCTGGGACACATGAAAGACATCATGTATCCTTAGTATTGGCGGTGGTAATTCTAGCTGATAATCCACTTTGCCGACCCTCCGCAACACTTCGAAGTGTCCGATGAACCTGGGAGAAAGCTTACTCCCTTTGCCGAACCTCTGCTTCCCACGCCGAGGGGATACCTTCAAAAACACGTGGTCTCCAACCTCAAACTCCAAGGGCCTCCTCCTCGTATCAGCATACAACTTCTTTCAGTCTTGGGCCGCCTTCATCCTTTCCCGTATGAGCTGAACCTTCTCTGTCGTTCTCTACACCACCTCCGTGCCAAGGATGTCTGCCTCTCCTACTTCGGTCCAACACATAGGCGAACGACATGGCCTCCCGTACAATGCTTCAAACGGGTCCATACCGATGGTAGAGTGATAGCTATTATTGTAGGTGAACACTACCAGGGGAAACTGTCACACCCATGATCCTCCTGAGTTCTTAACACATGCTCAAAGCATATCCTACATGGTCTGGATGGTGCGCTCTGTTTGTCCATCCGTCTAGGGATGGAAAGCAGTGCTAAGGTGTAACTGTGTGCCAAAAGCATGCTGCAATCCTTTTTAAACCCGTGAGGTAAACTGTGCATCCCTATCCAAGACTATTGACCTTGGGACTCCATGCAACGACACCACCTCATCCACATACTTTCGTTCCAAAGCATCCACAGTACTCGACTCCCTCATGGAAAGAAAGTGGGCCGATTTCATCAACCTGTCCACTACCACCCAGGTGGCATAGTATCCCCCTTGGACCTTGGGTAGTCCCTGATGAAATCCATTGAGATGTCGTCCCACTTCCACTCGGGGACAACTAGAGGCTGCAGTAGGCCGCTTGGAACTCGTTGTTCGGCCTTAACTTGCTGACATACTAAGCACTTGGCCACAAACTCTGCCACTGCTTGCTTAACTCTGGGACACAAAAACTGCCTCTTCAGTCCCTGGTACATCTTGGAAACTCTTGGGTGTACCACCAGGGGTGATTTGTGGAACTCACTGAGAACCGTTCCGCGTGTCGCCCCCGGAACAAACAACCTTCCTTGGAAAAGCATCCGGTTCTGACCATCCTCTGTCCATATATCCGGAGCATTGCCATGGTCAACTCGGTCACGCATCACTTCCCACTCTGGGTCTCCCCACTGAGACTCCTCTACTTGCTGCAACAGAGAAGACTGTACTATTATCTGATATAGGCAACCCCTACCACCATCCATCCTCACATCCAGGTGTAAGGCAGCTAACTCCTCCATTGCCTCCCAGGCGTCCACCGACTCTCAGACCGCGTCCTTCTGCGTCATCCTACTCAAGGCATCAGCCACTACATTGCCCTTGCCCTCAGTATAAGAGATCTCGAAGTCGTAATCCTGGAGGAACTCCACCCATCTCCACTGTTGCAAGTTTAAGTCCCGCTGGGAGAAGATATACATCATGATTTTGTGATCCTTGATGACCACAAAGAGTTCTCTGATGAGGTAGTGCCGCCATAACTTTAGCGCAAAATTGACCGCTGAAAGATCCAGGTCGTGGGTGAAGTAATTACGCTCATGGGGGCGTAGATGCCTGGACCCATAAGAGATCACCCCTTTTCGTTGCATCAGCACACATCACAGGCCCTGTCCTGAAGCATCACAGAACACCTCATAAGCCTCCCCTTCTTTTGGTAATCTCATCACTGGGGCACTGACCAACTTCTCCTTCAGATAGCTGAAGGCTGACTCACACTGCTCACTCCACATGGAAACCTGGTCTTCCTTGGTCAGAGTCGTTAAAGGGGCTGCTACTCGGGAGAAGTTGGGTACGAATCTCCAATAGTAACCTGCAAGCCCGAGGAAACTTCAGACTTCCGCCACACTCTTGGGTGATTCCCAAGAAACAACTGCCTCAACCTTTGATGGGTCCACCACTACCCCCTGCTCAGACACCACGTGCCCGAGTAAGTGCACTTCTCGTGTCCAGAACTTGCATTTTGACAACTTTCCATAGAGCTGATGCTGTCGGAGGACCTCTAAAACTATCCTCGGGTGCTCTGCATGGTCCTCCTCTGATCTAGAGTAGATCAGGATGTCTTCGATGAACACAATGATGAACCGATCTAGGTACTCCCGGAAGATAGAGTTCATAAGCCCCATGAACACGGCTGGGGAGTTCGTAATGCGGAAGGGCATAACCACGAACTCGAAGTTTCCATACCTGCATCTGAACGTCGTCTTCAGGATGTCTCCCTCCTTTTCTCTTAGCTGGTGGTACCCAGACCGCAGGTCGATCTTCGAGAACCATCCTGCCCCCTTCAGCTGGTTGAAAAGATCATCTATCCTCGGAAGAGGGTAACGATTCTTGATCGTCACCTGATTTAGCCTCCTGTAGTCTATGCACAACCTGAGGCCACCATCTGCCTTCTTTGTGAACAAGACTAGAGAACCCCACGGTGACGCACTTGGGGGAACATAACCCCTCTTCATTAGATCGTCAATCTGAATCTGCAACTCCCATAGCTCTGAAGGTTCTATCCGGTAAGGAGCCGTCGAGATCAGACGAGCATCAGGATGTAGGTCTATCCCGAACTCGATATCACGTTGAGGGGGTAGAGTCGTCACCTCATCAGGGAAGACTTCCATAAACCCACATACGATCTCTGTAACTTCCACCATTTTATCATCTACTGACCCTACTGACAGCTCAGCTAGCAAGGAGATGAGGGGTTCCTCTCGCCTGTTTCCCTTCTGGCTGCTTCGCTCGCCGGTGAAAACAACACACCAGCCGTCCAAGTCTGAGAACACAACCCTTCCTCGGAAATAGTTGATGACGGAACACACAAAGAATAGCCAGTCGATGCCTAGGATGACATTGTATGGCTGTATCTGTAGCAGAAGAAGATACCTAACAAACTGATGTGGCCCTATCATCATTCTACATCCTCTACAAACAAACAACAAGTCTGTCTAACCTCTGACTGGTGTGCTCAACAATAGGGGAACTGGAAGTCTCTCGGCATCTAGACCCAAGGCACGGGCTGGACTGGGTGCAACAAAGGATTGCGAAGCTCCAGTATCGAACAAGGCATAAGCAAGAGTGCTAAACGAACTGATCGTACCTCGAACAATCTCCAGCCCTGGTGGAACTGCTGCCTCTGTGGCGTGTAGTTGTCCACTCCCGGCTCCTCTTCCCCTCGGCTGTTGGCCACCCCCTCCCCCCCGACCACGCCCTGGTTGAGGTCCCTATGGGGCACCCTGAGGTCGGCCTCCTCCTCCTACGTCTACCCTCGGAGGAGAGGGAGCTCGCTGTCCCTACTGTGGCTGCTGCTAGAGAGGCCTGGATGGAAGCTGCTGCTGGGGTAGGTGCTGGGGATGTCCGCCACTGCAGTACTGCACCCAGTCTGGGAACTGACTCTGGAGATTTCCAAGGCTCCCACAGAGAATCACCACGGCCCTGGGCCTGATGAAAAGGGTCGAGGACCAGGGGATCGAAACTGAAACTGTTGTGGCCTGCTCCCTGCGGGTCGGAACTTGGAGGGTCCCGACACTGGAGGCCTGGTGCTGATGGCTTTCCCCTTCGATGGTCCCAGCTGGATCCCCTCTCATGACAGACCTCCTAGAGAGTGCATTATCTCCACCACATTGCCCTTCTTCTGGACCTCCAAGTATGTCGGCAGGGTAAAGGGGGCAACAGTATACTGGAGGGAGGGTTGGAGTGCCTCCTCCAAATGTCTTGCTCGAGACTCCTCATCGGGAAAGAGGTCCAGAGCAAAACGTAGGAGGTCCTTGAACTTGATCACTAGCTCCCTCACGGACATACTCCCCTGTTGGAGGAAGATTAGCTCCTGTATCATTTCCGCCTTCTTCGTCGAAGAGAGGAATTCTGCCCGGAAATCCCTCTCGAAATCCGCCCAAGCCACCTCAGCCTCTCTCCTCTCCCCCAGGTAAAGGGTCTACCACTGACATGCCTCTCCCCGCATCTGGATGACGACCAAAGGAACCCAGTACTCGATCAGGGCCCGAATCAGGCAAAAATCTATAACCGGATCCTCTAGCCAGCCTTCCGTCTTCATGTCAGAGGTGATTCCCTCATACTTCTCGAGGGTCTGTCGCTGGAAGGCCCGGAGAGTCCTCTTCCACTGGTCATCCTCCTCTTCTCGGTCAGCCCTCTGCTGATTGGACAAGGTAGTCTACGGGGCCTTGATCTTCTATACCACACGCGGTCGCCTTCCAGGTGCCATAGCTGTAAGGTAAACAAGGAATTCCTAAGCCCAAGTAGTGTAGATCAATGTCTTTAAAATTTCTTAAACTTTCCATTCGTTCTAAATTCCCAAAACACCCCAGAAAAATGAGGACACAAGTCATTATGATACATGTACCTTTCCTAGGGTCTCTACCCTACAATCAGTGCGGCATTGCTTGGTCGTTCGGTAGGTCCAGAGTCCTTGCGTCGGATCACGGGGGGCCCTAAAATCCCGTGTCCTAACAGGTCTTCCCTGGCCTAATTCATGCATCGAGGTCACCCAACACTGTTGCCCTACCATCCCATGCATTCCTCACGGTTCCTAACTCCAGACTCCATCCAATCCCTCAATCATCACCTCTAATACCATTTTGTCACGAACCGCCTTCACCAAAAGGAGAGAAGGGTCAGTAGATTGCCAGGCCCTTCCTTCTTTAAGTTGAAGGAGAGATAATGACCCCCGAGACCCACCTTCAATAGGTCCCAGAGTGGCGACTAGCACCAAGGGTATAGAAATTTCTCACAAATGGAAGGCATTACCCCTTTTTTTGTTTTATAGGATCGGGAGATAAGATGATGAAACTCAACAACACCAAGGTAAAAGAAGAGTAAATCCAAAATTAAACCATTCCCATATGCATGTTCCAAAAGTAAAAACCACAAGTACAAAAGGTGACTACAAAGGTAAGTACCAAAGAAGAAAAGCAGCAACTGCAACTGCCCCAAAGGTCCGAGCTAGTATGGTCCTGCGCGAACCCCGAAGTCCTCCTAGAAACCTGAAAGCAGTTTTATATATGTAGGGTGAGCATACAAGTACAATCATTAGGGAAAACCAAAGACTCTCATGCAAAAGTGGGGGAACGTACTAAAGTCATGTGAGAAAAGGAGTAAACTAAACGCCTATCAAGGTAAATTATCCACCCAAGAATCACCTGGGCACACTCCCCAAATAACGCAAGTCAAGTAATATATATAATAAGAGAACATCGATGTTTGGGTACCCCGCCCCACTTTCCCACTGGTTATTGAGACATCCTACGCATCGAACCAATCCTACCATTCTCATTGCAGTCCCACTACCACACCCGCCCGCACACACCTGGGCCACAACCACACGCAGTCCCACTGCCGAAACCCGCCCGCAAACACCTGGGACACAACTGTCACACAGAACCACACCTGCAAACACCTAGGCCAAAACAACCAAAACCACGCCTGAAGACCCTGGGCTAGAAGATCCACTCCCAAGCCCGAAGACACCTGGGCCTCATCCCAAAGACACTTGGGAAACCACCTACCGCACACACCTGGCCAACCACCACACTACCCTGCCCGATGGTTCTTGGGATAATAATGGACCTCAGGCCATCATAGCCTGCCCGAAGATACTTGGGATATTTGGGAAAGGAAGCACAAAAGGAGCTAATAACCATCCACTTATAATAGTGTTGGGAAAAACACCCTCCCCCATAAAATGGAGTTGTTCGGCACTAAGTGATCAACTTTGATGGGGCGCGGATAAGAAACACAAAAATAAAAATATATATATATATATAGGTAACAAGCACTCACCCAAGGTAAGGTTTTTCTTCAGACAGCCTACAGATCACAACAGCACTCAAGTCCGAGACACCACTCTCACCAACAAAACCCATTTGTCCCATTCTTGTTTCATGTTCAGTAGCAATATTTAATTAAGTTCTGAACATACATGGGAAACTAGTAAACATAGGCACAAGTCCTGGAAAGTAACCAGTCAAGAATCAACTATAACAGCCACAACTGGTTCTTAACAACAGAGGATCCCACCCCAATTCGTGATATAAACAAGGTAACCACCCGGTCTTAAAATTCACAACCACTAAATCCATAACAACAGGGGATCCCATCCACGATTCCACAACCACCGAGAGTATAAAAACAAGGGATCTCATACCCTCCCACATATCCAGCAATCGGCCCGAAAAAGGAAACAACCAAGCCAATACCACTGACACAAAGCAGGGTCATACCAGTAATTTAAGATTTAAATGATTTAACACACTCCATGACTTCAATTTCCATGTGCTTTAACCAGTAGTTATCATAGAAGGGTTGATCCTGGTGCTTTCAATTAATTCAGTCGGTTATACATGATTAACCAATTTACTTTTCACAGTAGGAGTTTACAATTACAAACAAGCCATTTAAAACATCAGGAGGGGTTCATTAGTGCACAGAGAAAGACAGCTGATGGCCATGATTTTCAGAAGGTGTAAGCCATCACAACTTAAGAAAGATGATCACAATATAACAACGTCAACAATCACATCCCCCCTACTTTCATTATAGAACCCAATTATTTATATTTATTTAGGTCTGTTTTATCCAATTCTATAGAAACAGAAGCACGCCCACCCCGTATGATACACTAGAAAGAGAGAGAGATGAAGGAGAAATTCCCTACTTGTTGACAGATGATCGTCTCTTAAGCCGGGCGCGGAACTTTACGGATAACAATGTGGCTCACCTGATGCACCAAAAGTTGTTCGTAAAAATCCTCGATCGATGAAAGAAGAAACAATGCCAAACCCTTTAGTTTATATGGCCCACAGACGGTTGAGATAAGAACGTGAAACGACGTAAGGAGCGGGGGTCGTGGGTTGACCATGCGGCCCCACTCATCATTAAAGGGGGTTTGGTGGTTTAAACTGACTCATTATTTCATTAAGTATTCAATTAAAACTCTCATGGGCATTACGGGTTTTTAAAACATGCTCAAGCAGGTCAAAATAGGGTTTAAAACCCTAATTGCGCAAGAAGGAACGCCACTAGAAAGAACCCACGGGGGAGGGGGGTTCAGGCCAGAGCCACCGGTGGCTGAGGGCTACTGGCGGGTGACGGCTACTAGTAGGCTAAGGCTACCGGTAGGCCAAGGCAACTGGTCGGCCAAGGCTACCGGTAGGCCAAGGCTACGGGTAGGCCAAGGCCACCGGTAGGCCAAGGCTACCGGTAGGCCAAGGCTATCGGTAGGCCAAGGAAACGCGTAGGACAAGGCTACCGGTAGGCCAAGGCTACCTGTAGGCCAAGGCTACCGGTAAGAAGAGCTACTGGTAGGCCTGCTACCAGTAGTCTAAGGCTACCGATAGGCCTACACCACCGTGACTCCCAGACCAGAAAACCCAACACGAGATTTTCACAAAGTAAAGGATCCCCACAAAATCCGGGCCGTTAAAGTAATAATTATTTTATATGTAATTTTTTTAAAATTAATACAATAATGGTAATTCATATGTGGAGGTGAGTCATACTCCTAAAGAAATGATTTCCAAACCTTAAATTATATAAAGGGTTTTGGAGGATTCATAATGGCTTTATAAAATGAATCAAATAAAATAATAATAATATTATTCTAAATAGAAAACATATATTTGGTCATGGATACCATTTATAGTATTTATTACATCGCTTTTGGTTCATTATGATGTCATAATACACAACGTATATTTATATGGTATTTAATTTTTACCCCAAAAATCGATTGTCTCAGAAAATTATGAAAAATTAACCATATAAATATATTAATTTTCACTTTTAAAATAAAATAAAAATTTATAAAAAAATGATTTGTTTTTTCCTATAATGTTTTTTGAACACTTATAAAAATTATATTTCACTTCATAAAAAATGAAATGATCATTTATATTTAATAAAACTATTTAGTAGTAGTATTTTATTATAAAATTATTTATTTGAAATATATATTAATTCATAAAAATAAATTCATTAATTGAATTTAAATATTACCTGAAAATAGTATTTGGATTTTCTTGTATCAAAATAAAAAAAATTATAAAGTAAAAAATAATAGGGTGAAAATATATTAATTATTATATAAAAAAATAATATGCATACTTATACTTATAAGATCTTGATACATATCCCTTTAACACACCATAAAGCACCCTAAGAGTAAGGTGTGAGATAGTGAGACTTTCATGGGGTTGTTCAAGGTATATGGTTTGAGTCCTGATCTTTATAAGCTTAAACATCTCCCAGAAACAGTTTCTCTCATGTTTAAGTTGTTGGATATTGGATTCATATTGGTCAAGGAAAAATCCCAGTGATGTTATCTCCTTCAAAAGCTATGATAAATGGGATTCATGGGTTATGATCCTTCTGGTTGAGACCATTAATTTCTTTGTCTATGTAAATTAGATTTGATAAAAGCCTATATTTATTCTAATCATGTGATCACTATTCAATGGATATATTATCAATGATAAAAATCAATAAAAGTCATTTAAATATAATAGGATATAACAAAACTAAATAATTTTATGTATTTTCTATATCCATATTTCATAATAATAAATTTAATTAAATTGAAAAGGTAATTTTATTTATAATAGTTAGGGTTGTTATAGGTGGGTCCTAAACTGCATTTCCAATCGATGCATCGGTAGGTCTCACAAGAAAACTAGTTGGATGATATAAATGGGTTTTTACCCATAGTTTCAAACATTCATGTGGAAGGTCTTCACAGTATTTTTATGATGTATAGAATTATGTATTACCCCATTATGATAATAGTAATTGATGTCTAAGTGATTATTCTATTAGATAGAATATCCATGGATAAGTTTCAAGATAATTTGATTATTTATATGGGTTTATTTGATCAAAATGTATTCCTACCATATTATTCTAAATATATTCTTTAAATGAAATGTGTTCTAGTTATAAACCTTACCATATTGATTATTCTTTTTTATTCATGATAGCTTCTAATGTACAAATACCCTTATTGAGTATCTAATATCACCCCTTTATTATTTTTTATTTTATGTAGGATTCTAGGAAGGGTTTTATTATTGATATATAGGGATATTCTAAGGGGAACAATTGTATTCTAAAATAAAAAACATTTTATTTTTTATTTTTTAATATGTAATGTGAATTTAAATTATGTATCTTTTTTAGAAATACTAATAAACTATTTGGTCTCTTGGGATGAGATTACTTATATTTAGTTTCAATGTAATAATGTTACCATTATATCTGATCTAATTGGATCAATATCTTCTACTTTAATCCCTCTTGTTTTAAGATGACCCCTTGAGAAATTCCACGTAAATATTAGGTGAGATCCAAAATCTTATTCTCCATTATTATTAACCTTTGTATCCCTCAGGCCATAGGTTATTTGGATTGGGATTATTGTGGATATTACAGTTAATCATGGTGGAATCATCCCATTATTATGGTCATTTTTATCAAATTGGGAAGAATAAATTTTGAAATTATGGGCTCGTAATGTTACTCATTATTTTAGTGAAGGTACATCACACAATCAATTTATATAGCATTTTGATTTAATTGAATAAAATAGGCCACTAAACTAGGAATATACATTATGGAATTTTTTTCCTTATATTTTGTAATGTGTCAAGAGTGGACTATGCCCCATTGCTCAATGTTTTAGTGAGAGAATACGACCATGTACGTTTATAGGAAATTATGAATATTTAAATTAAATTGGTTAATTATTTAAAATTTATCATAATTATCAGAATTAAATATATTGGCTTGTGATATGTTTGTTGGTGTTGATATGAAATTGGATGAGGCTTGGATGTGATTAGGAAAAAGGTTTTAGACTTTATATAAAATGAAATGTCATCATTTTAGGTAGGTAGTCCCTAAAGAATACCCTTATTATATATTCATTTAATTTATATTCATGTTATATGTGGTCTCACCACTGAGGGTGATCAACCATTTTTTATAATAAATTTTTTCATTAAAATAAAATTATTATTTATTTGATTTAAGGGTCAAATGCTATGAAAAACCAATAAGTGAGGGATTGATTAATCTACAATTGATATTATGGGTATTGATTATAAAATATAATATTTCATATATTAAGTGTCTTATGGATATTAATTAAATAAAATTAATGTACATATTTTCTCTCATATAGGTTCCCGTAGAACCCCCTTATTTGAATAGATTTTTATACTAATATGATTGGACCTCACAGGCTAGTAAAACCATGAGACACCTTATAGATGATTAGAGATTGGGAATGTTTTTCCCCTAAACTATTTTGTGAGGAATCAAACGAATATACCATTGTAGATTTTGATAGGATGTGTAATATGACTGACCTATGACTTGGGAAATCATATAAGAATTATTCTATCCATCTAGAGTGATACTGGTGTGCCTTATTCTATATAGAGAATGGTGTTGTAAGATTATCATTGTGATTCTAAGGTATGAAATCCCCTATTAGGTTCAAACTTTGATCAGAATTTAGATTAATATAGATGAACATATTTTGGGTGTTTTCTCTAGAATTTGACATAGTGTTCCATGGTAGGAGACCCAATGTTATATTGACCCCTAAAAGGGTTTCAATGGGAATGCATATCAATGATTTTCAGTTTCACCAAAGAACATCAATCATTGGTTTGGGACTAATATATACTTAGTTATAGGGATTAGTGTAGAAATTCATAGGCTAAACATTGTTATGGGAAATATTTTTGGTAGTTCTTTATCCCATCATAATTTTATAATAGTACTTACATGGTAGATGCCTCCCTGATTATGAAATATGAAATTCATGTGATATTAAAAGGGATATCAAAAATTTCACTGTATATAATTCCTAGGATTTTACTTGAGATTTAGTTGTTAATCCTGTATATAATTCCCAGTATATTACCAAGGATATGTAGTTGATCTATGTATGGAATTCCTAATGAATTAACGAAGAATTGGTTTTTGGTCCAGAAATTCTCTAAAACCTAATATACCGATAAGGATTTAATGAATTTCACCTATTACTATATATATTTATTCTATTTCTAGAATATTACTTCTACACCTGGTCATCGTGGAAGACTACTATGCCTTGGAATGGGATTTTTTTCTTGAGGACTATGGATGACTAGTATACTAAGGATATTAATTTTATGCCTTATGACTATAGATTACAAGAATATATACGACCTATTTTCTACACATAATTACTATGGATACATTATAGCCCAAGGTTTCAACATCTATGCTAGATGACTATGGATTCTCAGTACATCTAGGATATTTCTTCAAAAGCCATTGATAATTGATGCCTAGTATGTTTTGGTTACAACTATTTACATACGATGACAATCAATTCCTTATATACCTATGATCTGACTATTACATCTTATGACTGTAAATGTTTAGCATGCCTATGATCTGGATTATATTCCTGATGACCACGAATGCCTAGTATGACTAGTATCCAGCTTTTATTCCTGATGAATATAGATTCCTAGTGTGCATATGATCCATATTCTAGTATTGATGAAAATGGAATCCTAGTAAACCTAGGATCCATAATTTATAACTAGTGAATATGGGAGCATATTATGCATAAGAATTAGTTTTTTATTCTTAATGACACAAGGATTCCTAGGATACTCCCTAAATCTGATGATGATCTTGCTACTATGAGAATGCCTTATATACTCTCTTTTATCTAGTGGTTGAAACTAATAATGTATGATATATCTCAAATACATCCTTGGATTTAATTTTTCATCCAAATACTATTTTTAATGGTATACCAAATGTTCAAAGCTCTGTGATGCTGGCTAAAGTATAGTCAATATCATGTTTCACTTTAGGACCCAAGGGATTAAAATGATTATTTTATTATTCTTCAGTATTTTATGTTTAATTTTGGGTATATAAAATGTGCATACACTAGTTACTATTTATGATAGGGATCTAATTTGTGGATTCTTACTACTTTGTACTCTATAACTACTCAAGTGAGCAAGAAACTTATGTACCCGAGTAGAATTCACTATTCATAGGTTCAAAATGGGTAAAATCCCAGTATTACCAAATCATGTGGGATAGGATAGATGGTATTTAGAGAATAGAATTTGATTTAGTTCATGGATGGTAGTATATAATCCTATGTTTATTCCATTATTAATTTTTACATATGGTAATCCTTGTAGGTGATCAGTTTTGGGTGAATGACTATATTCTTGTACTTTTTAATTCATTTGTTATAGAATTATTATTTATTTATGTTTTCATAATCCACTGATTATTTATTATCTTTTTTTGAGTGTATCTCTCAATTTTATATAAGGTTATAGCCTCTCTATGGTAACACCCTAGACCCTAGCTACTAGTTGGAAGACTCTATAATATGGGATACATTTCTTTGTTCATGTGAATATCGCTAGTTCATACATAAATTAGTAGTATATAATGATGGGGATTCACATAAAATGTGACTTGAAATAGAAAAAACTCATCTAATGTGAGAGAGAATCTGGAATTAGTGTGATATAAATGGGTTTTATGAGACTATATAGGATTTTCATGAGATACAATAAGATATTTTTAAAACAAATCAAGACATGTGAGTAACATATTTTTAGATGTGTGAGATAAATATTAATTTTTTCTGAGATATATTTCACTAGAGAAAATGGTGAACCTATGCTAATATACTTTAAATATAAAGTCACAAATTTCAAAAAAAATGGTTGATTGTTTGAAGTATTTAAATCTACTTCACATGATAATTATATGAGATGTTATTTGAGAATAATTAAAAATATTTTTAACCCATTAAAATAGAGGTTTATATATTAATATTTATTTTCAATATTATGTTTCATAATGTAACAATATGAATGAGTTGATTAAAATATCATATTTAATTCGATTTAAATAATTATGTCAATGGTAAATTTTGTTTATATTTTTCAATCCTATGATGAAAAATATTTTTTAAAATGTATAGGTTTTAAAATTGAAAAAAAAAATTAGATATCTTAATACATTACTAAAGAATATTAATGTGAAAATATATATTTACTATATTACAAAATGAGGGTGTATGTGTAAATAAAATGAAAATGAAAATGGTAGAGATAGTGTGTTTCATTTTCTATGTTAATTGGTATTAAAATATTTATAATTTAGAAGTTGAATAATATATTTATTGAGATAAAAATATAGAGAGGTCCATAATTTACATTTCAATGTATATTTTATATAGTTATTATCATTTTGTAGAGTAAATGAAAATTATTTTAAATCATTTCTTGTGTATGTTATAAAATAGTGGGGAAGAATGATTTTCATTTGGTCTTGGTAGTGAATAAATAAAATAACAATATAATCATTGTAGACCATTAGTAATTTTTGTACACTAACACATCAATATATGAAATCACCATATATGTACCTCATTGGGTGAAGAAAATAATATTTTATGTTCATGTATTTAATTTTACTTTTTTTGGTTATGATGTATTCATTCCTTACATGAAAATTTTCGATTATATTTTAAGCCTTAATTATGATATAAAAATGGTTTTAGTTCAAAATAAAATGAACACCTTGAATCAACCCCATCTCAGGTAGTTCGGGACCATTATTGAAATAAGTTTTGTGGGAGAAAAAAACATATATTTGAAAATAGGTTATTAAATGAATATCTATAATTAAAACTAACATGACATTAAAAGGGTTGATGTTTTGAAAGGATGTCCAATTTTTAATGGGATAATCTAATATGGAATAGTAGAAAGAGATAAGAAAAAATATATATGGATATGTATATTTTTTTATATAAATACATGTATATAAAATAAATGATCCAAAATATGTATCTTTAATGGAAATATATAATAAATTATATAATGTGGATGTTATTGTTCAAAACACCTCTTATTTATCTCATTCTAACTTCGTGAATATAATAGTTTTAAGTTAAATGACTTATAATGAAAAGTGGGATGATTTTACCAAATTAAATAAAGGTGATATCAAGGTGAAATAGGCTCATATAAAATCCCTACATAAATGATAACTAGATCATATTCAGGTTTTCCTTAACTTTTTGAGCTTCTCATGTAGGAGTACACTGACCGGGACATCCTAATCTATACACTGAATCTGACGGGTTACTTCAACACTAGGGAATGATATAGGTATTATTGTGATGGGTCAAACACTATTCATTTAATGTTTCTAATCTTTATGAAACCTATTATCTCACCAACCAATTTTCTTTTAATAGGGAGGATCGAGAGGTAGAGGGTACCTATTCATAGGATTATTTAGTGTGTAGGGATTATTCTCACCCCTATATGTCATTAGTGTCTGCAAGAAGAGGAGATTTGTTATCATACGTTTGTTTATTTATGGTTCAAGAAAACGTTTTGGGTGTGTGTCAAAGATTGTTTTGGCTAAATGCATGATTTTGGTAGAATTTAAGTGTGTTTTACATCCATATGCTATGTAGGTTGCAATAAATAGATCCATGCAATTCTTTTGACTATTTTATCCGTTGTCATTTACAATAGATGGGTGTAAATGAATGTATAGGATATTTATGATCATGATTTCTATTATCATACTCGAACTACTAAAATTCATAAGGAAATAATTATTTCATACCAAATTCAAATTGGATAAATGAATATTGAATTTTTCTAAACTGGTTATCTTGAGTTGACATGGTGTTTGTGGTGGGGTTAAGAAACCATTGGTGTCCAAATCTATCAGATATATACCTCCAATATTATGGTGGTTGAATATAAAAGTTTATGGGAATATTATAGTGCATAATGACCCTCAAGTTGTGTTGGTTCCCTCCACACTCATCGAGGTCTCATTAAGGGATAATTTTATCATTTAATTAGGAATTATTATGAAATTGAAGCTGAATTGTACTTTATGATCAAGGTGGTTAGGTATGTTTTCTATCATGGTTGATGATTTTTATGGGTGTAATATGACTCAAGTGTGGTAGTGGGAATTCTTAAAGCTTGATCCATGAATTAACTATTGTGAATATTGATGTCCAGGATTTATTTCCCTCATCTTGTGGATTATATCTATCTTGATGTTACACATGTTTATAGGGAAGAGAATCAGTTTTCTATTGCTCACTCCAAGAGGGAAACTATGGATTCCATGTCAAGATGGTCCTTTCTCATCCTGAATTTTTATTCAGCCTTTATTGAAGTGGATGAATGGGGTAATTTTCATACCAATATTTGTAAATAATCCTTTTAATTTATTTCATGCTACTTTATTTTTCTAATAAATATTTTGAGGAATATCATATCCTACATCCTAAATCTTTTGATTATTTTTATAGTGAATTTATATACTCAAATAATAAAAAATTCATATAATTGAATTTAAATGTTTAAAAACATACTCAAATACTTAAAATATATATATATGTGTGTGTGTGTCTATATATATTCTAAAATTAATATATGTATATATATATATATAATGTTCCTAGGTGTGTAAATATATATCTCTGAGGTGTGTGAATTAGTGATACTCCCTTTTTAATTTATTTAAAATAAACCTATGTCGGTGATAAGTGTTGTGATCCACTCTTTTTTTAAACTCTCGCACATACACGTATGCAATTAAATTATTGAACTAAAAGTCATATAAATATTTTTACAAGGTATCTCAACAATGTGGTTGTCTACTTCTTTCTTATTCTAGGAAATATTCTAAGTCATATATTTAATCACTAATAACATGAGCGATTATAACATATACATCTCCATAGGTTAATCTATTGACCATTTTTTAATCTCTTGATTGTCTATTTATACAATATCATGATAGTATACAATAAAAATTAAAAAATAAAACCAATAAGATTTAGGATTCTACAATATCAATCATATATATTCTTCAAAAATTTAGAATATTCAACAACAGAAAAGCTTAATCTCTATCAATATATTGATGTCCATACTATACATAAGTAAATAGTATATCACCAGTCTTCATCTCAATTCCTGTTTAATTTAAGGGGGTCAACCCCTCAACTTTTCTAAAAAAACAAGTCTTTAACTCAATGTCAACATTTTCAATTTCTAAAAAATAATCAACTTTGACAAAAAAACAACATCAAATATTATCAAAGTGTATAGTCACACTCACACAAATTATTCTCCTCTTTATTCTAAATTATATATATTTAGCATATGATCATAAAAATATTTCATATTAAATTACAAAATTTTCAATTAATTATTCAAATCTTGATTTTGGAAATTTTAATACCTCTATAGAATGATGTTAATTTAACCCCATGATCCTCAATCCATAACTCATCTTATATGCCTATCTCCCATAAACCTCAACTGACTTCCCACACATACCTATAGTCATCATTGTTCAATGTGTATTTATTGATAATTTCTTTATCCTCAATCCTTATAAATAATTTCAAATATTTATTATAAATTTATATATCTTTTAAATTAGTTAGAACATAATTCCAAGTCTTCATAATAAAACATGACAACATTTTTATAGTTTGATCTTTTCCACTATGGTATATGACCAATTAATCATATCAATTTTTCATCATTTAAATCAATTAAAAGAAAAATGATTATAAAAGTAATAATGATATTTAAATCACAAATGAATATATCAAGAATCATCTAAATTACATCTCTGGTAAGCTCACAATTTTCTTAACTAGTAAATCAATTAATAGAAATGGAATATATTACATAAAAAATAGTGTTGAGATTTTTACAAATTATTATTTTATAAAATCATATATATTCTTTAAAATAATAGAGAACCTTATTTATTATCAGTAAAATATTATGTATCTTATTTTTATCCATGTTTTTATTCTTAGGTACATTAAAAATATCTTACATATGCCTCAAATATATTAAGAATATGGGTATGGTTTTTCCTTTGTAACATTTTTATGTTCACAGCATAAATAATTTTATGTATGCTCTAATAATATGATTTATTGGGAAAAATTTTGGTAATTACCGTTAATTATCATATAGAAAAACCCTTACATATCGTAGTGCATATTCAAGATTACATTTCAAATTTTTTTACTATGATAAACCTTACATATTGTGTAATGTCTGGGACCTGGGTGCCACTTAATGGGTTTCCTAAGCCCATTAGGCCACATGGGCTCAAACACATCTCCCTGAATTCCAAAGGATTCCGACTACCTGCGAGGGAATATGGTGTTTCATCGGTAGATTATTCCCTAATTACCAAAGTGTAGAGAAGTGGATAAAAGTAAACATAGGTAAATAGTGTAAAAAATATAATTAATAGAAGGAACTATAGAAAAAATGAGTCAATAATAACAATAACTATTATTAATAGAATATCATTCAACAACTGGTGATATATCATGTCACTAGAAAATAGGAAGACATGGATACAATACAACAGGAATAACATGTTCCACATAATTATAAATAGAATCAAGGACTATCCCGTAAATCCCAATCTCTGATTCGGTCATCTATTATCAAGATCCATACTAAACAGCAAGAGATCAAGTGTTTGAAGTTTTATGCTTTCCTTTTTCAAAACCTACAACCATGTAATCTACTCCAGGTACCAAATGATGTCGAAGAGGGTGTAAGATAAATTTGAATGGGCCACCACCAATGGTGACTATAAAATCTATCATGTGTTATGGAAATGTAATAGTATGTAGGCATGTATATATAAATAAAAGTAGTACAATGTAACTAAATACCAATGTACCATAATTATCCCTCGGCCAGTGTCTGAACATGTAAAAAATTCATTATTTTATTATTACCAATTTGTAAATAAGTCACATGTTAACCATTGAAAAGGTTCCAGGTTGTAACTAGGAAACCTATAATGATATTTAGTATTGAAGTCCCAAGGTAATAACCAAGGATACATAGACCTCAAGGGTCACCAACTCAGTAATAATTGTATCCAAACATGGGGTAAGAGTGTAATCCAATGAGCATAGTCCAATGAATTACACAATAAGGCACCTACTGAGTCCAAGTTGTTCATCCAAGGTAAAATTGGGATAAGTAATGAATGGGCCTAATGGGCTTTAACCATGGAAACTACTTGTCAATGATGGATACAAGGAGTGTATCTGAGGCATCCTGTGATAATATTTAAGGGATCCTACGGTTTCATACCGAGAATCCAAATAATAAAGAAGTATTGGGATCTAGGTGGGTCTTATCCTATGAAATCTGTATCCTTGAATCGGAATGTGGTTCCTGAGTGTTCATGGAATTCTCAAATCAGAATCCTATGAGAGATCAACTAAAACCATTTCTATTTAATTATGAAGTCGTAATATTTCATTTGACTCAAGCCTTTCCCTTCATTAGTTTAATAAGGTCAAGTATCATTCAACCTTTATAAATCAATTATTTTGGTTCAATCCTTTCCTTTAATTATTGTGAAATGTCCAAGTAGCATGCAACCATTAATTTATTCCGTTTAAATAATATTCCATATTCAAGGTTCATTCAGATACCTTCCATTAATGTGGTAATGGGTGATACAGATATGAAACCTACCATTAATTTACATATATAGAAAAGTCAAATATTCAGTATACTTTCTAATTCACAATTCACATTTTATTGTCAAATTAAATCACTTATATTAGGCGGATAAAGTTGTGAGAATACATGGAACTTTACATTATGAAATTATCATTATATAAAATCTATTTAATATATAAACACTAACCCTTATAAAGGTAAAGTTAAGGCCACCTGAAAAGTGGCTCAAACATGTCCAAAATCTAAAACAACGATTATGGAATAACATCCTACATGAGATAAATGGATTTGTGAGCATAACTATTAAAAAAATAACATATTCAAGAATATAATAACCATACAATTATATTGATTATAATCATGGAATTTAAATTCTATAAAATCCACCATATGAAATCGGTTGACCCCATAAGACAATTCCAAAATCAACGAACTTTAGGGATGAGTTATAGACCACTCATCTTTGGATTCTATGAACCCCCTTCTGCGGTATTTTCCCTTGGTTTGACTTGAATTAGATTATATCTAAGAAAAATAGAAAAAATATCATTCCTTGATAACTAGGTTGAGAGTAAGAGAGAAGTGGAAAAGCTTGAAAAACTACAGTACTTACTATTGCACATCCAATGTGACAAATAGAAGCTCGGATAGATCTCAGATGAAGGAAATATCTTGATTCCTACCTTAGGTTTTCAAAAATCTCTAAAATTATATCAATTAAGGAAAATATTGCTATTTTTTGGATTAGGGAAGAAGAGGAGGGTTAATTAGATCATTAAGGTAAATTTTGTAAAATTACCCAGAAAAATTGAATGTGCACAGTTTTTCCACGTGGTCTGGAAAACCATGTGCAAACCATGCATGGATACTTGGGAAGAAGTGGATCTCAAATTTTTAAGATGAATGGTTTTGTTCCAATCATCTGAGGTGTCTCTATATAGAAAAACACAATATGCATGATTAGCCAAACAATTAGTTATTTTTGTACGGTTTTCTCTATACAGTGTGCCAGGACTTTTTCCCAGAACATATGAGTTACGGGCTCCAAAAAAATCCCCAAACACCCCTAAGGAATTTACTAACCCATTAAGCTTGAATATTAGGTCCAAAAATAAAATATTAGATCCCAATTTAAAGGATCTATACCTGAGTAAAAAAGATGGTTCTTACAATCTTCCCCCTTTAAAAGAAATTTTCCCCAAATTCACATAAAAAGTGTGTAGAAACACTGTCTGAGAACAATTATGGCCACTGAGCACGTATATCAGCTTCCCACTCACAATTATAATCCTTTAGGAATCCACGCTACCATAGAATAGTTACTAAAGGGATAGAATGGTCTCGGAGAACCTTTGATCTCCCGTCAATGATGTATACTTAATACTCCTCAAAGTTAGAATCAGTATCTAACTCAACTTCCTCAGGATCAATGGTATGAGACGTGTTGGGACCACTTTGTGTATGAAGATTGTATTTTTTTCAATAGTTGTCAATGTTGGTCAAAATAAAGAAGGATATGAAGAATGACTCCCAATTTAAGGAAGATTGGATGAAATGAGGATGCCAAGAAAATTTTTATTCCATAATAGCATTGGATGTAATTCTTGGGAAATTATCTATGATGTCAACACGAATGATTGATGCACTGATCTTAAAGTTCAAAGAAGCTGTGTCAAAGGAGACATATTTTTTACAATAATGAAAAATGGTTAAGTATCATCCATCTTAAGATGAATGATGAAGAAATTTTGGAAGTTGAAGTTATAAGATTGATCAAGCAAAATAAACAAATTATGTGATTTGAATGAAGAGGAGAAGAAGATTGGAGTGTGCATTCAATTTGGTTGAGAACACATCATGCATGCATTCAATTGCATAAATTAAGAATACCCAAACCAAGTGAAAAATAAGCAGAGATATATGTCCATGCATGATCATGACATTTGAAATGGTCATTCATAATATTAGAGTTAAGGAGATGCTAATAATATTTCATTAAGATTAGAAAGAAATATGTTGCTTGAAGATAGGGAAGTTAGAATACTTTCATCATTAAACCTGAAAATGCTAAAGGTGTTCAATCAAAGACTATATATCACGAAAGATATATTTCAATATGAAATCTATTTTTTTTAATACGCCAAATGATAATGAAACAACATTGGTGTTCTTGTCAAAACAAATTTTAAGGTGGCACCATTTTCCAGTGTTTTCTAAATTTTTGGGGCTGAAAATCGAGAGATAGAGAAATGTGATTTTGGAAAAGTATGACACAAACAAGTTTGAATATATCTTGGTATGTTGAGCGCAAGTTAATTTACATGATCCAAACATCAAAATATGGAAAAGTAGAGGCTTGTGTGAAATATTGGTTTTTTCACGCATGATTGAAGAGAATTATGAATGTTGCGTACAAGGCGTGATTCGAGGTCAAAACTTCGAAAAATGTAAAAGGAATGAAGTGTGACAATGATTGAAGTAGTGCATAAAAAATGAGGTTGGTTCAAAAGAGACATACGTGGCTAATGCAAATTCAAATGGTTTTTTGTGCGATGTGTTGGGATCTTGCATGACACATTAGGGTTTTTACACACGGGAGTTGACGAGGCCTATAAATAAGAGGTTTCCAGCCAGGCCTTTTCAGTTGCAGTAGTAGGGACAGTGAGCTCCAGCTCCTCTAAGAGTAGATGTTGCAGAAGGAGTCCAACCTTAAGAATCTCTTTAGGGGCGTCAACTAGGGTGTGTTTGGGGAGGTGGCCAATAGTCGGGGGTAGAAGAGGTGGGCGTGGGTAGTTTCATGTCATAGAGGCGGTAGTTTTAGCAGGTCTAGAAGTAATTCGATGTACGATGGGCTTGTTTAGAACTCTTGGATGTGCGTTGTTTGATTTAGGAGCTTCATACTCCTTTTTGCACCCAATCTAGCCCATTCTCTTGGTCCGGTTACAGAGAAAATTTCCATTCCCTGGTTTTGAGTATGCTAGTCAGAGGTCAGACCAGCTTGTCTCATGTCTTCCAGAGATTTGGACTGATGTTGGGACCACATCATTCCAGTGGGGACATTATTTTGCTGCAGATGAAGCCGTATGATGTCATTTTAGGCATCGAATGGTTGTTCTCTATGTTTTCCTTTATCGACTACTTCTGGAGAAGAATCGTGTTTTTAGATATGGGAGCTTAGCATGTGACTTTCGTCGATGAGTGGGGTTGCCAGGATGGTAGCTAGCGAGTGGAGCCCCTTCTTTTTTTATTAGCTAATATATCAGTGGATTCAGTGGAAACAAAGATGGTGGAAACCCCATGGATCATTAGTGAGTTCATAGATGTCTTCTAGGAATAGGTGTTGACTCTACCCCCTTGACATGATGTTGAGTTCAGGATAGACATACAACCCAGTGCCCCTTCGATTTCAATGGCTCCCTATTGGATGGAGCCTTCTGAGTTGCAGGAGCTTTGAATTCAGATTGATGATCTGATAAAGAATGGTTTTTTAGACCAAGCACATCACCATGGGGTTCTCTAGTCTTGTTTTAGAAAAAGGAATATGGTGGTCTCAGACTGTTCATAGACAACCGGAGACCGAATCATGCGACGACCAGGAACCTTTACCCTCTCTCGAAGATAGACGACCTTTTTGACCAGTTAGAGGGGGTAGGGTGGTTCTCCAAGATCGACTTCTAGTCAAGATATCACCATTTGAGGGTGACGGAGGGTAAAATCTTGGAGACTTTCTTGAGGTGTAGATATGGGAACTTTGAGTTCGTGGTCATGCTTTTTTTATGTTACTAATGCACCATTCGTGTTCTTGGGGCTCATGAAATCTATCTTCTGGAAATATCTGGACCGGTTCATAGTCGTGTTTATTGACGACATCCTAATCTACACAAGATCAAAGGAGGATTTCACTGAGAATATAAGGATGGTTTTATAGGTCCTTTGGAAGAACCATCTCTATGGGAAGTTGTCCAAGTGTATGTTTTGGACATGAGAAGTGCACTTCCTTGTACATGTGGTGTCTTAGCAGGGGATAGCAGTAGACCCATCAAAGTTCGAGGCGGTTGTTTCTTGGGCAGCACCCAAGAATGTGACTTTGGTTTATAATTTATTTGGGTATATAAGGCTATTATAGAAGTTTGGCTCCCAACTTCTCTTGAGTTTTATCTCCTGTGATAGCTTTGATTAGAAAGGCCCAAGCTTTCATGTGGATCGAACAGTGTTAGTAAGCCTTCAGTTATCTGAATGAGAAGTTGGTTAGTACCCCAGTGCTAAGGTTTACAAAATAAGGGGTAATGTTTGAGGTGTTTTGTCATGATTCAGGCCAAGGCTTGGGGTGTGTGCTAACGCAACAGCATAGGGTGATCTCTTATGGGTCTAGGCAGTTACATCCCCCAGAGCGTAACAATTACACCCATTACTTGGAGCTCGCAGCGGTTGTGTTCACACTAAAGTTGTGGTGGCACTAACTCATTGGGGAGTGTTTTTTTGTCTTCACAGATCACAAGATCTTGAGGTATATCTTCTCAAAGAAATACTTGAACTTGTAGCAGTGAAGGTGGATGAAGTTTCTTCAGGATTACAACTTCGAAATTTCCTACAAATCAGGAAAGGGGGATGTGGTGGTCGATCAGTTGAGTAGGAAGTCACAGAAAGAGGCAGTTTGAGAATCATTAGATGCTTGGAAAGCAATGTAAGAGTTGGCTTCCCTACACCTGGATTCAAGGGTGGAGGATGGCAGAGGATTTATGTTCTAGATGGCAGTGTGGTCCTCTTTATTGCATTAGGTGGAGGAGTCTCAGTGGGAGGACATAGAGGTTGTAGTGATGCGCGATAGTGTTAGTCTGGGTGATGCTTTGGGAGGATGGTTGGAAGGTGGGAAGAATCGATTGATGTTTCATGGAATGTTGTTTTTACTATTGGAAATGTGAAAGAGAGTTCTTGGGGAGTTCTACAACTCACCCCTAGTGGTACACCAAGGAGGTTCCAAGATGTGTCGGGGTTTGACGGGTCAGTTTTGGTGGCTTAGGGTGAAGCGGGCAGTGGCTGATTTTGTGGAAAAGTTCCTCATGTGTCAGTAAGTGAAGGATGAACACAACATCATAGTAGGTTTTTTACAACCTTTAAGTGTCCTTGAGTGGAAGAGGGAAGATGTATCGATGGATTTCATCATGGGACTACCCAATGTTCAGGGAGGATACAATGCTATCTAGGTAGTGTTGGACTGGCTAATTAAATCATCTCACTTCTTAGCAATCAAGGAGTCGAGTGTGGTGGATGCCTTAGCATATAGGTACATGGATGAGGTGGTGTGGTTTCATGGATTTCTTAGATCTATAGTCTCCAATCAGGATACTCGGTTTACCTCACGGGTCTCAAAAGGATTGCGACATGCTTTTGGCACCCATCTATGCCTCAGCACTACTTTCCACCCCCAGATAGATGGGTAGACAGAGCGCACCATCCAGACATAGGAGGATATATTGAGGGCATGTGTTTTTTATGTTGGGGGATCATGGTTCCAACACTTTCTTATGGTATATTTTTTCTACAATAATAGATATCACTCTACCATTTGTGTGTCTTTGTTCAATGCTTTGTACGAGAGGCCATTTAACTCACCCGTGTGCTAGGTAGAAGTCGAGGAATTAGGTGTTCTTCACCCGGAGGTGGTGCAGAACACTATGAAGAAGGATTATATTATCCAAGATACGATGAAGGAAACTCAAGATCGGTAGAAGTCGTATATCAGTCATAGGATGAGACCCTTGGAGTTCGAGGTTGGGGTCTATGTGTTCTTGAAGGTGTCCCCTCGGCATGGGAAAAAGATGTTTGGCAGTGGGAGAAAGCTTTATCCCAAGTTATTCAGACCCTTCGAGGTGTTGCGGGAAGTTGACGAAGTGGCTTATCAGCTGGATCTACCATCACCACTGCTGAGGGTGCACGACATCTTCCATGTGTCTCAAATCCATTGATTTCTACATGATTTTTCACACGTCCTCGACTGGGGAAAGCTAGATATCAAGGATGATGTGATGTTCATAGAGTGGCCAGTGAGGATCATGGATTGTGAGGAGAAGGTGCTTCTTGGATGAACCATTCCATTGGTTCATGTGTTGTGGAGGCATGGTGGCCTCGAGGAGAGTACCTGGGAATAGGAGGCATAGATGTGCGCATAGTACCCAGAGTTGTTTTGAGTTTTTTTATGTTATGTTTTTGTACTTGTTGAGATGTAGTGTTTGACCTTGTTAACTATGAAAGGAACTGTTTCCCTTGTTCCCTAGATGTGTGTGAAGATTCCTGGTTGTGGGAAGGGGAGGACCTAATCCCTAATCAAGACGCATTAAAGTTGATTTTGTTAAAAATTTGTGGGAGAGTCAGTTCCACCCTATGCATATAGTATCCGGACATGGAGGAAGGTAATCCCTAATCCATATTTCTAGATGGTATGACCTTTACATGTTTGTGTGGTTAATTGAGGAAGAGGTGTTCCTAGATATCAAAGAGGTTTTTACTTTAGAGGTATCTTCTGAGATGGTTGTTTGGACCCCTCTTTTTTCTTCAGGTCTAGTTTTGATTATCGAGGGTGAGAATAGTTTGAGAGGTATCGGATATAATGGTATGGACCCTCTTAGCCCAATACTTTTCCAAAAAAACTTGGTTCCACCGAAATGGTGGCACCAGTCATGGCAGCAGCATGATGGTGGTGTCGATCATGGAAGCACGTTGAAGGTGGGAATAGTCATGGTAGCACCATGAAGGTGGTACATTTAAAAAGGCATCGTGATCGTGGCACCATGACAGTGGCACGGTGTCAGTCACACATCAAAACAATTACACTGCTTACAGGGTCTCATTGAACTGGTGGCACCGTGACGGTGGCACTGTAATGGTCTCACACCTAGGCGATGGAACCACTTACGGTGGTACAGTGACGGTGGCACTGTGATCGTGGCACCATTTACGGTGTCTCCCCAAATGGTGTCCCAGCTTTGTTTCTTTTTCCACTCACAATCCTACAACGTATCATTTGAAGTAAGAATGTTTTAATACCCTTTTCAAAGTCATTAAAAGTCCATAAATGATATCAAAATTCCCCTAAGATTCGGGTGACCCTTGACATACCAAAACATGTGTCTTTTCTTCAGTGTCACACCCTTTTCCCATACATTCCATTTCCATCCCTTTTACGCATTATCTTCTATTTTAGGGAAACAATTTAAATCACAGCTATTATGGCCAGATCTCCCATAGGGATTATTAAATGAAAATTAATTCCATCTTGTGAAACCAACCAATTTCTTGGATAAACCATGATCGGCCTTTAAAGTGGTTCATGAATTCATTTCCTGTCTCTCTATGATCTCACCTTTTATTGCTCAGGGATTCATTCTTCTTTTTGGCTGGTCTTCTTTCCATTCCTGAGTGGGTTTGGAGTCCCCCTTCCCAAGGCTAGTGGTGCACCTTTTCTAGAGCATTTCCTAAACACTCTTGGTGCCCTCGGGGTTCCTTCCCTACAAGTCGTGCATCCCCAGTTCTTGGTACGTGGGGAAAAACTACAATCATTGATCATCTAAGTAGGGTTCTTCCTTCATCTCTCTTTACTGCGTATCATGCGGGGTGAGTATGCTAATGTTTCTATGAGGATGGATGAAACCAAACCTAAACGAATAAAATAAATGGTTTCTAAAGAATAAAGTGGTGTGTTTGATGATGAAGTTGTACTCTTTTACCCTTTCTTATATGTTTTGAATAGTATGGTATTCTATCCACTAAAAATCATGGTCGTTGGTGGTCCTTCCTTATGCACTAAAGAACCTATATTTTTTGGATAATCCTTTGATTGAATGGTTGTAACACGGAAACTAGTTAATCATGTAAACTCAGTTGATTAAATGGATTCCCAATGAACAATAATTATTGTGTGATCACCCCAGATAACCAAATAGAAAATAAGGAACTCAATGAATGGTGTGTTTGAATCTAGAAACTCCCTTTCTCTATCTTGGTAATATGTGTGGTTATTCTGCTTGATTCTTATGGGGTGACATGGTTGGGGATGGGGTCCCTACCTGTTGTGGTGTAGTTGTTGGTTTTTTTATCTATGTTTGTGTGGGTACATATGGAGGGGCTTGGTTTGGTTCAAGTAATTTGAGAGATCTCAAAGATCTCTTCTCTTGTTGTGACATTACTAGAGACCTGGGTGTGAATTCTTAAATAGATGCTTGATTGCTTTTTCTTCCTTGGCTTCTGGTTATGCCTATTAGTTTCTTGGTAGTGAAGAATTATTTTAATGGAATAACTTGAATATGAAAACAAGAATGGGTTTAATGGGGAATTACATTCTTGGAATGAGTTGTGACTTAGTTGTGGCTATCGTGATTCATATGAATGAATAGTATTGACGGTGTTTGTGCATAGGCTGGTTTTGGAACCCCTAGGTTGGGATGAGAGCTTGTTTAGCTATATGTATAATTTATTTCTTATGTTTCTTATTCGTGCCCCACCCATGTTGATCACTTCATGCTGAAAACCCCCATTTCAGGGGGGAGGGTGTTTTTCCCAACACTCCCATGAGTGGCTGGTTATTTGCTCCTTTTTGATCCATTTCCCAAGTACCCCAATACTCTTTGGGTAGGTTGTGATATCCTGACGTCCATTATAGCCCATTACATTTCAGGTAGGGTAGAAGTGGTGGTTTTCTTAGGTGTGTGCATGATGGTTGTTTCCCAAGTGTCTTCGGGATTAGGCCTATGTGTCATTGGGAATGGTGGTAGTTGTTCTGGCCCATGTGTCTACAGGCGTGGTTATGTGTGGATGTTATGGCCCAGGTGTGTGCGGGTGGGATGTGTGGTTGTGGTAGCCCAGGTGTGTGTGGGCGGGGTATGACAGTGGGACTACGGTGAAAATGGCGCGGGAGGTCTGACGCGAAGGATTTATTCAACAACCAGTGGGAAAGTAGTGTGGGGTTCCCAAATATCAATGTATTATTACTATTATATTACTTGACTTGCATTATTTGTGGAGTGTGCCTTGGTGAGGTTTGGGTGGACAGTCTCCTTACTAGGTGCTTGGTAACAGGTCATTATAATTCATCCCCACTTGTGCATGAGAGATTTTGGTTTTCCCTACTGAGTATACCTGTATACTCACCCTACCTATATAAAACTACTTTCAGGTTTCCATGAGGACTCTGAGGACTGTGATGGGCCCCACTAGTTCGGACGCTGGGACTATTGACGTTGTTGCTTTTCTTTTCTTTTTGTACATTCCATTGGAGTTATCTAGTTTTTTTTGGTAGAACTTATTATTGGAACTTGCATATGGGAATGGATTGTTTTGGATTTACTTTCAGTTAATGTTTTGGTGTTGTATGGTATTTACTATATTATCTCCTGATACTATATTAAAAAGGGTAATTCCGTCCATTTTTTTTGTGATTTCATACCCTTGGTGCTAGTCACCACTCCGGGACCTATTGAATGCGGGTATGAGTGGTCATTATCTCTCCTTCAACTTAAATAAGTAAGGGTCTAGAAATTAGTTGTCCCTTCCCTCATCTTGGTGAAGGTGGGTCGTGACTGTTACTTGTATGTTCCTAAGAAAGTAACAATTGAAGAGTAGAAGATCAAGCAATAGTGGGACATCCAACAGTCCTCAATAGATAGAAGACTCTATTGGTGTTGAAAACCCTATTCAACATGAAAAATACTGTCTTGGAAGGCAGTATAAAGAACCAGCAAGGAGCTACAAGTTGGAATAGGTTTTCACTAGTTCAAGAAGAGGATTATTTCCCTTCCCCCTCCAAATTGTAGGGACTCACAATAACTAGAGTATTGTTTTCCAAGTCAACCAATTGTAATAGAGTATCAAATTATTGTGGAGAATCCATGAACTAGTCATTTCCATGCGTGGAATGGACGTAGCTTCACTTATTGAGTGGTGAACCTTGGAAAAATATCATGTGCATATTTTTACTGCTTTCTATTATTGCATGTGATAGGTAAAGGAGAATAACATAATCAAGATCCTAATAGTTTAAGAGGTATAGTGATAGAATGTTGGAATTGGTTTAAAAAGTTCACAACACTAATTCACCCCCCTCTCAGGGTTAGTTATATCCCAAACTGGTCATCTCTAGATGGTCCGGCATGATATTGGTGAATCTATGAAACATGGAATATGTCATACATGGAATGGTACCTATGAGGTAGTAGAAATAGATAGGTTACCATACCGACTCTCTCTAGAATTTCAAACAGCCCTATATAATGAGGAGACAACTTTTCCTGCTTTCATAACCATCTACTCCCTATCCTAGGGGATACACGATGGAAAACACAACCTCCTACATCAAACTCTACTGGTCGTCTATGTTGATCGACATAATATTTCGGTCTAGACTAAGTAGTATTCATACACTTTCTGATCAGATGAACCTACTATGAAGTCTCCATAATTAGACGAGGACCTAGTTGGGCTACCTCAACTTCCTATAACTAGCATAGGGGTGAACATAATAACCTACCAAATAAGGACTCAAAAGGAGCAATCTGAATTGTCTCCTGAATTATGTTATTATATGAAAACATGATGAGAGGGATATTATTTTCCCAAGAACCTCTGAAATCAAGGAAACATTCTCATAGAATATCCTCTAGAACTTGTGTTTTTTGTTCCAATTTTCCATCATCCTGAGGGTGAAAGGTTGTTCTTAGAAGTACATGAGTACCCATAGCCTTTTTCAAACCCTTCTAGAACTATGAAGTTAAATGAGCATCCCTCATAGAAATAAAAATATGAGGGACCCCATGGAGTCATATGATTTCATGGACATTCAATTTTCCCATCTCATCAACTAAGAAAGTCTCCTGAATGGGTATTAATTAGGCTGATTTTTTTAGTCAGTTAATGACTACCCATATAGCATCACTTCCCCTTAGTGAACTATGTAAGACGACTATGAAATCCATGGAAATATCTTCCCATTTCCATTACAAGATTGGAAGTGGATATAGCAAGCCTGTAGGTCTCTAATACTCCATCATCACCTGCTGATAGGTCGAACACCTATTGATAAGTCTTGTTATCAGATGTTTCATCCCAGGTCACCAATACTAGCATCATATATCTCAATACATATTCAAGATTCTTGGATGAACTTCTCAATAAGAGGTGTGGGACCCTTTCATCAACTCCTCTTTAATATTTTTAGAATCCCAAACATGTCCATGGATACGCCGGATGTCATCTCTATCAATAGTCCAATCTGTAGGCGAGTTATCAACTGATATACTCTCATGGAATACCAAGACATCAGGATTTGAAAATTTTCAACCCTTCTCCTTTTCAAGGAGTAAATAATTAATAGTCCAAGATGAGAGATGATACTACTTGTGACTATCATGAAACTCTAGATACAGCACAGAAAATAATTCCATTAACATCCATTCATCGTTGTCTTCTTGTACGAATTGTGTTTGAGTTTTCTCACTCAGCACATCTACATATACAATTCCCTTCCAAGGAATATGGGCAAGATCAAAATAAAAGGATTTTAGATATTCTACCCATATCTGCTATCTGAGGTTCAATTAATGCTGAGAAAAAATATATTTGAGGGCCTTGTTGGATGTGTACACAACAAAGTTCTCACCAAATAGATAGTGTCACTAGAAATGTAATTCATGGATAACTGCTACAAGATCAAGGTCTTGTGTTAGGTAATTCATCACTTGAGGCCTCAGCTTCCAAGATCTGTACGCAACGACTTTTTCTTCCTGCATCAGTACTTCTCATAGGATGATTTCTAATGTATCTCATAATACATTATAACCTATGTTTGTCTCCCTAAGAGTTAGAATAGGTGTCAATTCATGCCTCCCATTCAACTCCAGAAAGGATTTCTCACATGCTTCTGACCATATAAACATGAGAAAATTCTTTGTAATAACATTAATAAGTGAAGCAAGACATTATAAGTCTTGTATGAAATGATATTAATATCCAACCAGCCCCAAGAAATTTTGTATATAAAACATATTTATGGGATGCTCCCCGAAAAATACACCACTAAATTTTTTTAAGTCAAAATATAATCCTCATTTTGATATATTATGACCCAAGAAGTGAAGTTTGTTGATCCATAAGTGGCACTTAGAAAGGTTGGTTTAAATAGGATAATCTCTTAGTGTAATCATATTCATATCAAGATATTTGGCATGGTGTATATGAGTGAGATAATACACAAAGATTCCATCCACAAAGACCACGATAAAAGAGTCAAAATTGGGGTGGAAAAACCTATTCATCATAGCCATTAAAATGGAGGGTGTGTTTGTAAGACTTGACAACATAACAAGGTACTCATACAAACTATACCTGCTATGGAAATTTTTTTAAGGTATGTATGATGGTCTAACTCGAACATGATGATAACCCGATCTCTGGTCGATCTTAGAGAAGAACTTTTCTCCTTGGATTTTTCTGAATAGATCATCAATTCGTGGAATTGGATACCGATTCTTGAATGTAAGATGGTTTAACCATCTATAATCCACAGAAAGACATAAGGTTCCATCTGACTTCATGGTAAAAAGAATGGGTGAACCCTAAAAGGATTTATTGGGCTATATAAATAATTTTCCCTCTAAATATTCTAACAAATGGATGAGATCTTGAGGCTCTTTTGGTTCCATTTTATATGGAGGAACAGACATTAGAGATTCTCTTAGAAGAAGCTCAATAATAAACACTACCTATCGCTCAGTAGGTATGCCAGAAAAGTCCATAGGAAATACATCCCTGAAATAATCTATAACTAGAGGTAAATAATCTTATCATAAACCCTAATCCTCTATAAAAATATTTTCAATATGGTTGGTCACTCCAACTATCTCATGCTGCTCTTTTCCAGCTCTACCAGCCTGGACATCCAACTCACACTTATATAGATAACTGCTAGCCTCTAGTGATTTAAATGATACGCAGTGGATATAGTAGTATACAAAAGCATGATAGTGAACCAACCATTCCATCCCAAGAACAAAATCAAAGATTTTCATCTCAAGAATAAAGATGTTCCATAATAAAGGGCAACTACCTACCTAAGGGGGATAGTCCCTACACTGGCATATACCATCTTTTCATACCCTTAACAGCATATCTAGGGTTATTACACCATTGTGATATTGTATATCCAGTCCAAGAAATTCCATGATGGATACAGAGATAAATGAGTTTGAATAACCTGTATCAAATAAAGAAGATAATACAATAGATTCCACAAGAATAGTACCACAAAATGTAGATGTTATTACAACTTGATCCTTTGGTTTTAGTTGTAGGGCATGAAACTAGCCTGATCAATGTGTTTATGCAACAGACGAACTACCACAATCGTAACTGATGTACTGACACTATTAGTGATCAGGGGTCAGACTAACATGACCACGACCTCCTCCCAGTCCAGACCTACCAGTTCTATTCCAACTCCCCTAGTGATGTGGGGTAGAATAACTATCTTCTAATAGTGGATCTTGTGCAGATCCTTTTCCACGTGAAGATAGTGGAATGGTCCTACATAACACTAGAGATGCCCCATATGGCCGCAAATTCAACACACTAGTGAGAATCCATCACACCAAGGCCTCGAATTCCCCTACTGTCCACACTAATGAAACACTTTAGAGCTATCAAAATGGGAACACATGTTTTCAATTCATTGATGAGAAACCTCAAGGGAACGCTTCTTTCCACTGAAATAACTACTGGCCTAACATAGTACTGATCCTCTATAACTGTTACTATTTCCATCCCTTAGGTTGTGCTCTGTGATTAGTGCCTGATTGACTATCACAAAAAATTGGTAGGAAAAATACATTCACCTTCATATAGATGGCGTAAAGGATTCCATCCTTGAAGCATCTAAAATTTGAATGCTCATCACCTGCTAGAAGCAGTGAAAAGTACTTCAACTCTATGAAATGCACTGAATATTCCATAACTGACATAGAACCCTACTCAAGATGCATGAAATATCTAGCTTTGTCATATAGTAGATTTTGAGGATAGAACTGGTCATAGAAGGCAGTCTGAAAATCAACCCAAAGCATGCCCTGATGACGACTGCCTGGGTAATCACATCCCACATGTTGAACTCTTAGAGGTAAGAGTGTTGGCTCAAGGCCCTCTATATCTGCAGCATGGTCGTCTTCACCCTCCTAGAATATAATATAAGGGCTTCATGGTGGCATTGGTCTAAAAATGCCAAGAACATTCCTCAGAACAAGATTAAACAGAAATATATCATTATTATAAGAGGATGAACATAGGGAAAACTCACAACCCACGAAATACTACCCCAAATACCATCTTAAATGGCTAGGAATCAGTAAGTTGTCAAGTATAAGTTCAATATCATTTTACATTTAATTACCAGGTTAACTCCTTTACCTTTCATAAACATGAAAATGTGGGATGAGGATGTGTAACAAATTCATTTTAGATTTCATGATTCACATTATAAGGGAAATCTATTATTGGTGAATCAATTATCATACACCGATCTCAAGAAATGACACCCATTTATTCATAGAATAATGGCTCAACTGGGTAAATTACTCATCCCAACCCATGAGGTCCCAAAGACCTCATGAATTGACAGTAGAAATCACTCAATCACAACCAATGGTAACACAAGCATAATCTAACTATCACAACATCACTCAATAATCATAGGCATATCAATAAATAAAAAATAGTGAAATGCACCTATATTACATGCTGATATGCATAACATGAAAATTCTAGGTGCCTATAATTATGCATGTAACAATGCTCCTTTCCCTCATATAATTGGGCCAAGGATGATAGAAAATCATCAAACAGATTAATAATTTACAACACCACATAGTATGTTCATCCCCAAATGGTGAAATAATATCAACCGTTATAGAAAAAAATAAGAACAAAAATTACAATTTAGGAAGCATAGTTTTTACCCTAAACATGGTTTTGTGAAGCCCAAGAATGGATTATGACCAAGCCCCAAGAATTATTAATCTCTAACATATTGTCTCTAAATAGAAAAATAAGAATGGAACCTCATATGATACCACTTTCAGACATCTTGGACATGGGTGCCACTTAAAGGGTGCCCTGAGACTAATGGTCCACATGGCCTCAAGCACATCTCACCGAATGCCAAGGCTGTCGACTAGTGGCGATGTCCTAGAGTGTGTCCTTGGGGAGACTATGACATCATTAAAAAAGTGCAGAATAGCGGATGAAAGTAAACTTTGGTAAATAGTGGAAGAAATATAAAAAATAGAAGGCAGAGCAGAAAAATAAAGATAATAGTAACAATAACTGAAATAACCATAATTGCATTCTACAACTAATTATATTTCATTTAAATAGAAATCTGGAAAAATTGATACATGAGAGAAGACATAACATGTTCCACATAAGTATAAAGGGAATCAAGGACTATCTCCAGCATCCCAAGCTCTGAATAAGTAATTACTTATCGAGTTCCAAACTAAACAACAAACCATCAAGTGTTTGAAGTCGTATGCTTCCCTGTATCAACCCCAGCAACCGTGTAATCTACTATGGGTAACAAATGGAAGCTGGAGAGGGTTTGAGATAGATCTCAGTGGTCCTCCATCAACAGTGTCTATAACATTTGGAACATGTAGTGTAAATGTAACCAAGTGCAAGAATGCATATATAAAGTAAAGTAATACAGTGTAACTAAATACCCAAATACCTTCTTCAGCCCTCATCTAAGGTATGAACATGTAAAAAGATTCATTATTTTATTATTAAATTTTTCTAAATAATTCACATGTTAACCATTGCAAAGGTTCCAAGTTGTAATAAGGTAACATGTAATGATATTTAGTGGTGAATTCCCAATGTAATAACTAGGGAAACATAGACATCAAGGGTCACCAACTCAGTAATAACGGTAGTCTAGCATGGGGTAAGAGTGTAATCTAAGGAGAATAGTATAAGGAATTCCACATTAAGGCACCTACTAAGTATGAGGAGTTTATCAATGTTAAAATGGGGCTAAGCAAGAATTGGGCCCGATGGGATTTAACTATGGCACCAACTTTTCAATGTTGCATCCAAGGAGTGTATCAAATGCATCATCTAATAATATGTAAGGGATCCAAAAATGTTATACTTGTCATACAAATAATAGACAAGTATTGGGATCTAGGTGGGTCTTAATCAAAGAAAAACATATCCTTGAATCAGAATGGGGTTACCGAGTGCTCATCGAATTCTTTGATCAGAATCCAAGGAGAGCTCAAGTCAGGCCATTCCTATTTAATTTTGAAGTCATAATAATTCATTTGTTTCAATCATTTCCTTTAATTAGTGTGATAAGGTCAGGTAGCATGCAACCTTTTTTAATCAAGTAATTTTGTTCAAGCCTTTCCTTTAATTAGTGTGACAAGTCCAAGTAGCATGAAACCATTCATTTAATCCATTTAATAAACATTCAATATTCAAGGTTCATACCTCTACCTTCCATTAATGTGGTAATGGGTTATATAGATATGAAACCTACCATTGAATTACATTTAAGGCCATGTCATATAAATAATATACTATCCAATTCACATTGCACATTTTATTTTACAATTTAAGCACTTACATTATGTCGGTCAAGTGGTGAGCATACATGTTACTTTAGATTATAAAATTCTAATTATGAAAAATCTATTTAATATAAAAATGCTTACCCATATGAAGTTCATTCTAAGGCACACCATAATTTTGGCTCAAACATGTCAAAACACTAAAATGAAAATTATGGATTCACATCCAACATGGGATGAATGGAGTTGTGGGAATAACCAATTATAACTAATCCCATATTTGGAAAGAGTGTAACCATTTGGTTATGTTGATTATAACCATAGAATATAAATTTTGTAAATGGAACCCGCTGAAATCTGTGGGGGCCACACAAAAATTTTAAAATCAATGAACTTTAGGGATGAGTTATAGAACACCCACATTATGCTTGTATGACTATCCTACTACAGTATTAGCCCTTGGTTTGGATTTGATTAGGGTATATCTTAGAAAATGAGAAAAATAACCAAACCCTGATAGCTAGTTCAAGAGAAAGAGAGAAGAGTAAAAGCTTAAACAGAATCATGTACATATTATAGCACATCCAACGTGAAAATAAAACCTCAAATAGATCTCAGATGAAGGATATCTCTTGATTCCTACCTTAGGTCTTCAAAAAGATCCAAAATTATAGAAATTGAGGCTAATCCCTCTTTTTTATGGATTAGGTATGATAATGAGGGTTAATTAGAATATTAAGGGCAATTTGGTAAAATTACCCAAACAAATAACATGTGCACGATTTTTCTGCACAGTTACTTGGGAAGAAGGGACGCTCACATTTTTAGACCACATGGTCATGCACCAACATTTCAAGGTGGTTCTATCCGAAAAAACATAATCCACATGGTTTTCCAAACCGTGCGGCATTCCTACACGGCTTACTTCAAACCGTGAGCTAGGCCTATTTTTTCAAAAAAATATGGGTTTCAGGCTCCAAACAATCCCCAAACACTCGTAATGTATTTAGTAACCCATTAGTCATCCATATTAGGTCCAAAATAAAATATTAGACTATAATTTAAAGGATATATACCTTAGTGAAAAACATGGATCTTACATATGGAATATCAAAATACATATTTATCTGGTTGAGAAACCCTTACATATTAATTTAAGGTTTTTTTATTTTTCATTTTATTAAAAATAGAAAAATTTCAGAACATATCTCTCAATTATCAACTCATCTTATATTTTTTTCAATTATATCAAATAAACTCAAAAACCTTTTTAAACATAAAAACATTAAAATATTATAATAATTGTCACATATGCTTGAAAAAATACAATACACCCTCTATAATTAAAGGTCTTTTCTAATCACACGTTTTTAGATTTATTATCAACCCCGTTAAATTTCAAAATACTTCATAAAATCACAACCATTCTCAAAGTGAAAACTATTAAAACCTCATTTTCAGAAAAAAAAAATTCTATGATAATTTCTTCCATTTCTAACAAGAAATATTTGGATAAGTGGTGTTCATGATTCCAATAAAATCACTAGTTACTCCCCATTTAGAAGTAATATCATCTATGGATTTAAAATAGTAACACACAAATATTTTTACCTTTATACCCCTTTTATAATAGAATTATAATTAAATTGGGGCATGCCAAAATACCTTATATGGCAGGGTAAAACTGAACATTAATATTCATCTATAAGGCATTAAATATTCCCTTTGGGAATTAATATATCAAAATATCTATAATTTTCTACCTTTTATAAATAAATTATAGCCTCACATTACCATTTGAAACTATCTACAAGGTGAATTGATATCTGATGTTAATGTGTTTAGATCTATAGTTTTTTATGAAATTCTTAAAAAGATTATTTTCGCTTCAATTATAAAATGATGTTTCTACAGATTCACAATACCAAGCTTATAATGATAAAACATCTCTATCATCTAGATCATTTGTGAAGATTAAAATGTAGTAGCCACATAATCATCCTCCTTAGTGTTCAATTTTAGTAATTTTTTTTTCAATTATATATCACATAGATTTATTTTATAAATAATATTCCATATGATGTAAATTAAATTTAGTCACAAACTCCAACTCAGTCAACATATTTATATCTAGAAAAATTATATTTCTCAATATTTTTGTGTATCAACAAAAAATTTATAGTACCTTTTATCTATTTGATAACTCCCTTGGATACCAGTATGTGTGATCCTTTTATATCAATTTGATACCTTTTATACAATTTCACTTCATAGACAATGTCAGGTGATGATGTTATCAAATAATGATAACTACCAATCCACCTTCAAAATTAATTCTAATTTAAATTTTGTCCAACAATATCATTTTTTCTCTTTAACCAAAATTATTTTCCTATGGACACATATTTTGATTCTTCTATGTTGGAAATTTTCAAAAATAACTTCATATATTTTCCCTGGGATAGAAAGATAGGATATCTCTTCTACCCTACATAATATCTTAGAGAAAAACTCACATCCCTGAGCATAAAAAGGCCACAATGCCTTTTGATTTTCCTTGAAATCACCTAACAGGAAATATTTTTATCTAATTAATAAAAGATATAATTGATATAGATAATAAAAATAATGGTACATGTGATCATATCATTCAAATAATTATTTCTATCAACTATTATTTAGTATATTTAATTTCTCTCTTGGGGAAATCCAATTTTCAATAGTAAGAAATTGGTGAATTATTTAGCCTAGAGAGATATTTCATCAATATACACACCAAACTTCATACACTATTAATAAAAAAACCATTAGTCTTTTTAGTGTATACTTACTCTTTCACGAGTCTTATAATGTTTCTTGAATCACCACCTTTTATATTGTGTTTTTTCTAAATACCCACTTGGTTCTAATGAAATTCCTTCAGTATGGTCTTAGAGAAAGATATTAAGTTTAATTTTTTTCCATAAAATTTAGATTCACATTAATTTCATGTATCTATTTTTTCTGTTAATAAGCTCAGTAACTATTTTTGGATAAACTTGATAAATAAGTGTTAATCTGTTTTCATGTCTCAATCTTTATAGACTGAAATTGTGTATTATGATTTCCAATTTTATATTAAAGTTACATATGCTTTATCAACCTATAATGCCTCAATTATTAGTATCTAGTATTATAATCATCATCAATATAATGACATGAATTAGCTTATATATGATCTATTTCATTTTTACTTTCTTTATCATTAATTTGTTTTAAAATATGAATGTCATTCAATTTTTTATTTAATGAATCCACTTCATTTTCAACAAAAATGTTAGGTTAATTTTATAATCTTCACATCATAAATATAAAAAAAATCTATAGCCTTTTTTCCATCAGATAGATATAATTTTGTAAGATTAATATATAATGAGGAATCCTTCCTCAATTTTCCCATTAAATTTTCCATGATATGAATTTTTTATCATTATAAACAGAGACTACCGCACTATAAAAAACATAAATTTACGCTTATTATATTGCTAAAATTTATAACAAGTAATGGTGTTTTTATTCCTAAAAAGAAACATATTTTTAATTTACACAATTATACTCATAACTTCTCTCTAGAAGAGTTTGAGACTTTATATTCAGCCAGCATAGTTCTTCAAATGTTAGTAGAGCTTCTATTTTTCATCTCCATAACTCTATTAAGATAGGGAGAAATATAGAGAACTATACCAATAATTTATCCTATGCACAAAAAGATATAAATAATATTTATTATTATTTAAATCCCTTATATTATTAGTTCTCATCATCTTGATATAGACCCCCATATCCTTCTCATTATCTCTTATAATATTTTTCAATATTTTCATAGCTTATGATTTTTGATTCATAAACATCACATTAGTCATTATAACAAAATAATCATAAAATGTTATTAAATAATAATAACTAATTTATTATTCATTTATCATTGGTATATATAAATATTTTTTAATCAATTTATGTGTCTTAGTATACTAAATTTCCTATTTCTTATGTCTTCTATTGGTTATTTTTCTTTTTTTACAGATTTAGAAAAAATTATCTCTTTCTCCCCTTAGTTTAACTATGTATCTCCACAAATCTCATAATATCATCTTTCATGAAATATTTTTATCAATATATCATATTCTTCTAGTTAAAATCTTGTTCTTATCCTTTGACCTCAAATAGATAGATTCTTCTAAATTCCTAATCTGAAATAAATTTCCATCAATTCTTTCTCCATTAGTGATAAATATTCCATCCTAAATTATTTTGTTAATTTATTATTTTTATAGAAAATTATTGTATTCCCATCATAATATTTATGAATAAAACTAAATAAATTATGTATGAGTCTATAGACAAACTAATCACCTTTTTATATCAATTTTTGATCACAAATATTAGTAGTCCCAATACCTCTAATCTTTAAAAATTATTCATTCCAAAAAATTGAATAAACCACTATCATATTATTAAATTTTATTAAAGATATTTTTTTAACATAATATAATATATAAAAACTTAGTCACATGTATCTATGTATTTCTTCTCTTTATTAATTTAGGAACCACCTCAAAAAATTATTTTTTAACTTTATATCATCTCTCAATATTCCAATATCTTGTAGTATGATGATTTTTTCTTTGAATAATTTTCATTCATTTATAAAAACAACCATGTTTCTAATATCATCCACATATTTCATCCAAGAAATCAATCTATTCTAATTATGAATTTATGAATGATTTATTTCACATTATTTTTATTCGTAGAATGTTTTCTCGTTTTATTGGGATACCCCCAATAAATCGTACCTTATCTAGCTCCATTGAAAAGTCATTTAATATAATAAAATACTTTTTTCTACCCAAAAACTCTATAAAACGATCAATGTCCATTAAAAACTCATGTTCTATAAGTGTGACATGTTTTTCTATAAAATAATTCTCATTTTCTAAGTGAATTTCAATAATTGTTTGTTCCTTTTTCTTAGAAATATATATGTTTAAAACTCACCCCAGGTACCATTGATATGAAATTGATGATTTCAATATTTTTATAAACCTAAGATAGTATAGTTTTTATATAAAGACATATATTTTTAGGTGAAACAATGTTGGTAACATTAAAATAAATAGGGAAAACTTTTAACTTATTCTTTGATATGGACATCACAACATCTTGATATGATTCTACCTCAATATTAAAAACATTATTATAATATTCTTTTATTATCTACAAATTATTTTCACTAATAAGACACTTGAAATGTGTCTTAATAAACTCTTCTCCCTTTAAATAAAATTTTACAACAAGATAATTCAAAAATTTATCTTGTTATATAGTTATTAAATTTAAATTCTCAATTTCAACAATGTATTCATTACTCTCATTGAGTAATTCATCATTAACTTCACTATATTATTTAAATAAAATTATTATTTTATTATGTTTGGAATTTGTATCAAGAAATACTTCATGATAAGATTTTAATATATATTCCACGTATCTCTCTTTATTCTACTGAACATTTTTAGATGTCTTTTCATGGTCTTCACCATGATCCATAAAGGTTTTATATTTCCCTCTAAAAACTTCATCCTCTAATTCAAAAATCTATAAAAAAATTTCATCCTATTCTTATTTTCTCATAAAATTTAATTTCATACTTCTTGAGAACTTCATATCAACAATGTCATTTTTTAGGTTTTTCTACATAATTTTTGAAAACATCTTCTTCTAGATAATGTGACAAAGTTGAAACATTTTCCATCCATTGATAATAAACTAGAAAATTATGAATTCAACAACAATTAGAATAATTTTTAGGAAGATTAATTTTTTATTTAACTATTTCTCTTCTAATTATTTTAGAAATAAGAGACATTATTTTATTATTATAATTATATCATTCACTATTGTTTTTCAAGTATAACAATGATAAATTATTTATTACTTTTAGTTTGAGTTTATTCAGAACATTGAATTATGTATCCTCCTTGATTTTATTAATAAACACAAAATTTTAACACATTTCACTATTAATAATAATATTACATAACTAATTAAGAGGAATATAATCCATTTCTTCCAATATAGATTATTTAGGATCAAACCTATCAGTGAAATTTCTAATCGTTTTCTTGAAAATAGTATAATCATCCATTGTATCAAAAAAACTAATAATTTTACCTCTAATATAATTCAATCTTATAATATAATCATAAATTGTATCATCATAATCAATTATAATATCTTTAAACAATTCCCTCCAAACATGATGTTTTATTTTTTCCCCTATGTAATTTCATTGAAAAAAGTAAGAAAACTTATCCCACATTCATTTTTATGTTTTGATCCCCATTAGTTTTTTATAAACACTTATAAAAAAGGATAAGAATATTTTGTACATTACATTTCTATAAATATTTGTATTCATTTTTTATATAAATTTCATATTATTATCTTTCTTGAAAAGTTTAACACCCACTATAGTAGAATCCTTAACTTCTAGGGGATGAAAAAAATAGGTATCATTATATTTTTCCAAACATGGTAGTTTTATCCTAGGATTAATATAACACCATTTTAGTTAATATAATTTTTATCCTCCATCTTCATCTTCAGACATGGTAGGATCTCTCAATGAGAACCATTCTATGATACCAATTGATGTTCCAAGATATGTTATAATGCATCAATGAGAGGGAAAGGGAGAATTAATCAATGATACTTTCTTTATAATTTTTTCATCAAAATTTACCTTTTAGGATTATTAAAGTTTCATTCCAATATATGTATAAACATTCACTCTTGGATATATGAAATGGAATTAATAGACTATAATGAATTGATTTTTAAGAGGTACATCTCCCAATATGGGAGACTACACATTACAGGGTTTAGGTTGTTTCACATTACAAATATTTTCTCTCTAATAAAAAGTCTTATTATAATATCAATCTCTGATAGCTCTCTCTCCCTTCTAATCCAAAATCTATAGATTGTTATTAAAAATTTTGTATCCAGCCAATTTAAAACTAGAATTCAAATATAATTAAGAACGTTACCAGAAAACTTTAGAAAACTATATTATCTGTATAATTTATTCTTTATTATTTAAAAATACTCAATATCATAAAGTATTCCTCTTCACCAAAATATTTGAATCCAGATTATATAGAAAAACACAAAAAGATCAATAATATTGAACTCGATCAAAATCTCTTTTTCTCAATAATTCACACATTCAACATATTGGGTCTTTTAGATTTTTACTAGATCAGGTCTCATTCACAACAATTATTATAATATTTCTAATTAATAATATATTATCATCAATAGATCTTAAAATTTTATGATAATTAAATTATAAATATTAAAATTAATATAAGAAAGTGTGATTATGGTATTTTTAATTCCTTGAAGGGACGATGTGAATTTTATACCACATTCCTCGATATATAACTGTACTCATGGGAATATCTCCATTAAACATTGACATACATCTCATACATATACATGAACATCACTAGTGAAGGGCTAATTTTTTGGTAAATGTTTAAATATTAATCCTTAAAAATATTTCAAATATTCATAACTAATATCATTAAAATTATCTTAATATTCTCCTTCCACAAAATCAGGACACACTTAACTCTATGTTTACATTATAACATGTACTGATAATATTGAGGCCTGGTTATCTTCTCTATGGGCCATAACTAGATCATCATATTCATTATTTATCATTTAAAACAGCTGAATGAAGAAGTATTATAAAATTATTTATGAAATTCAAACAACTAATGAATATTTGAAGCGTCATTTGTATTGCTTCTCCACCAATAACACATTTTTCTCAACTGATAAATCTTATTAAAGAAATGGACTGTCATATATATTATAATGGATCTAATAATTTAGTAAATTTTACATTAGGAAAATATTATATATGTTATGAAATCATAGGAAACACTATTTTTTATCTATAAAATTTTACATATCTTTATATTCTTCTATATTTTCTTCATTTTTTCATATACTTCATCAAATATCTTACACATACCACAAATTTCATACATATCAGTGTAAGTTTTTACATTGTTTCATTTTCTCATGAATTATAGTATAAATCTTATATATCTTCCAAAATTATTACATATCAATAAATCATTACATATCATGTAGAGAAACCATTATGTATCATAGTGTAGATTCTAGATTACATTGATATTTTTTCATTATTAATGCCCTTATATATTTTATTTTAAGATCCTTAAAAATTCAATAGAGGAAACCTTGTGTATTAATTTATGGTTTTTATCTTTACTAATTTCTCCAAAAAACAGAAACCTTGAAAACATCTCTCTAGGGTATTAATATTGACCTCTATCACCTTGACCAATCTTAAATGAACTCAAAAACATTATCAACACCTGAAACACTTTCTTAAAAACTTGTAATGATTATAAATTAAATCATAAATAAATTTATATATTTTTATAATAATTTATATTAAAATATATGTTATATATATATAATTATATAGGTATTAAAGATCGAATTTATGTAAAAAATTTATATAGTGTATAATGGATTTATATAATATATTTAGATATTTTATTTACTGAAATATATATATAAAGAAAAAATTAAATATATACCAGAAAATGTTTATATATATATACATATATACATATATATAAATTTAAATAATATATTTTTATATTATATTTAAATGATTACTTCTTTATAGACTTAAATTTATTATGTATTTTTATATAATTACACATATCGTTACCTATTTACAAAAATATTTTTATATTGTTTATATACATTTTATTTATATAATGTAGTCATAATTTATTTACATTATAGTCACCCAAGATTTTACTAGATGATATTTGAACTCAATTTTATATTTCAAAGTCCCAAAATTGTCCAAGGGGTAAGTCAATAAATTTACCATACCATAAGGCCTTAGAATAATTATCTTATGGTTGTATTTATTATAGGGTGTAGATTTTACACACATGATGATCTGAAGTTGAATTTTGAGTGTATCATGAAGTTAATAAAATTATTTTAATTAAAAAAACCAATATTTTATACTCCCCATGTTAATTCAATGTAAAATAAATTTTCTAAATAAATTTAGCATCCAGGTAAAATTATAACCCCTCGATTGTATCTGAAACATGTGTTTTACCATTGCAGAGATATCACATTTATTCACATCATGGACCCCAGGTCTTATCCATTATTGGAGGATTAATATATGTTTTAAAAAATTAAAATCTATTATATTATTAATTTTTCCTTAATAGGGAAATGATTATCTATACCTACACAATATATCTATATAATGATGTTTAAAATAATCCTATTGTAAGATTTTATACCCTAAGATGCACTGATACGAGAGTAGTGAATTAGGGTATCAATGTTTTATATTACCTTAAAAGGATATTTTCCCTATATTGGTATGAGCTTGTTAAACTTTTGTGACTGAAATACCAATAGGAAAATATAGAAGTAAACTAGTACACATTAATTTTTACTTATTTCACCATTAAGGAATAGTCTAAAGAGCATACACTGATTTTTTTCATGACAATATGCACTGATATTTAACATATTTTCCGGATTAAAATTTTTCATTTCTAGTCACTCATTTTAATGTGGTGTATTTTATTTACAAAAAATTTACGGGAAACACAAAATATATCTTGGATCACATTTATCAACTCACACATTCTCACAGATTTTGTTGAATTCTTTCTCAGTTTATCAAATTGAAGTACCCTCCCTCATTGTCAAGATTGGTTGAATGAAAATAAGCATATATTCCAGAATTTATATTTCAATAAACTCCTTGATCAACCAAAGAATCACTTAAAATATTCATGAAAACAATTATTTCTCAAAACTGGATGTTATGAAAGTATTACATGTAACACTATTCTCTATGTGAATTCATCAGTTTAACACATCCCTAATAGTCCCCCCCCCCTCATGACTTTATAATTCTAAAATAGTTGTGAGAGTCCTTCCATGTTAATAGGTCATGATTCTCTTTTTTATTACCACTATACCCAAGGCCTTCAGTTGGAATTATTTATGTGAGGCCTTACTTGGGAATCCTCTTAGTTAGTGATTCCATTCGTCTCTTCCCATGTGTCTCATGTTTGTGGACACCTTCTAGAAATAAGGAAAATGTATCTCATCTCAAAATCTTCTTAATCCACTCAATCTTATCTAATTTTATTAACAATGGTGAATTTATATTCCAAGACAAAATGAATAAATTGACAATTCATTATATTTTTATTTCAACCATCGCCAAAAAAACTCACCATACAAAGGTATATGTTTTTACCTTTGAAACATAGACTTATGACCTTTTGATATGGTATATTTCACATGGTATTTTGAACTTCATTTCATGAACCACCTGATTTTATGTTGTATTTATAAAAATCTCCACATTGGGAACATAGACATCACCCAGCATCAGGAGAATCCTCTGAAGTCCTTTTTATTCTCACATGGTCATGTGGTTCCTCATGAACCAACTTCCACAAAATATATTTAATTTGTCTGAAAAAAATCCCTCCTCAAATATTCTATTGTAACACTCATTACACAGTCTATGTGGTTCTTTTTTCATAAGTGTTCCACATGAACTTCTACTTCTTGTGCAACATCCATAAACATACTTTCCCGATTCTTTTTAACTTAGATAGTCATCATATCTAAATGAACTTTATTTATTCAATTTCTTTGATCACTCCATAAATGGGTTGAAAATAAACACAACATCAACCCCCAATCCCAAATAACCTTGGTTCCAATATCCTCCACCTTTGGGATTATTGAAAATTCAAGATGAAATCCAATTTGTTAAAAAATCAACATAGAAAGATAATATATCATCTAGTAATATAATTCACAGTTATAAATGATATATATATATATAAGTTTAATATAGCATTCCTTTCTTTATTCTATTCCTCCTTTCCAAACATTACTTATCTCCATGCTTGATCACCTTCCATTATTTTCACAAGCAACACTACCAATCCATATGAATTGTATATGCTCCTAACATAAATTCCATAAACTCCCTATATATATCATATAAATCTCATCTAGAATAAAAAAACATGTCACATTTAATAACATTGAATTTTCAAAGAGTTTCTCTCTCCCTTTGATAATAAACCCATAGAAAAATAACCTTTCAATCCAAAATAAATTAATAAAATATATAAAATAGGGATATTGGAGTAATTCAAACCACACTGAGTTGAAAGATGTAGTTTAAAATTGATGTTTAACCAGTGGTTCTTAACATTCGGTGAGCCAAAAACTACATCATGTTTCCCATCACAAGTTCATTTTTTCAAACATGATTCACAGTGATGATTCCATGCTCCAAATTTTCATTAACGAAGTTATACATAATATAAATATTCATTGAATAGGACTGTTACAATAGATTTTTCATGATATCAACCACACAATTGTTGTCATATAAAATATCATTCACCTAGTTCACCTCTTCACCAATATATTTTAGCTATTACTTCATCCAAAAAATCTAAGTACATGCCTTAGCCACTGATATATATTCTTATTCTTCTATAAAAATTGAATTTCTATTCTATTTTCTTCTCAATCAGCCCACATATTTATTTCTAATGAATAAAGAACCACAACCCATGTATTTTTTATCCACCACATCCCAAGCCCAATATTCATAAAAATTATAGAAAAATTATGATCCTTTAGGAAATCAAAGAGAAAAGAAATTGAGACTTATTTGGATTTACATCATTATCAGTTTAGCTACTATAAGATGCTTCTTGTTCATATTACTCTAGTGTAGATATTCTAACCATTTTGAAAAAAAAAATATCTAACCATATTGCATTCAAATATAGAAATATTTCTATTGTACTCCTTTGTATGGTGGGATCATCAAATTTCCCATACTTTTTCTAGAAAATAATTTTTCGAAAAACAATCAAATTAAACACATATTTGGAATAATTAATTTTGAAATTATTTGGATGGTCTCCTAAAAAATTTTCATTAGACAGGAAAGTGTATACTGATTTCTGTTTCTTATATAATCACAAAAATTATGTGATATCACCAGTGATGGAAATTTAAAATTTAAAATTCATGTAGTTCTAAAACACTTCTACTAATTTTTACTTAATTATAAAAAGATGATATCATCTACATACATAGGAACCATAAACTAGTCTTCCTTATACATATTTACATAAATATTATGTTATAATACACCCCTTTTAACTTATTTCTTCTTTAAATACAATTAAAACTAAGAATGATATTCTTGTGGTTCCTTCATAAGACCATAAAGATCCTTCTACATTATATAAAAATTCGTTTCACATTTCTAATAAAAAATCCTACTAACTGATCGATGAAAAATTATTCCCCAATATCTCCATTTAATAATTACATTTTGATAACCACCTAATAAATTTTGTAACCCCATTGAATTTATATAGAAAAAAAGATCATGATTGACTCTTGTAGGGCTTTTGGGGAAAGCATTTCTTTAAAATTTGCACCTTTGATATATCAATTTACTTTACCAACCTTGTATTCCATAAATCTAATTATATTTTCATGATTGAATCTAGTTTGCGTACTCCATTATCTATATTTATCATTCTCATTATCTAGATTTGTGTATTACTATCTCAAATTTTGACTATTGGATTTACCACATTTCATATCTCTCATATGTTGTAAATAATATTTTTTATCTAAAATAACTTCTTTTTATGACTCATCCTGAATGTCTTTATCATTCACACTTGTCACTATAGATACAAAAAGTATTCTAAATTCATTTTATTCCTATTATTATTTATAAAACAAATTTTATCATTCTTGCTTATAGAGTTTTTTATATTTTTTCATCAATGACATTGAAATCATTACTCTCCACAATTTTTCTAAGCCTATTTACAAAGCCTTTTTTTCCTTAATAATTATTGAGTATCCTACATATACTACATTATCTAAAAAATGTCTCTATATTAAATAATTTCATAATTTTATATTTATCACAAACATCCAAATACTAGAATATGCTTTAAAAATGGCTTCCTTCGGCACCACATTTCATATGGTTTGTTCTATTTACTAGGGATAAGAAATTTATGATTCTAAGTGAAAAGTGCACCTTGTACAAACTCATTTTATTTGTGGTGATAAATAACACCTTAAATGTGTAATATATTGGCCATAATTTTCATCAACTAATTTCTTAGTTCAACAAACCCATTTTATTATGGATTTATCACATATGAAATATTTCTTTTATGTTTCTTGATATAGTTATCATGTTTAATGTAGTTATACTCTATTGGGTTTCAAGACCACAACTTCATAATTATATACTTGGACTCATTTTTTACTAATCTAAGAAACCTCTTGATGCATCCCATGACTTATATATTTGGTTTCATAAACATGGTATAATAAATTATAGAATATTCACCAATGAAAGGAATGAAATATATATCTCTATCCATATGTTTTAGATTTATTCAACTAACCCCATATGTTAGTGTGACCTAGATCAGGAGGGTTATATACCTTCTTGTTCTTATGTGGATACATATTTCGTACCATTTTTTCTCACATGTAAGCCACGCATGTTTTTTCGTAGCCTCTCATCATATATGGTATGTCAACTATAGCTTTGGTCATGTTTAATTTTTCTAGGCAATGTTGTTGTATTTGACTAAATCTATAATTACATAATTTTTTTCTTCATCCACTTTAAGGATACATGAATTTCTATGACTATATATCAGTCCTATATTATCATTAGTTATCTATCATATCATAATATATTTCCCATCTTCATCTTTTATGAGATACTATTTCTTGATAAATTAAACCTCAGGACTAGAGTCACACATTTTACTTTCACTTATAAGGTTTTCTCATAACCTAACCACAAGGATAACTTTATTATTTATTAATTTATTATCATCTAATTTAATATTAAAGTTCCTCTTAATCATCAAGTATCCATCATTTTGAATAAAATAGTTCCATCAACACTACCTTTATCATTTTATAAGATATTTATATTTCCTTCCAGGTGAGATGAACACCAGTTATCAAGAATCGTGTTGTTAGGTTTATTCATTAATTTCAGAGAAATTTCATCTAGCTTCACCATCTCAATATTTTTATTTTACATTCACTGTATCCTTAGTTTATTTGTTCTACATTTAAATACAAGATAAAAATATGTTCATTTTACAATAATTCAATATGGTAAACATTTCATATCAAAATAGTCCCACAATGCTAAAAATTTAAGGATGAGTTCCATTTAGTACAAGTATTATAAGAAACATATTTTATAACCTTCTTGAAAATTTATTCCTATTTGAGGGACACTAGAATCCATTATATAATTTATATAAATTATAATCATCTTTAAAATTTTGTGAAACTAAAACTCAAGGAAAAGGTGATCTTAGATGTATAGTATGGGTAAACATAAAAGATAATATTCAATAATAATAAGTGAACATAAGGCAATAATTTGGGAGTTGTAAAATACATAATAATGTGATACCAAATAAATAATAGATCATAAATCATGGAATAATTAATTGAATAGCATATAAGTGTAAAATATTAAAGAACTTTTTCATAATCTTTGCATGTAACATATAAATAAAATAATGGTAACATAGAAAGATACAATTTTAATTAAAATAATAATCCTCTTAAGAAATTTCAATATTACCACACTTAAGTGAAATAACTCATTATTTCCACACTATAAAATTTGACCAAACTCATTATTCCCATGCATGTGTGAATAAACTAATTATGTTCATGAATGTCTATTTTATGAGATATCATTTTAAACCAATGCATTGGACGGTAATATTGGACCCCACCTATCATTATCCTTACATATCTTCCCATAATAAATAACCATATAAAATAACCCATATAATGAAAATATGTTTTAAATCAATTTAAAATAAAATAATATAAAGAAAACAATCATAATTTAGTTAATAAACATGATAAACCCATGTAATATAAATGTACATACAATGATACAAAATTAATTTCTATCTATAGACCATTAAATAAACTATATGGTATTTACACCAAATAGAAAAAGGGTATTTAGTTTATTCAATAGTTTCACTAATCTTTTGTGTAATGAATTCTAGATAAACAACCTTTAGTCAAAGGAAGGAAATATATTGTGTTCGTATAGGAAAGGAATTAAATGAAAAATAATTTATATTAATGGTGGATGGATATTCAAGGGAAAGGAAGATATAAATATTTTTTATTATATAAAATAAAATTTTATAAGCTATCCTAAGAAATATGGTGAATGGTATCTTTTACATAATATCTTTGATCAATCATAATATATGTCAAACGATTTTGAGTTTGTTGAAAATAATTTTTTTGGACCATTAAGAAAATATATTTGGAAATTAGAGATATTCTTGATCATTTTTCAAATATTTATTTTTAAGTAGAAATGCTTTATAAAAAATGAGAATATGAATTTATTTTATAAAACATCTATAGGTATTAAAAAAGTTTTATAAAATAAGATAACATGTAATAATGTTTTGTTAATAGAGAAGAAGATAAAAGGGGGTAAATTTCAAGCATTAATGAAAGTGACCAACATGAAAATGGTTAAGAATTTATTTGAAACATTATAATAATGCTATGTAGTATAAAATTTCCTTAATCAGTTATTGAAGAATATATAATAAGATTACAATAAGTATCCAATGAATATGGTCATGGTATGGAAGTATTGATGAACCAAAAGAATAGGTAGGGTTATTTTCATTACACCATATAAAAATGATCGAGGGGGAATATGTAATAGGTATAAGATGAGTAAAACCCAAAAAATGATTATAGTAATATAAAATGATAGGTTATTATATAGATAATCATATATATGCCCAAAATTCATTATCTTTTTAAAGGAATCTCTATTTCAAAATGACCTTAGTGACAAAACAATAATGGTATTATTAACATTAGAATCAATGAAGATTTATCAGAATATCATAATTTAGAAATTAATATATCATGAAATGGAAGGTATTTTTATACATAAAGGTAATCAACTAACAAATACACCATCTAAAATAAATGAGAGTACACAATGTTAAACATGTCTTGTTGAGATAAAAAAGAAATGAAGAAACCCGTTCCTTTTTTCCCTTATCAGTTGAATGAAATCTAAAATCATATGTAAAAAACCAAAATATCAAAATATTATATTTTATAACATTACGCATATACAGTACCTTTCATATAAATCATTTATGATCATTTATTATTAATATATTCTTTAATTATAGCTTAATGTTTTTCTATTCGGTGTTAGAAAATTTATTGGTTTCCCACATGATTTATGATGTCGATTTCAATACCCATTAAATGATACAAAGTTTAAAAATACCAATAAAAATATTAAGGTACTAGAATAGATAATTTATATTTATTTTTAAATATCTTACTATATTCTATAAGTGTTTTAGTAATGTTTCTTAGAATTGGAATTGGTGTTGCCTTATTTCATTATTTTTAGAAACTGAATAATAGATTTTAATAATAATTTAAATAAATTATGTAACCATATAAGAATGATATAAAAATAATTATCTTCTTATTAAATTATAATTATATTTTTATTTAAGTTCCCATTTCCATCCATCATAATATGTTTTAACATTGTTTGTATAGGTGGTTAAACTGACCCAAACATGAACATAGAAAAATTAATGGATGAGTATGGTTATAAAAGTGGTTTCATTTGGAATTATAAAAATATTAAATAATAATGAGGATATTTTATATATATTTTTAAGCTGGTGAAATATATTTTAACAGTACTTAGTAACTATGAAATATATTTTAGGAAACATTTTATGCATCACTTTGTGGACGCGTTAATCTACATAATGCACAATTAGCATTTTCATTTCCCGTGAATTAGAGGAAATATAGATGTATTATGATTATTTATTAATAATCATAATTATATTATATATTTCTCATTTTTTTCATCAATTACATCACAATAACCATGGAATAGAGTTAGTGGTGACAAATAGAGGATATCGCTTCATAGAGGTGATACTCCCCACAAACTTATGATCAACCTTATTTTGTTTTTATAATTAGATAAGAAAGAATAAATAATTGTTTTTCCATTAATATAAAAAATCATAATTATTATAATGATACAATTACAATGACAATATATTTTTTTTGGTAAAATAATTCCATATTCGATAAAAATTAATTAGATGGGAGACAATTACGTAAAAGAAATTAATCATATCTTGGAAGTATCATTGATTTTGATGGGTTTTGGGAAATAATTATATATCCTTTGGTGTATAAACAAAACTAGTTAATCATATTCTCACCTCAATCCCCATGAACATATTATCTACCCTTACCATTTCAACAACTTTAATTTTGGGTATTGAAAATATCCTAGCCTCCTTTATATGGGATGCAATCTCATATTATAAACACCACTAAGCATTATGGACGAATATGGTGTGATCGATGTAGGAAGGTGGAATCAATGTTAAGATTATGCTGGGTGAGGTACACGGATTTCATGCTATGCTGATATGTGAAGTAATTGAAGGTATAAAACTATAGGGAAGGCTCATAGCACAAAATTATGAGAATAACTACGACCTATAAAGAAGGAACTCATGTCCCCTATGGAACATGGTCCACCTAAACTTTTTGGATCTTCAATGCCATACCTGATGGATCTTCAGTAGAGGGAACATAAACTTCTTGCACCATCACTGGGTCAACTAAACCTTTCATTTCCTATGATTCCAAGTGTTGGACATGACATCTAGGCATGCAAGAGACTTTCCAAACATCACCCATGCTATCTTGGAAGAGGGTAAAAACAATATTTTTTATCTCATTGAGTTGTCTCCCAACACTAATAATTGTATTTTTTCAAGGTCATCATTTGGAATTGTTTCTTGACAGTACTATCATTAGCTATAGATGACACCAATGGATTCAGAAAGATGGGGTGATAGGTTATGGTGTATAGAAATATCTATTAAAATCATCCAGGTTTGAAGTATTTGTAACAAGGATTTACCCATTTATGATCTTGTCAATCTGTTAGGTATTTATCTTGAATCCAAGTGCTCATGTTGTGGGAACCCCTAGGGGGAGTCTTCCACTCACTTTTTTCAAAGAAACTTGGTGCACCCAGTGTGGTGTAGGTTCGAGGATATAAATTATTTTTCCTCTCATGTGTCAGTGTGAGAATTGTTTTCTAAATTATTATTTCATAGTGTATATAGAAATGGTATCAAGAATAATTATGTAGAATTTATCCATTCCACAGTGTGTTAGTTCCTATGGTGGGTTATGAAAAAAAATATCGATATAAAGGCATTTTTCCTTGATGATGACAATTGTTTCCAAAATAATTAGTTTTTTGATTGATTTCTCCCAACTCATCAGAAGCTGGAATGAGGCCCCCTCCCTTAGATTCATCACAATCACCATTCCATCCCTCCCATAAACCATTAAAACCCCATATGAATTGTGAATGTTTTTTTACACACTCACTAAAATTGATACAAACATAACATGGATGGTTAATGAGTCATGAGAAACATATTAATTGGTGGCCTAGTATGAAATACCAATGGTAAAATTATTCTTGATTTCACATATTTTTTTGAGAATTATGAATCTCTCCATGCTAAAGCTTAGGCATTTATTATAAGCCTTGATTTTTATAGTTAGAACAACATTTCTCCCACTATAGTTGAGATAGACTCTAAAATCATACATACAAACTTTCGTTTCATTTGTTACACTCTATGGGATGTCTCTTATCATATCCACAAGTTCAAAAGGTTTGTTAACAGCCATTTCTAGGTCCTTCACCCAAGGTGTGAGGTTAACAAATCCAAGAATTTTCTGTCATCCAAGGACACTCAAGGTGTATAACTTACATGCTTCTCTATTTTGGTCTTTTTTCCTTCAAAATGGATGTATATTGTCTATTGTATTCCGTTGGAATATGTTATTTTATACCCCCTTAGATTTACCTTTTGACCTTATATATCAGCCTAAGACCTTTATTTTTATAAAAATAATGATTATGATGATGATGTCAATTTCTAAATGGCTAAAAAACATGGGACATAGTTCTAGGGGATGTCAAATAGAAAAAAATCAAGGGCAATTTCAATTTAATAAGGGTGTAATTATGTAATGGGAGTTTCCCCTTTTATAAGTGAAGAAAATGGAACATTCATGAATACCCATTATTTTTTAATAATGGAATAACGTTATTCATGGGTTGAAGGTTAATAATGTAGAAAATATAAAGTTTATATAGTTTTGGGTTGTATAATACTCAACATCAATAAATTTGGAGACATATGAGAGTGATTTAAGGTTTTTATTTTTTTTTACTTTTTTAACATTTACCATAATTAGTCCTTTAATGTGCTAATAACTTCTTAAAATTGGTATTTAATTGTTGTGGCCAAATTTTAAATTAACATTTGTAATTATTTTGGATATGATAATATAAATTTTGAAAATTATTTATTAAAAAAAATTTATGGGTAAGAAAAATTAATTTTTTTATTAGCATTAATAATGAATTAAAATGGATTTTAGAAAATGTGTATTTTAAAGATTAAAATTTATGTGTATGTTAAAATGAACTGTTTGGTAATATTATATTATTTAAATTTTTTTACTATAAAATAAATAAAATTAATATTGATTTAAAATCAAGATAAACCGTAATTTTACAAAAAAATAATTAACTAAAATTTGAAAACTTTTTTGAATTTGAATATCATGTTAGTTAAGCTTTAAAAATTAAACATAGTTTTTATAAATTTAAAAAAATATTTTAAAATACTAGTTTTCAATAACTAAATAAATCTTTATCCAATTAAAAGTTTTTATAAACCTCTAGGTCCTATTCATATATTAGTAATGTCCTAAAGTTTACAGTTTTCCAAAAACCTATATTTCATCACTATTAACTTTAAAATCCATTATTTTAGAAAAATAAAAATATTCATAATCAAATATTTAGAATATTAATATAAATATATATTAATTATACAATATTAAAATTCATAAATTTAAAAAATTTAATTTTAATTGAAAATCAATAATATAAATGTAAACAACCTTTTTTGAGAAAATGATATTTTTTTACTTCATGTACATTTTATATTATTTCATATAAACATATAAATAATTTAATTTTGATATATTAGTTTAAAAATAAAAACATTTTCTAATATAATATACCTTTAAATCTAATCAATTAAAATTATTATGTTAAAATTTAAAACATTTTTAAAAAATATCTATGAAAGAAATAATTTTTAACATATTAATCAATGAAAAAAATATATAAGTATTTGAAATTAATTTTTTATTTATTCAATCTTATGACTATATTCTTCTCATAATATTAAAATATTTTGTTCATTTTAGTTAGGTGTTTTGTAAGATCTATGTTTATTTTGACACATGTTATCAAAGATAATATTAATCTAATTGATCCAAAATCTCATGTTGTTACATTGTAACCCTTAAATAAATTAAATCATCAAAAATTTTAAATATTAATAAATAATAAAAGCTGGAAAGGATATTAATAACTTATTTAATATTAATTTTATAACTTATAATATTGAATCTACCTAACTCTGTTATGATATATTATGTTACTTGTCTGGTTATAAACTACATTAAAAATTAATACAATCATTTATTCAGGTGTGTATATACCCTAATCATGAATTCCACAAAATATACCATTATAATATAAATATGAATCTATAATACATTAAAACATTTTGAAACCACACATTATTTTAGAAATTAACATTATATTTTACCCCTATATGTTATTAATCACTATTGCATAAAATCTAACACTATCCTTTTAAGGACATGGCCCCAAATACCCATAGTTGGTGCCTTATTTTATTAAATTAGCTTATAAAAAAAGAATATTCATCCCAAAAGACTGAGTAGTTTAGTATATTTTGAAACAATACACATACAAAAGTTCAACATTACAACCTGAAATGAAATAAAACATATAAGTATTATTGGGAACATCCACAACTATAAGTTTATTCTTGCAGGTCACTCATAATAAAATTATTCATTTCTAGATAAAATGAAACATAAGAAAGTGGTGAGCTCAAATTCCCATTAAGGGTAATTAATACAACATAATATATCATAAACATAAGCATTAGACATGGTTAATAACTATAAACACATGCCTTTAAAAATAAACTTGAACACATTATGGTAAGAATAAGAGATGAATAAATAATGTAATAATAAAACATAATCATGGGTATTCTACTAGTCGAATAACCACAATAACTATAAATACTATTTTATAATTTATGTAATTCATAATTTGGGACATCAGAACCATACTATCAAGGCCTCGTGATAAGACCATAAATATCCATTTTGTCAAGGCCTCGTGCAAAGACCGTAGTTCTTCTCATGAGACTTACCGATGTACTGAAGGAATATAGTGGGCCCCAACTAATACTTAATAATTTCAATGAATTACTCATATGAAAAAGGATAATAATAAACAAAATATACATTCATATTTAAACTAATATATGAAATGTCAGTAACATTCCCTAAACATTAAGCATAAACACTAACCATTTGGAGTAAATTGGTGAATAGTTTTAAGATAGAATATCCCCAATAAAACTAATCATAAACCATTAAATTAAATATGGTAGATGAAAAAAGAAAATTTTAATCCAAATAATACTTAATAAAAAAATATTTTTAAAATAGATGAAGATATTGTTATAAGATCATCGAGTAATTCTTGAGATAAATACTCTTTTACTTTGAAAAGAAGAGTTCTTTTAGAAAAAACTTTGTATAAAACCAAAAGTTAAGTAAGATAGTATTTTCATAATAAACTGATTTATTTTATAATGATAATTTTTTCCAAAATCGGATTATAGAGTTCCCTTGAAAATAGGTAAGAATTTTAGAAATTTACTTGAATCGGGCTTGTATTTTGAGAAGGATTTTTGAAATGTCCTTTTAAAACATATAACTCCCTGAAAAAAACAAGGATTATGGTTGTTAAAAATATATATAACATTATCACATAATATATTAGTAGTAAATATGAGTAAATAATAAGTTAATTGAGGTTAATATAGACAAAGAGTAACCCAGAAGAAAATAGAGGTTCGGGTAGAAAATATGTACCTTAAGCCCGAAGGTGTTCCTCACATGATCTTAATGACCTGAATAATCCAAATTAGGTTCATAAATTAATGATTCCATAACCTCATATTCATTTAATTGATTTATTATAACATTATTAGGTTCATTAATGGCCTTTCTATGGGTTAAGAGATTCAATTTCATTGTTTGGGAGTGTTTTCTTCCTTGGTTTTGATGATCGGTTTACTTATATTCATGAAGGGATAAACATGTAGAATGATAATTGTTGTATAGAAAAGAAGTTATATATTATTAGTGAACAAACATAAGTTTACATGTTCATAATTTTTTGTTTGGTTATTAGTAGTGATGATGACTCATTATATAAAACATTAATGACAATTGTTTTAGTTAATTGGCGGTTCTTGATCACAGTGAACTTATTTTGACTTATAAATTAATATCATGGGTAAAAAAGGATTAAAAACCCTTATATAAGTTATAATACATATATTATAGTCTTTTTAAGCCATAAAAATGATTTCTTGACCAGAATTAAAAATGCTAATAGAAATTGAAAACATGATGTCCTTGAATGTGATAAATTAACATATTTTAAACGGTGTTTTCATTTTTAGTATAAAAAGGGTTAAGGTAGAGATGATGATGAATTATTACATTATCATAAAAACAGTCTAGTACATGTAATTTATTAGATTCACCACAAAATTGTTATGAAATGAGGTGAGGAATTAAAAATAAATGAAATGACCTTAAAATAAAAGAAATGAATAGAGGAATTTACTTCTTGAAGTAATCTTCCTAGAGAGCCTCTTTAGGGGAGAGGTTTTGGTCTTTTTATGTGACCAAGGGCTGGTGGACATAGGTTAGGATATTGGTATGATATTTGAGAATGATTTATACATGGAACAAGGCTTGATAATAGTAAATAAAAGTGGGAGTGAGGGGGGTTTATAGTGGAGGAGAGGGGTGATTTTGGAATATCGTATTCATTATTTTATTATTTCTCTCAAGACAACCAATAGTATTTACTTTTATGACCAAAAATACTAATATGTGAATTTGAGTTTGAACCATTTTTTCTTACATCATCTATGATGCTAGGAATAGTGAATTTAACTAATAATGTATATATAAGATAAATTCCCGTATTTTATTATTCATCAAAAATTCAAGTATTTTAAACAAAACAAAAAAATTATCCTTAACCATTTCTCAATGTTCAGAATTAAAAAATTAAATCCATTTTATTGAAAATATTTTTCTAAATATTAAGAATTTAATTTTTAAATAAAATCATAATTTATTCGAAAAATAATAATTTTAAAACTATAATTTGTTTTATATCATATTGAAAAATTAATCAAGATATCAATATCTTATATTCTTAAGGAAATAAAATAATAATTGATTTATTATTCCTAAGGTTAATGTTACTATTCATAAGGGTATGTTACTATTCACCAAAAATTACGTTTGTCCTATCAAACTCTAAATATCTTACTGAACGCAACTGTATATGTCAGTTTTTCAAAATTAAAATCACAGAGGTGGGAAAACAATCTTAATTGCTAGGTTATAAAAAAGTGGCCTTGAAAGAGACTCATTATTTCAATCATTCAATATTAAATTTATCTTTAAAATATTTGGGTGTTACAATCCTATATATAACAAAACCTCAAAAATGTAATGAACATCATGAAAATTTCATGAATCAATTATCAATAAAAAGATCAGTAATAATGTATAAATTAATTTATTTCAAAATAAAAGAACTCTTTATTATATAATAATAATTTGTATGTTAAATATAATATTTTTCATCCCTCAGTCTCATGTTCACCAGTAGTTATAACAAAAACTATAACCCCATCATTAAATCACTTTTTATGGTTACAAATACCATTAAATTTATGATTCCAAAATTTTAAAGAAAATATTTTGAAGAAAAGTCATTATATTTTTAACATGATCCTTATAAATTTTATAATATACCATAATATCACCTATAAATATCACTCACTAAAAAATGAGCATTGTGATTTATTTTTTTTAATGATATAAACCATAATACCATTGGTAAGTTTAGGAATGTCATTTTTATATCATACAAGAATATATTAAGATCCTAAAAAAATTAATTATGCTCCATTATTTGATTATATGACATAGTGGTTTTGAGATACATAACATTCGTAGCTTCATTTCTGTGATTAAATTTAAACAAGATACTAAAACCCAATATGGTTTTCAATAAAATCAGAGTAAATTATCATTTGAATATGAAAACTGGATCCTAAGATGTGTTATACAATTACACATTCATTTAAACCTTCAATACTTTTATTTAAATATAACTTTCCTATATTAGATTCTATATTTATTCTCTTCTTATTCACTAAAATTATTACGCCTCAATTAGAATAATCTTTCATACAATTTTCTAAACCTAAAAATCATTTAAATCTATTATCTCAATGTTGGACTTTCCCCTTATTCATAAAAAACTAAATTTATCTTAACTCCTGAATGTCTACTTTATAATCTATTTCATAAATATTTATTCCGTATTATGTTTTATAATGTAAATATTTTCAATTCCTTCATAATCATTTGTAATAATTATGTGAATTAACCAAATCATCTTCCCCCAAGAGTGTATATAAAGGTGTGAAACCTGGGTCCAGTAATCCTACACTATAGTAAATAATGAGTGGATATCCAACCATCCTTTTTTGGGTAATTACCCTAAGGTGAATTTGTGCTACAACAACATCCACTCCCCAGTATCCCGGTAAGGATGAAATTTCAAGGAGAATACAATAATATCTATTTTACCAAATATTTAGGTATTATCCTACACTTAGTCTTATTCATTAGACTTATCCCTTAGTTCTCACTAATGTTCTATTTTTCAAATAAATAAAATAAAATAAACTAATCCTAAAAAATAACTAATCCCTACTCTGATAAAAACTAAGACAGGTCAGTGTAAAAATATCTTTATTTTAAAATATTTCTATATGGTAAATATTAAATCTCACAAATAATCACAAAATTTGGTGAATGGAATTTTTTTTCATTGAGATCTAGCTAAATAAGAAGCTTATTTAAAAACCCTTGTGAAAATTTATCAAAAATTAACCCACTCTATAATTATTTCTATAATTTCTATATATTATACTCCTCTTCATAAACTAGGGAAAATGAAACACAATAAAGTGTTAACTTAGATTCTAATAAAGGGTAAACATAAGTGATTATAATTAAAGACCACAAGTGTGAATAATATTATAATATGTCTATAATAAATATATATATAATGATACCCAAAAATGAAAAGATCATAAATCATGGAATAATTCTTGGAATTAATATAAGGGAATGATATCTTAGAAAATAGGTATAATCATGGAATGTAACAAAGAATGAAATGAAAGGAAACTTAGAAAAGTTAAATAATCATAAGTATATGAACCCTTTCAAATAATCTAATTATTCCCACACCTCTTTAAACTAAGTCATTATCTCCATACATGAAAATGTGAGAAAAATAATTATACCCACATGTTTTTTAATAAACACATTATGTTCATATCTTACTGTCTCATAAGATATCATATTACACCAAAGCATTGGTGATCGATATAGAACCCCACCCATCACCAACCTTACATATGTGTTCTATAAGAAATATATCATATCATAAACAAACCATAGAATAAAAATAGTTTTCATATCCTTCTCAAATTAAATCATATAAGTAATGAATTCAGAATTCCATCGATAAACATAATAAACTCAAGGATTATAAATGGTTATCCAATGATACTGAATAACATTATATGTAGATACTATTTGGTAAAGTAAATGGTATTTACAATATATTGATAAAGTGTATATGGTTAAGTTAATAATTTTCAAAATACATTGATCAATGGAATATAGGGTCACACCCTTTATCAAAGGAATTATGTTTAGAGTGTTTTTAGAGGAAATTCATAAGAAGAAAAATAATTCCTATTCATAGTGGATTGTTAGTCATGGAAAAATTAAGTGATTTATTATTTGTATGATAGAAAACAAAATTTCATGAGTCATCCTTTGAAGTAATTTGGCTGGTATATTTTTAATAATATTGTTGATCATGCATTAAATATTTAAAATTATGTTGAGTTAGATGAACAATATTTTTTTGGATCATTAAAAACTTCTCTTTTGAAATAAAAAACATTCATGATCTTATATAAAATATGTATTTAATTAGAAATATTTTATACATCCAGGAGAAAAATAATTTCTTTTATAAATGATAAAAACATATAAATGAAGTTTCATTAAAAAGTATAATATTTTTAAATGATGTTTTCACAAGTAAAATGAAAGTAATATAAACTTTTCACAGTTTAATGAAAATGACACACATGAAAAATGATAAAAAAAATTAAAACATTTATATAAGTAAATATATTATTAAATTTAGTGAATAAATTTTTGATTCATATATAAAGACATTTTTAGAATCATCTAATGAATATGGTTATGGGAGTGAAGGATTCTTGACAAAAAAAGAGATAGGGTCTATTTCCTTATTATAGGAAAGAATAAGCTAAGGGAAAAAATGAAATTTGTGTGTGATAAGTAGAACCCCATGAATTATAATAGTGTAATAACATTATATGGGATTAATATAGAAAATTATGAATATTCCATAAAAGTATTATCTTTCAAAATAAATCACTATTTGGAAATGAAATTGGTGATCAAACCTTGGCGATGTTAGTAATGTAAGAATCAAAGGATCGTGATAGTAATATCATTAAATAGAAATTAAAATATCATGAGTTGGATGATATTTTAATACATGAAATCAATAATCCATTTAATAATCTATATATATATAATTATGGATCACAATATCAAACATTTCACAAGGAGATTCAAATGAGATAAGGAAACCTTTAACTGGATTCCCTTGTCCAAATTCACTCTAAGCAACATTATTATAAATTTAAATATAATAAGATTATATTTCAGTTGATTATTCATATACATTTTCTTTTATTTAATTTATTTATGATAATTTATTTTTTATATATTATTTAGTTATAGTTTATTTATTTTAATATTCGGTGTTAGTAAATATGTAAGGAACCTGCCTTAATCATTACATAATCTAGTGACATACGACTATAATTATTTTTCTTTCCATAAAAAAGATATTTTAGGTTTAGAGTTTTTTAGGATTAGAACTAATTATTACATGATAATCCAATACATTATAAAAGGATACCTATACTTAGTATCCATTTTTTCTATAAAAAAGTATTTAAAATAAGCATAATTTCTTTTCAAGATAGATCTTCACAATATTCATCTTAGATTCCTATTTTCCCTTAACTACTCTTAAACCCTATGAAAAAAAAATCAAAAATTTGGATGAGCATGAAAATTTTAGTTAGGTACATAAAAATAAATAAATAAACCATTATTCTATGAATACTTATAAACATACGAAATAATTTTCACAAATATATACATATAACCCATAAAGTATCACATAATTACTTCATGAAAACAAGAGACTTCCATAAAACATAGAAAACATAAATAAATACATAAAGGTTACTTGGGGAATTAATTATGATTTTTAACCCTCTTTGTGAACATTTTATTTATAACAATTTTTTCTACCTTAAAATGTAACCCTCATGGCTACCTTATGATGTAACCCTCATGGCTACTTTATAGCGTAACTATCGGAGTCACACTAGGAGTAACCATACGGTCAACCTCCAACATAAACATACTCAATGCATTGGAGGGAGATATAGGTCCCACCTTTCCTCATAAAAATTTACCAATAACCATATCATAATCACAAAACGTGAATACTAGCATCATAAAAACATTCCTTTTTAATTTTTTAAAAATAGAAATTTAAAAAATGATTTTTTAAGAAAAGTCTCTTATATAAAACCTAAAAAATATCCATTTTTTAAAAACTTTGTGAGTATTTTTAAAATAAAAATTTTATAAAATTAATTATCATATAAATAAATTCATAAAAATTATTTTGAATACATGTTCCTGAAATAGAAATATTTATACGAATAAATCATTAAAACATTTAAAACAATGTTTTTGTTAAAGAGTCCCTTACCTCATGTTTGTCTTTGTAAAACATGTTAAATCATAATGTATAATGGTTTAAATAGACTTATTAATATATTAATAAAATATATTCATATATATATAATACATTTTATGATATTTTTTTGACAACTTTCCACCCATTTATTAATAATATTTTGTTGTTTTCGTTGTTTTGGGTGCGTTCTTATCATGGTTTCAATGGTCAGTTCGTTATGAAATTTATTTTAGAATGGAATAAAGACTCTAAAATTGAACCAAGAATGTTTTTAATGGTAAAATTAGTTATTTTTTACAAAAAATCTATATAAGATTATGGAGTGCCCTTGAAAAATGGTGAGAAATCAGGAAGGTCCCTTTATTCAGGTTTGCTTATCGGGACAATTTGAGGAGGGAATCTTTTTAAAACGTATATTTACCCATAAAATAATTATTTAATGATAAAAATACATGATTTAGGAATATAAAAAAGAATTTATATTAAGTATATAAAAATAAATAATAGTTACATTGGGTAAAATAGAGAGAAATCATGACCAGAAGGAAAAAATGGAGGTTCGAAAATAATCCCTGAACATATTTCTGAAAGTGTTATGCACATGAACTTAAAATCCTAGATAATAAATTTATATCAATTAATTATTTATATTATAAAATTTTATACATTTATTATAGTTATTATAATTTTATTAAGTTTATTTATTTCCTTCTTGATGAGTTATAAGATACTATTTATGTAAATACCTGGAAATTTCAAGAAATTTTTTTTCTTAAATTCTTTGGAATTTTACGAGTCTGTGGCTTATGACAGCACTTGATTCTGAGGCCCGGTGTGCCCAAAATCAATTTTCTAAGTTTAGCTAGGGTACTTTCAGTAAACGAACGAGCGGGTTTTTCTATCTTTTGAACCAGTGCTCGGAATTGAAATCTGAGGGCACTAATGAACTCGCAATGCTGGTAATTGCTTATGGGGTCCTTTACAATTGTTGCGTTTTAAGCAGGTTGAGAATTAATATTTGGGGAATTAGATTAAAATAAATAAAATTGGTGTAGCACAATTTTATTCTATGGTTGGTGGTTATTTCTTCCCAAGGGGAATTAGAGGTGGGCCCACACCCACATAACCTCCCATGAGAGGATATTTGTGGGGTGGGGCCCACACATGACCTAAACCCTTGAACTTCCCAAAACTATCATAATCCCCCATTAAACTCCCTTGTTTCATGTTGACAACTCTCCCATATTTATGGGATCTCCTCACCTTCTCCTCTCCCATTAATTCATGCCAACATCGTAATTAATAAATTGAATCCTCCAATTTATTAATTAAGTGTTTGAATTTTTTGAATTTTAAATGGATTTTGTTAAAAAAATAATAGGAGTAGCTTATTATTTTATTTTTTAGGGGGGGGGCTTTCGTTGTGTTAAGGGAGAGAGCTCTTGGGAGAATAGTTTTCTTCTCCGACGAAGAACGGAGACTTCTTCGACGAAGAACGCTGGTTCCATGAAGAATGACGACGCACCTTCCTTTTTCTTCTCCACGACAAGTGAGGAGATGTTGCTTCCTCCTCGGACGCACTCTGACGTTGTCTACGAATCCTCTCCCCATGATGCTATCTTCTGCAATGCCCGATGTGCGACGTAAATTATCAAGGTTGGGGATTATGTTCTTTTTTAATGGATTAAACTTGTGCCTCATTCGTCGTTTTATAACATTGATTGTCTCGGCCTATTACTATCGCTTAACGCAGAGGGCGCGGGCCGAATAAAGATGGACCGATGAACCTTCATTGGATCTTGTTCATTTTTTTGGAATCGGCGACTGGAGGCGGAATGCGGAAGAGACTGGCGGCGCAAGGGCCGTCGTCGCACATGAAAAGAAAGTCGCGGACAATCGGCCGCGGAGGAGGAAGCACGACGTTATCGTGTCGTGCCTGGAACGCGGAGGAGGAAGCCAACGCCGTCGCGCCGGCTGTGCGGAAGGAACCACTGCCTGCTTCGCGGGCCGCTTCGGTGGAAGGACCGGCTGGCCGGGCGGAGCAAAGCCACGACACCATGAGGGTGCAATGCCAGATGAGCCGCAGCCTGCCCGTGCGGGCCGCTTGTGCCAGAAGGTCGGTCGGCTCCTGCCGGCCGGTTAGGGAGGGCGGTGCCACTTGGTGCTGCCTGTTCGGGCAAATGGGGCCCCCTCGGACCGCTCGGCAGGCTGGTCGAGCCAGCCGGGCCACGCCCAGCTGGGTTGCGCCTTGTCGGGCCACACCGACCCGGGCCGCGATGGGCCACGCCCTGCCGGGCCTGGTCGCGCCCCACCGAGCCGGGTCGCGCCACTTCGGGTTAGGTCGCGCCCTCTTCATGCCAGGCCACTCCCCTCAGGCCAGGTCGCGTGAATCTTCGGGCTGGTCCGACACCCCTAACTGGTCGGACCCACCAAAACTGGGTGACCCGACCCGCCAGCCCACTTCGCTTAACGGGTCGGGCCCGTTATTCACTTAAACGTGAATAACTTAAAGATCGCGCGTCCAATCGACGCGCTATCTGCAACACTAGGATACTTTAAACGAGGAGGTCCTTTTTCAATACTCTAAGATATTTTTGGACAACTTTGGTAAATGGACGAGTTTGGAATGAGTATATTTCCAACCGGGCCCCTAGAATGGAAAATCCCATATCTCTCAGACTGGGTGTTCGTTTGACGCGCTGCTTGTCGCGTTGAGTTCCTTTTGATGAGACGGAACTTTGGGACACATCAACTTTGAACTTCATGAGAGTTGATGAATTGACCCCCCTTTACTCGAGGAGCGGACCCTCCCGGAATCGAGTACGCTGTGTGCGAGAACCATAGAGCTGGTTGCTACTGCGACGACTACTGTGTTGGGATCCTCCATGGGTTCGACGACGAAGATGACTGTACTTGGATCCTACATGGTTTCGGTAGTGAGGACGATTTTACTTGGATCCTCCATGGGTTCAACAGCGATGATGACTATACTTGGATCCTACGTGGGTTCGGCAGTGATGGTTATTGTACTTGGATCCTACGTGGGTTCAGCAGCAACGACTTCTGTACATGGATCCTACATGGGTTCGGCAGAGGAGATGATTCAGAGGCTATATCTAATTATCGCCTCCCATATTCGTGAGTAGTATACCTGTCTGAGCTTAGTCTTGTCTTTCAATCATTATCATTGATGGGATTGACTTCTTTCCTATGTGTACTGTATTGTGATTGGGCTCGGAAGTTGGAGTCGCACTGAGATTGAAGACTTAGGTATATGTATGGGCATATACCTAAGTAGAGTTGGTTGATACTACATGTGTGTATATTTCTATTGTGGTTTATCCTTCATGGATTCTGGGAGACCTTCTGGGGTCTCTACGTCCCTACTATGTATTGTTATACTCACCCCTGCATGGTCAATGCCTGCACTACGTTGTGTTGGTTGCAGACGACGGACAACACTGATCATGGTTGAGGCTTGTGGAGATGGATGATATCTGGAGGTGTACCACCTGGTGGGACGTACACGGAGTGGACGGATGGAACTAAGGTATCGATGAAACTATCTATAACCACCCTTCAGGTGGGATTCCTGGAGTATGACTTAGTGGTTTCCGCTTTACTTTACTACTGTTGTACTTTATTTCTCAATTGTAATATACTTTCAGTTGGTTTTGTATACTGGCTCATTTACTTTCTAGCACTTACTTTTGTACTCAGCTTTACTTAGTGCTTACTTCACATGCGTACTCTGTTGTGTTTTTTTTCTTTTATAAACACTACTAGAAGAATAACCTATAGCTACGGACCTATAGCCATGGTTTTATAAGTACGTGGCTATAGGTTAATTTATTGCCACACCTAACTTAAAACCCGTGGCAATTAAGGTTTTTTCACCGGGTGTTTCCTTTTCTCTGCGCGACCCATCACACTACCCTCACCTCTGCACGGTGCTCCATCCCCGACGGTGCCCCTCGGGATCTCTCTCCACCCCCGACCCTCCTCCGCCGATGGTGCCCTCGCGACGCTTCCCCTCGCTGCAACCCCACCGCGAGCTCTCATCTCTGACCCTACTTCCCGAATGCTGGCACTGAACACGGACACCTCACCTCTCCCCTGCCAACGCTGCTCCTAGGTTTCCACCCCACCTCCTCCTCTGGCGCTCCTCCCATGCGGCCACCCCCTCTCGGTGATCCTCCTACTCCTTGTGGATCTCTAACTATCACAGCTCTTGAATTATCTTACCCACAATGGAATTTAGCGTTCCATATTCTATGTTGGGTGCCTCAGATCTCAATATATCTTTTGATTTATCTTATCAGAAGTCATACTCATGTAAAATAGGAGAGACTGGTCATCTTAGAAAACCCTTGGTTATGGGAAAGATACACCCTGTTAATTCCCATTATGCAATAATGAAACCAAATAAGGAATATGTATAATAACATACTTTGTGAGAAGTGTAAAGAACATGGTAGATATTAAACAATACAATGCAGTGGCATGAGGATATCTGTGTGATGATATGAATATGTAACCACATGATACAACCATATTCAAATTGAAAATAGTGCAACTATAATGTGAATGAGTGATTATCATGCAGATATGATCACACCAACTGGTCCTGTTGGAATATATCATGTGTATGTCTCTTTTATAATTACTTTATATAGAATTTTCATACAGTATTTCTTATCTATAGCATGTTATGATTGAAAAAACTATTTTAAAATATTAAAAATTAATATATTGAGTTGTTTTGAAGGCTTTTTTCACATGATTACATAAATTAGTCAATGTTTTTAAATGTTTATAATTATAGAAGACTTGAATGATGATCTGGGTGATAATTGTAGATTTGTAACAACATTTTTTCTATTCTAACATGATATTTTTTGTTCTAGGATTATTATAATTGATCTATAGCAATATCTGATTGAGAAAAAATGTGTGGTCGTACTAGAGGCTGAAGATTCATGGAAACAAGTTGGATGTTTTATGAATTTTGTTCTTTTTATTCAATTCACATAAATATTATATAATTGATATTTATTTCTATAATAACACAATCAGTCCTCGTTTCATAATTTTTTTTCTGAAATTTTTTCTCTGTGTACCAGGGGTTTGGTACTAGCACATCCAAAGAAGGAAAAGAATACTTCAGTGAGCTCCAAAAGCACAAGAAGGAATTTATGTGGGTTAACGATGAAGATGGAAATACAATTGAGCTTTCATTAAGAAAAAAATATATATAATCTAGAAAGAATAGGCTTCGACAGTTTGAGGTTCAGAATTGAATTTAACATGTGAGTTTTAGGGTTGTATGCATCTTACCTTGTTATATTATCTATTTCTACAAACTGAAAATTGCCTCGATCAGAAGCAAAAGCTTATCAATTACAGATACTTTGTGACCAAAGAGATGATATTGTTTTCAATGGTGAACCTTCAATGGTCAATTCCGTTAATGGTTGATGGCTTGAAGCTGGGAAAAGGGATATTCTCTTCTTCTCTTTCAAGAGGAATTTTGTAAAGGAGTCGAAGGTTTCCCAATTCATTGTTTATGAATCAGAACACTCAGCTTATCACCACAGGGAGAGTAGCCTTGCTAGTACCATAATTGGAATGGCACAGAATTTTATTGGGAGTAACAACATTGACCAGCTTCAACCAAATGGTCAATTTGGTACTAGACACCAGGTATATTTTTTTCAATTTTACTTCATTTGAGCACAAATTCTTCCCAAAATCTCACTTTATGAGACTTGTTTGTTTTAATCGGGGATGAATAGACCATGCCAGTTCCAGATATGTCTACACTAGACTATTTATGATTACCCATTTCTTATTCCCAAGGGATGATGATATTCTTCTCAACTACTTGACTGAAGATGGACAGTCTATGGAACCCACTTGGTAAGTGTGTGATCAAGTGCTGTTATAAAGATTGTTTTAAGTTTCTTGTGGTGGTCCTAAGGTATATACCGGTGATACCAATGCTTCTGGTCAATGGGAGTGAATGGATTGGTACTGGGTAGAGCTCCAATGTCCCAAATTATGATCCCAGATACATTTTACGAAATTTGAGATGCCTTTTTGATGTAGAAATAATGGAGCCCATGGATTCATGGTACAAGGGATTTTAGGGGACTATTCAGAAAATAGCAACCAAGGAAGGTGGAGCAACCTACACTATCACTAGAAATATATAAGTGGTTGAAAAGACCCTGAGGATAATAGAGTTACCCATCTGAAAGTAAACTCAAGATTACAAAGATTTTTTGGAATCCATCATGACAGGGAATGAATAAATAAAGGATCTCTTAATTAAGGTGGGTAGACCCAAACATAGGTACCTAATTTCCTTCTCCATAGTGTCTCTAAAAAAGGTTTTTTTTGTAAAAATACAGGATTACAAGGAGCACAATGATGACATCACTGTTCATTTTGAGGCCATCTTGTGTGAGGAGAACCTTGGCATGGCAAGGCAGGAGGGTTTGTTGAAAAAATTTAATCTCACAACCTTTATCAGCACAAGAAATATTAACCTGTTTAGTTCAAATGGAGTCATTAAGAAATATGATACACTAGAGCAAAGTATGCTCACACTTAAATCCCATTTTTCATTTTTCAATGACGATTTTCAGGTATTTATGCTGTCGTTTTCCTTGCATTTCTAGAAGATTTCTTTCACTTGCGACTTGAATTACATGAGAAGAGAAAATTAAGCTTAGATCTTCCAAAGTCTGTTTTATATATAATGGACATTTTTTACTGAAATATCTTACTGTTGTTTCTATATAGAGAGTGCTCCTAGATAATATTGAACTAGATCTGTTGAAATTGGATAACAAGGTTCAGTTTATTCTTGGGGTGGTGAATGGGGAGATATTTGTGAGCAATAAGAATAGGGTGAAAAATGGGTATCTAAATAGTAAATCATATCTGTATGTCCTATATTTTCATATTTTATTCCATTTTTGTTTTGTGTGTTGAGGTTTTGTTAATGTTTATCATGAAAAATATATGGGCTTTCAACTTATTATATGTTGGTTACATGTGGAAGCTTTTCACTGGTTGAAGGAGTGGGTGGATAATAAGATTTATGGATATAAAGGGAAACTTTTACCCAAGGCAGGGAAGAGAATTTTAATCTACATAGTGTAATTATCTCTTCTTGTTTTTTATTATAAGATGAATTCATATTTTATTAAAATTGTTGGTGATTTTTTTAATTATTTGATTTATAACTATTGGTGGGGAGGAGAACCAGGTAGAAGACCTCTATACTAGGTTTAGTGGGAGGTAATGTGTCATGAGAGTTATTGTGGGAGACTTGGGTTGAACGATATTAATGCATTTAATCTAGTTATTTTGGATAATCAAGGGTGATGTCTTCTATATGAACCAAATGACATTTGGTGTAAGGTATTGAAGGGAAGTTGCTTTCTATGGACTAATTTAATTTTAGTACATCTCAGGTTGAAACCATTATATGTTTGGATGGGGTTGATATAGGATCAGGCGATCCTTAAAAAAAGTTTTGTGTTGGAGGGTGGATTATTGAAGGAGTATTCATATTTGTAAAGACAAATAACTTCTCTTTCCAACTATTTTAAGTGATTTTTCATAGGGGAGGTTCTAATAGTGACCTAAGGGTTTTAGACCTCCACAAAAATGAGAACTATATTTTTTTCTAAATTATTACTAGCTTGTTTGTCCCATTTAAAGCTAATTTGATTATTAATATTCATTTTCTTATTTTTAGCACCACTAACACTCTGATTTGAGATCCTTATTCCATAGTGTGTTTTTTAGTTAGTTATTCTTACTCAATGACTTGGAAAGTGTAGCATCCACTTGATCCAACTTCAAAATTCCACTTGGGATGGAGAGAATGAAAGATATAGAATGTAGGGATAAATACCCTAATATTTAGAGGAAAATGAAGTCAAACCCTCATTTTATTAATTAATTAAACATATTTATTGACATTTAAAAAAATTGATAGGAAGTACATTGTGGTGCGACTCATAGGGTTCACGACACAATGCCTCTACAAAACCCACCTTGTGATGGGTCCCTTAGAGTCATGCCATGACACATATCCCCTAGTGATAACCCAAGAAGCTAACTCCACTACCTAGGACCATGTTACGACATAATCCTTTGATTCATAGTGCAACCACCCTTTGTGGTTAGGGAATAATGGAGCAACACTATGGGTCATGGTGTGATCCACCTTCAGATCAATAATGTAACCTTACTTTAGAAGATTTTACTCTTATGAAAACAATCATAATGCTTCAATGTCCTTGGCTGTAGCGTGGTCCTTCACCAGCCTTAAAAAATCTATTATTACGAAACTACACATCATGTCATTGTTCCCTTTGATGTTGTGTTACCATTGAATTCCTGTAGAATTTTGGCCTCATGCCCTATCAAAATTCTTAAAACTCGACTCTTGGTCTATGACAACACCTCTAAAACTTCAAAAAGGTTCAAATACACCTCTACAACCTCCAAAAGGTTAAAATACACATGGTTAGTTTAATATTAGGCCTGAATTACCTCACTTGAGTACCTGAGCCATTATAACCTCCTCACTATATGATAAATCGCACCTGAGTTGCCTCTAGTTATGACACTAACCAACCTCAACTGAAAACCGAGTGTCTTCCACAAAACACTCCCAAAATATCAAGATGATGCTGAACAGATCTATCTATCCCTAGTCACCTTGAAAAATAGACATAAAAATTCTAATTCCAACCACAAGAACTCCCAACTATAAGACTCATCTACTCGATTGCATCACCCCCAACTACCTGACACACTGATGGTATCATACCTAAGTTATTTCAACAACTGCATGCAGCCTATTTCTATTTCATGTTTATTTTATTTTGTTAATATTTTTCCCCCTAAATTTTCCTATTTAGTGTAATGATTTTTTTTCAAAACCATGCATTATTTCATTTTTTTAGAACCACACACTTTAGTTTCATCCATTTTCTGTTATCATAAAATAGGTAAACATTATTTGATGATTCATTATGGCTATCCATATAGATATGGGTCTCCCAATACTAAAGATGTTGGTGCAACAGGCTGAATGATGAGCTTCAATCTGGATTTTCAGATTTCTAACTGCATGCTCAAGATTGATCTACCATTACAATGTGTTACTAAGATGCTAGAACAGATGATTTCCAATGAATTTATGAAGTTAGACTCTGATAACTGATCTGTAGTCCCTTTCTATGTGAGTTTTTATCTGATTTGCTGATCTATTTGATGGAACTTCACCTGAATCTGATGTTTTTGAGAGCCATGCATGATAATTTCTCTATGGTGATGGTAGATATGGGCCAGAAGCCTGCCAATCAGGGAATAATGTGCACCTTTCTAATATCCAAGAATCAAAGGTAAATATTGTATTCAATTTTTTTGATTCCATGCTAGTTATGATGAAATAAAAAATCATCTTTTTGTAGTTCTTGGTGGATTTTGATATTCCTTATTTTAGTATGTCTCCCTATGTTAAAAATTGGTATATTGCCTTGATTCTAATACATGATGCTCTTGATCAAGAAAACATTTCAAGCCTTCTAGATTTTAAAAAAAAAATCTTGCAATCCTTCTTATTAACAATACAGGTTTGTTTTGTTTTTTATAACATGCTGGCTCTGTGGGGTGAACACCATCTATGATAATTTCACAGTGGTTTGTTTATTGAATAAATTAATAGTTTAAATCCATATAATAGGGAACTCTAAAATATAACTGTGTCTAGGAAGTTGATTGAATCATTGAATTCATCAGATATGAGGTTTAAAGTTTACTGGATCATCACAATCAGATCAATTTATTAGATCACCACCAATAAGGGAATGGGTTCACTCACTCTTCACTAGTGTGTTTATTTATTGTCTCAATACCAATATGGGTAGGACCTCACTATCTCATCACTAGTGAGTTAACTTATTAAATCATCACTAACATGGGTCTGAGCATACATTCATTTCAAAAGTAGGTTGATTTATTTCTAAATAACAAATATGGGTATGAGCTTATTGTCTTGTCACTAGTGGGTTGATTTATTATCTTGACCCTAATAATCAGTGTGAGCTTACATTCATTTAACAAGGAATAATATAACATTGAACTCCATGTGATTAGAGTCATATTGGTTACTTTTAAGGGGTTACATAGATGACTAATAGTTTTCCATTATATGTTATATAATCAATGGAACATTCTGCATATAGTTTATGGTGCATGCATTGAGTTTTAGAATAATTGTTTAGATTCGAACATTACTGTCATGTTTTGGTGTATTTCCCCCTCCCAAGCCAGTAATATTTTTAATTTTTGGCCATCATATCATACACTTGTACTGTCTTTGGTTGTGAATCTTTCCCGGAGACGTTCGTTGAGGAAGTCGGTGAATGGTGAACCTAGACAGGGAAATTCAATTGTTCCCCATCTCTATCCCTGATAGGCTTGTTTCATCCCACGTAATACATTAAATTTCCCCATAGATTGTAGATCGCATTTTTAGTTGACGCTAAGGGGAACTGTTAATGCTTTTCGCATAAGTAGTTGAGAGATCATCAGTATTTGTTACACTCATTGCATGCCAAAATTGAGACTTGTAGCTTTCCAAAAAAACACCCTATGCTCATAGCCAATTTGAGAATCTCTTGTGGTAGATCCGACGTCACTTTAAGAAACTCTAAACATATTTTCATCTCTTTCCTCCTATGTTATGAACTTTTTCGAGTCGATTATCTAAAGCAAAATGATCCACCACCTCACTACATTATTCATGTCTTGTTCTTAGAATGGTGAAGCATTCTACATGGTCATAGTTAATAGTATGCGAGATGTCTTCCTCCAATCCACGGAAATCATGTATAGTGGATATAATTTTTGGACTCAACACTTCTCTAGAAAGTTATTCTATGATCAACTCTAGACAGAACTCCTACATAACTTGACATTGATTAGATAACATAGTGAGTTACCATAACTATTCATGCATGTTCTTCTACTGACCACGGTACTATTCATGCACCCTAGAAAGGGATTTACCAAATGTTAGTAGTTCTTTAATCTTGATCACCTATACATAGAAAAAATGCTCCAACTATTACTATTCTGTAGAAACTCTAGTAACCATTCTAGTAGGAACACTTCAAAAAAATCAGAGGCAATCATCTTGAATCGCTACACTACAATAATGAAATTTTTTGGACAGTCCTACAATGAATCATATCATCACCTCTGCCTCTTTCTATGCAGTACAACAATCACCAAAAGTTATCACAGCTTCCTCTCAATGTTTGGCACTCAAGATATAGTACAGAACAAATATTTTGGTGTCATGACTTTATTCCAACATTTGGCCAACATAGAAGATGTTTGGTAGAGAATATAGATCTTCTTGCAAGTTGGTACCAACATGGTTGTCTAATAATTATGTCTCTGGTCACTTCAGGAAGTAGAATGCATAACAAAATTCGTTTTTTTTTCATCAGTTATCATGTGTGATCCAACAACAAAAATTTCCCTCCACATCATTTTTCCAGAAAGAACGTTTTCACTATGATCGCATTCACTCAAAAAAAGTCACATCTCAGCTACGATTGATCTTTCACCTTGATTTCTTCATCCAAGAAGTAGTGTACATCCTATAAGATCTCAATGAAAGCATCAAATTGTTTGTAATATCTAAAAATGGACACACAATAGAAATAGTGTAAAAGGAAAGGAATTTTTTTGGTATTCACAACAATGACATCCTTTTCATCAGATTATTGTCTCCAAATGTCTATTATCAATGAGACTTCAGAATTTTATAATTGTTATATATTATACCATGTTTATATTAATTATTTGATTTTTCGTTAAATGTTTATTGTTCATTGATATGTTTTAAATATATATTATCTTCAATATGGAATAGCTATCATTACAATTATTTAAGGTGATTTTGATGCTTCAAATTATATCAGATACATTCTACATCACTGCATTCTTCCGACCTCATTCATTTTGAATTGTTAACATCTTAATTTTCTGATACCCAATTATCTTTTTTGTTAATTTTGACCTTTATATTCCAATTACATTCACTATGGCACAGTTATGATCATAATTTTTTCATAAGTGTATAATGTTTTCCAAGAGGTTATCTTTTCTTGTTTTGTGATATATGAATTTGAGTTTAAGGAGGGACCAGGTCCTATGTTTTTTTCTGATGTTTTTTTGTGTTTTAGCAGGGATCAGGATGGAGGAGGTTGGGATCAAGGAGCAGCGGTTGAGCGAGGAGGCAGGGAGGCAGGGAGAAGCGGTTGAGGTGTTGAGGCATTGAGGCAAGAGGCACAGAGGGAGAAGGGAGTAGCTATTGAGGCGTTTAGGTGTTGAGGCCGGAGGCACGGAGGGAGGGAGTAGGGGGCAGGAGGAGTTTTTTTTTGGAAACTCAGTTGAGGCATTGAGGCAGGAGGCACAGAGGGAGCAGGGAGCAGCGGTTGAGGCGTTAAGGCAAGAGGCACGAAGGGAGAGAGGGACGGTTATTTCCACTGTTATAAACTGTGACAATAGGGTTATGTCCACGGTTATAAACTACGGCAATAAATTTGCATGGTAGGGTCTATAGACACTATTTGTAACAGTGGCTATAGGTTTATTCCCACGGTTTCAACTGTGGCTCCAGATTTACTACCATGGTTAAAACCGTGGATATAGACCTATTGTCATGGTTTCAAATCGTGGTTATAGGTTTTTCCCTATAGCCATGCCAATAGGCACCATGTTTGGTGAAACCGTGGCTATTACCTATAGCCACGGTTTCGGTGTCTATATCCATGGTTTTAAACCATGGCTATAGATTTTTTTTCTAGTAGTGAAAGTCAATGCCTTCCCTTTTTCTAGGATTTATTCCTTTGGTGTTAGTCGCCAGCCCCTGGCCTATGGAAGGTGGGCTTGGGGTAGTCACGACACGGGCCACGAGGTCAGGTCATTACAATTTTATCTTTTAGGGGTGTTTATTTCCTTGGTTTTCACAATCGGTTTACTTGTATTCATGTATGGGAAATCATGTAAAATTATAATAGTTTTCTCAAATTAAAATTTTGTTTTAATAATGAACATACATAAGTTAAAATGGTTATATATAAAATTTGGTTAAATGGAATGAGGATGAATCATTAGATAGGTAGTTAATGATAATAGTTTGGGTTAATTTTTTTTGGTTTTCGATCACAATAAACTCGATTTATTTTATCATTTAGTATTATGTAAATATTTTAGTTGTAGAAAATAAAGTGGGTTATAATATAAAATTTAAATAATTTCTCTATAAGTATAGTAGTTTTACAAATATAATTGATGTTGTTAAATAAAATGTAAAATGCATCGTCTTTGATGTCAATAAATTGACAAATCACAGGTGATTATTTCATTTTTCGAATAAAAGGGATAGAGAGAGAGAAAACGTAGTTTGATTATGAATATTACATTAGCATGATATCATTATAGTATATAAAATATATGGTAGTTATCATGCACATTAGGATAGAGGTGGTGAGGAGAGAATAAGAAAAGAAAAATAAATTAATAGAAATTAAAAGGAAAATAAAGAGGATTTTACCTATTGAATTATCCACTTTGAGAACCTTCTTAAGGAACCTAGGTTTGGTCTTTTTTTTAGACCAAAACAACCTGGATGTGGGGAAGGTTATTGGGAAGATATTTTAGAAGAATTTGGACAAATCTCATTTCATTGATGGTGTGAGGACAGGAGGTGGTGAGGGGTGAAATTTATAGTGGAGGATAGGGGTTTTTTCTCATTATTTTACTCATTAGTTTATTATTTTTCCTAAAGACAACAAATGTTTTAATAATTTTTACCAAATATACTAAAAAATGAATTAAAATTTGAGATTTTGGGCTTATTTCATCCATAAATCATCTATGAATCCATAATTCATTTATTTTTCATTTATACTAAATTATAGTATTTTACTACTCACAAAAAATCAAGTATTTTTGAAAAATACCGAAAAATAACACTAACCATTTTTGAATGTTTAGAATTTAAAAATGAACACCATTTTATGAAAATAATTTCATAAATATGACAAATTTAATTTTCAATTAAAATCATCATTTATTAAAAAAAATATCAATTTTAAAATTATAACTGATTTTATAAGACTTTGAAATATTAATTAAATTCACATCAAATTATACTATGAACATAATAAAACAAAATATTAATTTATTAAAATATAAACTTTTAATTAAATTTTATTTCAAATTATTAAATTAATTACTAAATTATAAAAAAGTAATTGTGACTTGAAAAAATACCAACACTTAATTTTTCATTTTTTAAAAAAAATATTACTTAGTCCATGAAATAAATATATCATATTTTCACTCAAAAATACCTAAATTTTATTTATACATTAATATGTGTAGTTACTATTATTTTAGTAAATATTCCTTAATTCTTATAAATATCACTTATTTAATTTTAAATTAATATTGACTTTAACTATTTAATTCCATAATAAAAACAATTTGTTTTATAAGTACTTGGGTCGTTACATTATCCCACCATTTTTGAAATTGTATCCTCCCAATTTGAAATTAGGTTTGGTAACAAGGTTTTGACTTTCAAAAACACAATTTTGATATCTCGCATCCTAAAAATTATTAAAACTTCCACTTGATAAGAGAGAAAAAAACATTAAATATCATATGAGGTAACACATATTAGGTTTCCACCTAGGAAAACATGGACATGAAAGTGAAAAATGACTATCAATGACTGATAGAAATTGATAGTGGTCATGGTGATGAAAAAGTTAACCACCAAAAAGCTGGAAATAATTGATATGTTGTGAATACTTGGATTTATCATTAAGATAAGTAAACAAGAAATTTTTATTTAATTTTCATTTTCCTAGAGTTCGATAATTCATTTACTATCTATAATAAAATTATAAGGAAATATACTTACTTGAAAATTAGAGTTTATGATTTAGTTAATCTTCACCAAAAACTCATTTTCTTAAATTATGAGTATGTATTTTTTTAATTTTTGAAGAACTAGAATCCACTTCTAAAGAATAATATAATACACAAAAGATAATTTATCTTTTCATCCCAACAAACACCCAAAACCCAATTCATCAGTATAATATTATTCTCCAAAAATAACAAAACATTACAATGTGAAAAACTATCTTTTTCCTTAAAATTAAATATTAATTCCCTAAATTCAACATACAACATTCCATAAAGAACTATCATTAAAAATTATTCAAAAATTCAAGACTAAAATTATAACCAAAAAAATAGAAAGATTTTATCGCACAATATTTCAAGATAGTATTAAAATTTATCATCAAATAACATCAATGACACTTAAATTCTCACTGTACAAAGTATATACCAAAATAATATAATCTATGTGATGTGCTATTTATTTCTATAAATCCCCACAATTCAATAATAAAATCATGTTTTCCTATTTAACCTTTATTCCTAAAATAAAATCTCATGGAATTTTTTTAGAAATTTTCATGTAACACTTCCAAATATTATAATGGTCTTCTTCTAGGATAACATTACTCACTAAATCACATTCTAATGAAACCTAAATTCCCAAATTATTACAACCCATGATTACAAAAAATCTGAAATCATATGAACCCTAAATTTACACATACCATTAAAATTATATCCACCAAAAGATAATATTTTTCTCAAATTTTAATTTTTTTCACATGAAATCTTAAGTATTGCATATAACTCAAACCCAGAAAAAGTCACTAAAATTAATGACATCATAAAAAGAGTACTGGTACATTTAAATATTTCATCGTTCAAAATTCTACCATAACTCTTAAATACATTATATTTAGATATATTAATACTTAAAGGTTCTTCATTATCCATTAACAACCCATTTTAACCTTATTTATTATTCCTTCATTCCTAAAAATCAATGATATGAATTATATCCTCATGATTCATAAATATCAATTTGATCATGTTATATACTTTCTAGATAAGAAAATAATTCATAACATGAATCTATATTTCAGGATCATCTTGATTTCCCTTTCCCCTTTCATCATGTTGTACTACATTAGAAATGTAAATTTTCACACCACTTCTGGTATTTAACTATTCGATAGAGTTACAAGATTTCAGATGTTGAAATAATTTGAAAAGGTTACCATAACCCATAAAATGTTTTTATAAATGAGTAAGTCCTTGATAACTGAAAAAAAATATCTTTCTTGTTATTTAACCCTCAGGTAAATTTCAAAATAACTTTATCAATATTTTTTAATAATAGTGATGCTAAAATCATCAGGGAGGGATAAAAAGTTTGTGCAAAATACATTTCCTTCCATATTGAAAAAATATTATTGATCTATTGAAGATAACATTACTTAAACATGATATGAATTATTAAGAGGAAATGATATATTGGCTAAAGATAATAATATAAATATTTTATAATAATATAATCCACTAATCCCATTATATCTTAGTTTATTTAGATTTTTATCTAATATACCTAAATTACCATAAAACTACAAAATTTAGGTATATTAATAACCCTTGTGAATATAAAGTAACTTTAACTTATGATCAAATAAAATCATATCCTCTAAATTTATCTAAACCCTACTCTGATACCAACTGTAAGGACTTGACCTTAATCATTACATATTTTAGTGACATTATACTAGAATTATTTTTCTTTTATTCCCAAATATATTTTAGGTTTAGAGTTTTAGAGGATTCTGAATAATTTCTACATGATAATACAATACATTACAAAATGAAACTTATGCTTAGTATCCATTTCCCACACAAAAATTATTTAAAACAAACATGATTTTATTTTAAGATAATTCTTTACAACATTTATCTTTGATTCTTCTTTTCCCTTACCCACCCTTAAAACCTATAAAAACAATTTAAAACATGGGATGAGCACAAAAAACTCAATAAGGGACATAAAAAAAATAAACCATTATTCTATGAATACTTATAAAAATATGAGTTCATTTTCACAAAGAAATACTTCTCACCATTAATATACCATATAATTTGTGAAAATAATATATTTTCATAAAACATAGAAAACATAAATAAAACAATAAATGCAACTTAGGGAATTAGTTACATATGATTTTTAACCCTTATAGATACCATATCCTACCCCGGGTTCATCTTACATCAAACGTGTTCAATAATCTTGTATAATTGCATAAAAACATTATTAACATATTTAATAAATATATTAATATTTATAATACCTTATATGATATTTTAATGTAACTTTATGCCCATTTATTGATAATATTTTATTATTTATATTGTAACTAGTGTGTTCTTCTCTTGGTTTCTATGGTCAGTTCATTATGGGTTTTCTTGTTGAATAAAAGAAAAATACAGAATTAAACCAAGAATTTTTTCATGGTAAAATGAGTTATTTTATAAAAAACTAGTGTCATAAAATATATTATGTATTTCATGTTAAAACGGGTGAGAAATTGGGAAGTTCCCTTTAATTGAGTTTTTTTAATGGGAATATTTGAGGAGGGAACCTTTTTAAAACTTATATTTCCCCGTCAAATAAGGATGTACTAATCTAAATACCTTTGTTTGAAAAATGAAAATAGAATTTAAAAAAATTATATAAAATAAAAAAAGAGTTTCATTTGGTAAAATAGAGAGAAAGAATGACCCGAAGGAAAAAAATAGAGGTTTAGAAAGAATCACTTAACTTTTGTCTCAAAGGGTTCTGCACTTAAAATTAATATCCTGGATAATAAATTTTGATCGATTAATTAATTAATTAATAACCTTTCATACATTTATTTTATTTTTTATAATTTAATTAATTTCTTTTATGTACTTTTTTATGAGTTATAAGATACACTTTTATTGTTCGTGGGTGTTCATTTCTTTGGTTTTCATGATCGATTTACTTGTATACATGTATGGAAGATTATGTAAAATGAGAATGGTTTTACCGAATTGAAAATATGTATTAATAAATTAACATTCAGGGGTTTAAATTTTTATATATATTATTTGGTTAAATTACATGAGGATGAATCATTAGATAAATAGTTAATGATAATTGTCTGGGTTAATTTTGGTGGATTTCAATCACAACAAACTCGATTTATTTTATCATTTAATATTATTCAAATATGTTTGTTCTAAAACATAAAACGTTTTATAAAATAAATTCTAAATTTATTACCAACCATTTTAGTATGTTTACAAACATAATTTTAATTTGTTAAAGAAAAATGAAAACCCATCATCCATGATGTTGGTAAATTGACATATCACGAGTGATTATTTCAGTTTTAGAATAAAATAGAGAGATAAAGGATTTTGATAATGAATATTCCATTAAAATGATATAATTCTAATAAATAAAATATTCTGGAGTTATCAATCACATTTAGATAGAGGAGGTGAGGAGAGAATAAGAAAATAAAAATAAATTAAAAAAATTAAAAAAAAAATGGAAAGGGAAGTTTACCTCTTGAATTCTCCCCTTCGAGAACCTCTTTAAAGAACCTATGTTTGGTATTTTGGGTCCTTTGAAAATGCATCACCCTAACCATTTTTCAATGTGTAGAATTAATAAATTAACTCCATTATGAAAATAATTTTCAAGATATGAAAATTTTAGATTTTCATTAAAATCAACATTTATTTAGAAAATACCAATTATAAAATTATAACTGATTTTATAACACTTTAAATTTTAATTAAGGTCTTATTAAATTATCTTATAATTATAGGACAAAAAAATATTAATTTATGAATATATATTTTGAAAATAATTTTTCTTTTAAATTATTAAATTGATCATAAAATATTATTTAAATAATTATGACCTAATAAATACCAACACTTAATTTTTCATTTTTAAAACGTTTTTTACTTTTTCCATTAAATAAAAAATTCATATATTCACTCCTACGATGCCTAAATTTTATTTATACAATAATAGGTGAGGTTACTATTATATTTTTAAATATTACTTCAATTTTATAAATATCACGTACTTCCATATAAATTTATAATGAATTTAACTATTTAAATTCAGAAAGGGAAAAAATTATTTTATAAGTACCTGGGTCGTTAGAAAATATATTGGCTTAACACATGATTTATTATGTTGATTTTGATATCCTTTCTATGATACCAAGTAAATAAATAATATAAAATTTATGCTACTATAATGTATAATTTATATTGATATATAATTCCTTTACCATGTTCCATAAGTGTTTTATTTATGTTTTGATAAAATATAATTTGTGTTTGATTATTTTGGTAATTTTATTGATCAAATATGATATTTTTATGAAATTTAAAATTCAGAATATAAGGATTTATAACTCATTATAAATCCATTATGTTCTTATTAAAATATAATAATATTTGTATTTAATTTTATGTAGGCATCCATGATCAATTTTTATAGCATCGTTCATGTTAGTGGTTAAACTGGTGAATACCTGAACATTCCATAATTAGTGGATTGATATGGTTGTGGGTGTGCTTGATTTTAGAAAAATATAATTATTAATAAATAATAATCATATAATTTCGACATTCATAACATATTGAATTTTAAGTTAAGATATATTAATAAATAATAATGAAACTAAATGAAAAAAGATATATGTTACATTGTGTATGTGATAGTCTACACAATGAAAGATTGTCTTTTTAATTTCCCAATGAATGAGAGTAAATTTAGGTAGAATATAACAAACTGGGATTTTCCTATATAATTGTTACATATTTATAGATGAATGTTCATCATGCTGTACAAAAAATGCACCCGAGGGTCTTATAATTTTAGTGTATTTGGACACTAGATACGTAATCCTCTAATTTGGTGAAATTTCTTCAACATCTCTCATAGTGATTTCCCCATTTATTACTCTTTATAGAAATTCCATTTATAAAACCTTTCTTCATATCCTATGAAAATTAATCATAATAATGGGTGAGATCATACGCTAAGTAAACGTAAACATGAGATATATTAATTGATGATCATATGCAAGAAAAAGTTAATCATAAGGTAATGATAAAACAATTTATAAAGTTAATAACCAATCTATCGTGAATCATACAAAATAGTCATGGAAAAAATATTAGTGGTTTAGAAGACATGAATCATGATGAAATTGAATAACATAATCCATGAGAGTATAACATTGACATAAGACATGTAATTGTGGCATAAAAATATAAATTTTTTATTGTGTATAAATTGAAACAGGTTCACACATTAGGTTAAGTACATAAAATCAGTCCCTTGATTAAATTTATTTACATGAAACTAGGTCTAATCATTATCTTATGGACATGTAATCAAGTTCTAAATATAAATTTATGGACATAAAATATAGTTCCATGAAAAAACCTACATACTCATGAAAACCAAATCCATACATAAAATTGTGAACATTAAATCAGGTTCATGTAGTATATTTTAGCCTCAAGTGTTATTAATCTATACCCAATGCATTATAGGAATATATAGGTCCCACCCATCACATAAATAAAATAATATTTTTGTTCTAAAAGATCACAAAACATTCACCATCTCATAAAACATGAAAAGAAATTAATTTCATAAAAATTTTATCAAAGTATAACCCATAGAAAACAGAACCGATCTCACCAACATATTTTCATCATAAACATAAGTCATCCAGAAGTAGAATATGTATGGTATCATTTGTTCATATCCTTATTAAATATTAATTTGTATCAAATTTTTTCATCTTATACAGAAAAAAGTATTTCAAAATATTAGTTGGTATAAATCATGAATAAAATAACTTTTCCATTTTAAAATCAATTATTTTTAAAAACATTGTCCACTTATAAATGAAAAATATTTTTTCTGAAAAATAACTTTTGTATTTGTAAATAATTTTAAATTCATTGAGTAATCATAACAATTGTAAAATACTCTCATTCCATAAAATTTAAAACATATTCCTTCTATGTTTTTTTGAAAAATTCACAAAGTACCTTGTTTGTAAAATGATTAAAAATTACTTTAAAACATTTTTATAAGAATTAAAACATGGGTAAAATGAATTTTAAAATTTTGAGGATGATATTAAAAACCATTTTTAAATTGTTTTTATAAAATATAGACTTGGAGGAGAAATATTCCTTATAAGAGACATAAACAATCTTATATAATGATAAGGTTGTGAAATATGGCCTTATTGATTTGGTATTATTTGAATCATAATCCCAGTAAAATAATTAAATTTAGATGGATATGTATATACCACAATTTTCCTGATAAAAATCATAAAATACATTGAAGGATATTATATACACCAAAAAAACAAACATGTATTGCATAAGTAATTAAACATTTGAATGTTTTGGTACACAAATTTAATTGGGTCCAGCAGTGTTAGTGAGAAATGATCTGGGAATCCAAATTTGTCTTATCTTTCCATAATACATATTTCTTTCTTCGGAGATATTTTTAGAAATAAAACCCTTTTCAATACCATTTTTTTTTAGGGATTCTCAAGTAACAGTCATTAGTGTGATGAAATTTTATTCCATAAAAATAAAATGTAGTATTTTTTGAATAGGGTAAAAAATTATTTTTATATAATTTTAGTTGTTCTCCCTTTATTCCTATTCCAAATATTTCTCTTTTAATAACATTATTTATAAATATCTTATTTAGAAATTTTTCTATTTTAGAAAAAGTAATTGCAGTAGTCTAATAATATTCTACTTCACCATGAAATTATTTAATCCTTTTATCATGATCAATACAGTCTGTTGTAGATGAATTAAATTTTTTAACTTCTTCTTGATGTTGTTTTAGCATAGTATCTATTTCACCTAAAATATAATTGTGAATATTTTTCTATTATTTATTCTTATTTAATAAAGAATCATATTTCTATTCTAACATTGAATAGTATGTATTCAATTTATCATTTGATCAACTATTAGAGTCAGATGTAGAAGAATAATAAGTGTGTACCTATTCTTCTTCATTAAACATAAAGCACATATTCGCTTTAAGATTTTATGGATATTTCTTTAAATCATATTTTGAGGAGCTGATGGAGTCTTCAGATACACTCTACATGGATTTCATGGATTATTTTCCTTTATACTCATAATCAGCAATCATCTGATATTTTCTTTCTATCCTCTTTCTTTCATCTTTTAATTGAGGGAAATCTGGTCCGATGTAACCCAATTTTTAACATTAACATAATCAAATTTCTCAGGGTTATTTCTCATCGTTATTAATGGATTTAATGAATCCTTTTTTGTTCATATAGAATTTAATAAATTTTCTAGCTAGTTGTGCTGGCTCCATTTCAAAAATCTAAGGAGTCTAAATTTTTCTCTGTTTTGACATCGTATTTTTCTTTTCAGTCATGCATTTAAGATGTCACAAAGAGAGAAGTATTTTCCATTTTTACTATAATATTATGATATTCAACATCATCTTGCATTTTTTATTCATACATCATTAATGTTCCATTTAATTATTTCATTGTAAAATTCATAACATGTGATGATTGAAGAATATAAGCTGATAAATCATTCCATTTAGTGTGTATTACTCTAAGTACTTTCTACACATGATCAGATTGAATAATGGGATCTCCCAAGGTAGTAATATTATTCAAAATCTATACTAAACTTCCATTCATCTATGGGATTCTTTCACCATCAAACATTCTAAAGGTTTAAATTTTTACCTTTGTAGTAGCATACCTCATCTACTTGATGGTAACTATTCATTCATAAGAAACTGAAATAGTTTCCCATATATAATAGGTAGTATGACATTATGATACATGATTAAACTCATTAGGACCAAGTCCATGGATAATATCTTTCATTATTTTTGAATTAATTTCATATTCATCTTCATTTTCAAAAGTCCAATTATTTGGTTTTTAAGGAATCATAAAAGAAGTAACGATATTAGAATAAACATTTAATAAAATATTATTTAGATAGATAATAATTTTTGATTTCCAGTATCCATAGAAGTCTCTATTAAAGTATGGAGCACAAACTATAGACTTTCATTCTTTCAGATCATCTATTGACATCATCTTTTTATAGACCTTGTTTTTTTGTCTTTCTATAGATTTATCACAAAAAAATCATCTATGATAATAATTTTTTAGTTGGAAGAATACAAAGATGAAATAAGAGGGGGTGAATGGTGTCTTTTCGATAAACTTCACTGATTCTTTTTATTGACTTCCTTTAAAATTTATGCAGGTATGCATTGGTTACATCTGTATTAAAAAAAATTAGCGGATAAATGGAAAGAATGAACCTAGAAATTTTATAGTGGTTCTAAGAAAAAATATACCCTAGTCCACTCCACCAACACTCTCTCTGTGAGCACAGTGAATTTCACTAAAAAGCACTTATTATCATAAGAACAGAAATCTAAAACTGATTGTAGGTACATAAAACCTCTATACTAAGGCTAAATTGATCATTCTGATTCTTTTATAATGAATTTGTTATTTATGGATTAGAAAAATAATCTAATTCTTAAGCCACGACTGATTATGATCAGTTAATACTCTAATAAATCAAAAGAGATTTTATTTGTTGATGGTTTGGGTTGAACTTAAAAATTGAAGTACCAGCAAGTGATAGTAGATGGATCTTTCTATTATTAAAAAATGAAATTATTCATGAAAGAATAGTTCTAAAGTGATCCTAGTTTCAAATTATCTTCAATAATAACAGCTAAAATAGTATTAGTAGTAGCAGTAATTTTACAGTTGTATGATTTTGAAATATGTATATCTCTAAAGTGTAGCCTCTTCTGAAAATAACAAAGTTAATAGTTTGTTTTGGAATGTCTATATATGATATTCACAAGTATATAATCTTATTTAGGAATGTTGTATCATTATATGTTGAAAATATACACATGTATAATATATAGAATTGGCTACTCGATATGGTATTCCATATCCTAGAAAATCGCCTAATAGATCGTGGATATTCAAATTCAAAATAATCCAGGGGATTATTTACTTCAATTAAGAATAAGAGTTATTTTCTCCATTGTATATGGTTCTTTGAATAGATCATAACAACCTTTTAATTGGTCATAAACAATACTTTAATCATCCTGTAATTCTTTCAAGATCGTTGCAAAAGTCTCAAATAAAATTGTGATTCTAAATCTACAATGTTGAATAGTAGAACATAGAGTTCCTTCAAAAAATGGAAAAATATCGAACATAGGGTTTAGCTATATAGCATTCATTTTACATACATAAGTTTGAAAACATAAGGTTGATCATAAAAGTAAGGTTGATGATCTATATGATTGTCTCTCAAACATAGGGTTACTTACTTTCATAGGGTTATTTAACTGTACTTTATTCTCTTAAAAAAATTTAGGTTCTATCCATATGTAAGTTTCATTGACTACAGTTTTCTGATAATGCAGGTTTGATGATCCATACATACTTTTCTGAATATAGGGTTCATTCCTTAAGTGTTTTTTAAAACATATAGTTCATTCCTTACATTACGTTTATCAATGTAGGGTATGAAAAATGTTTCCAAAATACACCAAAACGCATTCTGAAAACATTAATTAATATTCCTTGTGAATTAAAATCATTAATATAATTCCATAATAAATATTTCAATGAATATTAATTTTCTGAAATGCACTTAAAATAATATCATTAGTAAATAAACCAAAGGTATCTGTGAGCATCAAAATCAATACAATTTATAAAGTATTATTGAGATAATACAATCCCAACACATAAAACCTTTGTTCCTAACATGGGGAAAGGAAACATAAGAAGGGGTGATATCAGATACTCAGTAATAGTAAAAATGAGATATATATGTTGATGATCATACGCAATTATAAGATATGTATAAGGGTATGATATTAAAATTTACAAACATCATACCCAATCTATCAGGGACCATAGATGAGAGTCATGGAAAAATTATTTTAGCTCATAAGACATGAATCATGATGGAATCAAATAACATAATCCATGAGATCGTAACATTAAAATAATGGTTGTAATTATTTAATAATCTTATAACATTTTGAACATGTATAAATAGAAATAGGTTCACTTATTAAGTTAGGGATATTAAATCAGTCCCTTTCATAAATTTATGGGCATGAAACTAGGTCCACTCTTGATCTTAGGAAAATTAAATCAAGGTCAATTCATAAAAATATGGACATTAAATCAATTTCCCCACATAAACATAAGGATATGAAAAATAATTCCATGCATAAAATTGTGAACAGAAAGCAGGTTCACATATAACATTTTTAGCTCATGAGATATCCATATTTACCCAATAAATTATAGGGAGATATAGGTCCCTCCCATAACATAAATAAAATCATAACAATGTGTTCCAAAATATCACAAATCATTCATCATATCAATACTCATGAAAATAAACCAATTTCATAAACATTTTTTCAATGTATAACCAATGTAAAAGGGAACTTGTCTCATTAACATGTTATCATCATAATCATAAACCATCTAGAAAAATAATAAGGATGGTATCACTAGATTATGTACCCATTAAATATTATGTATCATAAAATCATGTTATATTATATGCAAACTGATTTTGAAATATCACTTGGAATAATTTTTAGGAAAATAACTTTTACATTTTGATATAACGGATTTTCAATAAACTTTACAATTATAAATGAAAAAGTTTCCTTTGAAAATAAAATTTTTAACATGATAAATATTCTTCAAAACATTTAGGCATCATGAAGGTGGTAAAATCCTCACATCCTCTGTAAGTTAAGAAACATACTTTCCATATTGTTTTAGAAAATTCACAAAGTACCTTGTTTGGAAATTGTTTAAAATATTCTTTTAAAAGTTTTTTAAAAAACTGAATAATGGTTAAATATTATTTTAAACAATTTTATGACAGTAATAAAACTTATTTCCTTAAAAAATTATAAAACATAGATATAGAAGAAGAATATTCCCCAGCAGAGACATAAAAATCCCGAACAATTATGAGATTTTAAAATAACCCCTTATTGATTTGGTATTATTTGAATCATAATCCCCACAAAATAAAGAACATCATATGGATATATATATATACTATAATTTTCATGATAATAATTATAAAATACATTAATTTTATGTATATACACAAAAAAAAGGAACATGTAGTGTATAAGGCATGTGTCCCACATGATGAAAAGTGATATGAAAATCTATTACTTTATGTATGAATTCCATTGAAAGTTATTTAACAACAGTAATACATTTAAATTTTTTATAAATATATACCATAATAATTTACATGATTACTATATCATATATATTAATTATATATATTTAAATTCATCCATAATAATAGATATAGAAAATGATTTATACCGTTCATAGAGACCGTAGGTCGGGCGTACGCATTAACGTTGTAATCACTTTTTAAAGGATGAAATTAAAAAAAGTAAATAATAATTCACCTTTAAAAATAATTATTAAATAATTTATATCATATATATAAATAATATTCATCCTTCTTACCATCCATGTAAAATTAAAATAACAAACAAATCACATCCCTTCGTGGAGGTGGTAGTCCACACGTAAACACAAGTGACGTTATAATTTTCCAACAGTTATGTAGAGACCCAAAGATCGGCGTACATGGACAATACATTAATTTTGCCGGATACTTAATACATGACAAAAACAGACACCCAAAGACTATATTAGTTTAGTGTCTTTGCAAACTCGGAACGCAATCTTCTAATCATGGTGGAAGATCTTCAACATCTCCCATAAAGATCTTCCCCTTTTGGTTTGCTTACCTAAAACCTTTCGTTGTATCATGGGGAAAAGAAAACACATAAAGGGTGAGCTCAAATGCTCAGTAAGGGTAAACATAGAGAACATAAAACAGCCCATAAACATTTGAATGCAAAAACTTGAAAATAAAATCTAAACATCAAAATCTTGATCAAAGACATAAATCTTTGAAGTACGTAAGGCGTATATCATAAAGGAACATAAATCATGATAAAATAACATGGGAATAAAACATGTAATTGTTGGAAATCATTAAACACATGATATGATTTCCATAGTAGCCAACGTATTGCTTCTAAGACCATATTAGTGGACAAAGTACCTTTCTGAATCGAGTTCACTCCACATTCCAGTCCTGTATCACTGAACCGGATTAACTTACCATTCCATCCATGTATATATCATGAGATATAAACCTTTAACCAACGAATTAGAGGGAGATATAGGTCTCACCCATCTCATAATGAAATCATTCTTACTTGTGCCACAAAATAAACATAAAACATTCATCATAAACCAAAGAATAAAATGGGTTTCATAAACATAATCCCATCATCACATAATCCATATTAAACAAATGGATATCATTTCATCATAAGAAAAATAACCCCCTGTAAATAATAGATACATTATACTTGAATCATAAACATTCCAAATAATGTCATCTTAGATGGAAAATAGTTTTGATAAAACACATGAAATGAATTCTTGAGGAAAATATCCTTTCTTCTACAAAATCATTTTCTTTTCAAAAAATGCCAAGAAATTTTAAAAGAAAAGTATTTTTTTGAAAATAGTCAGAAAATTTTGTAGAGAAAACTTCATTTAAATAATTCATTATGAAACCGTAAAAATCCGTTCACGCCATATAAGTTAAAAATAACATTCTTCTCGTACTTTTGTCAGAAAAGTCAAAAAGTTCCTCGTATGGTAAAAAAAAGAAAGATTCATTCCATAACACAATGTAAAAGTCAAATAGGAGTAAAAATGAATTTAAATATACATATAAGAACATTAAACACTTTAAGAAAAAACATTTTTATGGACATGGATGAAAAATATAACCCCAGTAAATACCTACGTATAAGCATTCTCATATAAAAATGAGATTGCAAAATTATCCCTTACCTTATATCTGATATTCTTCGTATGTATCTGAGCCTCCTATATAATGATTTAAATATTTTTATTTACTCATTAAAGAATCATATTAATTGTTATTATATCATATATGGTTCACTTATGACATTATATTACCTGTTTTTTTTGTGAATTTCATGTTAAAGCAGCGTTTTGGTAAAATCGTTTCGTTTATCGTACGTGTTTCGACTTGTTTTTCTTGATATTATTAATTTTATGGTTATTTACTTAATTAAATAATGTAAAACATGATTTATATATAATATATATTCATAATATATGTATATATAATAGATCGATAAATGTAAATAAATACACCGTTCATGGAGACGGTAAGCCGTACATACGCATGAACGTTGTTTTTCGTTTCATTATTGAATTGAATGGAATTAAGTAGATGACATACATATATATATAAATAAATATAGTAGCATTATTATGTCATATATTTAATGATTAATTATTATATATACATTATAATCATTCATGTATTGTTAACATGGAAAATGAATCTAATCGCGTCGTGGAGACGGTAATTTGAACGTACGCACGAGCCATGATATCATTCTCATATTTTTTGAATGGTATTGTAGTGGATGATATAATATCATAGAATCAGTATGATGTTATAATAATTACATATAGTTATTATTTACACCATTATACCCATCCAAGTAAGGTGATGGTGGAAAAACTGATTACACCACGGCGTGGAGATGGTATTCCATACGTACGCACATGCGGTGATTTCATTTTAAGTAGGATAGATAGAAGGTGAAATAGGGTTGTTTCATATTTATAATAACATATAAGTATATAATTAATAATTATGTTATTACTTTATATCGAAACAACTAAATAAGAGGAAGTAGAAGAAGAAATAAACTTGAAAGAGTCGGTAGAAGAGATTACCTCTTCCACGACGCACCTCCTTTAAACGTCTTCTTAGGAGACTAGAGTTGGTTTTTTAAAAGAAAGGAACCTATATTATGTAACTAGAGAGTTTTAGAAGAGGAATTTTCAGGTGTTGGCCGAGCTTCATGGCTCAAAAGGGTGTGAAGATAAAAGGGAAGGGGTGCCCTTTTTATAAGGGAGGAGAGCGGCACCTTTGGAAAAACTTAAAATATTTTTTATAATAAAGTCATATTCGGTTTATTATAGCTTCAAATTGGTTTATTTAGAAGATAAAGTGGTTATGGGTCTAACTATTCTCAACCAAGAAGTTTTAGACAAGATTAGGTTACTATTTTAACCTTATCATTTAGATTTAACACTAAGTAAAATAATTTAACTTTTATCGTGTCTTCTTGTTTTCTTACACTATATGGTTAATCAACTCGCTATAACAAGACAAACGAACCCCAAGTGGTTCATTATTAATATATATATCCTTATATAAGTCATTTTACCAAACCTTAGATTTTTATGAAAAACATTACAATTAATAATATGATATTTTTATAAAAACTATTTTATTTCAATTTTGACACTATTTGGTAATTGATTTTTGTGAAAATCATAACAGCATGATTTGTTAGAATAAAGTTAGTTCCATCAATACTAACATATCATATTTACCTATAAAATTAGTGGAATTCAAAAAAAGTCTCAAATTACATTTATTTGGTTATTTATAACATCAATTATGTTAATATTTCATTAATAAGGTAATTACTGTTTCATCATTGTGTCATAAATAAAATAAATTATTTATTGTCTAAAAATTATAAATAAAATAAAATTATGTAGGAAATCCTTTTAGATTTATAATTAATATTTATAGTCGAATTTATATTATGTATAACCCTATATTAAATATGGTTTAGTTATTAAACTTTGATTTTAACTATTTTAACACTTCTTTAAATAAAATAATAATAAATGTCCTAATCTAATCCATGGGGACCTAAAGGGAAATATTTTAATCCTAAGTTTGTTTTCAGTCGAATTACACTTATCCAATATAATTAGGACATGTGTTAGGGTAATAATAATATCATTGTTACCCTTAATTACCCTATTTACTTTTAACTGTGGTAAATAAAAGTGAAAAGTTACTATTCACCAAAAATTATTTTTATCTTATTGAACCACATTTTTCACCTTGATATTAACTGTATCTCTCAGATTTTTGAAATTCCACTCATAGAAGTAGTAAAATTAAGTTTTATGTAAGTTTGTAAAAAGCTCCTAGGAGGTAGGTAAAAGAAGGTGAAATGTTCAATAAAATTTTTATATATCGAAAATTATTAATAAATGACTCCAATGAATTACATTTAACTTATATAGGTATTATGTACCAATTTTTACCTAAAATAAATTTAAATAAAATAAATAATTATTTAAATAAAAAGTCGGTTTTTAAATAGTAACCTAGTGTTTTCACTATTCATCAAAAATTGAATGTTTTCAAAAAATACCAAAAATTCACCCTAGGCAAATTTCGATATTCTAAATCCAAAAATGAAGTCCATTTTGAAAAATAAAATTTCAAAAAGTGGGTATTACTATTCATAACTGCTATTTTATATAATATTTTAATAACATATCATTATTTAGTGAAACTCGGTATTGCGTACAACACATGCTATCGTGGAAGGTCGTGATTGCGTGTAATGAAAGCCAAGTCAGGGTTGTGTTTTTTGAAAGCTCCTTTTGGTGTAGCATACAACACAAAACATAAATTAAATTAAAAATAATATATCTTATAAAATCTCGGGGTGTTACGTTCTAACCCCCTTAAAATGAATTTCGCCCTTGAAATTCGTCGGGGTTATAAATCATTTACTACATGAATGTTTCTTTAATAGAAACCCACATCGTAAAAAGGAATACTAAAGCTAAATTTTAAAAACTAATGTATGAAATGAAACGGTTACCCAAATTAACTTATACCTGGGTTTCCACATAGGAGAACATAGGTGAAGATATGGATATGGAAGAGAAATATAACCATCAAGTTCTAATGGAAAGTGGTAGAAAACATGGCTATGAAAAATCAAATACTCACAATGCCATAAATTTGTAATGATTTAAGTTATCATCTAATTCATTAGATATAAGAGCACTAGGACAACATTTTTGGTTTTCAACATCATTTCCCTAATGTTGATGAACTTTTACATGAGGAGAAATACTTACTTAATATTAGTGTAATATCATCGTTGGTCATTCCATGAACAATTTCCACTTCATATCTATTTAATGAAATGAAGTTTAATTTGTCATTCATGAAGTGTTAGTAGATCATGCGATAGAATGATAAATCATCCCATCTGTTTCTATCATAAAAATGTTAGCATAAGTTATTAAATATACATAAGTCCATCTATGGTGAGATAAATCGTATATGATTCCAACAATGGACTTATACTTCATCTATCATACCGCTTAATAAAATAAAACTTGTTTCTACTAACCAGGGACTTCCTGTAGGCCAGTGGTAGGTGATAAATGCTTGTCGCCCGTCCGGCAGGTTTTCCCTTTTTCTAAAACTACACTATTATAACATTATAGAAATAATATCGAAAAAAGTTCTAGCCAAAACAATACTATCTGATGTCCGACATAATCCATTCTAGTCTTTAGACTTATCCAAAATGTATATGTCTAATCTCATAGTATAAAGAAAACGATTAATACAAATGTCATTAACCAAGCATGTGAATCCCGTCATTTATCCCCCATATATCATAAGATGTATCTTGTTGATCTCATTCCAAACATGTGAATACCTTAATCATGTATTCTCTTGAAACATAAATTACCATAGAACCTTACTGAAAACCTGAATTCTGTCAAAAGTTAACTCATTACACATACCGAAATCCCAAAATTTCTATATACTCAAAACATGATATCACTTTGTCCTTATATCAGTCATGAGCTCATGAATACTATCAAAATTTCATATTATCTTTATCCCTTAATTATGTGCATATCATCTTCTTTCCAAAAATATTTTAATAACATTTCATGGTTACCAGTACCATTCAACATATAATTTTAAATAAATTAGAAAAAATAATAGTGTAACAATCCTTAGATGTTTCTTTATTCCATAATACCATCAAATTACCTATACAACATAACTCTTGATAAACATACAATCATTCCACTACCTTCAAAAACCATTGACCAAGCTTCAACACTTATTTCATCTCATATATCATTTGTAGTCTCCTCATCATCATCCACATAAATACTACTCATATGACCATGCTGATTCTCTTCATGAGATTTTCCCTTAGGGAATTGGTTTGAATAATGCCCATAAATTCCACATTTAAAACATCTAATCATTGTTAATTTCATAGCAATACCATTATCCTTCTCCATGGTATTAACTGAACCTTTTCCTTTGCACTTACTGGATTTTTTCCCTTCTTTTCCACACCCAAAGCATCTTCCAGTTACTTTGAAACATTCTCCTTGATGCCTCTTCTCACACGATTTACATGAGAGAAATTTAACTTTCTTTCCTCTATGATCATCAGGAAACTCCATCTTTCTCTTATTAGCTGAGTCGGGAAACTTTCCAAAGTTGATATTATTGATCATATTATGATATTTCTAATTAGGAATAATTAAGATTTTTAGACTTCCAAATCCCGTTTCATTTGGTTTCTCATTAAGAATATCATTCCATTGTCTATCATATACTTCATTATCATGAATCTTCCTGTTTCCAGCCATTTTCTAAAACCCAAAAAGAATAGTGTGAGAGGAAAAAACATAATCAAGGGGGAGTACTATCAATATCTAACATCTTAGGTTAAATTCTAAGATCTTTACTGTAATTCTAGGACTATAACCTATACGTATACTTTTCCTTAGGGACATCCCTAGACATACCTTAGAAATATCTCTAGGGATTTCACTAAAGTTTTTGCATCCAAGTTTCCAAAGGTTAACTAAACCATTGCCCTGATACCAACTATAGAGACCCAAAGATCGACGTACATGGACATTACATTACTTTTTCGGAATAATTAATACATGACAAAAAACAAATTCCTAAAGACTATATTAGTTTATTGTCTTTGGAAACAAAGAACGTAATCTCCTAATCATGGTGAAAGATCTTCAACATCACCCATAAAGATCTTTCCCTTTTGGTTTTCTTAACTAAAAACTTTATTTATATCTTGGGGAAAAGAAAACATATAAAGGGTGAGCTCAAATTCTCAATAATGGTAAACATAGAGAACATAAAACAATCCATAAACATTTCAAGGAAAAAACATGAACATAAAATCTAATCATCAAAATCCTGAGCAAAGTCATAAATCTTGGAAGTACATAAGGTGTATATCATAAAGGAACATCAATCATGATAAAATATCTTGGGAATAAAACATGTAACTGTGGAAAACCATTAAGCACATGATATTACTTCCATGGTAGCCAAGGCATTGCTTCCAAGACCATCTTAGTGGACAAAGTCCCTTTCTGAATCGAGTTCACTCCTCATTCCAGTCCTGTATCACTGAACCGGATTAACTTACCATTCCAGCCATGTATATCTCATGAGATATAAATATTTACCCAATTAATTGGAGGTATATATAGGTCCCACCCATCTCAAAATGAAATCATTCTTACTTGTGCTACAAAATAAACATAAAACATTCATCATAACCCAAAGAATAAAATGGGTTTCATAAACATAATCTCATCACCACATAATCCTTATTAAACAAATGGATTTCATTTCATCATAAGAAAAATCATACCATGTAAATAATAGAGATATTATACTTGAAACATAAACATTCTAAATAATGTCATCTTATATGGAAAATAGTTTTGTTAAAACACTTGAAATGAATTCTTGAGGAAAATATCCTTTCTTCTTCAAAATCATTTTCTTTTCACAAAATGCCCTGCAATTTTAAAAGAAAAGTATTTTGTTGAAAATAGTCATAAAATTTTGTATAGTAAAATTCATTGAAATAATTTTTCATAAAACTATAAAAATCCATTCACTCTGTATAAGTTAAAAATAACATTCTTCTCTAAATTTTGTCGAAAAAGTCAAAAAGTACCTTGTATGGTAAAAAAAGGAAGGATTCGTTCCATAACACAATGTAAAATTCAAATATTGTTATAATTGACTTCAAAAATACATGTAAGAACATTAAATACTATAGGAAAAAAACATTTCTATGGACATGGATGCAAAATCCAACCCCAGTAAATACTTACGTATAAGCATTCTCAAATAAAAATGAGATTGCAAAATTATCCCTTACCTTATGTCTAATATGATTCCTATATATCATAGCCTCCTGTATAATGATTTAAATAATGTCATTGACTCATTATAGAATCATATTAATTGTTATGATATCATATATGGTTCACTTATGACTTTATATTACCCGTTGTTTTGTAAATTCCGCGATAAAGCAGCGTTTTGGTAAAATCGTTTCATTTATCGTACGTGTTTCGGATTTTTATTCTTGATATTATTAATTATATTCTGATCTAATTAATTACATAATTTAAAACATGATTTATATATAATATATATTCAGAATATACATATATATAATAGATCGATAAATTGAAAGAAACACACCATTCATGGAGACGGTAGGTCGTATGTACGCATGAATACTGTTTTTTGTTTCCTTACTGAATTGAATGGAATTAAGTAGATGAAATACATATATATATATACATAAATCCAGTATCCTTATTATGTCATATATTTCATTATTACTTATTATATATACTTTGTAGTCATTCTTGAATTGTTAATGTGGAAAATGAATCTCATCGCGTCGTGGAGATGGTAATCCGTATGTACGCACGAGCGATGATATCGTTACCATATTTATTGAATGGTGTTGGAGTGGATGATATAATATCATAGAATAATTATGATTTTATAATAATTATATATAGTTATTCTTTACACCATTATACCCATCCAAGTAAGGTGGTGGTGGAAAAACTGATTACCCCACGGCGTGGAGACAGTATTCTGTACGTACGCACGTGCAGTGATTTCTTTTTCTGTAGAATGGATAGAAGGTGAAATAGGGTGGTTTAATATTTATAATAAAATTTCAGTATATAATTGATACTTATTTTATTACTTTATAATAAAACAACTAAATAACAGGAAGTATAAGAAGAAATAATCTTGAAAGAGTCGGTAGAAGAGATTACCTCTTCCTCGGCGCACCTCCTTTAAACGTCTTCTTAGGGAAGTAGAGTTGGTCTTTTGAGAATACCAGAACCTTTATTATGTAACTAGTGAGGTTTAGAAGAGGAATTGTCAGGTTTTGTCCAAGATTAAAGGCTCAAAATGGTGTGAAGCGAATAGGGAAGGAGTGCCCTTTTTATAAGGGAGGAGAGGGGCACCTTTGGAAAAACATAGAATATTATTTTATAATAAAGTCATATTCAGTTTATAATAGAATAAAATTGATTTATTTTTAAGATAAAGTGGGGATGGGTCACAATCCTCTCAACCAATAGGATTTAGACATGTTTAGGTCACTATTTTAACCTTATCATTTAGATTTAACACTAAGTTAAATAATTTAACTTTTACCGTGTCTTCTTGTTTTCTTACAATATATGGTTAATAAACATAGTATATCAGGACAGAAGAACCTAAAGTGGTTAATTATTAATATATATATCTTTATCTAAGTTATTTTTCCAAACCATATATTTTTAAGAATAAAATAACAATTAATAATATAATATTCGTTTTAAAAACTAATTTATGTCAATTTTGACACTATTCGGTAATTCATTTTTGTGAAAATCATAACAGCATTATTATTTCAAAAAAAGTTTCTTAAATCAATTATAACATATCATATTAACATAGAAAATTAGTGGAATTCATAAAAAGTCTCAAATTACATTTATTTGGGTATTTATAACATCAATTATGTTAATATTTCATTAATAAGGTAATTACTACATCAACATTGTGTCATAAATAAAATAAATTATTTAATGTATAAAAATTATTAATAAAATACCATTATGTAGGAAATATTTTCAGCTTTATAATGAACATTTACAGTCGAATTTATCTTATGTATATCCCTATATTAAATATGTTTTAGTTATTAAACTTTGATTTTAACTATTTTAACTCTTATTTAAATAAAATAATAATAAATGTCCTAATCCAATCCATGTGGACCTAAAGGGAAATATTTTATTTGTAAGGTTTTTTTTTGGTCGAATTACACATATAAAATAGAATTATGATATGTGTTAGGGTAATAATAATACCATTTTTACCCTTAATTTCCCTATTTACTTTTAACCGTGGTAAATAAAATTAAAAAAGTTACTATTCACCAAAAATTATTTTTTATCTTATTGAACCACATTTTACTCCTTGATATTAACCGTGTCTCTTGGATTTTAGAAATTCCACCCACAGAAGCGGTAAAATTAAGTTTTATGTAAGTTTGCAAAAAGCTCCTCGGGGATAGGTAAAAGATGGTGAAAAGTTCAATAAAATTTTTATATATCAAAAATTTTTATAAAATGACTCCAATTAATTACATTGAACTCATATAGGTATTATGTACCAATTTTTACCTAAAATAAATTTAAATAAGATAACTAATTATTTAAATAAAAAGTCGGTTTTTAAATTATAACCTAGTGTTTTCACTATTCATCAAAAATTGAATGTTTTCAGAAAAATACCAAAAATTCACCCTAGGCTAATTTCAATATTCCAAATCAAAAAATGAAGTCCATTTCGAAAAATAAAATTTCAAAAATTGGGTATTACTATTCATAATGGCTAGTTTATATAATATTTTAATAACATGTCGTTGTTTAGAGAAACTCAGTATTGCGTACATCATACGTTATCGTGGAAGGTCGCAATTGCGTGTAATGAAAGCTAAGTCTGGGTTGTGTGTAGTGCAAGCTCTTTTTAGTGTATCATACAACCCAAGACATCAATGAAATTAAAAATTATATATCATATAAAAACTCGAGGTGTTACATTCTACCCCCCTTAAAATGAATTTCGCAATTGAAATTTTTCGGGGTTATAAATTGTTTACTACTTGAAAGTATCTTTAATATAAACCCATATTATAAAAAGAAATACTAAAGCTTAATTTTAAAAACTAATGTATGAAAAAAATAGTTACCCAAATTAACTTATCCCTGGGTTTCCACAAAGGAGAACATAGGTGAAGATATGGATGTGGAAGAGAAATCTATCCATCAACTTATAATGGAGAGTGGTAGAGAACATGGCTATGACAAATACAACAATCACAAAGCCATAAATTTGTAATGATTTAAGGTATTGTCTAATACATCAGATATAAGAGCACTTGGACAAAATTTTTTTCAATATCATTTCCCTAATGTTGATAAACTTTTACATGAGGAGAAATATTTACTTAATTTCAGTGTAATATCATCATTGGTCATTCCATGAACAATTTCCACTTCATCTCTATTTAAAGAAATGAAGTGGAATTTTTCATTCATGAATTGTTAACATATTATGAAATAGAATGATAATTCTTCCCATCTGTTTCTATCAAAAAAGGTTAGCATAAGTTATTAAATATACATAAGTCCATCTGTGGTGAGATAAATCATATATGATTCCAAAAATGGACTTATAATTCATCTATCATACCGCTTAATAAAATGAAACTAGTTTCTACTAACCAGGGACTTCCTGTAGGCTAGCCGTAAAAGATAAAGGCCTTTTTCCCATCCTACAGGTTGTCCCTTTTTCTAAAACTACACAATTATAACATTATAGAAATAATATCGAAAAAAGTTCTGGCCTTAAACAATACTATCTGATGTCTGACATAATCCATTCCAATCTTTACACTTATCCAAAATACATCTGTCCAATCTCATAGAATAAAGAAAATGATTACTACAAATGTCATTAACCATGCATGTGAATACCACCATTTATCGCCCATATATCATAAGATATATCTTGTTGATCTCATTCCAAACAAGTGAATACCTTAATCATATATTCTCTTGAAACATAAATTACTATAGAACCTTAGTGAAAACATGAATTCTGTCAAAATTTAACTCATTCCACATACCAAAATCCCAAAATTTCTATATACTCAAACCATGATATCACTTTGTCCTTATATCATTCATGAGATCATGAATACTATCAAAATTTTATTTTCTCTTTATCCCTTGATTATGCGCATATCATCTTCTTTCCAAAAATATCTGAATAACCTTTCATGGTTACCAATACCATTCAACATATACTTTCAAATACAATCGAAAAAACAATAGTGTAACGATCCTTAGATGTTTCTTTATTCCATAGTACCATTAAATTACCTATATAACATAACTCTTGATAAACATACAATCATTCTACTACCTTCTTAAACCATTGACCAAGCTACAACACTTCTTTCATCTCATATATCATTTGTAGTCTCCTCATCATCATCCACATGAATACTACTCATATGACCATGCTGATTCTCTTAATGAGATTTTCCCTTAGGGAATTGGTTTGCATAATGCCCATACATTCCACATTTAAAACATCTAATCATTGTTGATGTCATAGCAATACCATTATCCTTCTCCAGGGTGTTAACTGAACCTTTTCCTTTGAACTTAATGGATTTGGGTCCTTATTTTCCACACCCAAAGCATCTTCCTGTTCCTTTGAAACATTCTCCTTGATGCCTCTTCCCACATGATTTACATGAGAGAAATTGAACTTTATTTCCTCTATGATCATCATGAAACTCCATCTTTATCTTATTAGCTAAGTCGGGAAACTTACCAAAGTTGAGATTATTGATCATATTATGAGATTACTGATTAGGCATAATAATGATGTTTTGAATTCCAAATCCCGTTTCATTTGGTTTCTCATGAAGAATATCTTTCCATTGTCCAACATATCCTCCATTATCGTGAATCTTCTTGTTTCCATCCATTTTCTAAAACCCAAAAAAGAATAGTGTGAGAGGAAAAAATCATAATCAAGGGGGAGTACCATCAATATCTAACATCTTAGGTTAAATTATAAGATCGTTACCATAATTCTAGGACTATAACCTATACGTTTACTTATCCTTAGAGACATCCCCAGACATACCTTATAATTATCTCTTGGGATTTCACTAAAGTTTTCCCATCTTAGTTTCCAAAGGTTAACTAAACCTTCTCTCTGATACAAACTGTAGAGACCCAAATCTCAATGTACATGTACATTACATTAATTTTGCAGAATACTTAACATATAACAAAAAAATATGCCCAAAGACCGTATTAGTTTAGTGTATTTGGAAACTCGGAATGTAATCTTCTAAACATGGTGAAAGATCTTCAACATCTAACATAAAGATCTTCCCCTTTTGGTTTTCTTACATAAAACCTTTCTTTATATCCTGGGGAAAAGAAAAAATATAATGGGTGATCCCAACTGATCATTAAGGGTAAACATAGAGATCATAAAACAATCCATAAACATTTGAATGCAAAAACTTGAACATAAAATCTAAACATCAAAATCTTGAGCAAAGACATAAATCTTGGAAGTACGTAAGGCGTATATCATAAAGGAAAATCAATCATGATAAAATAACATGGTAATAAAACATGTAATTGTGTAAAACCATTAATCACATGATATTATTTCCATGGTAGCCAAGGCATTACTTCCAAGAGCAACTTATTGGAAAATGTCCCTTTCTGAATCGAGTTCACTCCTCATTCGAGTCCTTTATCACTGACCCAGATTAACTTACCATTCCAGCCATTTCTATCTCATGAGAAATAAATCTTTACCCAATGAATTGTAGTGATCTATAGTTCCCACTCATCTCATAATGAAATCATTCTTACTTGTGCCACAAAATAAACATAAAACATTCATCATAACCCAAAGAATAAAATGGGTTTCATAAACATCATCCCATCATCACATAATCCATATTAAACAAATGGATATCATTTCATCATAAGAAAAATCACACAATAAAATAATATAGACATTATACTTGAAACATAAACAAGCTAAATAATGTCATCATATATGGAAAATAGTTTTGATAAAACACTTGAAATGAATTCTTGAGGAAAATATCCTTTCTTCTTCAGAATCATTTTCTTTTCACAAAATGCCATGAAATTTTAAAAGAAAACCATTTTGTTGAAAATATTCATAAAATTTTGTAGGGGAAACTTCATTGAAATAAGTCATTATAAAACCCAAAAAATCCATTTACGTTGTATAAGTTAAAAATAACATTCTTCTTGTACTTTTGTCAAAAAAGTCAAAAAGTTCCTCGTATGGTAAAAAAAGATTCATTCCATAACACAATGTAAAAGTAAAATAGGTGTAAAAATTACTTTTAACATACATGTAATAACATTAAACACTTTAGTAAAAAAACATTTTTATGTACATGGATGAAAAATATAACCCCAGTAAATACATACGTATAAGCATTCTCGGATAAAAATGAGATTACAAAATTATCCCTTACCTTATGTATGATATGATTCGTATGTATCTGAGCCTCCTATATAATGATTTAAATAATTTCATTGACTCATTACAGAATCATATCAATTGTTATTATATCATATATGGTTCAATTATGACTTTAGATTACCTGTTTTTTTGTAAATTCCATGTTAAAGTGGTGTTTTGGTTAAATCGTTTCATTTATCGTACATGTTTCGACTTGTTGTTCTTGATATTATTACTTATATCCTGATTTACTTAATTATATAATTTAAAACACGATTTATATATAATATATATTCATAATATACATATATATAATAGTTCAATAAATGGAAATAAATATACCGTTCATGGAGACGGTATGTCGTACGTACGCATGAACACTGTTTTTCGTTACCTTATTGAATTGAATGGAATTAAGTAGATGAAATACATATATATATATACATAAATATAGTAGCATTATTTTTTCATATATTTCATGATTACTTATTATATATACATTATAATCATTCTTTAATTGTTAACATGGAAAATGAATCTCATCGCGTTGTGGAGACGGTAATCCGTACGTACGCACGAGCGATGATATCATTCCAATATTTTTTGAATGGTATTGTTGTGGATGATATAATATCATAGAATCAGTATGATGATATAATAATTATATATAGTTATTCTTTACACCATTATACCCATCCAAGTAAGGTGGTGGTGGAAAAACTGATTACATCACGGCGTAGAGACGGTATTCCGTACGTATACACGCGCGGTGATTTCATTTTCCGTAGGATGGATAGAAGGTGAAATAGGGTTGTTTCATATTTATAATAGTATATCAGTATATAATTAATACTGATTTTATTACTTTGTAATGAAACAACTAAATAAGAGAAAGTATAAGAAGAAAGAAACTTGAAAGAGTTGGTAGAAGAGATTACCTCTTCCTCGACGCACCTCCTTTAAACCTCTTCTTAGGGCACTAGAGTTGGTCTTTTGAGAAGACCAGAACCTCTATTATGTAACTATATAGGTTTAGAAGAGTAATTGTTAGGGGTTTTCTTATATTCAAGGCTCAAAAGGGTGAGAAGAGTATAGGGAATGGGTGCCCTTTTATAAGGGAGGAGAGGGGCACCTTTGGAAAAACATAAAATATTATTTTATAATAAAGTCATATTCGGTTTATAATAGATTAAAATTGATTTATTTAGAATCTAAAGTGTGTATGGGTAGAAATAATTTCAACAAATAGGTTTTATACAAGTTTATGTTACTATTTTAACCTTATCATTTAGATTTAACGCTAAGTTAAATTATTTAACTTTTGTCGTGTCTTCTTGTTTTCATACACTATATGGTTAATAAACTTACTATAACAAGCCAAAAAAACCCCAAGTGGTTAATTATTAATATATATATCCTTATATAAGTCATTTTTCCACCCCTTAGATTTTTATAAATAAAATATCAATTAATAATAAAATATTTGTTTTAAAAACTATTTAATGTCAATTTTGACACTATTTGGTAATTGATTTTTTGGAAAATCATAGCAGCGTGATTAGCTCGAAAACATTTACTTAAATAAATAATAAAATATCATATTAACCTATAAAATTAGTTTAATTCATAAAAAGTCTCAAATTTAATTTATTTTGGTATTTATAACATCAATTATGTTAATATTTCATTAATAATGTAATTACTGCATCATCATTGTGTCATAAATAAAATATATTATTTAATGTCTAAAAATTATAAATAAAATAAAATTATGTAGGAAATCTTTTTATATTTTTAATGAATATTTTTAGTCGAATTTAGCTTATGTATAACACTATATAAAATATTTTTTAGTTATTAAACTTTGATTTTAACTATTTTATCTCTTCTTTAAATAAAATAATAATAAATGTCCTAATCTAATCCATGTGGACCTAAAGGGAAATATTTTATTCCTAACATTGTTTTTTTTTCAAATTACATATATCCAATAGAATTAGGACATGTTTTAGGGTAATAATAATATCATTTTTACCCTTAATATCCCTATTTACTTTTAACTATGGTATATAAAAGTAAAAAGTTACTATTCAATAAAAATTATTTTTATCTTATTGAACCACATTTTACTCCTTGATATTAATCGTGTATCTCGGATTTTCTAAATTCCACTCACAGAAGCGGTAAAATTATTTTTTATATAAGTTTGCAAAAAGCTCCTATGAGGTAGGTAAAAGACGGTAAAAAGTTCAATAAAATTTTTATATATCGAAAATTATTATAAAATGACTCCAATTAATTACATTGAACTTATATAGGTATTATGTACAAATTTTTACCAAAAATAAATTTAAATAAAATAAATAATTATTTAAATAAAAAGTCTGTTTTTAAATAGTAACACAGTGTTTTCACTATTCATCAAAAATTCAAAGTTTTCAGAAAAATACCAAAAATTCACCCTAGGGTAATTTCGATATTCTGAATCCAAAAATGAAGTCAATTTTGAATAATAAAATTTCAAAAAGTTAGTATTACTATTCATAATGGCTAGTTTATATAATATTTTAATAACATATCATTGTTTACTGAAACTCAGTATTGCGTACAACACACGTTATCGTGGATGGTCGTGATTGCGTGTAATGAAATCCATGTTAGGGTTGTGTGTAGTGCAAGCTCCTTTCGGTGTTGCATACAACACAAGACATCAATGAAATTAAAAATAATATATATTATAAAATCTCGGGGTGTTACAAGTTAGAAAGGTAAGAATTTTTATAAGATATTATAATTTAATAAGTATAATTATGTTATAAATATCATTTATAAACCTTAAAAACTTTATAATACCCATCCATAAAATACTGTGGTGAAAAATTAATTGTATCTATATGTTGAGACGGTAGGTTGTACGTACACACAGACGATATTTTCACTAATTGTTTGATAAGAAAGAGGATGTGTGTTGGTATTTTTATAATCCTAATAACATTTCATAATATTTGTTATGATTAAGATATTATTTTATAATAAATATCATATATTTAGAGGAGTTAAAGAATAATAGAAAATTAAAGTGATCGGTTAGGGTGATTACCTCTTCATCGAAACCACTCATTTAGATCTCCCCTAAAAGAATCTTTGGTTAGTGTTTTAAAAATACCATAAGCTCAAAAATATGACTAAGTAAGTTAATAAGATAATTTTTCAGGTTATGTTTTATCTAGAAGGCTCAATTTGGTGTAAATAAGTGATGTAAGAGGGGGCCCTTTATAACTGAGGCTAGGGTCACTTTTTGAATTTCTCAAAAGATTAAATTATAATAAGACTATTCTAGAGAAAAATTTATAAAATAGCCTATAAATACAATGTGGATATAATTTTAGACCATATATTATTCTATTTGTCCTTATTTAATATTTTATTTATTTTTAAATAATTTAATAGAATCTTATTTTCATAAAATATCATTGTTGTCAATTTTGACAATATTTATTACCTTGAAATTAATAACATCACTAAAAAATATAAATTCAAACTAAATATTTTAATACATTCATAACAAGTCATGTAAATATACTAAATTCGTGTATCACATAAATTATCTCAAATTAATATACTTTTAATATTTTTAATATCATTGATTTTATTTTTCTATTAATTGAATAATTACAATATCGGTGTTGTGTAAGTATTTAAGATAATTATATATTTCATATTAATTAAAAATAAACAACAATAGTAAATATAAATATTTTATATTTAAAAAAAATTATAGCTGAATATATCTTTTATATAACCCCATATTAAAATATTATAGTTATTAAAAACAAAAGGGTGACATGTATGACTTGTCTTGAAATAAAATAAAATAAAGGTCATAATCTCATCCAATTATACAAAAATCTAATGTAACCAAATAATGGATGAAAATGTATGAAGTTTAATCATAATATTAAATTAATGAAAGTTCTTTGGTCATTTGATAATCCTTTTTTTACTTTAATTACTTGATTTACCCTTTACTGTGGTGGCAAAAATTACCAAGGTTAATATTCATATTGACAAATAATAAAAGAAAATTATTTCCTAAATTTGAAAATCCTAATTCCGAATATGGAATACATTTTTCAAAATGAAAAACGTATAATCGATAGGATTAAATTTAAAATTAAACCAAAAAATGTGATGAAAAATAGCTTCTCAGAAAAATAACCTTTTAAAATATAAAGTATTTTTTTATTCAATTCATGTATAAAATCCATTTAAAAAGACCATAATTAAATTATTTTTAATTCAAAATGAACTAATGAAATTTTTATATTGATATAATATTACTTTTCTAAATACATTAAAATAAAAAATATCAAAAAAAATCAGTATCTTCCAATATTCATTGCAAAATCCATCTTTTTAGATTAGTCTCAAAAGTCCATTTTATGATAATTTTGACATGTTTAATTTCAAAATAAAATTAATTTTTCAAATTTAATCTTCTATAAATTAATAATAATATTTACTCATTAATAGGAAGAAAAATAATTTTTGAAGAAAATGTATTTTTGGAAGAATAAAATGACTTTACTAAATATTGTGTGGTTATATTATAATAATTTATAAATGATTTATATTGAGTAGTATATTTCATAAATTAGATATTAATAACCAAAAAATTAATAGATGGTCTATAACTATCACATTAAATAATAATCGTTTAATAGTTTATCATGGTCCTTTTAAACTCACTGTTCCATGTAACCCAATCCATTAAAGAAATAAAATTTTATAAGGATAAATATTTTATAAAATCTTTGGTTTTTATAGTAAACATTATAGTCTCTTATGAAATAGGTAAATAATCAAAGATGACATGTTTTATGATAAGGAATGGTTATGATATAGTATAATCTATCATAAATAAATAAGTAATGCATAATATGTTTGGATAAATGGTCAAATAACTCTATAAAATTTATTACATAAGCCTAATAATTGCATGGATTATAGAAAAATGGAAATAAATAATCAAATTGATAAAAAAAATGGTCTCTTAGTTATGGTTACATCATTAATGATGTGTTAAATGTAGAATAGTTCCACAATCTATGGGAAACCCCACTACCAATGATTTAATGTTCTCTATATTATAGGGTTTTTATTCACTCTATTTGGTGGAGATAGAGCTTTCTATAAATGCACAAGGTCTCTCTTCAAACACTTTTATGTTCCCCTCCATCTCACTCTATTCTCTCAGCTACCCCTTAGTTTGTGTTTTATGTACTTTAGGATTTTATCTCCTCCAATGTTTTAGGGATTTTTCATTTTCCTCCCTAAGAGTTTGATCTCCTTCCTAGCTAGTTATTTTTTTCTTCTCCTATTTTGGGAGGATTTCCTCTAGCTATTCGTATCATCTAATTTCAACATTAGGTTTTTCATTCCAGAGGTATTTACATTTTTGATGTTTTTTTTGGTTTATTATCATATTCAAGTGCCACATTCATCTTGTTTATCTACACTTTTGATCTAACCTATCATGACAGACTATATCATTATTCTAGAATTATGGTGTTTGTGAAATAATTAGACTATGAGGTGGATTGTTTATTCAAATCCTTTTTCTACTTTGGTTTTACTTTTTACACTATTTTTTTAATGTGGTCATTACTCATTGTTTAACATCTAGTTAATCTCTAATTGTACAATTTTTTCAACTCTAACACATTATCCCAATTTTATTCTAGTGTAATATCTTCTCATGGTTGTTTTTTATCATGTTAGTGGTGCATTTTATGGTGGATATTATGGGAACAATACATGGTGGAAACGTCACCTCCTTAGTAATCTATGAATTATTTTAATTTTTGTACATTAATTTTAATAATTCAATGGATCGTGTTTGTCATTTGGGGTTCTCTAAGATTGTTATCTTTTGGAAAGAGGTGACAGCCTATTATAGTATGTGAATTTGAAATATTTCGACAGTTATTTGGAGTTCGATGATATAAAGTTCATCATTGGTGATAGGTGTATTGTTTTATAGATTTTTTGGATAATATTTTTCTATTTTATATCTAAGGTGATTCTTTGTGATGGTTTATAGTTTCTTATTCCTTGTGATGGTGACCTATACATTGTTTAGTGGTGTTTAGTGAAAGATAGGTTGGATAAAATGTGGAGTGTGGAGGTTTTTGAGTTCAGTTCCTACCTCATCGGGTCCTGATGTGATTATGAGATCAAGGCACACATCGACTATCATTATATAACCATTCTATAATACCTAAAAATATATCTTCATAGTCAACATCATACTCCTCACTTCATTACCACCTCATATTGCACACCACCACCAAGATTTTTTATCATGAAATTTAAAATATGAAATTTAAAATTAGTTGGCTAGTTTTTTGATTCATATTATTGTATATTGGATGGTTTTTTAATGATTTTTGGTTTCCCAATACCCCTCATAAAATTGTTATTGACATAAATTAAAAAAATGTATTAGAGAGAGATATCATAGTGATGAATGTTTATTACTAGATATCGTAAGCATATTATCAAGGCATCGACCATGGAATCATACATAAGTGGGTTGACTTACACTAAATACCCAAGATAGGGTATATCATTAAACATGTCAATGCGTAAAGGTAAAATATAATTATGAGTCTCACATGTCACCCAATAATTTCAATGTATCCATCATATAAATAGAGTCATTAATAAAATAAATACATCATGTTCCCTAAATAATATAACAAATAATCATGGATAATTTAAAAATAGTTATTATTATAGTAGTAATAGATATATGGATTGTCAATATTTCCACAATGGGTTGAATAATATGGATATCTAGGGCAATACCCATTAATTAAATTAGGAACTATAGGATATTTCAAATAAAATATAAAGTATACTTATTAAAGGTATTGTAAAGGATTAGTGGTGTATCATAGTTTCATTGTATTAGGATATCAATATAAAGTATTAATTTGTTAAAATATTTTACAATGATTTTAGAATCGATTAATGATAGAAAAATCCCCTCTAATAATTATAAGTATGTGTTACAAATATTTTATATGCATTAGGGATACAAAATTTCATTATAGAAAGACATCAAGGTCGGTATGAATTGATGGAAAAGGTAAACTTGTCCCAAAATTGTGTTTAATTCACTTGGGACCCAATAGAGAATCCAAAAAATATATATCCATCGCTTTTTATTAAAAATTACCACAAATTAGAAATAATACGTCTGTAATACCCCAAATACATGTCATATAAAGGGATTCGGATAATGAAGTTTATGGATACATAAATGTATAATCATAATAATGGATTATGAATATGATATAATGAGAGGGAGTAGTATTCTATCATTAAGAATAAAATAATAAATTTTTAATAATGGTGAATAATGATTGGCTGAGGAAATTTAATGTAATTAAAGGTATTGAAAAAAATAAATGAGTAAATGAAGTTATGTACCCTTACCTAGAAAATTATCTTCTTAATGCATGAGAAATAAAACCTTATAACCATAATAAATTCATAGAGAGACTCTTGAGATGGAAATTATAGGTGAACCATGATCAATAATTTAGATTTAAGAGAAATGGTGGATAGGTGGGTGATTGTATAAAATTATGGATAATTTTTTATTAATTTTAGGATTTAGGCTTTTGAAATTTAGGTTGTGTGAAAGGAAAACCCATTATCATAACCATTGTTTCAAAAAATAATTATTTTATGGAAGATTTTTTATATTTATTTATTAGATAATTGAAATTCATTTTGAGTTTTACGTTATCGATGGAAAGGACTTCTATTCACAATAAATTGTTTTTAAAACTTGTTTTCCATTTTAAACTTTAGAAATCCCATTATAGATTTGAAAATTGGTTTTAATATATATATTAGGTTATTTGTGGTAAAATTAAATCAAACAGACACACGCCTCACACATAGGCCAGAAAGGCAGGCTGTATCCCCCACCCCCCATAGGGATAACCCACCCATCAAGCATTATTTATTTTATATGGATGGACCAAAGTCCTAGTGGATATGAATTCCATTGCATGGGACAAATTCCCATTTAATAACCCAAATTCCTAGTGAAGCATCATGCCTACATCATTATTCTTGAGTCACCATGTGCCAAAAACTTAAAAAATTCATTCTTAATAAATTTTTATTTTTATTCTGAGAAATATGTTTTGATTATATAACTAATAACTAATAAATATATATTATTATTTATTTATTTTTTGTTTTTTTTAAATTATTGTATGTATTTTATTGTACAATTGTATGTATAATGGTTATATTACTATTACAACGACCATGTTAGTTTGTTATTATTCCAGCAGTCACCTTATCATTCACGTGGCCACATTACCCCTTATATATACACTTCATTATAACATCTAAATTTATTCATATTATTCTCTTACTTCATATACCATGTATCATTAATTAATTATATGGTAACTTAGATCATCACAAATTTATGGCTTTGTGATTGTTTTATTTTTTCATAGCCATGTTCTCTACCACTCTTCATTAGAACTTTATGGTTAGATTTCTATTCCATATCCATGTTTTCACCTATGTTCTCCTATGTAGAAACCCAGTGATGAGTTAATTTAGGTAACTATTATATTTCTTACATTAATTTTTTAAAATTAAGTTTTAGTATTTTTTTATGATGTGGGTTTCTATAAAATAAACATTCATGGAGAAAACCATTTATAACCCCGACGAATTTCGGGGGAGAAATTCATTTTAAGGGGGGTAGAATGTAACACCATGAGATTTTATGAGATATATTCTTTTTAATCATCTATTATATTCTACACCAAGATTATCTTGCACTATATACGACATCGTAATATCTTGAAGTATAGGAAACAATATATTTGGATTGCATTACACATTAGTGCGACCTTCCTTGATAGCTTGTGTTGTGCGCAATACCAAGTTTCACTAAAACAATGATTTATTATTATAATATTATTATGAACTATCCATTATGAATTGTTTTAACCATATTTTGAATTTTATAACATTATCATTAATCTTACACATTTATAATATATGGTATGAGAACTAAATATATTTTTCAGATAAAATAAATATTTTTCAAAAAATGCAGTTTTGTCACCTTTTGACGGCGCACCCACTTTAAATGTAGTTTTTGATATGTTTATAAGTTCAATTTAATAAAATAAAATTATTAATTGTAATCAGGATATAAAAATTTACTTTGGATAATTTTTTGATATTTTTCTGAAAACTTTCATATTTTGATAAATATTAAATAAAATGCTAAATTTTAATTAAAACAACTTTTTTCATCAAGATAATTTATATGGTTAAATTATAATATTTAATGGTTTTAAAGTATAAATATAATATATTTTAACCATTTAATATAATTTATTTCATTATTATTAATTTTACATTGATTTCATAGGTAAAAACATTACAATCTTTTGCAATGTTTTAAACAAAAACCCGTTTTTTCGGTAATATGATTTATTTTAAATTAATTACTGCATCTTCTGTGTTTTGAATTTAGAAAAATGGGTTCCATATTTTCAATCAGGAGGTAAAAATCGTGTAAATAAGTAACTTTTATTTTTAGATATTAGGAATAGTAACTACGGTTAATTTTATTTACCACAGTTAAAGGTAAATCAGATAATTAAGGGTAAAAATAATATTATAAAATTACCCTAATACTTTTCTTAATATAATTGGATGATTATATTTCATTCCAAAATATACTTGGGTCGAAATGGAATCTATTGGAAGCCACTTCGATGAGAGTAAGACCTTTAATTTATTTCATTTAATGGAAAGTGAAATATGTCACACTCAAACATTAATAATTAAATTATTTTTAATATATGGTTATACATAATATAAGTTCTATTATAAATACTAATTTTAAATATAAAATGTTTTTCTTCATCATGGTAATTTATTTTTAATTTTTAAGAAATATATAATTACCTTAATAGTGTATACACTAGTGATGGAGAAATTGTATATTTAGTCAGAAATCAATAATATTGTTTTTATTAAAATTGTAAGACCCATCAAAAGACCAAAAACTTGACCAAAACTTATTGTTTGAGTATATTTAAACTATAGTCATACAAGCGTCTTCTTGTGGACCATTTGGATCCTTATAAAAGATATTATTACATTTATTTTATTTTATTTTAAGTGATGTCAAAGTTGTCACCTTCATAATTTAATAAATATAACATTTTCAAAGTTGGTTATTTCGGAAGATAAATTTTACTAAAAGTATTATTATGAAATATATTATATTTATATTAATCATAGTATTTTATTTTAAATTTTTATGCAAAAAATAAGTATATTAAATAATTATACAAAAATGATGTAGTAATTATTTTATTAAGAGAAATATCAACTAAATGGTTTTAAAAATATTAAAAGAAATATTGTATGAACTAATTAATGCGATCCGTGAATTATATATATGAATAATAAATTTTATAAATCTATTAAAAATTTTGTTTCGAATCTATCTTCTGTTTGGTTGTTATTTAAATTCAAATAAATGAATAGTGTCAAAATTGACACTATTGGTATTTTATAAAAATAACATATTATTAAATTGTTTAAAAAACACAAAAATATTTGAAAATTACAAATTGAAAACTAAATGGTCTAAAATTTTATAATGTATCTAATTATGGACAATTCACAATACATGAGTAATTATTTATAACAGTTTAAAATTTAGAATATTATTACCCCAAATAAAATTAAATCGATTAAATAAGGATAAATCAAAAAGATAAGGTTTAAAATAAATTCCAAGAATGTATAAATTTTATTTTTTGATGATATTACAACCCTATCTCATATAATATTCTAATTGGAGTCATTTTTTGAGATTTTTAAGTGGGTTTTGAGTTTATTATAAATTAATATTTTGGAGGTTTCAAAAAATGCCCCTCTCCTCTCTTGTAAAAGGGCACCTCCTCCCTCTTCTCTTCACTCTGTTTTTAGATTTTAAACTCGGAAAAACCCTGAATATTTCCCTTATACACTTCTCTAGAAACATAATAAAGGTGATGGTATTCTTCAAAGACCAACTTTAGTGCCCTAAGAGGAGGTTTAGAAGAGGCACGTCGAAGAAGAGGTAATATCCTTTACTGATTCTTTCAAACTTCTTTCTTCTTCTACTTCCTATATATGAGTTGTTTCATTATTAATTAATAAGTACAGTATAAATTGTATATTGATATGTTATTATTAATATGAAACAACCATATTCCATCTTCTATCCATCCTATGAAAAATGAAATCACGACGCGTGCGTACGTACAACTTATCGTCTCCACACCGTGGTGTAATCTGTTTTTCATCACCATTATACTTGGATGTTTATGATGATGTATGAAATAACTATATATGATTATTGTAAAGGTATATTTATTCTGAAATAATATACATTATACACTTCAATACAATTCTACAATCATGGGAATGATATCGTTGCTCGTGCGTACGTACAGTCTGCCATCTCCACGATGTGATGTGATTCGTTCTACATGATCTTCATTGATGAATGATTATATAAATGAATTGAATGAATTATTATGATATATATAATACTAGTACCATTATTTAAATGATAAAAATATAACATAAAAATATGAATAAGAATTTATTCGACAAAACATGCATAAGAACATAGAATAGTTAACACCCGAATAACGAGTGACAATGAAATGTTACTAACAAACAGATATGAATATAACCATATATGATATCATAAAAATAACTATGATTATTTAATAAGTCAATTATATTATTTAAATCCTTATATATGAGGTTTGGATACAAAAAAAGTATATCGAACCTTTGGTAAGGGATAATTATTCCAATCTCATTCTTATCTGAGATTGTTTATTCGTAAGTATTTATTGGGGTTATATTTATCATCCATTCCACATTTTCTAAATAACGTTGTCATAAAATGTTTAAAAATTTTCCATGTATTTTTAAATTAATTTTTACTCTTTATTGACTTTTACCATGTAGTATGGATGTAATCCCTCTTTTTTTTACCATACAAGGTACTTTTTGACTTTTATAATAAAAGTATGAGGAGAATGGTTTTTTTACTTATACGACATGAATGGATTTTTTTACAGTTTCATAATGACTTATTTCAATGAATCTTCATCATAAATATTTCATGATTATTTTAAACAAAATTATTTTCTTTTAAAATTGCACTACATTTTGATAAAAGAAAATTATTTTGGAAGAAGAAATGATATTTTCCTCAAGAATTAATTTCTAGTGTTTTATCAAAACTATTTTCCATCTAATATTAAATTATTTAATAGGGTTATGTTTCATGTATAATGTCTATATTATTTACATGGTTTTATTTTGCTTATGGTGAAATTATATCCATTGTTTCATATGGATTATGTTATGGAGGGATGATGTTTATGAAACCTATTTTATCCATTGGGTTATGATGAATGATTTTTGTTTAATTTGTGGAACATGTAATAATTTTTTTGTTATGAGAAAGGTAGGACCAATATATCCCTCAAATTCATTGGGTAAAGATTTATATCTCATGAGATATACATTTCCGGAATGACAAGTAAATCTGGTTCAGTAATACATGCATGGAATAGCAAGTAAACCCAGTTTAGTAATGGACTCCGTCCACTATGATAGACTTTTCAGAAATTTCTTGGATACTATGGATATCTTAATATGTGCTTATTAGTTTTCAAAAATTACATTTTTTTTATTCCAATGTTATTCTTTCATGGTTAATTTTCCCTTATGATCCATGCCTTACGTACTGCCTAGATTTATTTCATTGATTAAGATTTTGATGTTTAAACTTTATGTTCATGTTTTTTACGTACAAATGTTTATGGTTTGTATTATGTTCTCCATGTTTACCCTTACTGAGCATTTGAGCTCACCCTTTTTTTGTTTTCTTTTCCCTAGGATATAAATAATTGTTTTAGGTAGGAAAACAATAGGGGATGTTCTTTATGGGAGATTTTGAAGATCGTTAACCATGATTAGATGATTATGTTCCGAGTTTCCAAAGACACTAAACAAATATAGTCTTTGGGAATCTATTTTAGTTATGTATTAAGTGTTCTGAAAAATTATTATAATGTCCATGTATGTCAAGCATGGGTCTCTATAATAACATTTGGTTTTAAAAATATGGGATAGAAAAGTGGGAAGATGGGTATTAGAAATCTATTGGGGAAAAGTTAGAATCTCAAAAAAAATTAGGTGGAACCATGGTTTGCATCCCACTATGGTGCATCTCTAGACTTCCCTTAAGGACCCTCAATATTTTAAGGAACATGAATAGGGATCCTCCCTATCAACATTTCACTTGTGGGGTTCCTCACTCATACCACATAAACCATGGGGCTATTTTTCCTTTTTTGCATCAACACATCCTCCAAGGATGGGCCATGTCATGTTAGGATTGAGCATTTCCCATAGGGGAATTCCCTTTTCCAAAATTCCAACATCCACACACCATAATCCCCCAAAACAATGATTTTTTTTCCTTACCCACTCACTAAAATTATTGGGACCATGGAATGGTCTCCCTTATCATTTCCTAGAGGAAAACTCCTTAAAAATTACACCCACTAACATGCCCATGCACTGTGTTTTCTCAGGAATGGTCACCTCCACTATAGGGTCCACCAAAGTATGTTCCTCCCTATAGTGGTCTAACTGTAGAAACATTTTGGTGTATATCCACATTTCATTACTCTAACATCTACTCAATTGCGAAATTTAATTCCTTCAAGTAGAGACATTCTATGGCTTAGGTATGGACATGAATCCATGGTTTTTTGTGGGTCTACTGGCATCCAAATATTCTTAATGATCATGCCTCAGGAATTGTTATCCCAATAAAAATTGATCATTGTTATCTCAATGGAGACATTGGAATCTATTCAATGGTGTTGATAGAGATCGACATGGAATTACATCCCCCTAAAAGAATTTTTTAATACTTAATATCAATAGATGTAGATAATAAATTAATTTTATAATCTACAAAAATTATGTAAGCACTACAAGATAGTAGGTCATGACATTCAATTATGTCATTTTTTTAGGAAATTGGTTAACCCTACCCCTGCCACTTCAGTCTAGAGGGAGGTTACAAGGGGAAGAAAGGAAGATATTATGCTCAATAAAAAAGGAAAGAACATTTTCTTGCAGGCAGGGTCCTCCAACATTGAAAAAAAGGGAGGTCCTTTGTAGGAATATCATGTTGAGGAAGATGAAAGGTAGGATGCTAGTTCTAATAGTAATGACACTTTTTCAATTAATGATGATAAAAAAAAATTATTGAGACCACTCATTCTCAACTTCTGTATTTTTTTTGCCAATTTTTTCACAACAGCACTTAAAGCACAAGTTTAAGAGTTTCTTTTGGAATCTATTGAATCTGAGATAAATGAGATATTGGTTTTACATTTCCTTAACTTAGATGAGTCAAAGGAAACTACATCATCTAGAGTGAGGAATGAGCACAATGATGCCTAGTTGAAGGAGACTTATAGAACTTAGGATAGCACCAAAAAATTGGTTGAAAAGTATACACTCATGGAATGAAATTAGTGGGAGACTAGAGAAAATAGGAAAGAAATACATGCCTTTAATTCTTCCTTATAAGAAGGGACTCCCAAAAAAATCAAAAAAAAATTTAGTAAAAAAAGGTGGTCAGACCTCTAAGCCTAAATCATCATGAGGGTCCTTCTTTGGAACTATCAAGGCCTAGAAAAACCTAACATAGAATGTTCTTTAAGGCTCCTGATAGGAAGTTATAGACCTAAAACTCTTAGAATTTCTGAACCCAAGACAAATTCTAAATGTTTGGGAAACACTTTTAGTAGTCGGGCATACTCTTTTCTTGGAACCAACCGAGATTCTTCAAATCATGATAGGCTATGGATGATAATTTATAGTATCATTGATTCTCCAAAAGTTATTGATGAAGATGATCAAATTATTACAAGAATTTTCATAGAGTCTTGGAAGAAAATGTGTTTCTCTATTGTGTATTTTTGCAGAAATAATGTAGACAATAGATCTCTTTGGGGGTAAATTCAGAAGTTAGCCAACACCATGATTGGTTCATGGATTATCACAGGTGAATTTAATTATATATTATATGAAGATGAGAAAATCGGTCCAGTGACAAACAGTATATATACTGGGTAATTTATAAAATGTATTGAGTAATCAAGATTAGTTGAAATCAATATAATTGGTGCTAATTTCACTTGGTATAGGAGACATATATATGGAATGTGGGAAAGTAGAATTGATAGGGCCTTTGTGAATAATGCTATGCTTGATTCATGGAAATTGATTTCTTGTGTGACACTTACTAAGAATAATTATGATCACCACCCTATATTGAAAATATTGCTCTCAAATGACATGAGATGGCCAATACCTTTTTGGTTCAACAATGCTTGGTCCTCTCTTCTATAATTTCTCTAGATTTGGTAGGAGACATAGGCCATGCCTTAAAGTAAGGAAATCCCTATGACACGTGTCTCCAAACTAAAAATGTTTAAAATCAAACTTAGGTAATGGAGTAAGGAAAAAATCAGCAACCTAGATGCTAAAATTGAGGGCATTGAGAACTACCTACATAACATCCAAGAATCTACGATGAAGTTACACTTCACCATTGCCATGAACCAGAAGGCTGAATGGTCTACAAGGCTGAAAATATCATGAATATCGGAGACAACATCAAGAAAGACATCTTCAAAGTCAGGTTTCTTAATAGAGGTGATAGAAATACTAAGTTCTTTAATGTCATTCAAAGGGTGAGGATAGTGATTACACACCTTTCAATTTTCATGTATGGAGATAGAATTCTTGATGATAAAAAGGACCTTTCAAGTAATATTTTCTTCTTTAATGTAACTCTCTTTAATGGGCCACAAGGATTGAACTGATGCGAGAATACATTATCCCCAACTTGATTTTTGAAGAGGATATCTAGTCTCTTACATCCATTCTGATGGAAATTGAAATTAAAGAAGCGGTTTTTGGTCTCAAAAAAGATCAATCTCTAGGACCGAATGGGTTCAAAAACTATTTTTTCCAAAGATTTTAGGATATCTTTTAGTATGACATGATCATTCTTATAAATCAGTATTTTAGAGTTTGAATGCCCAATACATGTTTCAATGCCCAATTCACTGCTCTTATTCCCTGGGAGGATAATGCGTGTAAGATAATCCAATTTATACCAATTTCTATGGTCAATAAAATACACAAAACAATTACCAAAATAATGGCCAATAGGATTACTCAAGTTACTGCAAAACTCATATCATGGAACCAGTTTGGCTTTGTTAAAGATAGAAACATCCAATATTCCCTTATTACTACTTTGGATTCATTAAACTCCATATAAAGACTACTAGGGGTAATTTTACTATCAAACATGACATCAAAAAGGCCTTTGACACAATGGATTGGGGCCTCATTATCTAGATTCTTAATTGTTTTAGTTTTTGTTAGATGTCCATTCATTCGATCAAAGCACTGCTTGAATCACCCCAAATCTCAGTTCTTGTTAATGGATCACCAGATGTATACTTCACCTACTCCATGGGGTGTGATAGGGGGATCCTCTTTCAGAGATTGTCTTTATTATTTATGAAGACTACATGAGCATACTTATCCTCAATATGGTGGATAAGGAGGAACTATCGACAATCAGAGCAGATAGGGGTATCTATTCTCTATCTCACTTATTTTTTTCTGATGATATTTTCATTTTTACACAGGGAGACAATAGGAACATTGATAATCTCAAAAAAATAACTTTCCCACTATGAGAATGTCTTAGGAAATGAAATTAGCTGGATAAAATCATTTATTTATTTTCGAAAGAATATTCCATCCTTAAAGAAATATCATCTCATTCATGATCTGGGAATAATTGAGGGCTCTCTCACTTTTACTTACCTTGGGGTTCCCTTATTATAGGGAAATCCATGCCACTAAAATTCCTCAAATTCCATAAGTAAAATAATAATGACACTTGCCTCTTAGAAAGGAAAGTCCCTATCAATGGTTGGACATATTTTCCTTTTCAAACATGTGGTCACCTCAAAGCTTGTCTTCTCATTTATGCTCTATATAAGGCCTGCTTCAATCATCAAGAAAATAAAATCAATGTAGAAGAACTTTTTTTGGACTGGTAGTTTGATGGAGTGAAAGATCATCACTATATTGTGGATTCATTGTTTCCTACCTCCCTCACTAGGTGGCTTGGGTATTAAAATCTTGCATCTCTCCAACCAAGTGTTGCAGCAAAAAAATTCTAGAGACTAATCAATACCAATTCTACCTCGCTGGAGTTTCATAGAGAGAGGATCCTTTCTCAATTAACTATAGGAAAAACTGGTTATATGGACTCTTCAATTTGGTTGGGAATAAGATTTGGTTTCAAGACTATAATACATAATTCACACTGGCTGTTAAATGTTAACTCTATCCTTAGTTTTTGGCATGCCAACTGAATAGGTTCCCCTATCATTGAAAGCACTGATCCTGAGGATCACAACATTGATATCAATGCTACAATCAAAGAACAACTTGAACACATTCAGGATCTCCCAGTAAATATTGATGTTATTGTTGACATTCATGATTTCATAAATTAGGTGGACATACACATCTAGGAAGGGCCAGTGAGTGGGATAATTGACTCCAAGAGCTTATATAGGCATTTGTTTCAAAGATATAAGGAATGGATTGGTTTCTTAAGAAAAAAATGGATGTATCCTTCCAGGTTTACTTGAATTTTTCAACCTTACTGTAATAAGATCCCAGTGGATGATAATATTCAATGTGTTGTTACTTTATTGTGATGAAGGTGTGTTCTATGTCATCAATATCGAAAATATGTTGATCATTTATTCTTATACTTAAAAACTTCTTCCTCGCTGTGGGATATGGTTCTCAACACATTTGAAAACTGTCCTCCACAAATATGTTCACTTCTAAACTTTTTAAAACTGACCCTTAGAACTCATCTGTCTGAGCATCTCACTACATTACCTAGATATTCATGTGCTGAAACTATTCAATGCATTTGGAGAGCCCACAACAATGCCATTCATGGTAGGGGTACGTTTGTGAAATATTCTTCCATCACTTCCATCTATGGGGTTATGTAGGCTGCAAGTAGTAGAATCAAATTATGTTGTGATACCTTAGTGCAGGACTTCATAGTCCTCAAAAAACTGAACAATTGAGGCATCTTCCCTAAGCACAGAGGCATGATAGAAGTTTTTTGGTCTGCTCCTTTCCTTGGATGGACTTAATGCAACATGTATGGGTCATCACAAGGCAACATAGTAACAACTAGATTTGGGGTGGTCTTTAGTAATCATAATGGGGAAGTTGTGGATTGCGTTTATGGACCGTGCAGGCACTAAACTGCTTTAAAAGTTGAAATGTTGGGGGTCATTAAAGTGGTGGAAAATTCTTATCAAAGGAACGAGAATAAACAAAATTTGGAATGTGACTCAACAACCAATGTTAAGTCCCTATGATTGGGACAAACACATCTTTCCTGGAAATTCACATGCAAGTGGATCAAATGTCTTGAGTGACTCTTTACTTAGAACTACATTATTACTCATACTTTTAAAGAAGATAACTACATTGTTTATGGCCTTGAAAATAGAAAAATAATTGAATAAGAAGACATATATCTGATAAATTTTCCTACATACATGCTTATACTTCTTTCTTGTGATCAGTTTGATCAGACTAGTGATTAGGAGGAAACTATTGAAATTAAAAAATCGAAGTATAATAAGTTAAATAAGAATATAAATGTATAAAATTATATTATAAATCAAAGTGAACTTACTAAATGTATAATAATACTAAGATGTTAGAATAAAACTAATATATTCTCTCAAATCGAACCACCTTTCATTAGCTGAATATATAAGTCACAAATAATGTATTGTAGTTATGAATGATGAACTAGAAAAAATAAAAAAGAATTACACTTTCTATCTTTTTCATAGAAGAAAGGAAATAAAATTATTGGAACCAAGTGGTTGTTCATAAATAAATTTAATGATAAGGGATAAGTCACAAGGAACAAATCGAAACATGATTGGAAAGGGTACACACAAGTTAAAGGGGAAAATTTAAAAGACACCTTTTCTCATGTTGTATTATTAGAGGTTATAAGAATGTTAATAGTTGATTCAAATTTTATGTAGTATAAAATTTACCAAATTTATTTAAAATATTCATTATTCAATGGTGAGTTGTAAGAATAAGTTTATATTAAAAATCCTTAAGGTTTTGTTCCTGAAAATGATATAATTATGGTGTGAAAATTGAGTAAATATTTATATAGATTAGAGAAGGTACTCATGGTTTGGTATTGAGAGTTGGATAGATATTTGAAAGACTTAAATTTCACAAAATAAAAAGTGGATAGAAGTATGTATATTAAATAAATAAAGGAATGAAATCTCATTGTAATTTTATATATTGATGAAATTATTCTTGTATGTTATCAAGAGAGTGATTGTAAATAGTTTTCTAGTCAAATGGAAAAAAAATTTATGACCATTATAAGAGAGATGAGATATTTTATTGGATTACAAGTATTACAAAACATAAAAAATCATTATTAAGAAAATTATGTGAAGGAATTTTTGAAAAAGTATAACATAGAAAGCTTCAAGGAAATATCTACATCTCCACAAGTTGGTTTGAAAGTAGGAAAAGTTGTAAAATATGGAATTGTAAAACGGAATTATTTTATAGGACTGATTGTTTTCTTACTATACCTTACAAAATCCAAAATAGATTTAGTATATGTTGATAGACTGTGTGAAAGGTATCAAAGGGATCCTAAGGAATCGCATTTAATAGCTTCCAAGAGGGTTTTAAAATATATCAAAGTAAACTTAAGTTATAAACTAATGTATATGAGATGAAATCACCAAATTCTATCGAAATAAACTGATGTTCTCTGGGCATGTGATTATGGTGATTTAAGATCTACTTCAAGTATAACTTTTATATTGGGATTATGTTGTATAATTCGGCACTACAAGAAAGGAAATTATTTTAGATTGATTAACACAAAGGAAAATTGTATGGTTTCAACTAGTTTTTTTATGTAGATGAATTGGATAAATGAAAAAATTTAGTATTTGAGGGTAAGGATTAAGAGACATATTAGAATTTCCTATAATAATTCAAGTTCTATAGATCTTTATAAAAATCCTACGAAACACTCAAGATCAAATCACATTGATATAAGGTTTCACTTCATCAAATAAAATGTTATTGTTAGTGGTATCATTTTATAATTATTTCCTACTCATGATCAACTTGTTAATATATTCACCAAGGTTACACACATAGGCAGGTTTGAGACCTTGAGGTTAAACATGAATATTCACCCCTTCCCTCATTCTTAAGAGGATTTGTGTATACCACCACATAGATTTGGATTATGTTATTGAAGGGGGAGAAAATATATAAAAATATTATAGATTAATAAAATAATTATATTTATATATTTCATCAATTAGATATTTTTTGGGAACAAGGGGAGTTATGTGAGAGGTGAGAGTATTGATTGAAGGGTAGAACTATTGAATTACTTGGCCAAATATTTCTTATCACCAAGGGATGGAATTATCTCAAAAACACTACACTATCCAATGGTGTGGAGTCAAAAATTATTTCATGTCAAATAGGCTATGATTTGGTGTTTCTTGAAAGAGTTATTAAGTCTTTGTATGAGTTTATAAAGTTCTAAAGAAAATCCAAAGGGGGATATTTAAGTACCAATGGAATTATTAAATAATGATTTATTTTTTTAATCTATTTGTGTAAGGCTATGAATAATTTTTGAGAAGTTTTCTAAATTTGTTTTGATATTTTTGTAGTCGTATAGGAATAAATAGAATATATTTTATGATTTTTTTAAGTAATATTGAATTATATAAAGAATTTAAAATTTATATAACATATTTTTTAGAAGTGTTAGCACTAGATATAAATAATGATAGTAAAGGGAAACATTAATAGTATATATTTTAGACATTGTAAGAGTTCATGTGACTCCATAAGAGTAAAATGGTACTTCATAAAAGTAATAGGGATGTTTGGAAGAGTATCTGGTGACTTCAAAACACTAATTCAGACTTTGGAATGGTACTTTGTCGACATCAAATGAGTAGATCGATAATAAAAAATTAAAAATGGTTGCTCATAAGATATTTTATAGGCATTGTCAAATATGGTCCAACATCATAAGATACTTATTAGATGAAAAAATTAGTAAAAAAATTGTAGGATACATATGGGAACTCTAAAAGATACTTATAGTTACTTCATATGACATTTTTAGCGTAGTAATATTTTTCTGAGACTTTGTAGTATATTTAAATCATTATAATATTTTTTAAATTTTTCAAAAACTGATAATACAGAAATGATAATTATGATAAAATGAATTGATCCAGAAAATTTCTGATCTATTTATCACTATTTCAAACATCACAATTGTTCTAATGAATTGTCATTTATGATGATGTTTAGAAAATCAACTGAGGATATTGTATGAGATAAAATCCTAGTGTGTTTTAAGATAAATTTACATTTCATGAAGCTATTTACATACAAAATTTCATGCAAAGGTAGAAGGATTTAAAATACTTGTGAATTTCATGGATAATTTAATAGAATAAAATAGTATAAGTTTTCATGTAATTTAGATAGATTTTTTTAATTTGATTAAATTAGTTTTAATGAGAAAGTAAAATTAGGTATTTCGTTGATAAATTTGAATTAGATGATATCACATAAGTGAGGATTATGGAATATTTACATATTCAAAATATAAAAAACTTAGTCACGTGCATCACAAGGAATATAAAAGAGAGAGAATAAAATATGAATAATACATGAGTTTGATAATTGAGAAAAGGAAAATACTCCAATGCATCGAACACCTATAGTATCAAATACATAATGAAGTTGAAGAACATCAACCTATGTAAAATCATTGATTTACAAATGGGTGGAGACAACGAAATTGAGTTATAAATTATTTAATAATTTTATACTATGAATGATTAAGATCATCATGTTCATGTATTCTCTTATGAATTGGATGATTTAAATAATTAACATGGGAGAAATTTTGATGTGCATGTTATTTTTTGATATTAATTTGGTAGTTGAATGCCTAATCAAAAAAAGATATTATATTTTAATGTTTCCATATATGGCTGAGTGTTGATAATAATTTTCACAAAAAAATAGTGAAGAGATAATCTTTAATACTATTGGTTCTGGTATAAACAATGTCAATATTATTATTATTTTAGTGAAAAGTTCAAGGATGAATACTACCCTTATTTTTTACCAGTTATAGGAATCCATAAAAGATTTATGGATGAACAGTGTCCCACTCTTGTAATCACTTTTATTATAGCCGTAATATATGTAGTAAATCTTAACCTGAACCTATCAGGAGTAAAATACCATTATGAGGTTGATCCTTATATGAAATCCTTTTTTGATATATATTCCTTCTTTTATTTTTCATATGATGTGATTGAAATATCATACTAAGTCAATCAGTAACATAAAAAGACAAAGATGGTTAATTCAAGAAGAATTTTCAAAAACCTATACCACTGATTTATCCCCCCCCAGTCTTCCTTTAATTGTTTTGGGAACTTCATTATAAACCATTGATTTTTGGGGATTTATTTCACTCAATAACCAAGATAGGGGTATATGAAATTATGTCTCCAAAATATTTATATTGGGATATATTTTGTATAATGGAACAATTTAGATAATTATTCAATGTGATGTAAATATTTGAAAACTGATCATATATTTTATTGAGTTATAAGGGTTATGGAATATTATAGGATTAATGAATAATTTAATCTTAGTAAGGAAACTAGATTCTACTGGTTTTAATACTATTATTTTGAAAGGATAGTAGATGATAACACATAGTTTAGTGGTTCTTTAAAAGGGTGTAATTGTTGATCATTGCATCTTATATGGAGTTCATAAGATGCAACACATTTTATAATTATAATTTTTGGAATGTCAAGGTTCTGGCATGATCATCTAGGACACTTGGGTGAGAAAGAGATGATAGTCTCGTATGTAAACAGAATGTTGATTCTTGATCAAATGGAGTATTAAGCATGAAAAAAGTGCATCCTTGGGAAAAATGTAAGGTTTATTTTGATATGGAAATAAGAACATGAAATAATCAAGAGTTAATGATATTATATGATAATGTATGGGTTATCTCTTATTGTTTCATAAAAAGTGTCATTGTATTCTCTTACCTTTATAAATAATATATTATGGAAGATGTAGGTGTTATTTCTCAATCACAAGTCCAAAGTTTTTATAACATTTATTTGATGGGGATCTATGGAGAAAATATATGTAATATTAAGTCTTAAGTGTTTAAGGTCTAATAATTGTGGGGAATATGGAATCAGGTAGTTCGGATGGATTTAGTGGAATAAAGGAATTAATTGTGAGAATATGGTTCCCATGAAACAAGAAAAAATGTTGTGGTGAAGTGGATAAATAATATGTTAAGTGATATATCTATAATCCTAAGAATTCACTTTGGGTTTCCCAAGTAGTTTTGGTTGTAATATAGAAATTGTGTGTAATACCTCATAAATAGACATATTTCTACACAACCAGTATAAAAGGTTCTGGAGGAATGGTGTACTTGAATAAATTTTAATGTATCCCAACTCAAATTATTTGGGTATATTTATTATGTACATGTTTATTATAGTAAGTGGCATAGTTAGAAGGTAATTTTATACTATGTTTATTCGGGGCTTACCATTTTAAAGACTTTGTATTTTGGCTATGTGATGGTGACCATTGAAAGGTCATCAAAATTTGAAACGCTCACTTTAATGGCATAATATTATGGAAGGATTGGAACATGGTAGAATATAAAATTTTGAAATAAGAATCTATGGATCATTCCATAGTTAATATTAATTGAAGTATAAATGTTTTTTAATTTTCAATAATCACTCATGTGCTAAAAGAATCAGATAGTTTCGATGTATTTGTTTTAGATGAAGGTCATATTCTAAAGGTTCAACCAAGGAAAAATATGCAGGAAATCTAAAGACTATAGAATCATGTGATAGTGTTTCATAAAATAATAGTTCAATAAGGATCATAGCCTCAAGAGTTGAGGTGGTATACCAATGTTAGATTACTAGCACAAATTTATGGATCTAACATGCATTATTTAATTTTTATAGAAATCATATCATCCAAAATACAAAACGATGTGTTAATTATCAGTGATAAGAAAATAGAGGGATTTGGTGAGGAAGGTGGAGATAAACTCCTTACATACATTCAAAACATGGGAGATTTTCAAAATTATACTAGTAAAGAATGAACTACAAAATAAATGGTTCTTCTAAATTAAGGAAGAAGAATATGGTATTAAGCAATTAAAGGAAAGGTTCATGGTGAAAGGTGTTCAAAAAGAGGAAAGAGTATACATTAGTGAATTGTTTTCCCTATTTTTTTTAAACTTATTAATATAGATGGTTATTAGAATGGTTATATAATAATATCTAAATCTTGAAAAATTAGATGTGAAGAAGGCATTCCATTATAGAGGTTTTGATGATAAAATTTTCATACAGAAATTGGAAGGATTCAAAGAATAAAAAAGTAACCTAGTGTGAAGGCTCAAATACATTTTTACGGGATGAATTATGAACCCATGTAGTAGAGAGAAAGGTTTGATTATTTTATGACAGAATTGAATTTGATCCATTGAAATGGGGATGATTATTATTATCAAAAAGTTGTTTGATGATGGGATATTCATCATACTTCACTTATATATCAATGATATTCTCTTGGAAAGACTGTAAATAAATGGGATTGAAGATCTGAAATTTGAGTTATCTATATGATCATTTAGAAGTTGAATATATTTCTTGATATACACATTCCAATATATTGCTCAATTAGTAGAATTAGTATGTTTATAAAAAATATGTGAAATGATAAATGTAAAGTGGTAAATTTAATACTCCAGTGTCTCAAAGGTTCTAAATCATTGGCCTTATGTTTCAAAATAGATTATTTGTTTTAAGGAAATGTTTATGAGGACTTTAGTGGATAAGTGGAAACTTAAATAAGTACTTTGGGATTTATATTCACCTACAGAGAAACTATCATAATTTCAATGCCAACACATGAACCTATAGTACCATTATTAACCACATAAGTTGAGTATGTTATTACAATAGAAGTAGGGAAGAAGAAAATATGGTTAAATGATTTGTTAGAGGAACTATAAAGAAATAAGGGGAATGGAATATTATTCTATGATAGATATAGTATGATGAAACATTTGGAGAATTTTTTGTTTCACTTAGGGTAAAAATATTTTTAACTGAAATTTCACTTCATCTATAATCTTGTGGATAAAGGAGTGTTAATGATATCGAAGGAAGGTGGAAGTCAAAATTCGGATGATATGCTAACAAGGGTCATTTTTTTTCATGACACCTTCCTACTCAAGATTCCCCTCCTAGGTTGGAAATTAATAATGGGATATAATGACCTCCATGTCCTACCTCCAGTAGGCCTCAGGGTGGCGACTAGCACCCCAAGAAAATAAGAAATATATACACACATGCATCAAAACAACAATAAAAAATACAACAAAACAAGATTGGGAGATAAGAAGTATGAACATCAAAACAACTCCAAGAAATATATAAACGATATTCAAAATCCATCTCACAAGCATGAATAGAAATAAAACTAGTAAAAATGAAATAAAACATCAAGGTAAGTACCAAAAGAAAAGCTAAGCAATGAAACAAAAAATTTCCCAAATTCTGAGCTAGTAATACCCAACTTAGTCTACATAGACCTCCTAGAACCCAAGAAATGTTTTTATATATTTAGGGTGATAAAATAAGTATAATCACTTGGAAAAACCAAAGTATCTTGTGCATAAGTGAGAGAAGCATACTAAGGATCCTGTGAGAAAATAAAAGAACCAACAGCACCTAAAAAGGCATATTAACCATCCCCACCTCACCAAGGCATGCTCACCAAATAATGCAAGTCATGTAATGTAATATAGTAATCACATCAATGATAGGGTACCCCAAACCACTTTCCCACTGATTATCCAATCTCACACTCTATTGGAAAACATCCTGGCACTCCCACCTCGTCTAAACACCCCACACCACATCCCTCCTGCACACACCTAGGACACATACCATATAACACCCCACCCACACACACCTGAGTCACATACGACATCACAACCTGCCTTAACACTCCTGGTCCACGTAACACATAACATCCCGCTCACACAAACCCAGGTATCATACCATGTCAGATCCCAAATACAACTGGGAAAGTACAACACATCTCATCCTGAAGACACCCGGTAAAAACAAAACTCACCCACACAAACCTAGGCCCTACAAAACACAACATTCTTGAAGAATCATGGTCTATCACCACCTTGAAGAGGGACTAGTGAATTATACGTGGCTAGCTAACCATACACCCAATGGGATGTTTAGGAAAGACACCCTTCCCTATTACAATGGGGGATTTTAGCACATGGAGCTCAACTAGGGTGGGGGAATATATAAATCATAGTAAAAAATACCATGTATGTATATATATAGTATCAAGCACTCAAGACCAACCTATGGGATTCATAAAAACTAATACCTCAATTTGTATAAAAAATAGTCACTTTAGAAGTAGATAAATTAAAGTGGCTTCACAAATATATTTTCTCAACACCCATTCATTTCATTATTTAGCTTTAACAAAAGTTAACCTTGAAAACTATAATTTAAATTTAAATTGACAAAATCCTTCCCATTTACCATGTTAACTCATGCCATATAAATATTATTAAGTATTTATTTTCTCCATCACTATCTATGAAACTACCAAGTATAGCACACAACAAGGCACACAATAAAAGTCACACAGGGTAAGAAGAACCATTGTAAATTATCCCACTTCATATTTCTGATCCATTTAACGCCCATTCTTGTCATGAATTTAATCCTGAGACATAGAGTGAAGCTTTGGGCATGCTACTCATGGAGAAACTTCAAAAGTATTACCCATACCAACCACTGCCATCATCATTCTTCAAATCTATTCTAACCAATCCATCCTCGCACCAGAACAAACCCCCAACTTAAAGCCATACCTAGCAACACATCACATCAAAAACATTCTTGGAATCCCTAATGCATAACCACACCACACCCATCACACCTAGAAACACAATATATCACAACCTGATCACATCCCCACTACACAACACTTCCCATCTATTTTGGAATCAATCTATCTATCAGCCTGAGATTCCAGTATGCCTTCTGAACCACACCCCAAACCAAAAAACATATTTAGATTTAATAAGACCTCTTTTCTTTAATTCCACTAGTTAAATTCTGAGGTTATTATAGAAATAGTTTGATACTGGGGAATCTATTTATTTTTCGAGTGTATGTGGTTAATTGATTTCATAAAAATTGTTCGATAGAAAACCAAACATCATGCCTTCCAAAAACATTACTTGATGTGAAGAAAAAGACCCCCAATGGACCTAATTTTCATCAGGGTGTTTATACAATATAATTCAAAACAACAACAACAAAATAACATTAAGATCAAACATCACCTTTCCCCAACCCTGAAAATTGGTTATAAATAGGTTTATTTGTCTTTATTAATTTGGTATCATTTTATCCTCACAAATTAGACATTAATACACCCACCCTGCATGATACACAAATAAAAGATAGATGAAGGGAGCCCTACTTCAAAGAACAAATGATCAGTACTTCCTTATTATGCTAAAATAGGGGGCTCATAAAAACGAAAATCCTCCAGGGAAAATGCAGTCCAAAAATGTAAAACACAACCACATGATTCCTCAAGTAAGAAGGGCTCATGGTGCACCAGGAGAAAATGGGAGCGCACAAGCAATAGAGGATCTCGTCTTTAGAAAGTCCATATCATATATCAATGGTATAAATAGTTTTTAAAGACCACTAAAGGAAGATCTTGACCAAGACCACACAGTTTTGAAGTAGAAGGAAGCTTCAAGTTTTTAGAAGATAGATAAAATTTTAAATGGATCCAAAAATCATTAAATATGGTGTTAAACTCATTTGGTTTCCAATAAAACATTAAAGGGGAGAAACTAGAAAAACTAAAGAATTCTATAATTTTGAAAAACTATTGAAATATGACTCACTTTTAGGTGAGTCAGAGTTGGGAGTCACTGAGTGGATGAGTAATCAGTGTGTTCTACCAGTGATGAGATACCAGTGTGAGTCACCAGTATGAGACACAATTAGATGAGTCACCAATGTGATCTATCGTTGATAAGTTACCGGTGCGAGTCTCTGGTGCGAGACACCAGTGGATGAGTCACTAGTGTGAGCTATCGTTGCAACCTACAAGTGTGAATAACCATTGGATGAGTCTCCATCATGAGACACTAATGTGAACCACTGTTGCAACTCACAATCATGACCTACCATCATGACTCACTACTCCTGACTCACCAGTCCTGTCCCACAGTTGCAAAATTGGAAAACTAAAAAAAATTGAAATGAATTTCCATGGCCTCTCTGAACACTTAAAACACTAAATTTTCACAAATTAATGGTCAAATAGGTCTGTTTAGATACATATCAAAATATTATCTCCCTCAATAATTGAAAACCAACCCCAAAAGGAAAAAAGATGGGTCTGAAAAACCACCCTATAAGATACCTCTTCATGACCTCGCTACACATGGAGAACCACTAAAAACCATTCACATCAAAGTTTAACAATAAACCACATTGTGTTGTTTGAAATCATTAGTGAGACATAAACATACAAGAACACCTCCTCCAATACCTTCTAACCCAACCGACTAGAAGGCACAATACACAAGAACAACAACTACTCTATCTGTACACGTGAACAAGGGAATCCCATCCTCTATGTCAAGATACTATCTACTCTAGGCAGCACTGAATCACCAACATGGGTTTAATCACATCTGAAATATTGTGCCTTAATTAGAAAGCAGGTCCTCCCATATTCATTTGTCAGGAAATTATTACACATTTACGAATAAGGAAACAATTAAACTCATAGACAACAGGGTTGAAACATTACATTACAAGGAAAAATATAACAGGGAAAACCTAAAAAACTCTAGATACTAGGCCCGCATCTAGACATCATGCTTCCAAGTACTATCCTCTAGGCCACCATGCCTCCATAAAATTCAAACCAAAGGAATGGTTCATCCCCACAGCACCTTCTCCCGATGATTTTGGATCTCTACTGGTCCTTCCACAAACATCACGTTGTTTTTGATATCCAACTCAACCTAGTTAATGGAATGGGATTCATCATGATGATACCAATGGAGTTAATAGATGTGAAATACATCGAGGATCCTCTCCAAATGTGGTGGTAGTGCTAATTGGTATTCCACCTCTCCAATTCACCCCAGCACCTCAAAGGGTCCGATGAACCTAGGGGAAAGCTTACTCACTCTATCAAACCTCTGCTACCCTCATCAAGGGAAAACCTTAAAGAAGATGTGGTCCCCAACATTGAACTTTTAGGGCCTCATCCTACAATTGGAATATGAATTATTTCAGTCTCGTGATGATTTCATCCTATCATGAAGAGTTTGAACATTCTCTGTTGTGATCTGTACTACATTAGGACCAAAAATAGTTGTCTCCCCAACCTCTTCCCAACACATTGTTGAATTACATAATCTTATATAAAAAGTCTTCTAACATAGCCATAAAAATGGAAGAGTGATAGCTAATTTTTTACGAAAAATCTACCAAGGGAAAGTGTCATACCAAAGATCCTCCAAGTCCAACACGCATGCCCGTAATATATCTTTAAAGGTCTGGAAAGTATATTTTATTTTCCCATCTATCTAAGGGTGGATGGAAGTGTCAAGGCATAACTGAGTTCCAAAAGCATGATGCAATCCCCTAAAGACTCACGATGTAAACCATGTATCTCGATCTGATATAATGGATCTTGGAAATCCAAGAAACTACACCACCTCATATGCATACCTCCTCACCAAGGCATCCACTACACCCGACTCCTTGATCACTAAGAAGTGAGCTCATTTTATCAGTCGATCCACTACTACCGAGATAGCATTGTAGCCTCCCCAGGCACTGAGAACCCCTATGATGAAATCCATTGATATGTCATCCCACTTTCATAAAGGGGCATCTAAAGGCTGCAATGAACCATTGGGAACACATTGCCCAGCCTTCACCTACTAGAACACTAAAAACTTCACCACAAACTCTACTACTTCTCATTTTACCTTAGGCCACCAAAACATCTCCCTCAATCCACTGTACATCTTTGAAACTCCTAGGTTCACTGCTAAAGGTGAGAATCAAAACTTGAAAATGAATCCCTCGCACATTGCTACTAGAACAAACGCCTCCCATGGAATAGCATCTGATTATGACCATCACTCTAGAGCATCTCCATGGTCAATGCAATCACACAACACCTCTTCCTTTGAATCTCCCCACTGAGACTCCTCCACCTACTTCATTAGAAAAAACTGCACCTTCATCTGAAATAAACAACCTATGTCTTCATCCATTCCTGCATCTATGTGAAAGACATCCAACTCCTTCATCATCATCCAAGTGCCTGCAGTTTCCCATACTACCACATTCTATGAATTTATGCTCAAGGAATCAGCCATGACATTCTCCTTCCATGAGGTATAGGATATCTCGAAATCATAAACCTGAATAATCTTCATCAACCTTTGTTGTTGCAAGTACATATCTCACTAGTAAAATATACACCTCAAACTCTTATGATCTGTGAATACCACAAAGAACTCCTTAATGATTTAATTCCACCACATCTTCAGTAAAAACAAAACTATTTCCAATTTCATGTCATGAGTTTCATAGTTATGTTCATGGGTATGTAACTTCCTTGACCCATAAGAGATCACTACTCACTGCTAAATTAGCACACATCCCAAGCCTAGATGGGATGCATCGAAAAACACCTCTAAAATCACCCTTTCATCTGGAAACCGATGAAATGGAGAAACAACCAACATACCATTAATATATTTGAATGATGACTATTACTTATCTCTCCACACAAAAGCTGAGTCCTTTTTTTGTCATAGCTATCAACGAAGCCACAACTTGAGTGAAATCAGGTATAAATATCTGGAAATATCCTGCCACACCAAGAAATCTATAAACATCTACAATATTCTTGGGTGCTTCCCAAGTAATAAATACCTCTACATTTTATGGTTCTAGGGATACACTATCTTGTGACACCACATGTCTAAGTAAATGAACCAATTGTGTCCAGAATTTGAACTTGGATAGCTTTGTATAGACTTTGTGGTGTCAAAAAACCTACAAGACAGTCCTGATATTCTCTTTATGATCCTATATTGACTTCGATCAGATCAAGATTTTATCAATGAATACGGCGATGAACTGTTCCAATAACTCATTTAATTTGGAGTTTATAATCCCCCACGAACATGGATGGTGCATTCATAACACCGAATAACATGATTATGAACTCGAAGTGCCCATACCTACACCTGAAAGAAGTATTTAAGATATCACCCTACTTTACCCTCAACTTGTGATATCCAGAACACAAATCAATATTAGAAAACTAGCTTGATACTCTAATCTGGTCGAAAAGATCGTCTATCCTTTGTTGATGGTACTGGTTATTAACTATCACTTGATTCAACATATGGTAGTCTATTTACAAACTCATACAACCATTTTCCTTCTTTGAAAAAAACACTAGATCACACCAAGATGATGCATTCAGTTGGATGAATCATTTCTTCATTAGGTCATCAATCTAAATTCTTATCTCCTGAAACTCATAAGGTGGTATCCAATGAGGAACCATCAAAATCAGACAAGCACTGGGTTGTACGTCTATCCTGAACTCAACGTCACATAGGGGGGAGGTTAGAGTCACAACCTCCTCAGGGAAAACATACAAGAACTCCCCAAAACTCCTGGAATGTCCATCATCTTAGTATCTACTTATCCTTCTGACTTCTCATCCAATAATGAAAGAAAAGAATGTATATGCTGACTTCCCACATGAAAACTCTGCTCACCAATGAAATTCACACGCCGACCATCCATGTTTGAAAACACAACTCTTCTTCGGAATATTTGAAAATGGAATGCCCAGAATACAACCATTAGATGTCGATAATGGAATCATATGGTTGAATTTGTTGCAAGAACAGATCCCCATGGGACTGATGTGGTCCCATCATCAGTCTACATCCCCGGCACACATCAAATATGTTGGTCTAACCTCTGACTAGTGTACCCAAAACCAGAGGCACAAGATCCCTCTCTATATTTAGTCCTAGGGAATGGGATAGACTTTTTGAAAAAAAAAGATTGTGAAGATCCTTAATAAAAAAATCATAGGAAAGAGTACTAAACAAGTTGATCATACCTCTAACAATCTCGTGTCCTGCTAGAACTGTTGCCTCGATGGAATGCACCTAACCACGCACAGATCCTCTTCTCCTTGACTGATGACCATCTCTTCAACCACTCCCAGGTCGAGGTCTCTGAGTAATTATCTAAGGTTAGCCACAACCTACTCTATATACCCTCAGTGGAGCATGAGCCTAATTTCCCTGCTGTTAAAATGGCCTAGTTGGTAAATGCTACTAAGGATGGCACGGAACCTACACACCACCACCAAATGATCTCAAACAGCCAATGGGCACTGTTTTTTAATATGTCCATGGATTTCATAAAAGAAACACATCATCTCCAAACCCATATGAAATGCACGAGGACCATAATGTCGAAACAGCAACTGTTGAGGCCAACTCCCCACCAGTCAGTGCCTCAAAGGCCCTTGAGCCTGAGACTTGTTGCTGATAACCTTTTCCTTTAAATAACCCTATGGACTCCCCTATCATGCTATACCTCCTCATGAGTGCATCTTCTCAATTACCTTTTCCTGCTTTTAGACCTCTAAGTAAGTTGGCAATGTGATGGGAGTAATCATGAACTGGATAAAAGGATGAAGTGCCTCCTTTAAATATCTCACATGAGGCTCCTCGTTTGGAAGGATATCTGAAGAAAAATAATGGAGATCATTGAACATAATCCCCAGACCTCATACTGATATACTCCTCTACTAGAGGGAGAGTAACTCATGACTCTTCTCACACTTCATGGTTGATGAAAGGAATTCTTCTAGGAACACCTTCCTTAAATCAACCCACATAACGTCTTCCTCATTTTTTTCTCTTGGTACAGAATCCAAAACTAATTCACAGTCCCCGACATCTAGCTTACTACCAAAGGAACCCAGTACTCTATCAGATCTTGAATCAATATGAATGTTATCTCAATCTCCTCGAGCCAACTCCTCATCTCCATGTCTAAAACACTACCTTTTTACCTGCCACAGGTCATCCTTCTCCACTAGATCAACCCTCTGTCAATCAATCAGGTTGGCCTGCTGAGCCGCAACTGCCCGAGCCACATGAAGATAACAACTGAGTTCTATAGCAGAAAAGGGGAAGAAAATAATTCCAAATCTCAATTAGTATTTATTTTTATTTAATATTCATTTTAACTCATTTAACTCATTCCATTATCTATTTAAAATTACCCAAAATAACCTAATTCAAACAAGAACTGATGTCATTATGATGCATGTATCTTTACAAGGGTCACTACCCTGCAAATGGTGTAGCCTCAATTGGTTGTTCGATAGGCTCAGATTCCTTTCATCGAATCATGGGGGCCCGAAAATCCTCTGTCAAGCTATTCTTCCCTAGCCTATGTCACGCACCAAGGTTAATTGATATTGTTCCCCTACCAACCCATGCAGTCCTCACTGTGAATAACCTCAAACATCATCTTATATCCCAACCATCAGCATCTCATACGATTCTGTCTTAACCTCCTCCTTCCAAAGATGACCCTTCTAGGCTGCAAATGAATAAAGGGTGATAATGACCCTCAATTCCCACCATATTTAATCCTAGAGTTGGAGACAATCACCAAGGGGATGAATATCCCACAATATGGGAGGCATTACCCTTTATATGAAAACAATATCTGGAGATAAGATGTATCAAACTCAAAACAAATCCAATAAATATATAAATGAAATCCAAAATCCATATCACATGCATGTTTTGAAATAAAACTATTACAAATGTAGAAAAACTCCAACATAAGTACCAGAAGAAAAGCTAATTAGTGACACAGCTATTGTCCCAAAGTCTAAGATAGTAATTTTCAATATGGTCTATGTAGTCTTCCTGGAAACCTGAAAATAGTTTTATATACATAGGGTGAACATACAAGTATACTTAGTAGGAAAAACTAAAGTCTCTCATTCACAAGTGAGAGAAGCATACTGATGCTCCAATGAGAAAACAGCAAAACCAATAGCACCTAACAAGTCATACTAACAATTACCACCTCACCAAGACATGCTCACCAAATTATGCAAGACAAGTCATGTAATATAGTAATTACATCAATGATAGGGTACCCCACACCACTTTACCACTAATTATCCACTCTCACAGACTAATGGAAAATGTACTGGAGCTCCCACCTCTTCTGAACACACCACACCACATCCTTCCTGCACAAACCTGGGCCACATACAACATCATATCCCATGTGCGCACACCTAGGCCACATAAAAAATCACATCCCTCCCACACAAACATGGGCCACATACCACATCACATCCCACCCACACACACCTAGGCCTCATACCACGTCACATCCTAAAAACACTTGGGAAAGCACAACACATCTCATCCCAAAGACACCTGGGAAAACACAACACATTTCATCCTGAAGACACCTTCGAAATAAAAACATGCCCACACACACTTAGGCCCCACAAACCACAACTTTCCATAAAAATATTTGGTTGTCACTACCTTGAAGAGGGATTAGGGAAGAGCATGTGGCCATCCATATGTCATCCTACTATGATTTTTGGGAAATACACCCTCCCCCATGACAATAGGAGTGTTCGTCACATGGTGCTCAATAAGGGTAGGGTGTCTATAGAAATCACAATGAAAAATACTTTGTATCTATATATATACTATCAATAACTCAAGACCAGCCTATGGGATTCAAAACAACTTCTACCTCAATTAGTATAAAAAACAGTCACTTTGGAAGTTGATAAATTAAAGCAGCTTCAAAAATCTCTTTCACTCAACACCCATTCATTTCATTATTTGTCTTTTACCATAGTTAATTGTGAAACCCATCATTTAACTTTTCATTGAAAAAATAATTCTTATTTACCATGACAACTCACTAAATCTCAACATTATTATATATTTATTTAGTCTGTCGCTATCCAAGAAACTACCATGTATAGCACACAACAAGTCACAAAACAATATTGACACAGGGGAAGAAGAACCATAGTAAATTAACCCACTTCATATTTATGCTCTGTTTAACACCCATTCATGTCATATAAAAACTGATCCTGAGACACGGAGTGAAGCTTTGGGCATACTACTCAGGGAGAAACTCCAGGAAAATTACTCATCCCAATCATTTCCATCATCATTCTTTAAAGTCATTCCTCCCAATCTTTCCTCTCACCAGGAAAAAACCCAAACTTACAGCCACACCGAGAAACAAATCATGTCACAACCATTCTTCAAATCCCTCCTACATAACCACACCATACCCATCACACCCAGAAAAAAACATATCACAACCCTATCACAGCCCCACTACACAACAATGCTCATCCATTTCACAATAAATCAATCTCTCAACCTGATATTCTATTACAGCTTCCAAAGCCCCCCCCCCCCAAACCAAAAAAACATATTTAGATTTAACAATTCATATGTTCTTTAATTACACTTGTTAACTTATGGGTTTATCATAAAAATAGTTTGATCCTAGTGAATACATTTATTAACTGAGTGTATATGGTTAACTGATTTCATAATAATTGTTTGAAAGAATACCAAACATGATACATTCCAAAATCTTTACTTAGTGTGCAAACAAAGACACCCAATGGCCAGGATTTTCAGTAGGGCATTTATCCTGTATAATTCACAAAAACAGCCAAAAAAATAACAAGAATATCATAGAAAAAATTTCTTCAACCTCACATATTTTTCTAAAACAGATTCATCTTTTTTAATTTGGTATTATGCTATCCTCACAAAGCAGACATTAATACACCTAACTCAGATGATACACAAACAAAACAGAGATGATGGGATCCCTACTATGAATAACAGAGGATCCGTACATCCTTATTTTGCTAGTATAGGGGGTACGTAGGTAGTAAAATCCTCTAAGGAAAATGTGATCCAAAAAAGTGTAACAAAACCACATGGGTCCTCGGGGAAGAAGGGTTCAGGGTGCACTAAGAGAAAATGAGGGTGCATAAAGAAGAGATTATCTCAGCTTTAGAAATTCCATAACCTATATCAATGGGACAAATGGTTTTTAAAAATCCATTAAAGGTAGATCTTGACCAAGACTATACGGTTTGGAAGTCAAAGGAAGCTTCTGGTTTTTAGAAGATATATATGATTTGAAACGTTTACAACTACCATTAAATATGGTATTAAACTCTTTTCAAGTCAAATACTATGTTAAAGGGGTGAAAATGGAAAAACTGTAGAACTTTAGGATTTTGATAAACAATTGAAAATGACTCGTTGTTAGGTGAGTCACCACTAGGAATCATCGGTGGATGAGTCCCTGGTAAATGAGTCACCAGTGTGAGCTACCCATGATGAGATTCTAGTGCGAGTCACATGTGAAAGTCACTGGTGGATGTGTCACCGGTGTGAGCTACTAGTAATGAGTTACTGGTGTGAGTCACCGGTGTGACTCACCAATGGATGAGTCACCAGTGTGAGCTACCGTCGCGACCTATCAGTGTGGCTCACCACTGGATGGGTCACTCTTATGAGCCACCAATGAAATCCACCAACACAACTCACCATTGTGATCTACCATCATAACTTGATGTTCTTGACTCACTGGTCCTAACCCACCATTGGTAAATTGAAAAACCAGAAAACTATTGAAATGCTTTTTTTTACCTCCTCAAACACTTCAAACAATAAATTTTGACTAATTAATGGACTGGAGTAGTCTGGTTCATTACACTGTTGGGAAAATTATGAGTTAGTTTTGTGCATAAGAGGGAATTAAGTGATTGGGAAGAAAAGGAATAGAGAATAATTGGTTTTTGTTGTGGAAATGAAGAAGGTAGGGATTCTAAATTTCTAGGTGATCCAACTAATGGTGTTGAAGTTGAGAAAAATTTCTCTAATGTGATATTCTTAGGTTGGGCTATGAAAAATGTTTTCCATAAAAGCTAACATATCTTATATAAGGTATTTTTTAGAGTATTTTTTCTAGAATAGGATAAATTCACAGTTATTGGTACCAAGTAAGTTTAGAAGAAGCGTATAATGTAGAATTGGATGCTAGAGCAGTGAAAGAAGTGGATACAATTAACATTGGAGGATGGGAATTTTTTAGGAAATAGTCAACATACTTAAGATTACCTATATTGAATTACATAAAAAAATCAATGTTGAAAAAGAATTTATAGTATTCTTTAATATGGATATTTAAAAATAACATGGAAGTATTTAACTATTCAATGATAATCATAAGTTGTTTCATTATATATTATGGTCGCTTAAACTAATTGAAGGACCATCTATATATATCATGAAGTGGTTTCATTTTCCATGTAAATTGGTAGGTAGTTTAACCAAATCTATCAGATGGACTCATATGTTAACTTTATTAGGGGGATAACAGTGTTTATTTTCCAAAGTTATATTAATTCTCTTTGGTTAGTAATAAAAATTCATTATTTTCCCCATAGTATGGGAATTACTTGTAAACCATGTAAATCTATTTGTTGTTCTGTGTCGTTTGTGAGTTTTTTTATTATTATACTTGTTTGTATCCTAGAAGGTATTCAAGTGATCAAGGTTATTTGACATGAATAATTAGAGCACAATTACCTCATCTAAATATTGAAATCATGTGTTACTATATTAAAAATGTACAAAACATCTTTTATATGAGAGGTTATGGAATGGATTTTTGAAATTATGTCTTTTGGTACAACATGTATTACATTCTTTATCTTGTGATTCCTCTAAAGTACGTTCAAATATAAATTTTGTCTATTTCCATAATACATTCTCTACAATATCAAAAATATGTATAGTATCTTCATTACATGACATGTTAGGCTCTGTAACTATTTATTAGTGCCATTATATGTGTTGGATCTTGGATTTACATCCTAAACAACTAGATGTGGAATAAATCATGCACTTTTGAGATATTGCCTAAAAATCTAAATGATAATCCACAATTCCAATTCTCTCTAAAATATCAAAAGGTTAAATATACCTTATACATAGATTCTCATTCTTAAAAAACCTCTTAATCCATTTCATAGTAATACTTTCAATATTGTGTAATCCCCTACTAGAAATCTCAACTCCCTATTTTGATTATCCACATATCTTTTATGTATGTTTTCTTTCATTTGATATGATTCTATATGGTTATCACTTCATTAATTATATCTCCAATAATTTCAGGAAAAATTAGCACCTTATCCTAGAATTCATCACATCAGGTTGGAGTTGATATACATATTCCCTAAATACTTATAATTATTATGTGTGATTGGATATATCATATTATATAACATCGGTGTATCGTATGTCATCATATAAAATATAATGCTACTAACTTCAATAATAATAATGTATTTTTTGGATATATAATTTTTTATGGATAGTAACATGTGATTTTCTTTTATTTATATTATTGATTGTTAATTGAATAATAAGAATTTTCATTTAGGAATTTTCATGTAACATCTCACCCCTCCTAATTGTCTTGATAAGATACAATAGGGATACAAGGCCTTAGGTGACATCCCCAATACTCCGAAGGTGGCTAATAAATTCCAAGGGCCTCAAAAAAATTTGGGGGATGATTTTCCTATTTTAAGATAAAATCCCTAAATAATATAAAAAGAATCATCCAATCATGTACATTATTCATGAGTATAAATGAAAACTCAAAACATAACCAAAACATTTACCAATATCATAATACAAGTTGAATCAGAAGGAAACTAACTAGAAAAGTGAAAAGAGACTCCATGACCCAAGCCACATAGAATAAATAATCCCAATAAACTCCTAACTAAGATCTATTTTGAAAATACCTAATATATGCCCACGGTATCATTAAACATCACTAAATAACATAGATGGCTTCCATTTTCCTATGTCTTGATATATGGAATCTAAAAATACACAATAGTGACCAAGAAGGGAGTAATTTTAAACTCAGTAGGATTTCCCCAAGTAATTTCCAACTCACACCACTCGGAAGAAACATATTATCACATTTATATAAATAAGTTTAAAAGTTCTTTAAATAATTTATATCAAAATAGTAAAACAAGTTCCAAGGAATACATTTAAAATCAAAAAACATTTCTCAATTATTTTTCATACCCATTTAAATGTCTCTACACACACACAATGCAAGACCAGGTGACAGTTCTATACTCATAATCATTTCCCATAGATCTATCAAGTCCTCACAAGATGACCAATACCAGGTGCCCCATTGAAACATGCCCCTGCCATATGGTCATGTGTATAAATGAACTCACACAAACCATGTATTCAAAATTCCATTCCAAACCGTTCACATAAAACCAATTATTTCATAAAAAAATTATGAATAACATTAGTGCATCAAAAAATTCCCATAATTTTAAAAAAAATATCATTTTATAATTATAACCAAAGAGAATTTTCTTAAAATCCATGAATATATCAATTTCCAAATCCATAACCAAAAATATGATTTACATAATGAATCCCACATGGTTTGAATAACCATTTCCAAAATGAAATTAATAAAAACTATTACATCAATTTCTAGGTCAGGTGGAGATGAGAGGGTATCCATCTACCTCTCAACGGTTGGTGTAAAGGAAGAACGGAACCACGAAACTCTAGATATAATCTGAGATCTTCTTCCCTTAAATCAAAACAATCATAATCCATCAACATTACCATAAAATAATGTGGATATATCCACCATTTATTAGATCTATGATTATGATAGGTAGAAGAAGACACAATCTAAGAAAATAATGAAGAAAAATGACATATCAATGAATCTAGACCTACAACACACTTTTATTCGGCTATGAATCACTTCCTATTTTAAGGGTATCATATCTAAAGCCTATGGAGCTAAAGGGATTTGGTATATTGATGTATTTTAAGACAAATGAGTTCCTAGGGATAAATTTAGATTAAATCCAACATTTTCAAGGGACCAAATGTATGTTTCATGGTTAAGATTCATCATTTGGAAAACTATGAACCAATCATGCAGTTTTCTTATCTCACGCAAACCCCTCACAAAGTTGGAATATGCAAATAGACAAATTGTGTTCCAATTATTATTTTCCCACTATTTCTATATGCACTATTTATTCTAATAACTTGAAATGTTTGGAAATATTTTGTGCCAATAGTGCACCTACCTAGTGAGCACTTTCCTCCCTTGTATGGGTTTCTAGTGGTTTTTCAAAGTTTCTACTAACCATGATCAAACCTTACACCTCTATAAAAGCCTACAAAATATTTATATAACTCCTAGAAACTCCATATATATAACCCAAGACACTTATAAGATAAAATTACATAAATAAAGGGTTATTTACCTATAATTGGGGGTATAACTTTCCCCCCACCATTGGCCTTTTTGTCCCCATAAAGTTATAAAACCGTAGTTGTCCAAAAATAGGTTGGGCCATTTCATTAACATTGTATTTTCATTACCCCATGTTTCTTCCTAAATTTGACCATGTTTCCATAAAATCCACACTATACCAATTTTTTCCCATGTAATATCTTATCTTGCATACATTAAATCCATACTGACACATGAATCAATATAGAAACTAGTTCTAGTTCAACGTGATCCCATTGAATATCATGGTTAGGATCAGGTTGATACTTCTTCAACTAAGAATCATGAAACACATTGTCAATTGAAATAAACATTGGTAGAAAATCCAACTGATATTCCACCTCACCAACATGTTCAAGTATATCAAAAGTGCCTATATACTAGGGAGACAAATAGCCCTTCTTGCCAAAATGATTATTCTAAAGCCTTAGGGAAATTTTCAAGAATACATGATCACCTAAATAAAATAATTATAATCACCAATGATGGTCCACACATGATTTCTAAAATCTCTAAGCCATATTCAACCTTTTTCTCATCATATGAATCTTACTTATTGTATCTTGGACAAGGTTGGGTCCAATTAGTGAATTCTCACCTATTTCCATCAAAAAAATTAGAGAACGAAAATTTCACTAATACAATTCTTGAAAATGATCCATATGTATTGAGGCTTGATAAATATTATTTTATTAGAAATCTACTAATGGTATATGCCCCTCACATGAGCCAATAAAATCCATTACACAATACCTAATCATTTTCTCCAAATTTTGGATCATCCTTTCAAATTGTTCACCCATTTCAAGATGATAAGACATAATCATACTCATCTAGGTTCTAAGTACTTTCTATAAGGAAGTCTAAGAATGAGATGTAAACATTGAGTATTAGTAAGATACTATCAAAACTAAAACATTGTGGATCTTTGACATTTCCCCAATATAGATTGGGGAAAATTATTCCACCGTATTAGTTTCATAAATAAGGATGAAGTGAACTAGCTTTGTGAGTCAATCCAAAATCACTAATACATCGTCATGTTTCAAAAACTTCGTCAGTAGATCTGTTAAAAATCCATGGTATTTTCTCCCATTTCGACATGAGAATCATTAAACACTGCAACATACCAGTTTTCTGTTGGTTCTATACCTTAAATTATTGGTAGGTGAGGCAACTCAACACATACTCTTTCACAAATCTTTCTATAATAACACAAAAAAACTATTCATTCAATTATTTATACATTTTAAGAATCCCAAGGTGAATATCCTATCTTGAATTTTGGTAGGCACTATTAATTTGATACTAACAATCTAAAGGTATGACTATCCAATCTCTAAACCATAACATCAAATTCCCAACCAGATTCCATCCCACAATGGTCTCACCACCATTGATTTTGGACCACATAATAATACATTCATGATCAAATATACGAGCCACTCTAACCTATTCATCCAAATTAGTAATTACAGAAACCAGAAAGAAAATTGAAAAATTACCTTGTTCTCTATAATCTAGATTCATATCAACTATTTATAACATAAGTTTCCATTAACATGAATCCTTTTTAACCAACTAAGAATATTAATTCCTAATAAAGTCATCTTTAATATAATTTCCTTTCCTTATTGTATGCAACAAATTGAATTCAAACAACTATAGATACTCCATCCAATATCATTTCTTTATATTCAAATCTCTTTTCAGGAATATGTTCTTCATTATTTTATTATCTATATTCATTGTAAATTTCTCACCAAAAAGATATTTATTTCGTGTATTTAAGGCATGAACTAAATAAGACAAATCCAAATCATGTTTTGGGTATTTATTCCTATGAAATCATAATTATTATGATACATAAGCAACAACATGATCTCCCTACATGGGAACATACCCCAAACTAAATCTTGATGCATCATAATAGACAACATATCCCTATCTAGAATATAGAAACATAAGGATAGGTTCTCATCGAATTATAGCCTTAAGTTCTCTAAATTATTTCTATAATTCCTCATTTAATTGAAAGGGAACACCTTTCCACATCAAGGATATCATTGGTAAGGCCAGATGTGAAAAATAATGTATAAAATGTCTACAGTATCCTAATAAACCAAGAAAACTGTATATATCAAATACATTATTAGGATATTTTCAATGGAAAGTAGATTCTATCATTGTAGGATCCACTTAAACTATTTTTTCAAAAATGACATGACCAAGGAAATGTACCTCCTCTATCCAAAAGTCACACTTTAGTAACTTGGCATAAAAATGATGCTCCCTCAAGATACCAGAAAATATATCCAAGTGTTTCTCATAATCCACTAGTTCCCTAGAACACGCCAATATGGCATCAAAAAACCCAAAACAAATGGATCTAGATACCTCTAAAAGATTTTATTCATCAATGTCATAAATCTGGTTTGTTCATTCATAAGACCAAAATTAATAACCACATACTCATAATGGTTGTATATTCTTCTAAAAAATGTCTTCATAATATCCTCCTTTTTAAATCACATTTTGTGATATCCCAAATGTAATCAAATTTTAGAGAACCACTGGGATCCCCTCAATTGATCAAATATATAATTGATTCTTGGAAGATGTTCATGATTCATTATCACAACTTGGTTAATATTTTGATAATCAACACAAAGTATAATAGTTATATCCAAATTATTCATAAAAATAATCGGTGCTACTCACAGAGATTTACTTAGTCAAATGAAACCTTTACTTTCTAAATCTTCCAACTAAATTTAATCTACCTCAATTCAGTTGGTTCCATTTGATAATATGGAAGTGAAATTGGGCTATTGTTCGGTAAGAGATAAATCTTAAACTCAAATTCTATATTGGGTGGTAACTTGAAAACGTTTTAGGAAAAATCATGGAATTTTTCAGGAATATTTGGAAAATTTTTATTTTTTATCTTATCTATAAATACCAAAGTTAGTACTTCCAACTGATATGAGGGAGTTCCAACCATTGGTGTAAAAAATCATTCTGTACCTCCCTTTACATACTAAGCTCATCTAAAGTGATTATTAATGCTATCCAGATAGGTGAAACTAACCTTTTTTTCATAACAGACAATGTGGGCCTTGAATGATGTCAACCAATCCATACCGAAAATTATGACATAGACATCCATATCTAGAAAAGATAAATAACAAAGCAACTTGGCCACATTTAGATTTATATAACATGATTTACACAAAATGTCTCATCAATCTCTTTTTCCTAGAGGATTTTGAAGTTTCAACACATAAGGAATCATCTCAACATGAGAACCCATATGCTCAACAACACGAGAATCAATAAACAAGTGGGAAGTGTCCATAAAGATAAAATATTTCATAAGAATAAAATTAAAAATAGTTATACCTATCACTATCAAAGGAACCAATTGATCATCCATGATCACTTTCTTAGCTCCATACAATTTCTTAATCCCAAAACTTTTATATTAATTATCATATGGGAATTTGATATCATGATGAGTCATGTTGTTCCTAGAATACCCTTGGCTTTATCAATTCTAATGATGATAATTATTCTTATGAATCATACATTTTTTGGGAACCCTTATATGTGTCCCAAGAACTCAACCTTTGAAAAAAATTAAAATATAACTAAAGATGTCCCATATGATTGAAATTGTGACATGATCTAGGCTGTGTTGTTTAATCATTCCTTATATACATGAAATAACCCCCACTAGAATCATCTCTACTTACTCTTTAGTTTAGGATGAATGTTTACCGATCCTATAGTCTAATTCTGAGGTGTCCCACCACTCTAGAAGTAGGTTTCTCTATTCCACTTATTACAAGTATTATAGTTTCCACCAGTTCTTATTGGAATAAACACGCTTCTTCTAAACATTTTTCTTAATATATCCCGTTTATAAAACATTATCTCTATTAACCATTTCTTTATAGTCCCTAATATAAAGAATGGAAATATTTGATAAAATATTTGATTTTAATCCTAACTCAAAAATTTGTTCCTTCAGGATTCACTTGTAGAAACTTCGAGGTTAAATATATCGAAATTTATAAATTTATCCTTGTACTCGATCACCATGAGGTTGTCTTTCTTCCAACTGAAGAACTCCATTTTTCTATCAATCTAAAAGGTGTAATGATATAATTTATTGTTAAAAAACACCTCAAAATCCTCCCATGTCAATACTTGGTAAAATTTATACTGAAACAACTAACTCACATCATTGGCATTCTAGATCCTTCAATATATACATTTCCAATTTTACATTCAACTTCTCCAGTGTCCTAAGGAAATTAAATACTCAATTCATCCAATTAAACCAAAATTTTTCTTTCTCTAGTTCCAAATCTCCCTGAAAGATGGGTTGATATTTCTTTTATAACTAAACTAAATGGTCCACCTACCAAGTTTCACCATTATCATTACCCCTATCCATAGCTTGAAAACCCTAGAAAATGTAGTGTACCAACTATCAGTTCACATCTAGATAAGGTAAAACCAAAATCTCATGGGCCTCTTATTGTTGGTTTCTACAATGCCTACATGATACCATTCACTATAACCAAAAATAACTTTATTTATTCTTACTGATTCTAAATTTAAGTCTTATGAATTTAAATTTACCACATCAACACATATTACAAACATAAATTCCCATAATTCAACAATTGTAAACATTTTAATCATTTATGAAAATAATTCCACCATTATTTTTAAAATCAACAATTTTCATAATTTTCAAAAATAAAATCTTTTTCATAATTTTATAAACCATTAAACTCAAAATGAACTTACAATTATAGTGGAAAGTCATATGATCAATGCATAGAAATAAACTCTCATAAAAACCCATGGCGATGAGGCGACAACACACTTAGAAGTTTCTTAGAACAATTATGTACCTGAACATCCTAGTAACTTGATGTTTAACATAAAAATGTTAGATACATATTTTTAGGCTCTGTATTTGAAGTTCTAAAAATATTTTATACTTTATACCATTATAAATACTTATTGATACCATTACAGGTTAAGGAGCAAACAATTAATACTGTTGTCCAAAAATAAAAGACAAACTCGCCAATATTGATAGCATTTGTAACATACTGAACCTCCTCATTGGCTTCAGAATAGGTGGAGGTGTTACTAGGACATTGGTGACACCCTCAACATAATAAAGGCTATAAATAAATTCCAAGGGCCTCAAGAACATTTTGGGGATGGTGTTCCCATTTTAAGATAAAACTAATAGATTCATAAATAAAAAAAATTCCAATCATATACATAATGCATGAGAATAAAATACAACTGAAAACATAACAAAAACATTTACCTATTTCAGTGTACAATTAAAAATAAAAGGCAGATAACAAAAAAAGTGCTAAGAGAATCCAAGATACAAGACACCTATAATAAATAATCCTAATAATCACCCGAACAAGTCACATGTTCCAAATCCACAGAATATTCCAACAGTATCAAGCATCATCAATAAATAATTGATATTCCTTGAATTTGTTATAGACCAGCCAGGATATGTATCACTAAGTGGGGGAGAGGGTAAATTAGTGAAATGTTTTTAATTTAAGATTTATATCTTCTAAAATAACCTCTTCCTCATGTTAATGATTTATCACTTTGATGAAAAAAACAATCACAAATCCACAAGAACATATGCATTTACAAGGTTCATTACACAACAAGAGTAGTTATGCAGATGGCATGGTTTGGAACCAATCCAATTCCACACAATTAACTTGAAAATAATCATTTTGTGCGGATATAACAAATATTATATACCCATACACGTGTGTAGAACTATGATCAATACAGTAGTGCATGTGATTATTTTAGCATGAATGATGTGAAACAAGTTTTTGTAATAAGTTAAGAAACATTCACTAGTTGGTTCAAAACATGTTATTGTACTATCTTATCAACTTTCACATATGTATTTTATAAAAATGACTTATTTATTTTCATACCTAGTAGCAGGTAAGAGCTTCAATTTTAGAATTCATACAAATACTCATTCTGATATCTTAGTTAGATTATCTAATCAGATTTATCATTCTAGAAAATAGAGAACAAAATAATACCCTAGAAACAATTATGAACAACTTCAAACTTTCACCTGAATTTTGTGTCTGATTACTTAGTCTGATCTGGTAACTCTTTATTCTTCTTCTTCTATCCAAAAAAAATATCAATAAATCTTAGTCTAGAAACTTTTTTTCTCTAAAACTGTAGTTCTTTCTCTCTCATTATTTACACATTAACAATACAAGTCTTCTGAAAGTACAATGTACTTCCTACTATTTATAAGAGATCCAAAAGTGGTATGGGTGGGAATCTATAAATGTTTTCTTCCAAAATAGAATTTTTGAAACTCAAAACCCTCATTCATTTTTAATTCATATTTAGAAAATTCATAACTTCTTAACTCTTCTTGATTTATCTATAAACATCTCAAATCTTCTCACAACTTCATCTCACTTCAGACTTTCTTAAAATTCTTCAGTCCAATACCATTTATTGTTATAATACATTCTTAGTTGTGATGAGAACATATGTAAGACTAGAAAATCTCATTACATTTCTCAATACCATTAGAAAAAAAAATTAATGAATTCTCATTATAATTCTCAATATAAATTCAAATATATAAAACATTGAAACCATTCTTCTATAAACATTATTTAAACTTTGTTAGACCTAAGTTATTTTTATTTTACCATAAACATCATTGAAACTTCTAAAGATATCATCACCCTTTAGAAAAACTTCATAACTATATTCAAACCTCCTTGACAAAAAATTGAAAATAACTTCATAACATTTCACCTTTTCTTCAATTGTCCACAACTTCCTCAGACTGCATATGATGACTATCGGTGTCAGTATTCATCTAATGGATTAGTCTCTCACTTTGTGTGATGATTTATCAGTGTTAGCTCCAGTCTAATGAGTATTGACCCACAAAAAAACAAAACGTTTTTCTTTTTCAATTGATCTAATTGAATGAAACAAATAAACATAATCAAATTGGTTGATGAACTTTTTTTTGCATCATCCGATTGATTGGTCTCTGATTCCATTTGGATTATCGGTCCCAACAATCACCACTTTCTGATATACTTCCACAAATCAGCCTTTTTCTTACTCTAATGAACCTATGGAATACAGATTCTAATATAACATTGTTATCAATGAATCATTTTCTTCTATACTATCCAACTGATGAATGATCATGTGAATAGTTTTTTTGTGAATCGGTCAATCCAATGGATAAAACATTCCAATGGATCAGTTAATCATTGCTTCAGTAAAAATTTGACTAATAAAACTTCAAACAACCCATTATTTATTATTCTTCAAAATTATTCTTATATTGTCACTTATTCATGAATTTTATAACCTAAAGATCATCATAGAATCATCTAACTTACATTTTAAAGTTCTATGACTTCCCAGTATTCCAGTGCCTTCCCCAAACAGAACCAACCACATTTTCTCCTCCTTTCTTTTACAAATATTGGATCATAAGTTTTGACTAACTCATGATGTTTGAAATATAAAAAATATAAAATAATATTTATATTTGATATCAAATTCCTTGAAATATATTCAAAATCTGATACAAATTCTCATACTAATTAAAACATTCATTCCACCTGCAATGTGATTCTGAAACACAACTTATTTAAAAAACTTATTCAGAAAAAAAAATACTGATGAATTTTATTATTAGTATTTCATCAAATCTTATGATAATGATTCCCCATTTATTCTAGTCAAGAAAACATAAAAATTGAATTCATTTTTCCATAATGAAAAAAATACAAAATAATAAACATAACTTTTTTATGTATCCGAACACAACTTTCATCCAAATTGGTCCTAACAATCTCCCCCTTAGGATTTTTTTATAAACTAGGGTTAATAAATAAGTGGATTTTTTAATATCAATATATATATCACTTATCAACAATTTAAAGCCTGTATGAAATAACTCATTGGAGGAAACATTTATTATTGATAGTAAAACCATGCTATCCACAAATTAGGGACTTGAAAAACTTCTTCAAATTTCCAAACATATTTGTCTTTCAACTTTTAAAACATATATTTCTTTATCTTTATTGTAGAGACAAGTTTTCTACACAATTCAAGAAACTATGAGAATATTTCCCAATCTTACATGCTGAGTTCATAGCTTACCCAGTAACTATTAGAATAATTCACACATTTGCATGTTGAGTTCACAACTTACCCACAACTCCACCTACATACATACTTCCATAAAAGTTTTATCATATATAAATGAATAGATTTATGAAACATTTCTCCTCCTTTGACTACAAAATGTAAATACTAAATGAGATAGGGGAAAATACATATACAACATCCTTGTATTGAAATAGGTTGGATTCCCATGTTCAACCTCAATTTGAAAAATAATTCCTTCTATAAAGGTTTTGTGAATATGTCAACAAATTATTCCAATGCAAGAAAATACTTTGGATTCAATTCATTATTCTCCATATAATCTAATTCTTCATTCATAACATGAATCAGCTTCTTTGAATTTTGATCACAAATAATGTTCCTACCTTCCACTAATTTCTACATCCCTGGATGAAATGTACAAACTTCTTCCTTATTAATGGAAATAGTTGAGTCCGGTTCTCTCTCTGGTGAATTTCTTTTATTTCTCTAACACATATATATTATCATGTTATTCCACAAATTATTTTCCTTCATCATTATTAGATAACATGAGTTTTTTTATCACCAACTTGAAATAAGTTTCTCTTTGTATGTTGTCCTCTTGTAACTACATTCCCACCTTCATCTATTTTCACAAAAAACCCAAATTTTCTAGAAACATCTCAATTAACTTCATCTAAAAGTTACGAATCACTCAATAAGTTTTGTTACAACCCATAAAAAAGTTTTCTCGGATTTCAACTTCTCTTCCCCAATGATGGCTGATCCAACACCATTGATTCTAAAATATTCATCATTTCCAAATGTCACTATTACTTATTTTAAATCTTTCAAATTCTTCAACAATTTAAAGTATTTTGTAGAATGAGAAGAAAACTGACTATGAAATACGCTTGTTCATTCTCCTTTTGTATCTTTGAGAGTAGTATCAACAATGATATTTTTTTATTTCCCTTTATCTTTCATCACTTTAGGCTTATGGGAATTGTTATAAACATGTTGTTGTGCGGGTATCAAAACAAGAAAAATAAATTCAATATGTCTTGTTTTTTTCCATATTTCAAAAATTGTTTCTAAAGGTTGGAATATATTATCAAATTTCAACACATCTTCTCATTTTTTTCTTTGAGAGGATTGTCTCCCCATGAAACTTTTACTTTTGTAATTCAAGGTATATTTTTAATGTGGTTGGTTAAACCAACACATGTTTTTCATATTTACAAATTCACCACAATACCATTAGTAACCATAAAAATAATATTTACCTTTGTAAGTATCATACTGTCTGGATTTCTGAACATGTTTCCAATAAACTTTATTATCTTTGACATTAGAAATTTTTTGAGCCCTAAACATTCTGTTATCACTTATAATATTCTTTTTCAACTTGGACTTCATTTCAACCTTATTGGAATAAGAAGTTGTAGAAACCTTTTTTTCAAATTTAGAATTTTTATAAACTTCTGAAATATGTACTTTTTGGTTTTGGACAGATACAATACTTTCCACCTTCTCATTTAATAAGTAATCAGAGTACTATAAAGGCCATTAAAAGATATAGTTTCAGATTCTATATCTTAAAAATATAAAAATTTGGTATCAAACTTATCTTCAAGAATTATAGGCATAGTTTCAACAATATTTGAGTCTTATAACTTCTCACCAATAAATATAATGGTGTTAACAATATAATTCACCCTTGTAAATAATTCACCAACAGATTCATCCTCACCCATCATAAAGTCTTCATACTTCAGCGTCCATATTTTTAACTTTTCCTTCATTGCTTTTTTATTACCTTCATAAATGTTCTCCAAATTATCCAAGATGCCTATGGAAGTTGAAACTCACTTTACTCTAAGAAACTCACTTTAAAATAGTTATGAGAGTAAAATATTATCACTTTCATCATTCTCAAGGATTTTCTTTTCAGTAGTTGTAAGGGGATAATTCTCAACAAAAGGATGAAATCTATATGCAGCATCTTATAAAACATTATACCCAAGATAAATAAGAAAGGGAAACATTTTATCTTTCTTAATATGATAGTTATTATCATTTAATATTCGAATCCCCTTATTGTTCACACAATTCAGATTCTCCATAACAACTTTTTTTCAAAAAGTTTTAGCAAAGAGTAAATGAAGGGAACCTTCCCTCTGATACCACTTGTTATAGCCCATCTAGGATTAATGTATAAATGAAAGTGGGCAAGGGTGAATTGGTGATATATTTTTCTTTTAAGTTTTTTTTTATTTTGAAAAAACCTTCACTTCCTATTAATGATTTATCACTTTTAAAAAAACAAAACAATCACACATCCACAAGAACATAATTATTTACAAGGTTCACTACTCAAAAAGATTATTTGCATCCTTCACATGGTTTTGAAACAATCCATTATTATAAAATCAACTAGAAAATAATCATTTTATGAGGAAAAAACAAGTAGGATATAACGTAAAACTTGTGTATCACTATAATAAATATAATTATTTATATTATTCTTTTAGAATAGATGATGTAAAAAAAGTTTTCATAATAGTTTAATAAATCTTCACCAATTAGTTCAAAATAAGTTATTGTACCACCTTATCAACTTCCACTTATGAATTTCTTCAAAACACATTTATTCACTTTTCTACATAACTGTGGGTAAGAACTTCACTTTTGGAATTCATAAAAAAACTCAGTCTGATGGATCAATATGATTCCCCAATCCAATTTCTCTGTCTAGAAAATAGATAAGGAAATAATACCCTGGAAACAATTATGAACCACATTAAAAATTCCCTAGAATTTAGAATCTGATTTCTTTGTCTGATTGGGTAACTCTTTCTTCTTATTATTATTTCTAAAAAACTCCATCCATAAATATTAGTCTGGAAACTTCTTCTCTATAAAACTTCATTGCTTTCACTCTCTTTCCTCACATGTGAATAGTATAAACATTTAAAAAAGTATAATTTACTTCCTACTATTTATAGGAGATCTAAAAGTGGTTAGGGAGGGAATCTAAAAATGTTTTCCCACTCAACCAAATTTCTAAAACTCAAATACATCATTTATTTTTACTTAATATTTGACTAATTAATATCTTCTAAACTTATCTTGATTAATATAAAATCTTCTCAAATCTTCTCACAACTTCAACTTTCTTCATACTTTCTTACCATTCTTCATTACAATAAAATTTAATGTCCTGATGCATTCTTAATTATGATTAAAACATATGTAAGACAAAAAAACCCTCATTACATTTCTCTATACCATTTGAAAACAAATGAATTAATTCTAATTCGAATGCTTTGTATCAATTGAAATACGTAAAATATTGAAACCATTCTGCTATAAACATTATTTAAACTTTTTTAGACTTAATTTACTTTTCTTTTACTATAAAAATCATTAAACAATATAAAGTTATTTTTGCCATTTTTAACCACTTCAATGCTGACTTAGAATCCCCTTAAAAACACTTTGACAATAGCCTCTTAAGATTTCATTTTTTTGTTAATTTTCCAAAACATCTATAGACCACTTCTGATGACTTATCGGTGTCAATGTGCATATGATGGATAAATCTTTCACTTTGTCAGATTATTTTTTGATGTCGTATCTAGTTCGATGAGTCTTCACCCACTTGAAAGAAAAAAACAGTTTTGTTCTTTTTCTCATGAACTAATTCTAATGAAATAAAAAAACTGATGGAAATGGTTGACTACATTTTTTTGCATCATATGGTTGATCAGTCTCTAATTCTATTTGGATTATCGGTCCCAACAATCACCACATACTGATATGCTTCAAAAAATCAGTCTTTTTATGCCTCTCATAGATCAGTGGCATGCAACAGATGATGCATCAGTGTTATGAATGAATAATTTTTTTACATACTTTCAAAGAGATGAATGATCCTATGAATAGTTTTATTTGTTGAATCAGACAATCTGATGGATTAGACAGTCTGATTGATCATTCAATCAGTGTTTATGTAAAAATTCAACTTTAGTAACTTCAAACTTCCCAGCCATTCTTCTTCTAAAAAAATATTCATGTATCATGACTTCTTCATGACTTATGAACTTAAGTATTGGCATAGAATCATTTATCTTATAATGTAGAGTTCTAAGACTTCCTAGTTTTCCATCACCTTCCTTAAACCGATCCAAACACATTTTCTCCACCTTTTTTTACAAATCATGGATCACATGTTTTGATTAACTCATGATGTTAAAAATATAAAAAATAGAAAATCATAATTAGATTTAATACAAAATTTCTTGAAATGTATCCATACTATTATAAAAAATATCATATTAATGGAAAATTTAATTCTAGACCCAATTTGAGTATGAAACAAAACTTCTTTCACAAACCTTCTTCTAAACATAAAATTCAAACTGATGCACTTTCTTACCAGGATTGAGTCTGATCTTCTGATAATGATGCCCCCTTTAATCCAATAAAAAAACATAAAATTTGAATTGATTTCTCTATAATTAAAAAAAATACAAAATAATCAACACACACTTCTTTCAACATCTGAAAATAACTTCCAGCCCACCTAGTCCGAATAGAATTTACCTATGTTTCGATATATAACATCTGGAAACACAAAATAGTACCCAATAAATGAGTGAGTATAAACTTAGAAGGATTTACCAAATACTTCCCATATCACAACACTAGGAAAAAAATTGTTAGTACATTTATATAAAATAATTTAAAATAAGTTTAAACAATTTATATCAAAATAGAAAAACAAGTTTCAAGGAAATAAATTACAAGAATAAACCCTTTCACAGTTATTTGGAATACCTATTTTTGTTTCTCTACAAACACACCCAATGAATTCCCAGGTGATAGTTCAGTAAATATGATCATTATCCCTAAGATCCATCAAGCCATTATATGGTAACCAATATCAGGTTCCCAAACGGTACACACCCACTCTACATGGTCATGTCTATGAATGCACTCACACCAACCATGTATGCAAAATTCCATGTCAAATCAATCACATAAAACTCATTAATTTTTAAGAATATTTCATCAACAACTTTTTTTCATAAAGAAAGTTCCATAATTTTAAAAAATAACATTTTAAAATTAAAATCAAATATGGTGTTCTCAAAATCCATCCAATTTCTCAATTTCCAATTACCTAACCAAAAACCTGATTTAAATCATGAATCACATAAGTATTGCACAGAAATTTCCAAAAAAAAAATTAAATTATAATTAACCCTTCACTTTATAATTCAATTGGAGATGAGAGAGAATCCACCTACCACTCAACGATCAGAAAAAAACTAATAATGGCATTATGAAACTCTAGATCAAGGCTTCGATATTCTTCATTTCAATAAAAACAATCTTAATCCATCTATATTACCATTATATAACATTGATCTATCCACTTAGGATTAGATCTATGATTCTTAGAGAGAGATAAGAAGACTTGATCTAAAAATAATGATGAATTATTGACAAATCCATACCTCCAAATCACATTTATTCACCTAAAAATAACTTTATTTTTTAATGGGGTCATCTTGAAAACATAGGGAGTAAAAGGAATTCTTGATATTGAGTGATTTGGGTATTAACTAGTTCTTTGTGATTAAATTCATATTATATCAATCATTTTTAGAGGCACAACTTTATGTCATGCAGTTAGGCTACATAATTTGGAAAATTTTGCACCAACCGTGTAGTGCACCTATATCAAGCCAACCCCTATCATGGATAGAAAAACCATGTTCCAACCATTATTTTCTAACTATTTTAAGATGAACATTTTATCCAAGGTACTCTCATGGTTTGGTCAAACTATGTTTCAAATTTGTGCCTACCCTGTGACTACTATCCTCTCTTGAACAGTTTTAAGGAGTTGGTGCATGGTTTCTACTAACCATTCACAAACCGCACACCTCTATAAAATACTTCAAAATGTGTATAAAAATTCTATAAACTCACCAAAAATAACCCAATACTTTTATGAGTTCAAATTACATAAATAAAGGGTCATGTAACTGAAACTGGGGTAATACATTTCCTATGATTTTTATCATAATGATGATTGTTTCATTTTATAAAACACATGGGAGGGTTGTTTCACTCATGTGATGGGTACAAGTGTATCTAAAGTATTAAATCATAAATTATGTATAATATGAGTTAATACATGAAAACTCAAGAATAGCCTAAGGAATATATGTTAGAGTCACTTTCATTATATTGGGTTTGTTAAAGTATGTTAGTCTTATTATTCCATTGTTTATTCTTCATATTAATATCTCTTCTTATTCCTTCTTTATTAAGTGAGGCACTCGCATGTCATAGAGGTAAGGATAACCCCATCTGAATTTTATGTCATTATTTCTTCCAATTAATACACCATGAATTAATATTCCATAAAATTCCCATAAATGGTCTTCATCAAACCGTAATGATGAAGTTGCTAGTTGATTCTCATTAGTGAAAGGCACATGAAATTTATTCATTTTTTTCAGCTTGGTTTCAGTTTCATACATGATAGATCTTGGTAATAGGTTTTTTAATTGATTTTATTATGTTTATTAAGTGTAAATAGATCATTAAAATCCATCAGTGGAATCAGAGTAATTAAATGATCCTTTTATTCTTTAAAACACGATTAAAATGAAAAAATGTATATTTTATTATTGTTATTTTAAATATTGTAAAACATTTATGAAAAATGAACAATAGTTAGATATATTATATACAATATCATAATCTATTATTGTATCATTGTGTAAAATATGATATATCATAGGTGGTTTCATAGTTCATTACTTTATCTTTACACTATATCTTCTCAATTATATTAGAGATCATATCCAACAATAATGTAACTCCACATATGAAAAAAAATCATTATATTACCAATATAATATCAATGATATTTGTTCAATACGAATCCTAAATCATCAAAGGGATATCATAGATGGATATTATTTTTCATGAAATATGATAGATAATGAATCCAAGCCATGCAATACAAAATTGGGATGTATTCATATATGATATACATGAAATTTTTAATTTTTAATTTTTAATTTTTCAATTATGAATTGAATTTTATAATTTATAAAGTGTTTAAAATAATATAGAAAGTCATTTTAGGTTATTTATTTTGTTTATAAAGATTTTATAAGTTATTTAATTTTAAATTTTTCATAATTAATCATTAATTTTTTTATGAAAAAATTTGTAAATAAATATCCATAATATTTATTTTTAATACTAAATACATTTTTAATTTAAATTTCATGACTTATAATTTAGTTAAATAATTATAAAAAAATTATATGATTAATTTTTAAAGTGTTTGTAGATTACATAAATATTTACAAATATAACATGTTTATATCAAATTATAAATTGATTATAATTATTTAATTTGAATTATTCAAAATAAAAGGTCTTATTTGAGGAAATTATTTTATTCATATCAAACAAATATGTTCTAATCATTGATATGATCAAGGATTAAATAATATTGTAACAACCCGATATTTTATGATAAGTAATCTTTTTAATTTATTTGATGTCATGTGTTTTATGCTACAACAAGATTATCTTGTGCTATACGCAACACCGTATTAGCTTGCAGTATACGCAACACTATTCTTAGATTGTGTTACACACAATATCAAGTTTGTTTTATAATAGTCATTCTACGCAACATTGAGTATATATATATATATATATTCAATGTATAAATGAAAAATGGTTTGATTCTGTTATAACAAAACAACAAAGGATTCTTGCACAACACGCAACCCTGACTTGGCTTTCATTAAACGCAATCACGACCTTCCTCGATAGCATGTGTTGTACGCAATACCGGGTTTTACAAAACAACGATATATTATTAAAATATTATTTGAACTAGCTGTTATGAATAGTAATGACCACTTTTTGAAATTTTATAAATTTTATATTTCAAAATGGATTTCATTTTTTGATTTGGAATATCAAAATTAGCCTAGGGTGAAATTTTTGTATTTTTCTGAAAACTTCCAATTTTTGATGAATAGTGAAAACACTGGGTTACTATTTAAAAACCGACTTTTTATTTAAATAATTATTTATTTATATAAATTTATTTTAGGTAAAAATTGATACATAATACCTATATAAGTTCAAAATAATTCATTGGAGTCATTTTATAATAATTTTAGATATATAAAAATTTTATTGAACTTTTCACTGCCTTTTACCCACCACCTAGGAGAATTTCCAAATTCATATAAAACATAATTTTACCGCTTCTATGAATGTAATTTCAAAAATCAGAGAGACGCGGTTGATGTTAGTAAGTAAAATTTGGTTCAATGAGATGAAAATAATTTTTTGTGAATAGTAACTTTTTACTTTTTTTTACAACGGTTAAAAGTAAATAGGGTCATTAAGGGTAAAAATGATATTATTATTACCCTTAAACATGTCCTAATTATATTGGATAAGTTTAATTCGACCAAAAACAACCTTATGAATAAAATATGACCATTTAGGCCCACTTGGATTAGATTAGGACATTTAATTTTAATTTATTTAAAGAAGGGTTAAAATAGTTAAAAATCAATGTTTATAAAGTACATCATTTTTAATATAGGGTTATACATAAGATACATTCGACTATAAATATTAATTATAAAGCTAAAAAGATTTAATACATAATGGTAGTTTATTTATAATTTTTAGACATCAAATAAGTTAATTTATTGATGACACAATGATGATGTAATAATTATCTTATTAATGAAATATTAAAATAATTGATGTTATAAATACCCAAATAAATGTAATTTGAGAATTTTTATGAATTACACTAATTTTATAGGTTAATATGACATGTTATTATTGATTTAATTAACTTTTTTCTAACTAATCTTTCTGTTATGAGTTTCAAAAAAATCAATTACCAAATAGTATCAAAATGACATAAAATAGTTTTTGAAACTAATATTATATTATTAATTGTTATTTTATTCCTAAAAATCTAAGTTTCTGCCAAATGACTTAGATAAGGTTATATATATTAATAATAAACAACTTGGGGTTCTTTTGGACTGTTATAGTAAGTTTATTAACCTTATAGTGTAAGAAAACAAGAAGACACGAAAAAAGTTAAATTTTCTAACATAAAGTTAAATCTAAATGATAAGGTTAAAATAGATATCTAATCTTGTCTAAATTATATTGGATGAGATTATTTCGACCCATCCCCACCTTATCTTCTAAATAAATTAATTTGGAGCTATTAAAAACCGAATATGACTTTATAATAAAATAGTATTTTTTGTTTTTCCAAAGGTGCCCCTCTCCTCCCTTATAAAAGGGCACCTCCTCCCTCTCTTCATCACACCACTTTGAGGCTTAAATCTCTGCCAACCCCTGAAAAATTATATTATCCACTTCTATAGAAACATCCTAGAGGTCCTGGTCTTCTTAAAAGACCAATTTTAGTTCCCTAAGAGAAAGTTTAAAGGAGGCACTTCGAGAAAGAGGTAATACCTTCTACCATTTTCTTTAAGTTCCATTATTCTTCTACTCCCTCTTCTTTAGTTGTTTCATTATGAAATAATAGCATCAGTATCCCTCATATAATTATATGTTATTATAAATATGAAACAACCCTATTTCACCTTCTATCCATCCTAAGGAAAACGAAATCACCGCGCGTGCGTACGTACGGAATACCGTCTCCACACCGTGGTGTAATCTGTTTTTCCAACACCACCTTACTTGGATGGGTATAATGGTGTAAAGAATAACTATACATAGTTATTATAACATCATACTGATTCTGATATATTGTATCATCCACTCCAATTCAATTCAATAATTATGGGAACGATATCATCGCTCGTGCGTACGTACGGACTACCGTCTCCACGACGCGATGAGATTCATTCTCAATGTTTAACCATTCATGAATGATTATAAAGTATATATAATAAGTAATAATGAAATATATGACATAATAATGATACTGGATTTATGTATATATATATGTATTTCATCCAATTAATTCCCTTCAATCCAATGTTGAAATGAAAACAACGTTCATGCGTACGTACGGCCTACCATCTCCATGAACGGTGTATTTCTTTCCATTTATCGATCTATTATATATAAGTATATTCTGAATATATATTACATATAAATCATGTTTTATATTCTGTAATTAAGTATTCATGATCTAAGTAATCATATGAATAATTACAAGTCAAAACACGGACGACAAATGAAACGATTTTACCCAAAACGATCTTTAACATGGAATTTACAAAAGAACGGGTAATATAAAGTCATAAATGAACCATATATGATATCATAACAATGAATATGATTATGTAATAATTCAATAAAATTATTTAAATCATTATACAGAAGGACCTGAGGTAAGGGATAATTATTCCAATCTCATTTTTATCTGAGATTGTTTATTCATAATTATTTACTGGGGTTATATTTATCATCCATGTCCCTGATTTCTAAAAATAGTTTCATGCCTGTTTAAAGTCCTTTTTACCCATTTTTGACTTTTAATACATGGTGTGTAAGGAATATTTATTTTACGAGGTACTTTTTGACTTTTCCAGAAAAAGTACGAGAAGAATTTTTTTTTTAACTTATACGGAATGAAAGGATTTTTACGGTTTTATACGGAATGAAAGGATTTTTACGGTTTTATAAAGCCTTATTTTCACGAAGATTCCTCCAAAATATTTCATGACTATTTTCAACAAAATCCTTTTTTTAATATTTCATGACATGTTGTGAAAATAAAACGATTTTGAAGAAGATAATATATTTTCCTCAAGAATTCATTTCAAGTGTTTTATCAAAACCATTTTCCATCAAAGATGACATTATTTCATATGTGTATTTTTCAAGTATAATTTCTCAATGATTTACATGGTTTCACTTTTCTTATCATGAAATGATATCCATTTATTTTATATGGATTATTTGATGATGGGATTATTTTTATGAAACCCATTTTATTCGTTGGGTTATTATGAATGATGTATGTTTATTTTGTGGCACAAGTAAGAATGATTTCATTATGAGATGGGTGGGACCTATATCTCCCTCCAATGCATTGGGTAAAGATTTATATCTCATGAGATACACATGGATGGAATGGTAAGTTAATCTGGTTCAGCGTTACAGGACTGAAACGAGGAGTGAACTCGATTCAGAAAGGGACTTTGTCCACTAAGATGGTCTTGGCAGCAATGTCTTGGCTACTATGGAAATCATTTCATGTGCTTAATGGTTGCCACAATTACAGGTTTTATTCCCATGCTATTTTATCATGATTGATGTTCCATTATGATCTATGCCTTATGTACTCCCATGTTTTATCTCATTTCTCAAGATTTTCATTTTTAAGCATTATGGTCATGTTTTTAAAGTTCAAATGTATATGGTTTGTTTTATTTTATCCATGATTACCCTTATTGAGCATTTGAGCTCACCCTTTATATGTTTTCTTTTACCTAGGATTTAAAGAAAGGTTGTAGGTAAGGAAACCAAAAGGGAAGATCTTTATGGGAGATGTTGAAGACCTTTCACCACGATTAGAAGATTATGTTCAGAGTTTCCAAAGACACTAAACTGTTACGGTCCTTGTGTGTTTTTTTATGTATTAAGTATTCCTCAAAAGTAATGTAATGTATATGTACATCAATCTTTGGGTCTCTACTAGTGTTATCAGAGGCAAATGAGGTAGTAATGTATCCGATCCTTGGGAATTCTCACATGTGAGCGTTGTACGAAGCATGGCTCTCCGCCCAAGGGCTTCATGAGGAAATGGCTTCCACTGGGGATGGTGGTGTGTCCCGCCCAGGGGGTGTATCCACCCATGGAGTGCCCTGATAGGTATCAATTACAGTCCACTGGAAGTAATTCCAGACCGTTATAGTTGGTATCAGAGGAAAGGTTTTTCAACCTTTGGAAACTAGGATGCGAAAATATTAGTGAGATCCCTAGAGATATTGCTAAGGTATGTTTAGGGATGTCCCTAAGGATAAGTATACGTATAGGATATAGTCCTAGAACTACGGTAACGATCTTAGAATTTAATCTAAGATGTTAGATATTGAGGGTACTCCCCCTTTACTATGTTGTTTTCCATAGCATGTTTTTTTCCTCTCACACTATTCTTTTTGGGTTATAGAAAATGGCTGGAAACAGGAAGATTCAAGATAATGGAGGATATGACAGACAATGGAACGATATTCTTCATGAGCAACCAAATGAAACAGGATTTGGAAGTCCAGACATCGTTATTATGCCTAATCAAAAATCTCATAATATGATCTATAATCTCAACTTTGGTAAGTTTCCTGACTCAGATAATAAGAGAATGATTGAGTTTCATGATGATCATAGAGGAAATAAAGTTCAATTTCCCTCATGTAAGTCATGTGGGAAGAGGCATCAAGGGGAATGTTTCAAAGGAACTGTAAGATGCTTTGGGTGTGGAAAAGAAGGACACAAATCCAGTAAGTGCAAAGGAAAAGGTTTAGTTAACACCATGGACAAGGATAATGGTATTGATACGACATCAACAATGATTAGATGTTTTAAATGTGAAATTAACGGGCATTATGAAAACCAATTCCCTAAGGGAAAATCTCATGAAGAGAATCATCATTGTCATATGGGTAGTATTTATATGGATGATGATGAGGAGACTAAAAATGATATATGAGATGAAAGAAGTGTTGAAGCTCAGTCAGTTGTTTAAGAAGGTAGTGGAATGATTGTATGTTTATCAAGAGTTATATTGTATTGTTAATGGTACTATGGAATAAATAATTATCTAAGGATTGTTACACTATTGTTTTTCCTAAAGTATTTGAAAGTATATGTTAAATGGTACCGGTAACCATGGAAGGTTATTCAGATATTTTTGTAAAGTAGATGATATTCACATAATGAAGGGATAAGAAGATAATGAGATGTTTGATTGTATTCATGAGCTCATGATTGATATAAGGACTAGATGATATTATGGTTTGATTATATAGATTTTTTGGGGATTTTGGTATGTGGAAAGAGTTACCTTTTGAAAGTATTCATGTTTTCACTAAGGTTCTATGGTAATGTATGTTTCAAGAGAATATATGACTAAGGTATTCGTGTGTTTGGAATGCAACCAACAAGATATATCTTATGATATATGTGAGATAAACGCTTGTATTCACATCTTGGTACATAACCTTTCTAGTAATTGTTTTCTTCATACTATGAGCTTGGACCAAAGTATTTTAGATAAGCCTAAAGATTGGAATGGATTATGTTGGACATAAGTTATTATTGTTTAAGGATAGAACTTTTTCTGATATTATTGATGGGATGATATAGTAATGCAGTTTTAGAAAAAGGACAACCTACAGGATGGGCGACAGCCCATCACGTCGGACAAGGCTGTGGGAATCAAACCCATAACCGAAGTGCGACTGGCCTTTATCGCCTACCACTGGCCTAAAGGAATTCCCTAGTTAGTATAAACTAGTTTTATTTTATTAATTTTTATGATAGATGAAGTATAAGTCCATTTTTGGAACGATATACAATAGAAGGACTTATATATATAACTATTGCTAACCTTTTGATTAAGACAGATGGAATGTCCCATCATTCTATCACATGATCTTCTAAAACTTCCCGAATGACAAATTCAACTTCATTTTTTTAAGAGATGAAGTGGAAATTGTTCGAGGTACGAAGAACAGTGAGATTATATCATAATAAAGTAAGTATTTCTTCTAATTAAAATTCTTCAACTTTAGAGAAATGATCTTGAAAACCAAAAATGTAGTCCTAGAGCCCTTATATCTGATGAATCAGATGCTACCTTAGATCATCACAAATTTATGGATTTGTGATTGTTGGTGTTTTCAGATCCATGTTCTCTACCACACTCCATCAGAACATGATGGTTAGATTTCTCTTCCATATCCATATTTTCACCTATGTTCTCCTACGTGGAAACCCAGTGATGAGTAAATTTGGGTAACCATTACGTTTCATAATTTAGTTTTTAAAGTTAAGTTTTGGTATTTCATTTTATGATGTGGGTTTCAATTAAAGAAACTTTCAAGTAGAAAACCATGTTTAACCCCGATGAATTCTGAGGGAGAAATTCATTTTAAGGGGGGTAGAATGTAACAACCCGATATTTTATGATAAGTTATCTTTTTAATTTATTTGATGTCATGTGTTTTATGCTACAACAAGATTATCTTGTGCTATATGCAACACCGTATTAGCTTGCAGTATACGTACACTATTCTTATATTGTGTTACACAAAAATTCAAGTTCGTTTGATAATAGTCATTCTACGCAAAATTAAGTATATATATATATATATATATATATATTCAATGTATAAATTAAAAATGATTGGATTATGTTATAATGAAACAATAAAGGAGTCTTTCACAACACGCAACCTTGACTTGGCTTACATTACACGCAATCACGACCTTCCTCAATAACATGTGTTGTACGCAATACCGGGTTTTACTAAACAACGATATATTATTAAAATATTATTAGAACTAGCCGTTATGAATAGTAACACCCACTTTTTGAAATTTTATAAATTTTATCTTTCAAAATGGACTTCATTTTTGGATTCAGAATATCGAAATTAGCCTAGGGTGAAATTTTGGTATTTTGCTGAAAACTTTCAATTTTTGATGAATAGTAAAAACACTAGGTTACTATTTAGAAACCGACTTTTTATTTCAATAATTATTTATTTTATTTAAATTTATTTTAGGTAAAAATTGATACAGAATACCTATATAAGTTCAAATCAATTCATTGGAGTCATTTTATAATAATTTTAGATATATAAAAATTTTATTGAACTTTTCACCGTCTTTTACCCACCTCCTAGGAGAATTTCCAAATTCACATACAACGTAATTTTACCACTTCTATGAATGGAATTTCAAAAATACGAGAGGCGCAGTTGATGTTAGTAAGTAAAATGTTGTTCAATGTGATGAAAATAATTTGTGGTGAATAGTAACTTTTTACTTTTTTTACCATGGTTAAAAGTAAATAGGGTAATTAAGAGTAAAAATGATAATATTATTACGCTAAAACATGTCCAAATTATATTTGATAAATTTAATTCGACCAAAAACAACCTTAGGAATAAAATATGGCCATTTAGGCCCACTTGGATTAGATTAGGACATTTAATATTAATTTATTTAAAGAAGGGATAAAATAGTTAAAATCAAAGTTTAATAAGTAAATAATTTTTAATTTAAGGTTATACATAAGATAAATTTGACTATAAATATTAATTAGAAATAAAAAAAGATTTCCTACATAATGGTATTTTATTTATAATTTTGAGACATCAAATAATTTAATTTATTTATGACACAATGATGATGCAGTAATTAACTTATTAATGAAATATTGAAATAATTGATGTTATAAATACCCAAATAAATGTAATTTGTGACTTTTTATGAATTAAACTAATTTTCTAGGTTAATATGACATTTTATTATTGATTTAATTAACTTTTTTCGAACTAATCATTATGTTATGATTTTAAAAAAAATCAATTACCAAGTAGTGTCAAAATTGACATAAAATAGTTTTTAAAACAAATATTATATTATTAATTGTTATATTATTCCTAAAAATTTAAGGTTCTGAAAAATGACTTAAATAAGGTTATATATATTAATAATAAACAACTTGGGGTTATTTTGTCTTGTTATAGTAAGTTTATTAACCTTATAGTGTAAGAAAACAAGAAGACATGGTAAAAGTTAAATTATCTAACTTAAAGTTAAATCTAAATGATAAGGTTAAAATAGATACCTAAACTTTTCTAAATTATATTGTATGAGAGTATTTCGACCCATCAAAACCTTAGTTTTTAAATAAATCAATTTGGAGCTATTAAAAACCGAATATGACTTTATAATAAAATAATATTTTTAGTTTTTCCAAAGGTGCCCCTCTCCTCACTTATAAAAGGGAACCTCCTCCCTCTCTTACTCACACCACATTGAGCCTTCAAGCTCCGCAAAACCCTGAAATATTCTCTTCTCCACTTCCCTAGAAACATGTTAGAGGTCCTGGTCTTCTTAAAAGACCAATTTTAGTGCCCTAAGAGAAAGTTTAAAGGAGGCACTTCGAGAAAGAGGTAATACCTTCTACCGTTTTCTTCAAGTTCCATTCTTCTTCTACTCCCTCTTATTTAGTTGTTTCATTATGAAGTAATAACATCAGTATCCCTAATATAATTATATGTTATTATAAATATGAAACAAACCTATTTCACATTCTATCCATCCTAAGGAAAACGAAATCACAGCGCGTGCGTACGTACGGAATACCATCTCCACACCGTGGTGTAATCTGTTTTTCCAACACCACCTTACTTGGATGGGTACAATGGTGTAAAGAATAACTATACATAGTTATTATAACATCATACTGATTCTAATATATTGTATCATCCACTCCAATTCAATTTAATAATTATGGGAACGATATCATCGCTCGTGCGTACGTACGGACTACCGTCTCCACGACGCGATGAGATTCATTCTCAATGATTAACCATTCATGAATGATTATAAAGTATATATAATAATTAATCATGAAATATATGACATAATAATGATACTGGATTTATGTGTATATATATATGTATGTCATCCAATTAATTCCATTCAATTCAATGAGGAAACGAAAACAACGTTCATGCGTACATACGGCCTACCATCTCCATGAACGGTGTATTTCTTTCCATTTATCGATCTATTATATAAATGTATATTCTGAATATATATTAAATATAAATCATGTTTTATATTCTGGAATTAATTAATCATGATCTAAGTAATCATATGAATAATTACAAGTCAAAACACGGACGACAAATGAAACGATTTTACCCAAAACGCTCTTTAACATGGAAGTTACAAAATAATGGGTAATATAAAGTCATAAATGAACCATATATGATATCATAACAATGAATATGATTATTTAATAATTCAATGACATTATTTAAATCATTATACAGGAGGACCTAAGGTAAGGGATAATTATTCCAATCTCATTCTTATCTGAGATTGTTTATTCATAATTATTTACTGGGGTTATATTTATCAATAATGTCCCTGATTTCTAAAAATAGTTTCATGTATGTTTAAAGTCATTTTTACCCATTTTTTACTTTTACTACATGGTGTCTAAGGAATCTTTATTTTACGAGGTACTTTTTGACTTTTCCAAAAAAAAGTACGAGAAATTTTTTTTTTAACTTATACGGAATGAAAGGATTTTTACGGTTTTATACAGCCTTATTTTCATGAAGATTCCTCCAAAAGATTTCATGAATATTTTCAACAAAATCTTTTTCTTTTAAAATTTCATGACATTTTGTGAAAAGAAAACGATTTTGAAGAAGATAAGATATTTTCCTCAAGAATTCATTTCAAGTGTTTTATCAAAACCATTTTCCATCTAAGATGACATTATTTCATATGTGTATGTTTCAAGTATAATGTCTCTATGATTTACATGGTTTCACATTTATTATTATAAAATTATATACATTTCTTTTATATGGATTATGTGATAATGGGATTATGTTTTTGAAACCCATTTTATTCGTTTGGTTATTATGAATGATGTATGTTTATTTTGTGGCACAAGTAAGAATTATTTAATTATGAGATGGGTGGGACCTCTATCTCCCCCAAATGCATTGGGTAAAGATTTATTTCTCATGAGATAGACATGGCTAAAACAGTTAGTTAATCTTGTTTAGTGTTACAGGACTAAAACGAGGAGTGAACTCGATTCAGAAAGGGACTTTGTCCGCTAAGATGGTCTTGGAAGCAATGCCTTGGATACTATGGAAATCATATCATGTGCTTAATGGTTGCCACAATTATATTTTTTATTCCCATGCTATTTTATCATGATTGATGTTCCATTATGAACTTTGCCTTATGTACTCCCATGTTTTATCTCATTGCTTAAGATTTTCATGTTTATACATTATGGTCATGTTTTTAAGTTCAAATGTATATGATTTGTTTTATTTTATCCATTCTTACCCTTACTGAGCATTTGAGCTCACCCTTTATATGTTTTCTTTTTCCCAGGATTTAAAGAAAGGTTGTAGGTAAGAAAACCAAAAGGGGAAGATCTTTATGGGAGATGTTGAAGATCTTTCACCGTGATTAGAAAATTACATTCCATGTTTCCAAAGACACTAAACTATTATGGTCCTTGTGTGTCTGTTTTTGTTATGTATTAAGTATTCCGCAAAAGTAATGTAATGTCCATGTACGTCAAGCTTCGGGTCTCTAAAATTGGTATCAAAGGAAAAGGAGGTAGGAATGTATCTGATCCTTGGGAACTCTCACATGTGAGCATTGGCTCTCCACCCAAGGGATTCATGAGGAAATGGCTGCCACTGGGGACGGTGGTGTGTCCCGCCCAGGGGGTGTAGCCGCCCATGGAGTGCCCTGATAGGTATCAATTATAGTCCACTGGAAGTAATTCCAGACTGTCACAAATATTAAATGTTTGATACTCTAAATATTTGCATATTATATGAATATCTCATACATATAAAAATTTTATAATATTATAGTCATGAATATGTTAGATCACTAAGAGGGGAATGGGGTGAATTAGTGATCTATTTTCTATTATGAGTTATTCCCTATTAACCCAACCTCTTGAACCTATTAAATTTCTCAAACCACTCAATTATTTCTCAAAACCTCACCTTTATGTGCAGTAATAATGAAATGGAGTATCACATAGTATTTATAAGTTTAACCTAAAATTCATACTCCTTACCATGTTGGTTATTCCTCTAAACATGTATTCCTTACTATCTCTAATAATATTATTATATCATACAGTCTGTTGTTCTCTCAACACATCTATTATAACCTTCGATTGGTTATACCCTCCAATCCTGATCAGTTATTCCTTATAATCACTCCTTATCAGCTTCAACAGTGTGGATCTATATTTAGAAATATCTAATTACCATCCTTGGTTTCCTAGGAACCAGTTGTAAATATGATCACCCTCCACGGGCCTACATGATCAGGTTTACTTTTGTACTACCACAATAACATCAGCAGTAGTGCTGGTATCAAGACACCTTCAAGATTAATAGTGATCTGGAACTTCCTCTGATTCATGAATACATGGGTAAAAAGTGGAACTCCATATTCTTTAATGGTACATGACTTCATCTACTTCTCTCCCCATTATACAGATATGTATCGTTTTCTTAGAACTCTCCTATAAAATGTTGTATGTTTATTTATCATTAGTTTCACCTCATATTCTTCTCTTACATTCATATTTATACTAAAAAATATTACTCATACCTAGTTTCCATTCATTAGAAACTCCTTGATCTTTAGCAACATGTACAATCTTCCTCAGTATCTCATTTTAAGTCTCAGTAAAGGCTTCATTTTGAAACTCTAATAATTGGGTATTTCCCTTTTCAAAATCCTCCATAAAATTTTCTACTTTAAACTCATTAAAAATGTCTATGTGTGTAGCCATGTGTTTATTTATAAGATGGAACTTATTATTTGTAAGTACGGATATTATCCTAATTTTTATTAATCTCTACTTACATATCAAATTTTCTATTTCTTAATGTCTTAAAAAAATTATTACACTTATCCAAAGACTAACACTCTTTATCAAAGACATACACTCAATAATAAAAACTTACAATTATGATTTACATTCAACATAAAACTACTATGATCAATAATAAATTATTATTATGGATCTTTATTTTTAAAATCGAAGTGTTCTTATTATAAAATATTTCTTATGATAAAGCATTAAATTCAAGGATTTTCCATTTTTTATCTCAACTAAAAAATGAAGACTTCCTTCATTAGACTTCTGGGATTTTCTAAATTAATTTTAGGCCTTATTAAACAAATCTAACCCTTATATAACATTATATAAATTGTGTTCCATCATTAAAAAACTATCCTTTAGTTTATTTGAAGATCAGCACAAAAATAAACACATTTAAGGATACTACATTGATGTTGTCTAGCCAAGGTCTTTAATCAACAAGACCACATCTCTTTATATAACACATCTCTTTGAGTAGTTCACTCAACTAATAAATATAGATAATTTACCAAGTATGACATCCTTTTCCAACTAATGGATCCGTAAAAATTCTTCAACCATCATCACATTCATCTGAAAACACATATTGATATATTAACAAGAAGTACAACCAAAACCACTTGGGTAAAACAATCTCCCCTTTTAATTATTTTCAATATCCCCACATTTTTTTATGGTTAATATTTGTTATTATTTATTTATCCCCCTTATTAAAAATAAATTGAAATGGTTTAATAGTTTTTTAATCACCTCATCATGACAACCTCTTCTCCTCCTTCAAAAAGAACCTTTTTTCACTTGTGATATTAGGATGACATCAGATGTTTTTTCTTAGAAAACAACCTTTGGTTAGTCTACTATAAGTATTCTTGGTATTACCTGGTATATAAAACAAGAGTTAGTTAACCAAGTTTCTAAATGTTTTCAATAAAAAATAATACATGTGAGACCATTCTCAAAATATAATTTTAGGGGATGTCTATATTAGATTTATCATGAAAAGTATTCTATCTTGCACATGATTAAAAAAGACATTAAAATTTTCAAATTCAAGTCACCCCCCTTTTCATCATCCTTTAGTAATAAAAAGACCCTCAACCCCTAATAATAAATTCATTTAATAAAATCATAACTAAGGCCTATAAGAGTGATTCCCATACCTCATACTCAATATTTTCATTTCTTGTGGATAATTTTTAGCTTATATCTAATGTTTACTCCCTTAAAGGGATACAATCAATCTTCTACTTTATAGAAGTTTAAATACCATGAGTAAAACCTTATTTATTGTCTAATAGTGATATACCAACACTTTTATTCAATTCCCATTACGTTAGCACAAATATAAACAAATGTTAAGGAATAGGTATGGAACTAATAGTTCCTCATATGTATCATTAAGTTCAAGATTTATTTCTCAACCTAGGAAATTATTTCATTCCAATATCATCACTTTTCTCCGTATTTGAATCCCCAAGTGGTTTTTTCCTTTATTGTTTATTTTAATATGGTAATATTATCATTAAATATTTTGAAACCTTCTTAGACTAATCATAATTTTTATAATATTTTCCTCGAACATTCAATCTAGAATTTATGGGTAGATTCTTAGGAATATAAACATCTATATTTGTAGATAGTTGTCTTCATTTATCTTTATAATTAATATATTATTTCCTCAGACTCTTAGTAAACTCTAGTATGACTGAACATATTACCAAGAATTCTCTTTTGACCTAGTCATCTACTTTATATATCTCATTTTTTCTTTGGAAATTTTTAATCTTTCATTACACCACCTCTTTCTCTATAAAAATATGCTTCTACTTCATAGAATAGGAAGTACCATTTACTGCTCTAGATAGTCACTCTTTGACCATGTCGAATTTTGATTCATATCTCCCACACACTTCTTGTAGACACCAAATACTATTTTTTAGACATATTTTGTATAGATATGGTAAAAGATATATATTTTTTGAATATATCCTCACATGTTCACCAAAGATCCCCTATTAAAAATATTATACTTGAAAGAGTTATCATTGTATCCATACCTTTTATAGCACCATAAATAAGCTATAAAATTATAGATTCCATTTTCACAACCAATTTTCCCATAATTTATATTATGATCTTTTACAGCAACTAAGCCTCACTTTTTGTTGGTGTTATGGCCCCCTTATCATATTCATCCTTTAATTTGAAGTTGAATAATTCTTCTTATTTTTCATTGCGCAAATATCCTTAAAATGGGTTTTTATATCTACATTATTGGATAAAAAATGCTATTTTGAAACTAATGAAGGGTATATTTTCTTTTTTAACGTGAAATTTTACTTATTGGCCTGAGAAGATTCTCCATTTACCTCTGTAGCCTCAGTAAAGTATTATATGGAATTATTCAACTCATATTGTATTATGAGATATGTGGATTATTTCTCAACCATTTCTTCTTCCATTATATCCAGTTCCTCTTTAAGAACTATGATAATATTTTCTCATTCATCTTCTCTAAGATCGTGCTTCTTAATCTCATCAATTTAATTCACATCCTTCTTAACATATTATTCCTTCTCAACAGCCACTATTTTTTAGTTTTCAAGATTCTTCTTTTCTTTCTTGAAGTATTTTATTTTTGTCATGCATAATTCTAATTTTTCTTTTAGGTCCCACTCAATTTTTATCCTTTCTTATTTATCTTCATCACTTCTTAATGAAACAGATCCTTCACCAACATGGGAAAATAGAGTGACTTATTTTTCAAAGTAACTATATGAATCAACTTTCTCTTTCTTTATCATAAATATTATTCTTTTGTTTTTAGACCACTTTTTTTCTTTTTTGATATCTTCTCACCATCCTCATCTAATTTGAATTCTTCAACCTGATTTATTAGGAAACACTTTTCAATATGGACAATATAATAAAAATTATAACATATGGGTAGTTCTTAATTTTTTTCTTTACATTTATTTTTCATATTCTCTTTGATAGAATAGAATAAATTGAGTTAAAGTCTTAATCATCATAAAAATATGAGTCTTTAGATTATATAGCCTCTTTTTATCTAAATTTTCCTTTTCTCATGTCTTCAAAATCCATTCCATATTTTTGCTTCCTTTTTAAATTAGGTTAATTTATCATCTCATAATCTTTTATTATATTTTGTATCTTATTGATTTTTATGTATTATCTTACTTCCAAGGCTGATATTTTTGAATTATACCAATATGTAAAATTCCTCATTAGTTTTTTGACAATGATGGAATCCTCTATATTCTCAACAAACACCCATATGTTACTCACAATTTCATTTACCTAGGTAAAATATCTATCAATATCATCATTATTATCCTTTTTTATACATTTAAATTGGTTCACCAAAAATTGTAGTTTGGATTCCTTGACTTAGAAATTTCTTTCCTAGCTATATCTTAACTTTTCTTTGATCTTCTTTGTAGTCTAGATACCCACAACCTTTGTGTATACCTTCTCTAATAGATATTTCAAAATATAATTTTGAGCATTTCTATTTAACACTATATTCATCTTGTCTAATTATGTCAAATTCATAGCATTAGAAATGGGTTCAAGTCCAAATATTGCAGAATATCTCTCTTCTTAGCCAAGTGATATGAGGGAGCATAGCATCATATTTCTCTAGAAATGATAAATCTTCCCATAAAATGTGGGAACACTATGGTTTTTTATATAGTTAATATTATCCATCTCTCAGAATTATCCCTAGGATCATTAAAGAGAACTTGTACATTGATACCAGTTGATAGTCCTAAATCCATTGGATCAGTGAGAGGGGGAGAGGCTGAATTGGTTATCTATTTTATTTTATCATTTATTCACTTTTCAACACAATATATTGACTCTGTTAATGTTTTTGATCCACTCAATGATTTCCCGTAGCCTCACCTTCGTGTGGAATAATAAAGGAAGAGAGTAGAATATACTATTTAAAATATTTATCTGAAGGTCCTACTCTTTTTCATGTTGGTTATTCACCCCAACATGGATTATCCACTACCTTTAATCATCATATTATAACATAGGGTACATTATTCCCTCTACACATTAACTATAGCCTATAGTTTGTTATATCTCCCAACCTTGATTGGTTTTTAATCCCAATCACATCCTCTCATCTTTAATATTGTTGATCCATAGTTAAAAAAACTACTTCTCCTTCGTTGGGTATGCACAACATAAAATTATGATCTCCCTCCATAAGCATGCTAGATAAAGTTTTTGCATGTACTCCATTTAGAACATGAGTATTATTGTTATTCTAGAGAATACTTCTATATCAAGAGTGATATATAACTTCTTTATCTTCATGAATACTCATGTATAAATCAAATATCTTTCTTCATTAACGGATCCTAGCTTCCTCTATTTCACACTTCATGATACCTATATCTATCAGGTTCTCATAACTCCCTTGAATAGTGTATACAATTTCTCTCAATCTTCCCATTCACATCATCTTATTCTCTTACCTACATATTTATACAAATAAATATTTCTCATATCTGTTTTACATTCATATTTGGAAACTCATTGATCTTTGAAATAAGGTTTTTTCTTCCTCGTTATCTCATTCAAATTCCCATTCAAATATTCTTTTCAAATCTCTATATGGCTCAATTATTTCTTTTTTTTTCAAATCATCTATAAAATCAGCTACTTAAAACTCATTCAAAATATCAAAATGCATGGAATATTTTATCTCTTCCATGTGGACCTTCCTGTCTGTAGGTTTGGATATTATCCCTATTTTTATTCAACATTATAGACATGTAAAATTATTTAATTCTTAAATTCTTATGCATAATTTTTATGCTTAGAAAAAGGCTCATGCTCCTAATCAAATACTTACGCTTAGAAAAAAAAAGTCTTATGATGAATCTTTACATTAAACATCATAGTATTATTCATAGAAACAATTTATTACAATGGAGATTTGTGTTCAACAAAAAAGTCTTACACTCATTAAACAAATTATGATAATTCTTTAAATTAAATTACTTTGCTATTAGTTGATCTCAACTCAAAATTATAGAATTCATTCATAAGAATATTAGGCCTCTCTAAAGAAACTCCATGCCTTATTAAAAAACTCAAAACCTCATCCAACATGAAGTAAATATTATTCCATAATTCACCAAAACATTCCTTTTGTTTACATGAATATTATCATAACAAAAATAAAATTTAATGTTACTATGTTGAATCTATCTAGCCAAGGTATTCAAAAAGGTTTAGAAAATATCCTTTAGCATCTCACTCAACTAATATACTAGGATGGTTTATCAATAATTACTTCCAATACAAACTCATGGATCCATAAAAATATTGTAGGATCGAAATGATGATGTAGATGCTCAATATACAAGAGAGGGGTGAATTGTATACTTTAAAATTTTCTTTGTAACCTTTAAAGTTATGTTTAACAAGGTTAAACAGACAATCACAAAACCTCTTAAAGAAACCTTTTCTATTTTCTTAAAATAAATATTCTACCTTAAAGCATATAGAATCTGTAATATAATCAAAGTAACAGAATTTGAAGGTATAAGAAAGTTATACATTCTAACTTTAGCAAAGTCAATATTACATCAGAAATAAAATAACCTGAATTAAAAAACAAATAACAACAAGATTATTTTAACCCAAAGATAAGGGTATCCAAAAACCTTGGATAAAGGTTACTTGATTCATACTTTCAAGAAATTCTATCCTACCCAAACCCAGGTAATCCCTCAATCTGAAGATCGGTATCTGTCTTGAAATCCCTACAAGCCCTCAATTTATAAGGAAATTGGAACCTCTGTCTTACAAACCCTGAATCCCACGATCAGCACGATCGGAGTCCACACAAAGCAAGTCTGAACAAGTTGTTCACACCTAAACAAGTTGTTCACGACATCCACACGAAGCACTGAGAGTTGAAAGAGCCTCTCTCTCTCTCTCTAGAAATTAGTTCACATCTTTTTCACATGCATTAAGTTCATCCACTATCTACATTGTATGCTACTAATTCAAATGAACATGTATTTATAGGCAAAGCCTCCCAATGGTCGGCTCCACTCCAATGGTCATATCTTCATTAAATTTCGGAGGGACCTGGATATATGTAAAACATACAATAGTAAGTTTTTAATAGATTGTACGACATTGTTTCAAGTAAGAAACAAAGTTATGTTAAAGATAAATGTTAAGTATAAGAAAACATGGAATCCGATAATATTGGGATGATACATTAAACAACTATCACATTATTAAGAAAAATGGATTCTTAAGAAAAACATTATCAAGAAAATGGATTCATAGGGAAAAGTAAATCGAATTGACAAACTAGTAACACATTTGTTCCAGAATGGGAATCCTAAAATCTTAATGACTTTTGTACCAGATTCGGAATCACAAAACAGAATAACATTTTCACCAGATTCGATGTCACAAAATATGGTATCACTTATACTCGAGATTCGGTATCAAAAAATAGAATCACATTTACATAGGATTTGATATTGTAAATAAGGTATGAAAAAATATGTAAATATAATAGAATAGAAAATTGTGATGATACATCTATAATTATAATGGAATGACAAATTTTAATGAAACATCTGTAAGTATAATGGAATTACAAATTATAATGAAACATCTGTAAGTATAGCGGAATGAAAAATTGTAATGAAACATCTGTAAGTATAACAGAATGACAAATCGTAATGAAACAACTATAAGTATAACGTAATGGTAATTCCAGATCTTATGAAAAAAAAGAGAACTGAAGAAAAATACAGAACTTAAGAAAAAAGTGTTCGTGATTTTCAAAACACAAAACCATAAGGAATGGAGAAGTCATAAGATAACCTTATTGACTCAAAAATCTCCCTATTTTTGGAAAGCACAAACAACTTCGCTAAGGAATAATATATTTACTTAGATAAACAAGTATGAAAAACTTATCTTCCCCTTTGAATGATATTTCTGATGAATACGAATAACTACCCCTTAGGTTAAGTTTCTCAAGGATTGTACTCTTGATCTTTGGTATCTGGATTTCTTTCGTAAGAAGAAATATCCCCCTTAGATTAACATATCTTCTTAATAGAAAAATACACCTTAATTAGTCATTATAATTTCTTACCATACTCTCCCTTAATAGATAATCCTATTTTGATATCCTCATTAAATTCATCCTTTGAATAGATTCTCCCCCTTTGTGATTTTTAAAAATATGGAAAGGAATGGAGAAGTATAAGATGTACCTGTAAGGTTAAGAAAGCATACATTCGAAAACAAAAGAATGATATGCAAGTAACTTCTTAAGGAAATTTTGGAAATAAGGTTTATATTACAACAAAACATTGGAATGTAACTGAAAAATCCTATATCTTTCTTTTTCTCTGACAACGTCTTCTTTATCAAGGCTTTGAGTTTCTTCACTTCCATATGATCTTCTTCAAACTTCTTCAACAAGATCTACTAATCATTATTCTTCTTTTCTAATGACAAGATCCTTTCTTCTTGAGCATCCACCTTCCTCTCTAATTAGGCTCTTACTTTCTTCTCACTGCTAACAGATCGGGCAACAGAATTTAGTTGAGTATCTTTCTCAGAGATTGATGCCTTGACCTTATTAAACTCGATTTCACAAGTATTGAAAGCTCCATTTTTTGAATCCATAATATCACTGAATTGTCTTAGATCTTTATTTATAGTCTTGGTGTGGTTAAAGAATTTATTATAAGTGACCTTCTGATCTTTGTAATCAATCAAAAGATTACTGAAGTCTACTTCTTGCTTGACCACCTTGTCCATAAGAATATTGTTTGATTCCGTCTTTTGATTCAGAGTTTCTTGCATCATTAGACTCTAGGCATCTATATTTTCAAAAACATTAATGGTGCTGACCAACTTTCTTAAAGATATATTGACAAAGTCAGGTTCAACAGATGAAGAGGATTCAGAACCTGAAACAAATTTTCCTTTCTGAGCTCCTCTTGGAGTTAAGGAAACAGATTTTTCTGTTCTCCTGAAAGACTTCTGAGGTGTTTCTTTTTCAGATGAGGCAACCAATAAACTTCTCCGTTTGATAGGATTTCAAACTAGAGATTGTTCATCTGAAACTTGGATAACATTTAGATCTCCCTGTTAATTTTCTTTCTCTTGAAACTCTTCTTCTTCGCCATTTTGATGATAAACATCTTCTTTCTCTTCTTCTTCCACTTAGATTATAATTGTTATTGTTCTTCAAAATCCACTTCTTCCTAAATTTCTACCTATTCCTAAACTTCTTCTTCAACTTGTTCTTCAACTTGTTCTTCAACTTGTTCTTATGAAACAGATTTATATACTGAACTCAAAGGAGTTCCAATGTAGTCTTCTACCTCCCTTAAAACATCATCATAGTCTTCTTGAACTATTTTATCTTCTATTTCTTGAACAGGTTCTGATAAAGATAAAACTTTCTTGGTATTCTGGATTTTTGGAGTGAAAACTGGTTTCTTATGAGCAGCATTAAATTTTTTGTAGTTTTTGAGACTTCTTTTATACAGCTTTTTGAGGATACTGACAAACTTGCGCTTCCAAGGATTTCTTCTTTAACTTATTATCCTTCTTTTCTTTCTCAAGATTTTTAGCTTGCTTGATTTTCAAGGCCTTATCCTATGTAGGATTTAATCCAATGGAAGGATCTCCTTCCATTCTGGTAGCTGCCATTTCTCTCCACTTTTACACTGTTGCACCGGAATAGGATTTCAGTTTCTTTGTAGGAGGAGGTGCTGATACCGAGACATCAGGAACTGGTATAGGCATGCTAGGTTCTTCTATATTCCTTTTATTGGATACCAATTTTGAAGATTCTATAATATCTACCTTGTTATGGATAACCATTTCTTCAAAACTATTGTATTTTTGTAAGAACTCTACCTTCATCCTTATTAGAGTGTCATCGCTGAGTAACAAAATCTGGAAAGGCTTTGAGACTGATCGGCATGGGACATTTAACTCTTAAAGGCACATGACAATAATCCTGGATATAGTTTCCAGATATATAAGTATCTAAGATTTAATGTTTCCACCTATTATTTCCTGGATGGGGAGAAAGATGTACTTCAAAAAGTTGATCTTTCTTAATTTGATGAGAAATTCTAACAGAAAGATATCGCATATCTTTAAAGAGTCCTTATCTCATTTTCTTGGTATAAGAAATCATTGCATCCCGAGAGCTACCATCTTTTGGTTTGTTGAGAGATTCATAATATTCAGATTCTTAACATACTTGAGACCAAGATAATCCAGAGCTTTGACCTTCTCAAAAAAAAACCTTCTTTCTTAGGAAGTTTTTGAGAATATATAATAGCTTACCCTTCATACGGAATGTTAAGAATGTTTGTTGCTTCTTATAGGGGAAGGTATATGTCTTACCATAACACTTGAACTTAAGTAGATCCCTACCATCCTTTTGGAAGAAAGTAATAGATTCATAGAACTGAATAACCAGGTTAGGATAACTAGGATCCTAACTTTTCTCTTTAGCCACACATACACTTTCCCATCCATTTGTTCTTATTACCTTAGAAATAAGGGAGTCTTATTTTGCAAAGAAGTTAGGTCAAACCAACCTTTCCCTAAAGATTGACCAGTCCTTTACTTCCTTTCTAGTCAGCATCTGGTCTGCTAAGGATTTAAGAGTCATTCAAGGAGATAGAGACAAAGGAATTGGAATGAAAACTTTGATGGCAATAGTGGTTCGGCACAGAGATCCGTAAGGATGGTGTAGAGCTTATAAACGAGGCACCCCTAATATAGACAAGGCTATGACCTTTCAACTTCCATAAGATAATCAAATGGATAAACTTAACCCGATCTGATCTGATGGTTGAGGATTGATATAAGAAATGTGGATTGCAATCTTTTGTAGTAACGTAAAACAGAATTGAAAATTTTGAAACACCAACAATTGAAAATTAAGATAAGAAAATAAAGAGTAAGAAAAATTACCTTTTCAAATACTCTGAGGAGTTTTTTGGTATTATAAGAACTTTCTTTGATATTTTAGATTCTGGGATATCAATACCGATATTTCAAATACGAATATTTTCAATATCGAAATTTTCAATACTGAAATTTTCAATACCGAAATTTTTTATACCAAAATTTTCAATACCGAAATTTTCAATACTGAAATTTTCAATACTGAAATTTTCCAAAAAACTTAGTGAAAGATAAAAATTTTAAAAAAAACTTTAATAAAAGAATAAAAACAAGAAAGAATATGTACTCCCCCTGAAATAATGAGTAATTTAATATTAGGAGATGATTTAAACAAAAAGTAGATATGAATGATTACCTTACAGAGATCATTGCTAGCTTCCGTATAATGTATTCAAATCTATCAGAAGATAATGGATTTATAAAAATATCAGTATTTTTTTCTTGCATTCTGATGGATTGAAGAACAATATCTCTTTTAAGTGTGTGATCCCTAAGAAAGTGATGTCTAATATATATGTGCTTTTCACGAGAGTGATGTGCAGGGTTTTTACTTAGGTAAATGGAACTTGTGTTATCACACATTATTTGAGTCTTAGTAAAACTAATATCATAGGATGTGAGTGTGTGTTGCATCCACAACACTTGAGCACAACAACTTCTAGCTGCAACATATTCATCTTTAGTAGTGGAAAGTGCTACAGAATATTGTTTAATTCATGAACAAGAAACTAAGGAATCTCCTACGAAATGACAAGTTCCAGATGTACTTTTTCTATTCATTTTTCAACCACCAAATTCAGCATCTGGAAAACATTTTAAAACAAAATCATTTCCAAAAGTATAAAAGATTCCTCAAACCATGGTTCCCTTTAAGTAGAGAAAAAAAAATCACTGATTTTAAATGAGATTCATTATGATTATATTGATATCTTGCACATAATCACTGAAAACATTAATTATGGTCGACTAGATATCAAGTATGGTAAACTTCCTATCATACCTCTAAATAATGTTTGATCTACTGGTTTCCCAGCTTCATCAAGGTCAAGTGTATTTGAGGTACTGATGGGAGTTCTTATACTCTTAGTGTTGTCATACCCAAACTTCTTAAGAAGATATTTGATATACTTATTTTGAGATATAAAAGTTCCCTCTGGTTTTTGAGGAATTTGAAAATCAAAAAAAAGTTTAACTCACCCATCATACTCATCTCAAACTCAAATTTCATAATAGTCTCAAAGAAACTAGGTAAGGATTGTTGATTTGATCTGAAGATGATGTCGTCAACATAAAATTGGACAATAAAAACATATTTCTTATTTTTCTTAACAAAAAGGGTTGGATCAGTAGTTCCCTTAACATAGTTATTTTGAAACAAAAAACCTGAAAGTGCATACCAAGCTCTAGGAGCTTGTTTAAGTCCATACAGATCTTTGGTAAGTTTATAAACATGATTAGGATGTTTTGTATCTTAAAATCTTGGGGGTTGATCTACATAGACATTATCTTGTACATAACCAATAATAAAAGAACACTTTACATCCATTTGATAAAGTTTGAAATTAAAGAATGCTACAAAGGATATAAGAATACAAATAGATTCAAGTCTTGCTATAGGAGCATAGGTTTCTTTATAGTCTATGTCTTCTTGTTGGTTATAAGCTTTAGCAACTAATATTTCTTTATTTCTAACAATAATTCCATTTTCATCGCATTTGTTTCTAAAAACCCATTTTACTCCTATAATAGAAGTTTCCTTAGGTTTTCAACCAAGGTCCAAACCTGATTCCTTACGAATTCATTGAGTTCATCTTGCATATCCTTTATCCAATCTTCATCACCTAAGGCTTCTTCAGGAGTATTAGGATCAAATTAAGAATGAAAAGAGACATTTTCAACTTCATTCCTTAAATAACTTCTAGTTCTTACTGGTTGGTTAACATTTCTAATGATATTATTAGTGGGATGATTTCTAAGTAACAACTGATTTGGGTTTTGAAAGACTTGATCATCAGCATTGCGTAAAAAAAATTCATGGGTAATTGTTTTAGAAACAATTTTTTGAACATTATCCTTATCTGATAGGTCTTTTATCAAAGGTTGGTGATTGGTTTTAGGAAATATATCAGAATTAAGTTTAGGTTGTTTGAAAACAAAAGGATCATTTTCATCAAAATTAACTTGTACTGTTTCTTCCACAGTGCAAGTGTTTTTATTTAAAATCTATATGCCTTAGAGTTAGTAGAGTATCCTAAGAGTATTCCTTCATCAGATTTTGGTGAAAATTTATGTAAGTTATCCTCAGTTTTCAAGATGTATAATTTGTAACCAAAAACATTAAAGTAAGATACTTTCAGTTTTTGGCCAGTCCATAACTCATAAGGTGTTTTTTTAAGAAAAGGTCTAATTAAAACTCGATTTATATTATAATAGGTAGTACTTATAGCTTCACCAAAAAAAAAATTAGTTATAGAATATTCACTCAACATGGTTCTAACCATATCTTGAAGAATATGATTTCTTCTTTCAACAACACCATTCTGTTGAGGAGTTCTTGGAGCTGAAAAAATGTGAGTAATTCCCTTTTTACTACAAAAATTTTCAAATTTAGAATTTTGAAATTCTCCTCTATGATCACTATGAACAGTTATCAATGGAAGGTTTTTCTCATTTTTTACTTTAGCTCTGAAAATTTTGAAATATGAAAAAGTTTTAGATTTCTTTGTGAGAAAATAGACCCAAGTAAATATATTGTAATCATCAACTAATACAAGCACATAGTATTTGCCTCCAATAATTTCAGTTTGTGTTAGACCAAATAATTCCATGTGCACTAACTATAAGGCATTAGAAGTTGTAACTTCACTTATAGATTTAAAGATAGATTTATATTGATTTCCATATTGACAAGGATCATAGACTTTCAAAGAATCAAACCTAGGATCTGGTAGATCCTTAACAAGTTCTTTCTTAGAGAGTTTAATAAGATTACTTAAGTTGTAGTGTCATAGTATTCTATGCCAAATCCAGGATTGATCTTCAATTGCACATATGCAAGGAAGATCTTGACTTCTAAGCTCTTATAGGTTTAGTGTGTATACATTCTCTTGCTTATGGGCTGAGAGAATAAATTCATCCTTGGAATTGTGTACTAAGCACTTGTCATTCCTAAAATTCACAAGGTATCCTTGATCACACAATTGACTTATGCTGATAAGGTTGTGCTTTAGACCTTTAACAAATAAAACATTTGAAATTAATGATTTTCCAATAATAATAATGTTACCTATACTGACCATTTCTCCTTGAGAGTTATCTCCAAAGGTTACTTTTCCATCTTTAGTCTTTAAAATATTTTTTAAATGGTTTTTTACAGTCATGTGTTGGGAACATCCACTATCCATGTACCATATGTTGTTGGTACTTCCTCAATTAACTAGAAAAAGAGGAGTTAGGTTTTCGGAATCCAAACTTTCTTGGATTCAGAATTGTTAGATAATAAATTTTTTTGTATCCACATTTGTTTAGAAAAGTAAGCTTTATGAAACCCAAGAGATTGAAAATTATTTAAAGAACATTTCATCTTCCAATTCCCACCAGATTGACATTTAGTACCAAAAGGTTCTCTTGGAGGAACAAAATAATTGTTTCTAAAAATAGGTTTTTTCATGAGAATAACATAATACTTGATTATTACCATGAGTTCGGATCTGAGAATACATCTTTTAAAAATTTTCCTCACTAGTAGTAAAGTTTTCAAGAAGTTTCTTTAAAGAAAAAATTTTAGACTTTAGTCTTAGGACTAAATTTTTATCCCCTGGAATAATAGACTTACTGTTAAGCTTATCCTCTAAAACATCTTTTTCAAAAAAAAAATAGATTTTTAAGATCTTTAGAAAGATTATCCTTCTCAGAATTAGCTTCTTCAAGTATCTTAGAAAGATTTTCTAAAACATCATTTTTCATATCAAGATATTTGGAATGATATGAAATTTGTTTTGTTAAAATAAATTCTCTAGAATTTTCTTTTTCAAGTTTCTTTGAAACTTTGCAATTTCTAATCTCTAGAAACTTAGCAAATATAGAAACTTCCTAATATGAAGGTAAATCATTATCATTATCTAGTTAAGAAGATTCTTCATCTAAAGAAAATTATTTATGAGGAAAATTTTCACTCAAAGACATATTGGCTATGGATTCAGCAGTTCGTACCTTAGCAATAAGACATTGATTTTGAAATGGATCTTGGGCTATTAAACCAAAATTATTTTAATCAGAAGATTCATAATCTGATGGATCGTCAGAAGAATCTACACCAATGGCACTCCAAGTGTCATTGTCTTTTAGTACATTCTTATGCTTTGATCTGTAGAACTTCTTCTTGTTTCTCTCAAAATTCATGTCCTTCTTGTCTCTTTTCTTAAGCAAGGGACAATCAGGTCTGATATGACCAATTATTCTACATTCATAGCATGTCACTTATCCATATCTCTTATCTCTTTTATCTTTCCTCTTATATCTATATTGAATGTTCTTCAGCCCAATAATCTTTTTCATCCTCCGGGAAAGATTGGAAAACTCAATTTTTAAAGTTTCACTTTTACTAGATCCAGATTGAGCAACAACCTTCCTAGACATAGATCTTGTAACTCTCTCAGGAGTCTTAGATTTCATATGATTTGAAGTAGTTGTAAAATCAACACCTCCATCCCCATTCTTCTTCTTAGTATTATTTTCATCTCTTCACATTCTGGTTTCATATTGAAGAAGGGTTCCAAATAGTTCATCGAGAGAAATCTGTGTAACTTTTCTATTTTAATCTATAGAAGTTCTCTCAGATTCACATTCATTAGGAATGATGTATATAATCTTGTCTATAAGTGCTTCATCATCTAAACCTTTTTCACCCATAGATTTTAAGCTGCTGACAGTAGTCATGAATCTTTATTGTACCTTACATACAGGTTCTCCATAAGGAAATCAGAAACTATGATACTCAGCTCTAAGCATAGCTCTTCTAGTTTCGATAACATTGGAAGTTCTAAAGTGAGTTACTTCAAGATTCTTCCAAATATTATTTTAAGCTTCGCAGGATGAAATTTGGCTATGTATATTTCTAGTCATGGAACAAAGTAAAGTATTACGTACCTTAAAGTACAGCTGGTATTCCACATTTTTCGGATTAGTAAAGGTTCTATGTTCCTTACCATGAATCTTATAATCTCCCGTTAACATAATGTAGTTGTCTACACCTGTGTTTATCACAAAGGTCTTCATTCTGTCTCTCCATTACTCATATTAATTTCCATCGAAGATTGGTGGTCTAGTAGGATTTAGATTTTCTAGAGATCCAGTATGAATTCCCGCCATACCAAGAGGAATTTCTTTCCACAAAACTTATTAGAAGGAAAAAAAACAAACTTGATCAAGAAAACTTATATGGAGATACAACTATTTCAGAAACCTCCTCTGATACCAATTTTAGGATCAAAATGATTATGTAGATGCTCAATATACATGAGGGTGGTGAATTTTATACTTTAAAAATTCCTTTAGAACCTTTAAATTTAAGTTTAATAAGGTTAAACAAACAATAAAAAAACCTATTAAAGAAACCTTTGCTATTTTATTAAAATAAATATTCTACCATAAAGTATATAGAATCTATAATATAATCAATGTAATGGAATTAGAAGGTATAAGAAAGTTAGACTTTCTAACTTTAGAAATGTCAATATTACAGTAGAAATAAAACAACTTGAAATAGAAAACAAGTAACTAAAAGATTCTTTTAACCCAAAGAGAAGGGTATCCAACAACCTTGGATAAAGGTTCCTTGATTTATACATTCAAAAAAAAGTCTGTCTTACCCAAACCCAGGTAAGCCCACAATCCGAAGATCGGTATCTGTCTTGTTATCCCTGCAAGCCACGATCGGAGTCTGCACAAAGAAAGTCTGAACAATTTTTTCACACCCAAACAAATGGTTCACAACATCCACACAAAGCACTGGGAGTTGAAAGAGCTTCTCTCTCTAGAAATCACTTCACATCTTTTCCACGTGCATCATGTTCATCTACTCTCTACATTGTACGATGCTCATTCAAATGAACTTTTATTTATAGGAAAAGCATCCCAACGGTTGACTCAACTCCAATGGTCGTATTTTTCTTAAATTTTGGAGGGACCTGGACACGTGTCAAACATACAATGGTTAGTTTGTAACAGATTGTACGACATCATTTCAAGTAAAAATAATGTTAAGTTAAAGATAAATGTTAATTAGAATAAAAATTAGAATCTGATAATATTGGAATGATATATTAAACAACTCTATCATTATTAAGAAAAACATATTCTTAAGAAAAACATTATCAAGAAAACAGATTCATAGGGAAAAGTAAATCAGATTGAGAAACCAGTGATGTAACGACCCGAATCCGGAGCCCTTCCACTGGTGCCCCATACCCGGTTCGCCACACGACCTCAAGTGAATCTCCCCAAACGCCAGAGGCTGCCAACTAGCAGCGAGGGCCTTGGTAATTTATTGGTTAAACTATGCCCTCATTTGGTAAGTTATACAAGGCAAGAAAACAATAATCAATAGCAGAAGTAGTAAATATCATACAAACACTAAAAACTAAATAGCGGAAGAAATGAACATATAATGATAATGATAATGATGCAACTGGTACAATATCTAACAAAAACAGCAAACACAACAACGTGCTGAAATATAATTGAAAAAAAGTACGAAAGTAAACAGTAACACCAGCAGCATCGCAAGCCTAAGCTCGGTCCTATGCTCTCCATCTCCAACCAGTAATCATGTCCCTGAAGTAGAAGGGACACAATCCCTGTCCACACCTGCAACCATATAACCTGTTTGGTCCGAAAAGCAGGACCCAAATAGGGTGTGAGACTAATCCCAATAGGCAATCACAACGAGATCTGTGCCCTACTGTCAGTGAGAAATATAGCAAAAGTAAAGGAAATAAATGCAGTAGAGAAGCAGATGTAAACTAAAGTAAGAAATCCTACCAAACTCCATTCACAGTTATTTATTAGTTCAGTACAATTATTTAGCTATCAACCATGGAACCTAGAAACAGCTCTATACTCCCAAGGAAAGCAGGTAATCACAACAGGTAACTCGAAAGTCTACCTAAATAGCAATAAGTACAAATCCAAGCTTGTTCTTTGGCTTGGTGGACTCTTCACAACCAACCAACAAATAAAGCACTGACTCTCTGGGTGGCTCCTACTAGCAAACCCCTCTAGTCAAGTAGAAGTACAAAGGCACAGACACTCTGGGAAGCTCTCACTATCAATTCCCCTGTGGTCTTTCAATGAAAGATATAGACTCTCTGAGGAAGCACTTATGACTAATTCCCCCTATAGTCTCGCTGTGTAACTAAGGACACTCTGAGGAAGAACAAAGTCCCATTCCCTTAGGTCCTGCGATCGATACTAATTATAACAGACTCTCTAGGAAATCCCTAATCGCCAGTTCCGCCCTTTAGTCTACCACACCAGGTTCACTCAGCTCTAAGCAGTTTAGTCATGCGTAATCGACTCTTAGTAGCCTAAGTAAGTTCATAAACTACTTTGATAATAGCTACAAAGCATCCACAAGCATATAAACAGCAGGCAATACATGCAAACAAGTCAATAGGTATACTAGTAATGTGCAACAGGGTTGCCTAATAGGCAAACCATGCCAAACGGAAATCAACAGCCAAAACAAGGGGAAACACCTAGGGGTGATCCTCAAACATGCTAACAAGAATTATTAATCATATAATAACCTCAATCATACAAGAAATCTAAGGTAGATAACTATACAGGATCAAAACCCTAACCTGAGATACCCTATACATGGGTATCCGACACTTTTTCACCAAAAACTCAAGGACATTCAACGTAGGGAAACAAACCACCTACCTCAATCCTAGGAGATTGATATTCTTGAACCTTGGCCTGTGAATCATCCTAGAATGGAGTAAATCTACAAAAATTTCTAAAACGTTCAACCTCTGATAACTCTCACAAGAGTAGGAATCAGAAAACATGGCCAAAGAAGAACCGAGAACTCACCACTGCGATTCTATTGCACCCGACGGCGTTGATTCGGACAACCGGTGAAGGATTGGTGGCTCGGAGAAGAATCAGCCCTCTAGGTCACTCTAGACGTAATTAGATGGATAAGAAGATGAAAACGGGGATTAGGCGTGACCCCGTTCTGATTAATGAAATAAAAAAGAAAAGTACACGGTGTGTACTTCTTGAGTACATGGAGTGTACTCACCTTTCCGTACACCATATTAATCGGAATCCACCTCATCGCTACACCCCGTGTGACTGACCCGGACATGGCTAGCACACGGCCTCAAGCGGAGGAAAAGTACACATTGTGTCCTTGTAAAGTACACGGCATGTACTTAAAAAATTTCCAGATTCTCCTCTTTTTCTCAAAAAATAGCCAGAAAAGGAAAACATACCTGAAAAAGAAGGTCCGGGTTCTTACAAACTTCCCTCCTTAAAGAAATTCATCCCAAAATTTCCATAGAATGGTGGAGAAGAAGAAACCTTGAACAACTCTGGCCATTGTGATTGCATATCGGCCTCCCTCTCCCAAGTCTTGTCTTGCACACGGCGTGCTTCCATAGCACCCGTATCAGAGGAACAGACCGGCCATGGATTACTTTTGCACTAAAATCAACAATCCAGATAGGATGATCCTCGAACGATGCATCCTACTCTAGCTCAAACTCCTCAGGTCAAAAAACATGATACGGGTCTGAGAAATAGCGTTGAAGCTAAGAAACATGGAAGACGGCGTGCATCGCCTGATATCTCTGAGGTAACTGCAACCTATAAGCAACCAGCCTGACTCTCTCCAGAACGTCGAATGGCCCGACGTATCTCGATAAAAGTTTACCATGTCTCATGATCCTCTTGTGTCCCAACCTCGGGGTAACACGTAGGAAAACCTTGTCTCCAACTTCGAACTGCAGAGGTCGTCTCTGCTGGTCAGCATAAGATTTCTGACGAGATTGTGCAGTAGTCATCCTCTTTCGAATCAACTCTATCTACTCTAAGGTCTCCTAGATGAGACGAGGTCCCAACAATGCTTCCTCTCCTGGCTCCAGCCAACACAAAGGTGATCAGCATGGCCTACCGTACAAAGCCTCATAAGGTGCCATTTGAATAGTTTCCTGGAAACTGTTGTTATGGAAAAACTCCACGAGAGGTATATGCTTTTCCCAAGAACCACCAAATTATATAATTCAAGCTCAGATCATATCCTCAAGCACTTGGATCGTGCGCTCTGACTGAATATCTGTCTGAGAATGATAAGTTGTACTTAGAAGCACCTGTGTACCCAAAGATTCCTGTATCCCCTGCTAGAAATGCGAAGTAAAGCGGGCATCCCTATCTGAAACGATAGTACTCGGAACCCCATGCGAGCGCACAATGTCACGGATGTACAACCGCCCAAGCTCATCGAAACTGAAGGTCTCTTGTATCAGCAAGAAGTGAGCAACCTTCGTAAGCCTATCAGCTATAACCCACACCACATCGTTTCCTCTCGATGATCTCGGTAACCCTATCACGAAGTCCATCACGACATTGTTCCACTTCCACTCTAGAATGGGTAGCTGCTGTAAAAGCCATGTTGGTCGCTGGTGCTCCACCTTCACCTGCTGACAGGTGGAACATCTCATGAAAAAACTAGCCACATCTCTCTTCATACCTGGCCACCAGTACTGGCGGTGTAAATCACGGTACATCTTGCTGACGCCAGGATAAACTGCCCAAACTGAGGAATGGAAGTCTCGCATTAGCTCCTCGTGTATATCTGCTGGCACCCATACGCATCCCTGGAAATGCAAGATCTCATCCTCGCCAATGGTCCACCCGGGAAGAGGGTCCTCTCCTGACATGCTTTCTCGTAGGACTAGCCCTTCTGAATCTACTAGTTGCCTCATTCGAACTTGGTCCAAAAGTGCATAGGTAACAGCCATAGAGGATAGGAAAGTCTGCCCTTTCTTGTCATGCACCTCCAAATGCATCTCCGAGTATAGAGACATCAGTTTCCACTCACTGTTGGCCTCCTGAACTGCCTATATCTGAGTTCTCCTTCTCAGTGCATCAGCCACTGTGTTGCCTTTTCCAGGCGTATAGGCAAGCTCGAAATCGAGGGACTGGAGATACTCAACCCACCTCCGCTTTCTCGGATCCAGGTCACGCTGCGTGAAGATGTACTTGAGACTCTTTTGGTTAGTGCATACCCCAAAATGTTCTCCCAGAAGGTAATGTATCCAACAACGTAAAGCATGAACGACTGCAGCCAACTCCAAGTCATGCGTAGGATAATTCCCCTCATGAGGCCTCAGTTGTCGAGATCCATATGCAACCACTCGATCCTCCTGCATAAGCACTACTCCAAGCCTGATGCTAGATGCATCACAAAAACTGTATAGCTCTTTCCTGGCTCCGGCAAAACTAGGATCAGTGTTGAAGTCAATCTCCCCTTCAGCTCCTGGAATGCTGAGTCACAGGATTCTGACCAAACAAGCTTCACGCCCTTATTATTCAGGCATGTCATCAGTGATTCTAGGCGTGATAAGTCTTGTATAAACCATCTGTAGTAACCAGCTAGCCACAATAAGCTTCGTACCTCGAAGACATTCTTTGGATGCTCCCAGGTAACTACTGACCTCACCTTCTCTGGGTCTATGGATACTACTGTCTCTGAGATGACATGACCCAGGAAGTGAATCTCACCCATCCAAAAGTGGCACTTTGAGAGTTTAGCATAAAGCCAATGCTCCCTCAGTGTACTCAAAACGATCTCAAGATGGGTTGCATGGTCATTTCGAGTGTGAGATTACACCAAGATATCGTCAGCGAAGACCATGACGAAGGACTCCTAGTAAGGATGGAACACTCAGTTCATCAGTGCCATGAAAACTGTCGGCGCATTCGTAAGACCGAACGGCATAAACGTATACTCATAGAGGCCATACTTTCTTCTGAAGGCTTTCAGAGGTATATCTGAAGGTCTAACGCGCAGATGATAATAACCAGACCTCAAATCGATCTTCTAGAACACCTGACCTCCTTGAAGCTGATCGAAAAGATCATCAATACTTGGAAAGGGATATCGGTTCTTGACCGTCAATTGGTTCAAATTCCGATAATCCACGCAACGCCTAAGGGTATCGTCTGCCTTATTCGCGAACAGGACAGGCGAACCCCAAGGAGAAGTACTGGGTCGGATGAAACCCTTTTCCTGCAACTCCTCTAAGTGCTTCTTGAGCTCCTTCAACTCAGTTTTATCCATCCTATAAGGAGGAATGGATACCGGTGATGCTCCTGGCATTAGATCAAACGAGAAGTCTACCTCACGCTCAGGAGGAAACCCTGAAAAGTCTTCTGGAAATATATCTGGAAAGCGATCAACCACTAGAGGAAAATATAACTGAAAAGTCCCCTGGTCATCCAGATAAAGACTAGCAATCTGGGTCGTAACTCCTCCTTGCCCATGATGCTCGAGTCTGGCTCGACTCACCTGAACATCCCACTCGCCTTTATGAAGGAAAGATTCACCCTCTGGTGATACGAAACTCACCCTACGGAGATAGTAATCGATAACTGCCTGGAAGGGAACCAACCAGTCCATACTGAGAATGACATCATAGCCCGTCATCTCCAGGACATATAGGTCCCATAAGAAACGATACCCTACAACCTCAAGAGGGCACTCCTTGCACTGACGTATGCTAGATGTCCTTGTTCCCAAGGGCGTGTCGAGAGTCAACATTTCAGCAGACGAAAAGACATAGAGCTCAAGGATTTACATAGAAGTAATAGAGATAAAGCTATGTGAAGCACCAGTATCAAAAAGGGATGAAGATAAAACTGAGGATACTAAGATCATACCTCGAACTGTAGAGGGTCTAGGATCCTGCTCCTGATGAATCTTCTCTACAGAAAAAGTCTAGCATGTACCGCGACCCTGTGTAGCAGCTTGAAAACCCTGAGCTGCTCCTCCCAGAGCCTGACCACTGCATCCACGGCCTCTAGCCTGACCTGAACGTCCTACAGAACTCCAGCCCCCAGTCTGTTACGGAGCTAGTAATCCTGCTCCTGTACGCGGGGTCAAAACTGATCCTCCTTCACTAGCCACTGGAAGGGGAACCTTGCATAAACGTAGCAGGTGAACCATCTTGCCTTAGGATCATCACTCCACTGTGTCCCTTAGGAACTGGGGCTTCTTATGACTGCTCCTCCGACACTGATAACACACCACTTGGGTGCCAAAATGGGCATCTCATATACCAGAAGGAATACCTCGCTTCCTCGGGTCGCCTCGGGTAGAATCTCGATGGCGCTTCTTGCTGTCTGTCTGGAGGGAATCTGCCTTGGATATTGTACTGCCTTGGTCCACAGCTCCAGTCTCCCTCAGGTTCCTCTCTGTGATGAGTTCCTGGTTGACTATCAGAGTAATAGAAGTCAACTGAAAGACATTCACCTGTGATCTGATCTCCGGTCTGGGGCCTTCCTCAAACTTCCTTGCTAGAAACAGCTCGTCATTCCACAGAAAGGGAGTGAATTGCTGTAACTCAGTGAAGCGGGAGGAATACTCCATAACTGAGAGAGTACCCTGCCGCGGGCTCATGAAATCCCTGGCTCTGTTAGCCCTCAGTGTCACTGGATAGAAGTAGTCATAAAACATATACTGAAAATCATCCCAAGCCATATCCTGTTAGCTCCCAGTCTGAGAGACTACATCCCACCATCTCTTGGTGGAATCTCGCAGAATATACGTCACGAGCTTCACCCTCCTCTCTAGAGGCATCTCCAGATGCTTGAATATGGACAGCATGGCTTCTATCCATGACTCTGCATCCTGAGTTCCTCCATCCCCCGTGAAAGTTGGAGGATGCTGCTGCTGGAAGACCCGTGTCAGCTCTACCATAGTCGGGGAAGGATGATGAACTCCCTGGAAGGTCTACATGAATCTCATGAAACCCTCTCTAAAATGATCTTCGACACCAGTGTCTGGAATCACTGCAGGTTCCATGTCTGGAACGATGGGTGGAACTATTGGCAGTCCTTGATCGGTCGTATCAGGCGTACGATCGCTGCCTGGTTCCTGGCGCGCAACAGGAGGACGTCTCGGTGCCATAGCTCTGAAATACCAAAACACACCTTCATTAAAGATGAACACAGTTGCAACATAGGAGAGTAAAATAGAACAGGAGGGAAAAACCATTAAATCTGGAAAAACATGACTACACGGTGAGTAGTACCACTACACGGCGTGTTTCTTAAAAGTTTACTCGGGGTGTGTATATTGGCCATACCTGGCTGTGTAAACTACCTGACTACATGGAGTGTTCTTAAACTACACGACATGTACTGACCCTTTTTTCCCTTCCTGGTTACTCCTATGCGACTAAGTCGCACGGACTTCCCCAGCCGAAGACTACATGACGTTTTTGAGGCAGACACGGCGTGTACTGGACATGCCTTACCTGGACCGTGTTGTTAGAGACACGGCCTGACACATGGTCGACACTACACGGTGTGTTCCTAAGAGGCATGAAGTGTACATGAAAGGAAACCTCGGCCCATGATGTTCGTGACATGGTCGGGTACTCGGCTAATCCTTAGACGGTGTGTTCCGAACAGACACGGTGTGTATAAGAGAATATAACACCGATCCGTGTTTTTAAAGACATGGTCGGGTACCTGGGAAAGGATACCCAGCATGTGCATACCGAACACGGCATGTACTAAACACGCATTAACTAGCCTGTGTTTTTAGTTACATGGTCGGGCTCCTAGTTAACCTCTACACGGTGTGTACCTACCATACACGGTGTGTTCCTGAAAACCATTTACAGCTCTGTGTCCCTATCCACACGGTCAGTGACATGGCCAAAAACTACACGGTGTGTATCTATAAAGTACACGCCGTGTATTCTGGGTTTTCCCGGATAGTAGCTTCAGAACTGCACCGGATCCCAGAAAACACAGAAAAACAAGGGTTAAGGTGCCAAATTCCAATCTGTGGGGGCCCATACTCCCCGCGAATCAAAGTTTGGCATCATAACGATGCATAGAACAAGCCACAGTATAAAAACTCACGAACCACCAAATTCCAATCCTTGAGGGCCCATAACACCTCTAAGATCAATGTTTGGCATTCGTGATAAGAAATCTCTAAAAAACGATACTCTATCAACATAGTAGGTATTCTATCACAGCAGCTATCACAACAACATGCATTTTCTATCAAAAATCCTATCACAACAGCATTCAATCTCTAATGCAACCTAGATGGCATGGAAGAATGCATGGCATGTGATCTTCTAACATGTGCATATATGATGCCTGAGATGGTAGACCCTCATCTCATCGGGTTGCAACAAAATAACACCACAATCATATAAACAGTAACAGCACAAAACAAGTGCATCACCCAACGGTGAAACCAATTAAAATGTAACATTCGTAAAACTCAAAATTTTCAATATTCGAGGTAATCTGGATTTTTCCCTTTACACAGGTTCTAAAACGCCCGGGAACAGCTATTTACCATTTACCTATTCCGTCATTTCCCTGTCTAATGTCACTAAACAGTAAGTCAATAGAAAAAGGAAAGAAATCCTCTGATACCACTTTGTAATGACCCGAATCCAGAGCCCTTCCACTGGTGCCCCAAACCTGGTTTTCCACATGACCTCAAGCACATCTCCCCAAATGCCAGAGGCTGCCAACTAGCAGCGAAGGCCTTGGTAAGTTATTGGGGAAACTATGCCCTCATTTGGTAAGGTATAAAAGGCAAGAAAACAACAATCAATAGCGGAAGCAGTAAACAGCATACAAACACTGAAAACTAAACAGCAGAAGCAATGAACATATAATGATAATGATAATGATGCAGAAAGTACAGTATCTAAGGAAAATAGAAAACACAACAACGTGCTGAAATACAACTGAAAACAAGTACAAAAGTAAACAGCAACTCCAGCAGCATCGCAAGCCTAAGCTCGGTCATATGCTCTCTAGCTCCAACCAGAAATCATGTCCCTGAAGTAGAAGGTCCATAATCTATGTCCACACCTGCAACCATATAACCTGTTTGGGCCGAAAAGCAGGACCCAAACAGGGTGTGAGACTAATCCCAGTAGGCAATCACCATGAGATTCGTGCCCTACTGTCAGTGAACAATATAGAAAAATTAACGAAATAAATGCAGTAGAGAAGAAGATGTACACTAAAGTAAGAAGTCCTACCAAAATCCATTCACAATTATTTATTAGTTTAGTACAATCATTTATCTATCAACCATGGAACCTAGCAACTGCTCTATACTCCCAAGGCATGCAAGTAATCACAACAGGTAATACGACAGTTTACCTAAACAGGAAGCAGTACAAACCCAAGCTTGTTCTTTGGCTTGGTGGACTCATCACAACCAACCAACAAATAAATCACCGACTCTCTGGGTGGCTCCTACTAGCAAACCCCTCTAGTCAAGTAGAAGTACAAAGGCACAGATACTCTTGGAAGCTCTCATCATCAATTCCCCTGTGGTCTTAAAACAAAAGATATTGACTCTCTGAGGAAGCACTTACGTCTAATTCCCCCTATTGTCTCACTACATAACTAAGGACACTCTGAGGAAGCACAAATTTTCATTCCCTTAGGTCTTGCGATCGATACTAATTATAACAGACTCTCTAGGGAAGCCCTAACTGTCAATTCCCCCTTTAGTCTACCACACCAGGTTCACTCATCCCTGAGCAGTTTAGTCATGCATAATCGACTGTTAGCAGCCTAAGTATGTTCAGTAACTACTTGGATAATAGCTAAAAAGAATCCACAAGCATATAAACAGTAGGCAATACATGCAAACAAGTCAACAGGTATACTAATAATGTGAAATAGGGTTGCCTCATAGGAAAACTATGCCAAACGGAAATCAACATCCAAAACAAGGGGAAACACCCATGGGGTGGTCATCAAACATGATAACAGGCATTATTAATCATCTAATAACCTCAATCATATAATCAATCTAAGGAAGATAATGATATAGGATCAAAACCCTAACCTGAGATACCCGATACATGGGTATCTGGTACTTTTTCACCAAAAACTCAAGGACATTCAACGTAGGGCAACAAACCACCTACCTCAATCCTAGTAGATTGATATTCTTGAACCTCGGCCTGTGAATCAACCTAGAACAGAGTAAATCTGCAAAAACATCTAAAACATTCAACCTCATATAACTCTCACAAGAGGAGAAATCAGAAAACATGGCCAAAGTAGAACTGAGAACTCACCGTTGTGATTCTATTGCACCAGATGGCATTCGATTCAAAAAACCAGTTAAGGATCGGTGGCTCGGAGAAGAATCGGCCCTCTAGGTCGCTCTGGATGTAATTAGGTGGAGAAGAAGATGAAAATAGGGATTAGGCGCGACCCCGGTCTAATTAATGAAATAAAAAAAGAAAAGTACACAGCATGTAATTCTTGAGTACACGGCGTGTACTCACCTTTCCATAAACCGTATTAATCAGACTCCACCTCATCGCTACACCCCGTGTGACTGGCCCGGACACGGCCAGCACACGGCCTCGAGCGAAGGAAAAGTACATGGCGTGTACTTGTAAAGTACACGGTGTATACTTAAAAAATTTCTATATTATCCTCTTTTTCTCAAAAACAGCCAGAAAAGGAAAACATACCTGAAAAAGAAGGTCCAGGTTCTTACAGGTGACACATTTGTTTCAGAATCGGAATCATAAAATCAGAATGACTTTAATGCCAAATTTGGAACCACAAAACAGAATCACTTTTTCACCGGATTCGGTGTCACAAAGGACGGTATCACTTATACTCAAGATTTGGTATCATAAAACAGATTCACATTTACACAAGATTCGGTATCGTAAATACGGTATGAAAAAAACTATAAATCTAACAGAATCGAAAATCGTAATGATACATCTGTAATTATAATGAATGACAAATTGTAATGAAACATCTGTAAGTATAACAGAATGAAAAATCATAATGAAACATTTGTAAGTATAAAGGAATGACAAATTGTAATGAATCATATGTATGTATAACGGAATAAAAAATCGTAATGAAACATCTATAAGTATAACAGAATGGTTATTCTAGATCTTAAGAAAAAAATAGATCATAAGAAAAAGACAGAACATAAGAAAAAAGTGTTTGTGATTTTCAAAACATAAAACCATAAGGAATAGAGAAGTCCTAAGATAAACTTATTAACTCAAAAAATATTTCAAAAATCATCAAATTCATTATAAAAAACATTTTGATATGTTTCCAAGTGCAGCCTAAAACCTATGGGCACAATAGTTATGATTGGGTGGATCCACCCACTAGTGTTTTTGCACATGATATTGTACACTCTATGTCATAATCCATGAGACTTTATTTTTTTGGTTCCTCCAACCCATTTAGAAAAGTACTCATTTCAGAGGTTGGATCATGCTTCTCTATCTAGTCATGTATGAACCTCCTCATGCACCAATGTGAAACTTTCACCTTTGTAAAAAAATTCTCACAAAAGTAGGTGGTTAGGACCTATCTTGAATCTTAAAGGAGTGATACAGAACCATGGGTGAAAAAAATCTCCATCAATGATTTAATAAAGATCCAAAGCTACCCCTTGGCTCTAATACCATGTTATGAGAGGATGTATCTTCCCACCAGCACTACTACACATGATATTTTCTACTCTGTGGGATAATCCACATGGTTTTATTTTTACAAGTCCCCTAACCCATCTAGAAAAGGCCTCGTGTGAGGGGTTGGATCATGCCTCTCTATTTAGGAGTATATTAAAATTCCCACACCCAATTGTGGGACTCATATCTTGTTAGAATATATCAGCAAAAACTAGGGTGGATATTCTTTATTATTAATCTAAAGGGTGTGATTCAAACCCATGGGTACAACATTATAAATATCATATATTTAATAAAACTTCATATAATGAATGATATGAAAATTTTCATGCTATAAATAAATATAAATTTTTTATATTTGTTTATTATTGACTTTCCATAATTCATGGAAAATTTATAGAGTGTTTATAATTTATTCATTTCTGAATTGTTCATAAATAGTTTATCTCTGGTTTAAATATATGAATTATTTATTTATTTAATTATATCCTTGTTTATTATCCATGAATTTAATTTTTATATTGTGATTGGATGTATGATTTATTTTAATCTATATAATTTCTTCTATAAATATCCATACATGCATATAAAGAGTTACATATTAGGTATGATAATTTATTTAATTTTATGCTACATTAACTTTGGTGTGTTCTTGGTTATGAACTTGGATTTAATGTTTGAATGTATTTTATAAATTTAAGGTATTGGAATTGTGATGGAGTTGAGATCTATCTTAGGTAAATTTTCCTTGGATAATGGGACTTTGGGTCAAACTACTCACCGCCCAAGAGGCTTGTGCCTTTTTAAGAAAATTGGGTGTTAGTTATCTATCACTCCAAGATTAATCTTGTGAAGCTTTTCTATTTCATATTTTTCTAATACTTTACATAAAATGGATTAATATACCATAGGAATAATATTCATATTGATATATGTGAGTATTTTTTTGTTATAATTAAGGTTAGTAAAACATGTTATGAGTTGTGTAAAGAGTTACACATCAATATAGTTTGAAAATATTGATTTAGGATAAGATATAATATTCCTAGATAAATTACTAAAGGCATTAAAACATGTAAATGGATAACATGAGGTAAGATAGTGAGATTAAATGCACTTTAAAAAACTGAGTGTCATATTCTTTATAAATCAAAAAAAAAATTCAAGACCTCAATCACTCAACTAGTAGTTTCATACTAAATCTAGGTTCCCATAAATTATATTGTGTATGGAAAGAAAGTAATATGGTGGCCCTATGAGTTTGGTTCCTAATCTTTTGCATTTTATTTGGGTTACACTTATTTGGTAAACCCTTAAGAATGATAAAAAAGGAATGGTGTTTAGTTTATCCATATAATTGATTTGATAAAGTGTTATCTGTTCAATTATATAAGATTCATATATGATATTATTAGAAAATGGCCTACTTGAATATCTACGTGGTAAGAGGAAGGCTAATGTAAACTCATTTCTTAGTGAAATATGGATCTTTTCCCCCTAATGGATATGATGAGATTAAAAGTGGTTGTTATTTTAGTTCAACTATATTTAATAAAATCAGTTATTAAATGTATTTAAAATATGATACTTATATGATAGAAACTTCTATTTTAGATAAATTTCATCATCATATTTGAACTTATCTTTGAGACCAAACTGGATAAAGGAGGTTATTTATGTAATTATCTAATTAGACTAATATATGAATTAATAATTTTTATTATGTAATATATAAAATTCTATATGTTAGATAAACCCCTTACTGAGTAACCAACTATTTGAAGATTCCCAACCATGATCAATGTAAGCACTAAGAGGGGGATGGGTTGAATTAGTGATATCATTTTATTTTATATTATATTTATTATATGATAACCTTCACCTATTTTTAATTATTTATCTCTTTTCTAAAAACAAAACATCTACACACCCATAGGATCATAAATATTTAAAAGGTTAAATACTCAATAAGAGTATCTTCTTCTTAACATCATTCTTAGATAATCAAATACCACACAATCCACTAGAAAACAATCCTTTTGTGTGGATACAAAAAGTAATAAATACACTTACACATTTGTATCACTATGATCAATAAAATTATGCATGTTCCTCTTCTATCACTAATAATGAAAATAGATTCTTCTAAAAAGTTAAGAAACCCTCACCAGTTTGTTCTGAACATGTCATTGTACCGCTTCAACTTTTCAAATTACATAGAAAATAATTCATCAATTTCCTATATAAAATCAAATAGAAATAACTCTTTTAGACTTTGAATAAAATAAAAAACTAATATAACACTCTAATTATTCAATTTGGTTATTTTTTCCAGAAATAATTCTGTGTAGTTATTCCAGAAAAAAGTCTGATTCGATTCTTTCATTCCCAAAAATATTAGTCTCATTACTCGGTCCCATCCAAAAACCCCGACCATAGCTTCTTCGCCACTCTTTTTCTATCCAGATTTTTTTCTCATAAAAATATAATCTGTAAACCTACCTATTATAATCCAGAACATCAGCACTCTCTCACTCACCCACATGTGAATAGTGTTAGATTCTATTATATATTGACCACTATTTATAGGTACCCTAGAAATAGAAAATGTGGTATCCTAGAATAGTTTTCCCACTCAATGAAATTTCACAATCCCAAATTTTACATTCATTTAAGCTCTATTTTTTACCACTTCAATGATTCTCATATATTTTAGATTATTTTAAAAACATATCAAAATTTCCCACAACTTTAGTCTTCTTCATATTAATAAACAAATCTTTATCATGATATAATTTTCAATTTTGATATTATTTGATCTAATATAGAACATGAAAAATAAAAGACTTCCCATTCTTATTTATCAGACCAAATGAACATATTCTCCCATAAAAAATTTTAAAACTTCATTTTCTTTACTCTAGTTTCTTTACTCTGATATCTCTACTCAAACACTTTGGTGGTACGATTGTATTTCCCAAGTTGATCAATTTTATTTGTAGTTTTTTCACAAAAATTATAAAACTTATAAAGACTCTAGAACCCTTCAACGAAGGTCAGCAATCAACTTCAACATGTCTTACCTTTTTAGCTACTTTTTTCATTTAACCCACAACTCCTAAAACTGAGGATATTGCATCCGATGAAGTCTAGTCTATGATGAATTATTTGTGTCAGTATGAGTATGATGGATCGGTCTATAAATCCAGCCTAATGGATCGACATCAAGTCTTTTATGATAAATCTTAACCAAATTTAAACAAATCATGACTTCTATTCTACATCTACTAAATACAAATTTGAGACCACACTTTGATTCTTAGATGAAAATGGGAAACTATATTTTTTTAAATTATCCTTTTAATAGGTCTCTAAAACCCTTATAATTTTTTGATACCAACAATTTTTCTACATTGTTTCACTCTAAAACTCTACCATGCTTCTGATGATATTCTTCATCTAATGTAGTATCGATGTCATCATTTTTCTAATCGATCAGTGTAACACCTTGTCATATAAACCAATATCTTTAACAAATTATTTATTTCTAAAACTCTAAAACTAATAGTTCATTCAAGGAATTAGTTCATTTGATGGATCATCCGGTCCAATGGATCAGTCAAACAAGACTTTTGCAAAACCGATAACTTTATCACATTTAGACTCTCAACCAATAAATAGATTGTGTGTCTAGAACATCCCACACTAATTATTTTTATCTAGAAAAATTTAACTTCATTGGACTTCACACTTCTTACACAAACTCCATCTTGTATAATGATTTCTCTAAGATTTTAAGAACACTGATATAAGTGTGGAATCATCTGACTTAATATACCATACATGTTTTATCCCACTTTATTTCATAAATATTAGATTAAAATTTTTTAGCTTACTTATGTTGTTGATAACTATTTTTATAGTGAAGAATCATTAGATTTAGTATCAAATATATTTAAATACATTCTAAATCCAATGAAACATATCACTACGATCAAAAACTTCATTTCAGGCCTAATTTAAGTCTGAAAACAACTACACATAGAAAACATCTTAAGAATATAAAACTAAAAATAATGAACTTTATTAATAACATTTATTTTAATATTCTGAGTCCAAAACTCCTTTTTCTGATCACTAACACTTACAAATTGATGTAATTTCATGTAATGACAATAAATAAAAAAACAACCAACAAACACACTTCAACATATGAAAAACATTCCATCCAATTTCATCCCAACAATCTCCCCTTTGAATTTTATTGTCAAAAAAGGTTAATAAACCACTAAAACTATGTATCTCAATCCATGGATATCTTATCAACAATTATAATCCTACGTGAGTGAAATAATTGTATGAAACATGAATCATTGACAACAAAACCATGTTTTCCATAAGTAGTGACTTATAAAACTTCGTCATCATTCAATCATTACACTTCATCACAACTTCTTTCAAATTCTTATAAAAACAAGTTTTATATAACTACATTAAAAAACTATTATCACAGTTATCACACATACATGCTGAGTTCATCTCTTACCCACAAATCCACCTAAATATATGCTTCCTTGAAAGGTTTAGCACAAACTAATGTATATATTTATGAAACCTCATTTTCCTCCCCCTTGACAACACTATCAAAAGACTGTATGAGAGATGGGGTAGAAAAATATACCCCAATATTAGAGATAAATTGGTTGGATTACCATTTTCAATCTCTATTTTTAAAAATATTGTTTTTGGTAAAGATTTTGTGAATATGTTAGTAAATTTTTTCCTTATAAGAACATACTTCAACTTGAATTAATTCTTCTATACATTCTCTTTGATGAAGTGATATTTTATATCAATATGTTTTTAATGATACATTTGTACTCAATTTCTTACAAGTTTTATATAAATATGATTATCACAACCAAAGAGTAGTGGTAACTTCACTACAATAAGTAAATATTATAACTGAGTCTTCATCCACATAAGTTGTGTTCCAACTTGAGGGGTGAAAACATATTCAGCTTTTGTCATGCTAAGAGTTACTTAAGTATATTTCTTATTATACCAACTTAAATAACATAACCCGATAAATAATAATCCATCATATGTGGATCTTCTTTTATCCACACTTCCTACCCAATCTGAATTTGTGTATCCAAAAAATCAATTATTTCTGAGCAGTCATATCTGATTCCAAATTCTATTGTGCCTCTGATATATCTAATAATTTTTTTTCCAACCAATATTTCATATTAATTTGGAGAAAATTGTAATATTTCACATAATGTAACATTATAAAAAAAATATGTTCTTAAATTAGTCGGGTATAATAAACTTCCAATCAACTTCAAATATTCTTGGAACCAACTTTCTTTAATTCTCCATATTTATTAAACTTGGTTCCCAATTAAATTTGGGTGGAAAAAGGTTTATAATTTTCCATTCAAAATTTATTTATAAGTTCTTAAGCATATTTATATTGAGATAGAAAAATATATTTCTTCTTTTGTGAGATTTTTAATCCAATAAAGTATTTCATTTCACTGATCATGGACATTTCAAACAACTTCTTAATCTCATCTCCAAACCTTTCTCATGTTCTTTCATCACTCTCAATAAAGATAATATCATCAAAATATTCAATAAAAATGAGTTAAATCTCCTTATATTATTTAATATAAATATTAATATCAACTCTTCTTTTCCTGAAGTTGGAATTCCTTACGCAGTTATCCAACATGGAATACCAAGCACTCAGAGTGTGATTCAACCCATAAAAATATTTCTTTAACTTTCACACATAACTTTAATCCATTATAATAACTAATCTACAAGGTTTTTTAACATAAACCTCTTCATCAAGTTCTCCATTGAGAAATTCTAATTTTACATCCATCTAAAAAAATTAACTTCATTGTGCAACAATTTAAAGAAATATTAATATTGTTTCTAAACTTGAAACCAAAGAAAAAGTGTCATCAAAATCAATACATTCAATTTGGGAGTAACCTTTACAAACTATTATATAATTGTTTCTTATCACTTCACCATCTTCATTCAAATTTTTTTGGAACAACCACTTTGTACCATTAACATTTTTCTATTTGGTTTGGGTACAAGTTCCCGAGTATCATTCTTCTCAATTTTATCCAAATCCTATTACATAGCATGAATCCACTCATGATGCTCAAATTCTTCACTATAAAATTTTATTTCAAATTTTGAATACAATAAGTATGTGAAACCACTTTTTATATTCTTCTTTTTTAATACTTTTTCTTATCACTAATAATTTTTCGAACTTCCACCTATTTCCCCAACCTAGGATTAGATTAACAAAATACTTCTTAATCACTATAAATAGTCAATTTTGATTCATCCTTCTATGTTTCATCACAATTGTTGGAATCCTTTTCATGTCACTTAACAATAATTATTTCATCTTCTTCATCTTAATTTTATTCATGTATTTGTGAAACGACTTTCTTATAGTTTTCAACAACTATTAAATCAATATAATAAACTATTATTCTTGTTTATTTATTGAAAAATATATAACCTCTACTATCTAGAACATACCCAATAATTATTATATCATCATCTCATTGATCAAACATTCCAATATTTACAATTTTATTCTTTATGATGTAGGGAATCCTAAAAAATCTTAATTGTTTCAAACTTAGAGTTTCATTGTAAAACATTTCATAAGGATTCATATTAGAACATGTTCTATAAAAACATTTATTCTGAATATAAATAGTTTTATGCATTTTCTTCATTTATAATTACTGAGAGAGGTCAAGTTCAATTAGAATTATATTCCCCATATCTACTAGACTTCTATTCATTATTTCAAAAACACTATTTTTTGTGGTGTATAGGGTGAAAAGAACTCATGATGAATTCCACATTTTTAAAGATAATTTTTCAACTCTTTATTCTTATATTCACCACTATTATCAGTTCAAATCTTCTTCACAGAATACCCAAATTCCTTTCCAACTCTTCTCCTAAAACATTTAAATATTCTAAGAGATTCCATTAAATTTTTCAAATACATAATACTAGTAAGGAAATTAAAATCATCAATGAATTAAATTAATTACTTATCTCTTAATGTTGATTTTTTTCTCATTATCCAAAAAATATTAGAATTAATTAGTTCTAAGGTTTGAGTGAAATTAATTTCAACTTTCTTATGCACTGAATTTGTAATCTTTCCTTTCTAAAAAAATGAAAAACATCAGTCAGTTCTCCTTGAAAAATCAGGAATATCATGATTACTATCTCGTTCTGGTAACTTTTTCATTTTTATATGACACGTATATCCTAACCTTTTATGTCACAGCTAGTTTTCTTCCATCATGGTTAGGTAAAAAGAATTATATACTTTACTAACTTGAAAACAAGTTTCCTTTTGTAGGTTACCCTTTGGTAACAACGTTTCCATTTTCAACTTTTTAAAAACAAAACCATATTTTCTAAAAATTCATTATTAACTTAATCAAAAAAATTTAAAACACGTAATAGATTTTATTTCACCCCATCAAAAAATATGGCCTTCTTGGATTTCAATTTTTCTTGCCCAATAATAACACATCCAACACCTTTAATGCTAATAGATTCATTATTTCCAAATGTCACTTTTACTTCTTTTATGATTTTAAAATTCTTCAATAGCTTCAAATATCTTATCATAGGTGAGGAGCACCCACTATTCAAGAACCAAGGTCATTCTCCTTTTGTCTATTTTAGAGCAGTTTCTATAAAAAGTGATTTCTCTTTCCATTTATATTCCTTCACATCTAGCTTTTGAGAAATGTTATAAACATGTTGTTGTCCTGGTAGAAAAAAAAATACATCCTTTAGAAATATTTCTATGTTTTTCACATATTTAAAAAATATTTTCCAATGGTTGGGATCTATTTTCAACTTTCAGTACAAATTTATGATAATTATTTCATTGAAACGATTTAAAACCCCTTGAAATTTGATTCCCATAACTCATTGGATATTTTTAGTGTTTTTTATTGAACCGGTGCATATTTTATGTATACCTAAATCCAAAAAAATACCAGTAATACCTATAAATAGAATACTATCCTATGTAACTACCATACACTCTGAAATTGTAAACATTTTCTTCAACAAGAAAAATTATCTTCCACATTAGAATTATGTTGTGCCCTAAGCTTCCTATAATCATCTAGAATCTTCATCTTCAATTGGGATTTCCATCCATATTTATCAGAATCAGAAGTCCTAGAAAAAGTTTTTTAGACATTGAAATATTAAAAACATATAAATTCTTGAATCTATTTTATTTTGGAAACATATATGGCTTTCTCAGCTTCCTTCTTCTTAGGAAAATTTTTAACATTCTTTTTAACAGTTGAAGGTAATTTTGTTTCATATTTACTAGGTTCACACCTTCCAAAACTTTTTCCAACTCCAGATATAGATTTTTCCAACCATGTAACTCCATTCTTAGCTTTATAAACATTTTGTTGAAAAATTTCCAACTCTTATTCCTTAAGATTTATCTTCACTTAAATATTACCATTCCAATTAATTTATTTTTCTAGATATTTCTTCAAGATTTCAATCTATTTTAGAAACTTGTATTTTTATTCAAGAAAAGACACTTCATTTTTTTCTGTAGAACTTCCCCTTTTCATATTATTTATTTATATTTAAAATATTAATATCTTTATTGATGGCAAAAAATCCCTCAAGGCATCATTGAATCATTTTTGAGGTGATTTTGTTTGTTGACAAAGTGGACATCTAAGTGGTGATTGTTGACAAAGAAAAATGATGACATATAAATTTGTTGACAAAGAGGATTTCATGGTGGAATGTCGAGTTCAAGAGCTCTGGTAAACGATCCATGTTTTATTCAAGAATGTCGATAAAGGAATGAATGATCTGGAGAAGGCATAAAAAGAATAGATACAAGGTGTCACTGTTTTCCAGTGTTTGCCAAAGTTTTGGGCCGGAAAATCAACAAATGAATAAAAGTGGTTTTTGGAAAAGGGACTTGCGCGCCATGTACATGAAGGCTTGTAAACTTGAATGACATATGTTTTTCAAGATCAGATCATCAAAATATGGCAAAGGGATAAGTTTCGTGCAAGTTTTGATGAGGTCGCGCTGGTGACTTGCGCGCTGTTAAAGATACTTGCGTACCGATGCCTTGGAAGTTTGAGAACTTGCACACCTATGGTTTTTCAAGATCATAAGATCAAAATATGGAAAAGGAAAGAGGTTCGTGCATGTTTAGAAGTGGGTCGCGCAAATGACTTGGAGGGGCAGATAGCTGCTCGTCGAGACTTGCGCGCTGAGGGTTGACTTGCGCGTCGTCACGCAGGGTGGTTAGATTGCCTATAAATACTGGACCACCCCTCTTCATTCTTTACCAGATTTCAACACTTTGAGAAATTAGAGATCCCATCGCGCAGGTGTGGTGGTTACGCAAGTGGTGTGTGTGGGTCGCGCTAGTGAAGTTGTGCACCAGTGTGAGAAGTTGCGTGCCGGTTGGCAGTTGCACACCAATATTGGTTTGGGCGTAAAGTGAAGAGAGTCGCGCAAGTTTGGAGTTGCGGAAGATTGTGTCACGCAAGTGTCTAAGGTGGACTTCCGTGCCTGTTGTGACTTTAGTGCCGATACTTGTGCGCCGAGTTAGACTTGCACGCCAAGTAAGGTTTATTTCTAGCAGTGATTTTCGGTCTGCGTGGAAGCTGGAAGTTTTCCCGATACCTTCGGTGCAAAGAGATATTGATCTACGGGTGAAATTTGTACTTCAACAGAGCATCTACACATAGTGGAAGATGTATTCATTCATGAAAATGAAGATGCCTACAGGTCTATAAACTGTGAGTGGATCATTTCCAGAGCAGTGAGCAAAGGAAGAGGAAGAAGGTGATCCTCTCCATCGGCAGTGAGCCAGAGAGAGAGAAACAGGGAGTGACCCTTGGGAAAGTAGTGAGCTGACCCTAAACATTGTAAAGCCAGTTATCCTGGGCATAGAAGTGATCTAGCCCGAACATTGTATCCACATCTAGTAAAGAATAGTGGAATTTGGTACGACTGGCAACTTGTCAGCGTATGATCCTTGGACATAGCCCAGTGAGGGTGAACCAAGTAAAAATCTTTGTGTCTGCCTGTTTGCTTCTCTGAATTTCATTCAAAGCATCATCATTAGATAAAGAAGTAAAGAAGTGATCATAGTTTACAAACAAGAGAAAACAAAGTGACCCTTGTAATAAATAGGTCAAGATCCATTGGGGTAGGAAGAACTTTGAAAAAGAATATCCATACCCTGATTCACCCCCCTCTCAGGGTATATAGGCCCCTATTGGTCCTAACAATTGGTATCATAGGGAGGTTGATTTTATCAGATTTGTTTTCTCTAACTTGGTGTAGTCGATCTGTGTGTTTAAAGATACAGTTTTCTCTTATCTCAATTTTCCATGGGAAAAGGAAAAGCATCAAAGAAGAATCAGAAGTCAGGTAATCTCCCTCAGTGTGGAAGTGTTTTTGGAAAAAGAGTGATACAACTAAAAGAATCAAACAGCTTACTGAAGGAAGGTCTGGATTAATCTGATAGGTAAAAGATTTATTCACTCAATCATGATGTTGGAATGAGTGAAGTACATGAGCATCAGAGTGATGCTGAAACAGAAGAAGAAATTTAAGGAAGAATAGATATGAAAGATGAGTTAAAGGATGCTCTTGAGGAGATAGATGTTTAGAGAGAAAAAACAAAGAAATATAACAAAGTTTTTCATGATGCCAAACTTTATATGCAGCAGTAGGAAGAAGATAAGTCTGAGTTGATGGAAGAAATTGAGAAACTCAAGTTATCAACACGAGAGAACTCAGAATCGGTTAGTGAGTATAAGATTAAGATTGAAGAAAAGAAAAGGGTGATCAATGTCTTGAATAGAAAAGTGAAATATCAAGTCAAGTGTATCGAAGAACCTGATATTTCAAGTGACGTTAAAAAAACTGATGAAATTAAATGTAAAGATATTCGGATCCAAGCACTAGAAACTGAGATCAACAAGGTAAGAAGTTTGAATCAAAGGATTATTGACGTAGCTACTGACCTAAAGGAGAAGAATGATTATCAAGGTGAATAACTACAAAAGAGGGCTAAAATGAAAGGAAAACAGAAGGCTAGTGATTATGAAGAGAATCAAAATTCAGATGACGTTCAGAATCTGAAAGCTAGAAATGATGATCTAGCAACATAGTTGTCTGAAGAAGTTCAGAAGAATCAAAGGCTACAAAAAGAGAATGAATTTTTCACTAAATCTGTTTCTGAGACATGGTAGAAAAGCTCACACGGGAACTAGAAGATGAGTTGAGTAGAGGTAAGAATCTCATAAAAGAACTCAATGCTCAACTTGAATCAAGAAATAAGAAGATTCAACAATTAGAGGAAGTAATAGAGAAATCCATGAAAGAAATGGAGATATCAAGGGACAAAGGAAAACCTAAGTTGAAGGATGCACTGCACTTACTATTCGATTTTCCTTCAGAAAATGATGATAGTGTGAAAAGGAAGTATGAGTTTCTGAGGAGAAACAACAAAATATTTTCTCAGATCAAAGACCATGTAGCTTGGGAAAATCTGGCATTGGATTCGATGAATCCCCTCCCATGCATGATAGAATGCAAGCCATGAATAGTTCCATGAGTGGAGAAAAACATATAGGTGTTGAAGATAGGCCTAAGAGGATAGTTACAAAAAGAAGCGATGACATGTGCTTTTTCTGTGGGATTCATGGCCACATGTCAAGCTTCTGTTCAGAGGCTGTTGAATACATCTCAAGCTGTGAAAACAGAAACATTACTAAATCTTAGAATAAGAAGAAGCATCATGAGAAATCGGAGAGAAGAGTCTCTCAGAGGAAAGCATCCATTAGATGCTATTACTATGGAAGAATGGGACACACCATGAGTATGTTTTAGGAAGCTCAAGAGCCCCGTGTCAGAAGAATAACTCAATGTGTATCAGCATCTAGACATAGAAGTGACGAAATGAGGTATTCCTTTGATGTAAAATGTTTTATATGTTCATATTATCGGCATTTGGAAAGAAATTGCAGCAAGAAGAACACAAAAAGGGAAGGGGAACTCGAAAGGAGATTCTCGACTCCAATGATGCATAATGAGAAATTCTACACTGAGAGACAAAGTGGAAAGGAGAAGAATAGGCTTAGATCCTCAGGGGAATCACATGGAACTGAATGAAAGGTATATCTATCACATACTCCTTCACACTCAAAACCTCCCTCTAAGAAAGAATGTGAACATATCTGGAAGAAAAAGGGAGGAAACACAACAGTTGTGAGTAAGGAGAATGTACGTTCAGTGGAGGACCCACCACCAATGAAAAATATGGTGGCGACTCATAAATATGATAAAAGGAAGATAAATAAAGAATGCGTTGAAAAATTCACAAGTCATGTGCCACGGAGAGGACTAGAAGAAAAAGGAAAATCCCAGCAATGGTGGAAGAAGTAAGGGAAGATGACAAGCAAGGAGATTCATGCTCAGAGAAATAATCAAGGAAAATGGAATTTTAGAAGAACCTCAAAGAAGTAAATGAGTACTAGTGGGTCTATACCCCGAGTGATGAGAAAGATCGGGCCTACAGAATCTACATATCAGAAAAAGGCTCAGTATGTGGGTAATGAATGCTTAGTCATATGGCCAGAGCAGTTGAATTTGGCCAGACAGCTGGAGGAAGCAAGAAAAGAGTGTGATGCACTCCAATAAAGAATAAAAGGATTGACCCATCAGGATCAACCAATACCCTCATCTTGAGGATTCAAGAAATACCCATCTCCCTATGTATATAGATGTTATTAACTGATGATTCAAGTGTTTCAGGTTTTAGGGAGATACGATCCAAGGGGAAGTGGCATCTAAAGATAAAAATTGTAGCAGTGATATGTTTCAAAGTTTCATTTGACTCAAATCAGGTACCAAAGTTGAAGAAGAAAGGGAGAAACAGATCACAATAAGAAATGATTGTGTTATTACCTTTATCTCTTGTTTCCTACACCGAGTTCCAACTCAGTGGGCTTAGAGATTTGGTTAATGGCTCGATGCTGAGTGCCAGATTAGAATAAATGATGCATGCGGAGAAGAAAGGTTATGGGTCTAAACAGTGGGCATAACCCTAGGAAGTGGTTCATAATATTGGGGGAGCATTGAATAACAAAATCAGATGTAAGAACCATCAAAGCAATAATTGGATGACTCAGATCAGGCATTCCCTATCAAGGGAAGAATGAAACACAGGGAGAAGGAGTAATAATCATGCATCTCATGCTTATCTTTTTTTTTATTTGACAATGTGGTATCAGTTGACTGCTTTCAGGATACCAAGAAGCTGTGAGGGAAAATCAAAGGCGTGTCAACAAAAATCTGAGAGAAGAAGTTCAAAGAAATGAAATCATTGACACAGTGACAAGTTTTCAGCTGAAAGAAATGAAGCCATTGAAAAATTAATCAGTGAGCAGTTTCCTGATGAATGTGTTGAGGAAGAAAGCAACAAAGGGTGAGCATAAGTGATTGATGTCGATTCAGAAAATAATTTGACATGGGAGATTGTTTCGAGGTTAGCAGATAAAAATGTCATCGGGACTAAATGGATATTTCACAATAAGATGAACGAAGATGGCATAGTGATTCAAAACAAAGCATGACTGGGGTGCAAAGCATACTCCCAAAGAGAGGGTACTAATGTTGATGAGACATTTGCACAGGTTGTAAGGCTGGAGAAAATCAGATTATGCCTTGCCATTGTAGTGCAAATAAAGTTCAAAGTGTTCCAGATGGATGTCAAATCCTAATTCTTGAATGGGGTTCTGGAAGAAGAGGTGTTCATTGAGTATCTAGATGGTTTTCTCATTCATGAGGATGAGAAAAAAGTTTGAAGGTTGAAGAAGGCATTGTATGGGTTGAAACAAGCACCAAGAGCATGGTACTCAAGGCTTGATCAGTACTTGAAGAAGCTTGGTTTTCAGCGTGGAGGAGTTGATTACAATCTATATTTCAGTAATGACAGTAATAAATGGATGATGGTGCTGGTGTATGTCGATGACATCATTTTTGGTGGATCAGATGAATCTCAATGCAGACAGTCTTCCGAATTCATGAAAAATGAGTTTGAAATGTCAATGATTGGAGAGCTAACGTTTTTCCTTGGTCTACATGTGACACAATTAAGGAATGGAACATTCATTTCTCAATCTAAATATTTCAAGGAGGTTCTGAGAAGTTTTGGAATGGATAATTCCAAGGAGATGAAGACTTCGGTTGCTACCCGGATGAAATTATCAAAAGATGAGGATGGCAAGGTAGTTAATATCACAGAATACAGGTAAATTATTGGAAGTCTGTTATACTTAACAACAACAAGGCCTGATATTTTTTTTTGCCACATTCCAAGTAGCGAGATATCAGAGTAATCCCAAGGAAATTCACATGATTTCAGTGAAAATAATACTTCGGTATATCCAGGGCATAGTGGATTTCGGCTTGACATATACTAACAAATCTCAGACAGAGTTATTGGGATATACTGATTCAGACTGGGCCGGTTCAGCATATGATAGAAAATCAACATCAGGTGGTGCATTCTATCTTGGTGGATTGTGTATTTCTTGGCTCAGTAAGAAGAAAGATTTCATTTCGTTGAGCACCACAGAAGCTGAATATATTGCGGCCACTCTAGCATGCACATAGTTATTGTGGATAAAGAAGTAGCTTGAAGATATGGGAGTTGAAGTGAAGTCTTCGATCGGAATCCAGTGTGACAACTCAAGTGCTATAAATCTTATCAAAAATACCCTCCATCATTCAAGGACAAAGCACATTGAGATCAAGTATCATTTCATCAAGGAGAAGGTTGAGCAGGGAATCGTGAAGTTGTAGTATGTGCCTACAGAGCTACAGGTTTCATACATTCTGACAAAGGCCTTACCCAAGGAAGCTTTTGAGAGGCATTGACTGGCTCAGGGAGTTCATTCGATTTCCCGCACTTGAAATAGTGTGGATGTGGAACCACCCCCCCCCCCCTCCCCGAGGTATGATGTGTTGTTCCTTAATGTGATGATTTTATCTCTACTCTGTTACAGACTACAAAGGAGTGACCTTTGGGTTTGTTGACAAAGGGGGAGAAAATAGTGATTATTCAAGGGGAAGAAAATGTGGATATTTGATAAATCATGAATGATATGGGGAGAAGCTGACAGGTGGAGCAGCCAGATTGGGGGAGTTGAAGCTATTTGAACGTGCTTAGCCAGATCCTAGCTTGGAAAACACAGAAAATAGGGCTAAAGAGGTGTTAAATCTATGAGCAGAAAGGGGGAGCTTATTAAATATGACGTTTCTATAAGTGATTGATCAAAGAATATATATCACGACGGCTAAGGATCGTGATAAAAGCAGAAGAGTGGTGTTGGAGAGTGGTAAGAATATTTCCAAACCAAACATTGGTCTTCCAACAAGTCCTTCAACAATTGGTATCAGTTTAGTACAAATTGGTATCAGTTTGGTGTCAATAGTGGGAGTCAGAGATAAAGTGATTCATTGATGAACTTTTCATTTACTCTAGTTTCTCACGTTGAGCATTGCTCATGTGGGATTAGAGTATGTATTGAGTAAATCCTTGATCGCTATCAAAATCGCAAAAGGTGAATGGTGGATGAAGAATCAAAGATGTATCTTTTTATGGAATAGTTGTCAACAAACCCAAAGGGGGATATTTTTGGGAAAAAATCCCTCAAGGCATCATTAAAGCATTTCTGAGGTGATTGTGTTTGTTGACAAAGTGGACATATGAGTGGTGATTATTGACAAAGCAAAACGATGACATACAAATTGGTTGTTAAAGAGGATTTCATGGTGGAATGTCGAGTTCAAGAGTTGTGGTCAACGATCCATGTTTGATTCAAGAACGTCGATAAAGGAATGAATGATCTGGAGGCGGAATAAAAAGAACAGATACAAGGTGGCACCGTTTTCCAGTGTTTGCCATATTTTTGGGCCTGAAAATTGACAAGTGAAGAAAAGTGGTTTTTGGAAAAGGGACTTGTGCGCCATGTACATGAAGGCTTGGAAACTTGCATGCCATATGTTTTTCAAGATCAGATCATCAAAATATGGAAAAGGGATAAGGTTCGCGCAAGTTTTGGTGAGGTCGCATAGGTGACTTGCGCGCCGTGAAAGATACTTGCACGTCGATGCCTTGGAAGTTTTAGAACTTGCGCGCCTATGGTTTTTCAAGATCAGAAGATCAAAATATGGCAAAGGAAAGAGGTTCGTGCAAGTTTGGAAGTGGGTCGCGCAAATGACTTGGAGGGGCAGAGATCTGCACGTCGAGACTTGCACGCTGATGGTTGACTTGCGTTCCATCGTACAGGGTGGTCATATTGCTTATAAATACTGGACCACCCATCTTCATTCTTTACCAGAGTTAAACACTTTGAGAAATCAGATCTCCCGTCGCGCAGGTGTGGTGGTCGCACAAGTGGTGTGTGTGGGTTGCGCAAGTGAAGTTGCGCGCCAGTGTGAGAAGTTGCATGCCGGTTGGCAGTTACACGCCAATATTGGTTTGGGCGTAAAGGGAAGAGAGTCGCGCAAGTTTGGAGTTGGTGAAGATTGTGTCATGCAAGTGTCTGAGGTGGACTTGCGTGCCCGTTGTGACTTGCGCACCGATACTTGTGCGCCGAGTTAGACTTGCACACCAAGTAAGGTTTATTTTCAGTAGTGATTTTTGGGCTGCATGGAAGCTGGAAGTTTGCCTGATACCTTCGGTGCAAAGAGATATTGATCTACGGGTGAAAGTTGTACAACAATAGAGCATCTACACATAGAGGAAGATTCATTCATTCATGCAAATGAAGAGACCTACAGGTCTATAAACTTTGAGTGGATCCTTTCCAGAGCAGTGAGCAAAGAGGAAGAAGGTGATCCTCTCCACCGGCAGTGAGCCAGGGAGAGAGAAACAGGGAGTGACCCTTGGGAAAGTAGTGAGATGACCATAAACTTTGTAAAGGCAGTGATCTATCCCGAACATTGTATCCACATCTAGTAAAGAATAGTGTAATTTGGTACGACCGGCAACTTGTCGGCGTATGATCCTTGGACATAGCCCAGTGAGGGTGAACCAAGTAAAAATCTATGTGTCTTCCTTTTTTCTTCTCTGCATTGCATTCAAAGCATCGTCATTAGATAAAGAATTAAATAAGTGATCATAGTTTACACACAAGAGCAAACAAAGTGACCCTTGTAATAAAGAGTTTAAGATCCAGTGGGGTAGGAAGAACTTTGAATAAGAATATCCATACCCTGATTCACCCCCCCCCCCCCCTCTCAGGGTATATAGGCCCCTATTGGTCCTAACATTTATAATTCATTATTTGAATTCTATTTTCAAATAAAATTATAACTCATCCACTTCTTCTACATAGATACATTTTTTAAATATTTCATCAATAACTATTGTAATGGACTTATTTTCTCTAGAAAATTCAGTAAATTTTTAAGCTTCAACTTCATAGTCTTCATCTTCATCATCCTTCAATAAAAGTATTCTTCTTTTATATTTTCAAAACATTTTATATATTCCATTGGAATGTAATTTTGAATTTTAAACAATTTTATTTCAAGACATTCTTGTACTTATAACATCTTGATCACATTTATCTTCATTTATTCTTTGGGGAAAATTCATATCAAAGTCTCCAATAGCTCCATACTCAAAAAAATAGAGGTATATTTCCTTTTTACAATCCTATACATCTCTTAAAATTCCTATAATATAGGAAACAAATTCATCATGATTGGTACTAACCTCATTTTCAGAATCAGAATAACCAAATTATTCATACTTGATAATCTAATTAGATTTTCCTTATAAGGAATCCTTAAAAGAATTTTGTTGATTGACTTTTGATTTGATTTTCTTAACATTATACCTTATCATTTCATATATAATGAGAGTATTGGGAATATCATCCTGATATAGAATTTTGGAATATTAATCTTCCAAAGATGAAACTTTAGAATCAAACTTTTCATGAATAATTTGTAAGATCTTTTCAACAAAATTTGAATCTTCCAACTTCTCGGAAAGACATCTTATAGTGCTAACAATATATTCACCCTAGTAAAGAAGTCATCAATAGATTCATATTAACCCATTTTTTTATCTTTATACTTCATCTTCCAGATTTATAACTTAGACTTCTTCAATTTCAAATTACCTTCATAAATGTTTTTTAAATTTTTCTACACACCTTTAGTAGTTCCAACTCACCTAACTCTAATAAATTCACTGTCAAAAAGGAATACGAGTAAAGAATTCTTAGCTCTTCCATCATTCTCTAGATTTTTCTTATCTATGGATGTACGAGGAACATTTTCAACATAAGGGGGAAATCCATCTATAAACACTTCCAAAATATCATACCTAATAGACTTAAGATATGTAATCATTCTATATTTCTAGATCTGATATATTTTTCCATAAAAAAACTAGAATCTGCTTACTATTCATCCAATTTAAATTCTACATAACAAATTTTCTTTTAAAACATTAGTAAATAGAAAATGAAGGGAACCTTCACTCTAATACCAATTGAAAAGGCATAACTAGGATCAGTGTAATCACTAAGAGTGGTAGGGGTGAATAAATAACAAATTTTTCTTTTATGTTATCTTTCATTTATAACAACCTTTTCCTCCTATTAAATATATATATATCTATTTGAAGAAAAAAACATTCACAAATCCATGAGAACACAATTATTTACAAATTTTACTACTCAATAGTAGTAGCTAGTCCTTAGAATGTTTTGAAAATAATCCAATACCACGCAATCCACAAGAAAAAAATCCCTTTATGTTCATAAAACAAGTATAAAATACCCTTAAACTTTTTTAGCACTATGATCAATATAATAGTGCATTTGATTATTCTAGAAGGAATGATGAAAATAGGTTTTTGTAACAATTTTATAAACCTCCACCAATTGGTTCTGAACAAGTTATTGTGATTCTTCAGCAACTTACACTTTGTCAATCTTTAGAAAATAACTCTTCACCTTCCTACCCTATAGTTGGTATAAATAAATATTTTTGAAATCATACAAAAACATAGTCTAATATCTCACTCTAATTCTTTATCCTGATTATTCAGTCTGAAAACAAGTCTATTCGGTTATTCCGAAAATGATTTTTAATCAATTATTTCTTTCCCATAACTATCAATCATATTTCTTGATCTAATCTAGAAAACCCAAACCACAGCTTCTTCATCACACTTCTTCTATCTAGATATTTTTCTTACATAAATACCATTAGGAAACCTTCATATTCCAATTGAAAACTTCATCACCCTCTCTCTCACCCACACATGAATAGTGTTAGTGCACATTGTACTTTGACCTTAATTTATAGGTGTCTAAGAAATAGAAATGGAAGAATCAAAAAATAGTTTCCCCACTTAATGAAATTTCATAATCCGGTATTTCCCTTTTATGTCAACTCAATTTTTGACAACTTAAATACTTCTCAACTCTTTTTTATTCTTCTCAAAACTTCTCACAAATTCAATCTTCTTTGGATTATTAAAAAAATATTTATTCTGATACAATTTTTCATTTTGATACTAATTGATACCATGTATAACATGAAAAATTAAATAATTCCCATTCAAATGTTCCAAATGAACTAAACATGTTCTTCCATAAACATTCTTGCAACTTCATTAGACTTCAGTAGCTTTACTCTAGCTTCTTAACTCTGATATCTCTACTTAAACACTTTAGAAGTTTAGTTGTATTTCCCAAGTCGATAAATTTGTTTAGTTATTTCTCCAAAAGACGTTATAGAAACTGATAAAGAATCCATAACCCTTCAATGACAGCCTAATAAAAACTTCAACATGTTTTACCTTTTAAACTACCTTCTTCATCTAACCAAAAACTACACAGATTGATGAGACTACATCTAAATAATTTTAGTGTCCAATGACTTATCAGTGTCAGTATGAGTCTAATAGATTTGTATTTGAATCCAATATGATGGATCGGTGTTAAGTTTTTTATGATGATGCTTGACCAATATAAACAAATCATGACCTCTGATCTTAACCATCTAAAAAATAAAACATATTTGATACCAAACACTAATTCTTTAAAAATAATGATTGAATACATTGGTGTAAATCATATGATTGATTGGTCTCTAAAACCATATTAATTCACTAATACCAACAAATTTTATATATCATTTAACTCAACAACTCTTCTCTACTTCTAATGATATTCTTAATTCGATGTATTATTAGTGTCATCATTCATTTGATGTATCGGTGGAACACCTTTTTTGATGGACCATTATCCGCAACAACTTCTTTCATTTTTAATCTATATAAATGATGGTTCATTCAAGGAATTGGTTCGTGTGATGTATTGACCAGTCTAATTGAGCAGTTGACCATAACTTTAGCAAAACATCTAACTTAATCACATTCACACTCTCATCTAATAAAAATCTTATGCATCAAGAACATCTCACACCAATAATCTATAACTAGAAACCTTTTAACATCATAGAAACACTATAAAATCACATTTCATGCTTCTTCTAAAAACACCTGCTTGTATCATTATTTATTCATGGTTTTAAGACCATTGAGATTTCCATGGAATCGTATGACTTAATATACCAAACACATTTTCTCCAAATTTCTTTCACAATGCTTGGGTCACAAGTTTTTGGCTAAATTGTGATGTGGATAACTTTTTCATAGAAAATAATCATCAGATTTAGTATTGAATATCTAAAAATACATCCAATATTTATAAAACATCTTACTATGATTGAAACTTCATTACGAACAAGATGTGAGTCTGAAAATAACTTCACCCAAATAATATCTTCATAACAGAAAACTGAAAACAATGAACATTCTTAAGAACTTCGAGTCCAATATTATGAGTCTGAAACTCTTGTGTCAATCACCAACACATTCAAAGTGAAGTGATTTCGCGCAATGACAATAATAGAAAAAACAACCAACAAAAACTACTTCAGCGTCCAAAAAATAACTTTTATCCAACTTAGTCTCACCACTATTTTACTTTTACAAAAAAAATGAATCAATATTTCTATGAGAAGAATGGAATAACTCACACAATCTTTAAATATCATTATATTCATATTGACTTAAAAAATATATTATCCACTCATATACTCAATATGATTGGGTATGAATTTGAGAGACATGAGTTTTCCTTTAAGGCTTATTTTTCTTATTGAATTTATTATGGAATCATTATTGGAAATATTACAACAATGGGAATAAGTTAAAGATATTTTGACCCTGTTTTCATAAAGTGTTGAGAATATATGAACTATAAATTTGATGTCCAAGTTCTAGAGTTGAGTTGATAGTAAAAGTGTGTAAAAGTGTAAAATAGAAGAATAAAAATTAGTTGTAGAATCCAAAAATGTATCCTGATAATAGACTATCAAGGTCAGTGAAGTGTAAAGATAAATTTGTGAGAGGATGGGTATATTTCCATATTATTAAACTTTCTAGTAGACCTAAAGAAAATTGAGAAATTTCTTATAAATTTTATACCAAATATCCATTTTATATAAAAAAATTTCTCAATTTTAAAAGTGTATATGATACCAACTATATTTTTTTACAAGTATCATAAATATATATGAATTAAAAATCAAGGAAATAATTGTTAAATCTTATAGTTTTCATTAAAATAGTGAAAAAAAGTGTTTTGGAATCATATATTTGAATATAAATAAGTAAATAAATCTCAAATAGATATAAATAAAGGGAGTTTATTTTTTGATATCTCTCATATATAACAACATAAGTTGTTTGTTAACAAATATTTTTTGTCAACAATAATAGATAATCGATTAAATACCCATGGTTTGTGATTCATTAGATTATATAACTTTTTTTGATAATAAAATGGGGATAAAAATGTATTATTCAAGATAATTTATTTCATCGAAATGATTTCTAAAATATGAGAGATTTGATCCCACCATCAGTAGACTTTTTTAAATAATAAATTACTCTTTTTAGAATAATACTCCAAATACATATAATACCATATGTGATATGGTCAATAGTTTTTTTTTAAAATATTACTTTTAAAAGAAAATATTTATAATTTCCAAAATATAAATAGTTTTTATATCTTAACATAATATTCTAAATAGGATATAATGTCTAATAGGATAGTGGGACTATGTATGGACTTTTATAAGTTAAAAGTTAACAAATAAATGGTTATTCTAGCCAAAATACAAATTAAATGTCACTTAATATACTAATAAATTTACGTTATGTTAGTAAATTATTACTATAAATAGTTACACTCATTACCAATATATGTAAAGGAAAAAATTTGGTGGAAATGGTTGATAGTGATAATAAACTTAGAAAGAGTTTTAAGCAAACAAATATATTTAATGACATTGTAACATTTTATGTTTTGAAGTAAAAGAGCTAGAATACTATGTTCGAAGAGTTGAATATTAGTAATATGATTATTAAGGCTCTTTATTATTAAAACTAGCTTAATTTATATATATTACTCACTGAAGAGTTTAGTGAGAGTATTTTATTAGATGGTCACATGGATATATGGTATAATTAATTAGAGATGTAATTATTTAAAAAACCTTAAAATTATAGAAAATATAAGGATGATTTGGCCATATTTCATATATAATATGATGGGATGGGCACTTATGTATAGTTTTTTTAATATATTTATATGATTATAGGACTAAAAATTGTATCATGTTATATAAAAGGAGAACTAAACTTCATTATTCTTCAATTTTTCTTTCATATACTCATAAAGTGAAATGATATTTGAAATCTCAAAATATTAATTTGATTTATCCCTAATTGATGTTTTTCAAAGATTATTATAGGTTATGTAAAAATATTAAGGATGGAATGGTAAGTATTCTTGTATCAAGATACAGAATATGATCTTGAGGTACAAAATAGGTTTATTGTGCTGGATAACCCATGAAATATAGCGCATAGAGTGTCATACACTATGTATTTAGCATAGTAGTGATGTATGATTTATATTTATAGTTCCCAATACCTAAGGATGTAAATATACATAGAATTATAAGCTTAATAGTTTGAAACATGTCTTACAAAACACTTGTGTCTTAGATAATTAGAGGGTGGTTGGGTTTTTTTATCATGTTATCGACTAGATCTTAACCAATATAGGATTTGTACTCTTGTATGATAAGTATGGTATCTTTTCCATTGATTGATATATATTGTAAAAGTGTATGGGAATACCAAGATAATACATATGATTTGATTATATATTGGTTGAGGGGAATGTTATGTGTTTATCCATAAAGGTTAATGAAATGTGATGTATTCAACAACCTAAATATTCTATATTTTTAGAATTAAGAATGTATGAGTGGAAATATAGGATTGGAATATTTTTTGTCCCATGTTTACTCAATGTCTTGGATAAAGGGATCATAAGAAAAGGTATGAATTTATGTGATGTATCAACTATAAATAAGTATATAGATGTACATGTTTGATAGAGATCAAACTAGATCCTTTCAAATCTTGAGCAGTACTGATTATTTGTTAAAGGATTCTCTTCTCTTACATTTATGAATTTAGGTATAAATATTTGTTATCAATTATTTAATGGAATTTGGGGTATAAATTAGTGGTTAACTAAATGGGGATTGAGTTTTACTCCTAGATAATCTATAAAATTACTTTAGAATTTATCTAAAAGGAGTTTTATATGGGTTTTCACATGGTATTGTATATGATGTGATACATGGTGAAACTAATGATAGATTTTGAGAAAAAAATATTAAAGGTTTTTTTAGATATGGATTCACAAGTTATTGTATATGATGTAATATAGGGTAAAATGGAACAAATTTTATAAGGATTTAGTATATGTGGGAGATTAACAGAGATATTACCTAAATCTATACACTATGAAGTGTAATTGGTTATATCATATTATATGATATAGTTTTATCGTATGAAATGATATAAGATATAATGTTACTTCCTTCGCCAATCATAATGAATAATTGGGGTATATAATTTTTCAGGGATCATAACATACAATTTTTTTGATTTCTATGATCGATTGGAAACCTAATCATAAGAATTATAATTTAGATATTTCTCCCATATTAACTATCATTAATATGAATGTTTCATTTATTGAAATACATGAGATGATCATTATATTTATGTAATGAATTCAATTATAGTAAAATCATTAATTCTTATATTATGTACCATAAAAGTTAATTCATGAAAACTTAGGAATTCTCTGATGGAAATATAAGGGATCCACTTCCATTTTCATGGGTGTGTTTGTGTATGAGATCATTTCTATTCCATTGATAATTATACCTATGAATTAATCTTCATCTTACTACTATAATAAGTGAGGTAGTACCATCCCATGGAGAGAATGATAATCCCACTCAAACATCATGTGATTCTTTCAATCAATGGATACACAATACAGGAGGGATTCCATCAGATGCCTATAATCTATCTTCATCTAACCAATATGATGAATGTGGTATATGATTCTCATTGGTTAATGCTACATGTGATTAATACATTTTTTTTAATAATGGTTTTGGTTCCATATAATGTATATATTTGGAATGGTATTTATAAATACTTACATTATGCTAATTAAGTTCTAATATATCCTTATAAAACCATTAGGAGTATGGAATATTTTACTATATAGAAATTAATATGGTTCCATTTGTATGTTAGAGTGAAATCTATTATTTTTCATGAATTAAATAAGAGATATATATTTCAATTACATTCCATAGAAGATGAGTGGACAATACCTCAATATTTCCTCTAATATTTATATGGTCTTATCAGAGTAAAAACTAGTTTGAGGATGATAGAAAATTATCAAGTGAATATTGGTGTCTATATATTTCTTAATATTCCTCCAAAATTTCAACTTAAAATGAGGTTCATGTCACAAACCAGCCCGAATACCCTGGTACCCTAATACATAATCCAACACTGACATAGCCCAAAGAGAATTCTTGATCCCCATAAGTTGGATACTATCACATGGAATCATACAATATCAAACCTTGAATAAATTTTCCACAAAACAATAGAAAATAAAATGTTACAAGTTAGTATTCTCAACACTCCAAAGGAGGAAAGTACCAAAAATGGGTATAAAACCCCAAAGATCAAATCACCTCAAATATATGTTTTTAAACCATTTATGAAATATTTTCAAATCAATAATCTATATAAGGATTCAATTGAATGGAAAAGCCATATAGAACTAACAAACTTTAAATCAAGCAATCACAATGCATGACAACCACAATGGGGAACTCCAATGAACAATTAAGGTGACGAAGATATAAGAACACATCCTAGAATCAAGATAAAAAAGAGTTTATATCCATCCATTACATGATGATATATCAAAATATAAAGATAAGAGAAAAAGATGTCAGAATAAACCACAAGATAGGAGATCCACTTACCTTGAAAGAGATCGAAAGAGATCCACATTTCTTAGATATTATAATAAAAGGTTTTAGAGAAGTCAATTTCACAACTTTAGAGCCTCAAAGAGAGAAAACCATGTTATGGGTTTGAATGGGTGGATTAAGCTTCTTAAATTTTGGTTCATTATTTTTAATTTTATTTTTGTAGGAATTAAATTTTATGTGCATGGTTTACTGGGTAGTATTGCATGGTTTGACAAATTGTGCACCCTAACCATGCACCCCTAATGGTCTTATATCTATGGTGAATAGTTTGGTCGCACATTTAAATTAAAAATTCCCAAAACATGCATTCCCCACTATCTATAGGGTTAATGGTTTGGAGGGTTGGCCACACAATTTTGAAAAACCATGCACAGCCCCAGCCCCAATGGATTTAAATAGGGCATAGAGTTTCCTTACCCAAATCACATGGTTTTCCCTAACTATTTACCAACCATGCATAGACACTTGGGCTTCCAAAATTCTCTAAATTCTCCTAGAATGGCCCCAAAACAATACCTAAATTAAAGAAGATAAAAACATTGGTCAAGTAATACCTAAAAGATGGAAATGGAATGTTACAAAATCCCCATAATAAAATATTACTATCCCAAAAAATCCAATAAAGAAAGCTCCATGTCAAAGTTTTGAGGTCACTGATCACTCATTAGTTATTCATGCTCCCACATCTCATGCAATTCAGAACCATGCTACAATAGCACATGAACCAATGTATCTTCCTTTCACAATGTACCTTTTTTTATAATCAAAAATCATGAATGGATACCCAGCCACAGATAATTCGGGATCAACATCAAGATCCTTCCAACTAAATACATGTGAAGGATGAGAAAGATACTTCTGGACCTACAGTGCAAGGAACACATTATTTATCAATTTCATCAATGGTGTAATTCATAAATGGTAAGACATTGTCCCCACATTCTCAACAACTAGAAGGTCCCACAAACCAAGGTACAAGCAACCCTGGTTTAACAAGACATTGATAACCCAAATGGGGTGAAACCCCGAAACACACATTATCACCAACTAAAAACATCAAAGGATTCCTACAACAATCAGCATAATATTTTTACTGGATCTTTTCCCTTAATGTTCTCTGATGAACTGACTAAATCTTTATCATCATCTCTTGGACCAAACTTGGTCCAACCAAATAAATATCACCAATCACTGAGAAAACACAATGTAAATTTACAATGCCATCCATAGAAGGTCTCAAAATGATCCATCCAAATGGTAGACTAGTAACTATTATTATAAGAAATATCAACTAGTCACAAATGGATGTCCCATGATCCACCAAAATAAATAACACAAACACATAACATGTCCTCAAGAATTTTTATATCTTGTTTTATATGGACATCATTCTATGGATGATATGACATACTAAAACATACCAGATATCCCAATACCTATTTAAGGCCTCTCCCAAATCGAGATGTAAAATAGTGATCTTTATTAGAGACTATAGAATGTTGAACTCCATGAAAATGAATAATCTGTTTCACATAGATATTTCCCAAATCCTCAACTTTGGTTGTATCTCAAATGGATATAAATTGAGGAGATTTGGTCATCCTATCAATAAAAACCCATATCACATTATTCTATAGATGGTTATGTTTAAACCCAACCAAAAACTCCATATAAATGTTATCCCACTTCAAATTCAGAATAATAAGTGTTTTTAGTAAACTCAAAGGTCTCTAGTCCTCGACCTTGACCTTCTAGAAAGTATAATAATGAGGAAAAATCAATAATGTATAGTTTAATACTTGGAAACAAAAATAATCATCACATGTCACAAAAAATATTTGTGGTACCTGGGTGCACCACCAACTGGGAATTATAGCAATCCCCCATCACAACTCTTCTCATATGAAAAGTCACGACAAACTTATTTTGAAATCATAAGGTGCCCTTGGAAGAGAATAAACACTCACCAATAGTCTCTCCACCAAAAAAAGAGTCTCTAATTTCATAGAGTTCATAATCATGATGATTCTCTTAAATAATCATCTTGAGAAGAGAATAGGTCAACAGACTAATTTCAAGAAAAACTGTGGCCTCTTCTTCTTAGACTCTTAAATGAAACTATATAGAAAGATCCATAAAGTTCCACTCTTCGGATAATTATTTCATGTATTGTGTCAGATGATTCCTACTCAAATCATCATAAATGAAGTTTACCTTCCCTAGGGGTGTAGGAAATTTTAAATTCAAAAGGCTATAGTAAATCCACCCAACACCTCTGAAAAGGGTTCCTATATTTTTTAGAGAAGATATAAATCAGGCTCTTTTGGTCAAAAACACAGAAAACCTTTATCCAAAAATTTAATGCCACCAACTATTATGTGAATGCATCATGGAAGTAATTTAAATTTTATGGGTTGGTTAATTCTTATCATGTGGCCTAAGATTTCTAGAACCATAGGCTACCACATGATCACCCTACATAAGAACACATCCCAAACCAGAACTTGATGCATCACAGAATACCACATAGCCATGTCCAGCTTCTAGAAGAGTAAAAACTAGTACAAAAGTCAAAATATGTTTCAACACAACAAAATAACTCAAATATTTATCATCCCAAGTGAAATTAACCCCCTTCCAGGTGATTGTAGTAATGGAGATGTAAAATTTGAAAGATCCTTTACAAACTAGTGATAATACCCCCACTAAACCAAAGGAGATTCATATTTAAAAAACATTCCACAATTGATATCAAGTCATAATAACTTTCACATTATCGGGATCAATAGAATTACCATTTTAAGAGACCATGTTCCTCATGATATTCACTTCCAAAATCCATAAATCACATTTCAATAGCATAGAATATAGTCAGTGATTTCTCAACATTTTCAGACCATCACTCCGATGTAATACATGATCCTCCTCAAATTGAGAGTAAACCAATATTTCACCCACAATGAACACCAAGAATGTATCAAGATAATCATGGAAGATTATATTCATCAATTCTATAAGGAATACAGGAGTATTGGTTCAACAAAATGTAATAACAAGTTTTTCATAATGTTCATACCTGCACTGAAAGGTGTTCTTCTGAATGTTACATTATTTTACTCCCAACTTGTGATAACCAAATTGAAGATAAATCTTCAAGATCCAATTTAATCCTTTCAACTGTTCAAATATATCATCGATCTGTGTTAACTAAAACTTTTTATTTACTATAACTTGGTTGAGTTTTTATTATTCAACACATAGGATAAGTGTTATGTTAACTTTCTTCACAAAGAGAATAGGTGTATCCTAAGGTGATACACTCAAGAATATAAATACTTTATATAACAAATCGTCCAATTGTGACTTCAACTATTTTTGTTTAGTTTGTTTAATATGGTAAGAAGGAATAGAAAGTGTTTGAGTACCATTAACTTAATCATTATAAAACTCTACCTCTATTACTGACGAAATACTAGATAAATCAGAAGGAAACATGTCAAGAAACTTGATGAAAACTAGATAAATATCATCACATAGATATTTAAAATCCTATTAAAAATAAAAGACTGATATTACTTTCCCTAACTTCAGATAATAAGGTTTGTATCTACTCGGCCTCAGGTCTCATTCTCCCTAAAAAACATAGAACACCCCATTGGGCACAATAAAGGATATGTAGCAAAGGTAGAAGTAAATATAAGCCTTATTAGAAATAATAAAATCCATCCCAATAATAATGTCAATAAATTTCTTGTTGAGAACCCAATAATTTATGACAAGATCAATATCTGATAAAGAGAAGATAGAAGAGAGACAACAGAGACCCTACTCTCTCCTCATTCTAAGGGTTGCAGTAATATCAATCACAAAAGATAAAAACTGTGTAGTAAGATTTAGTAGGTACACAATATGTGATAATATAAATTGGTAATATTCATTAGTATCAAATAAATATCTCACTAAGTATGAGACTATGGTGATGGTACCTCTCACAATCGCTGGACATGTATCCTCTTCCTCTAGAGTCACTTTCACTTTGTGTAGAATCTTTGTTCTGAATTCCTATAGTTGCAACCCCTTAGATATTAAAGAATCTGATTTTACCAATATAATTTTAGGTGATTATGATCTCATTCCACTTCATGTAGTATAAAAGAAATAGAAAACTTTCTATAGGTGTATTGAGTGACCATGATAACTGTAGATCTTTGGCGCCCAAGTATAAACACATCTTGAATTCCCAACCATTCCACACTAGAAGCTAGTAAAAGGGCCTCTTCTCAAAACATCAGCACGTCTAGAGTATTTTAATTATTAATTACCACAGCAAGACTCGTCACAATTCACCTCTAATTTAAAGGAACCCACAAAACTACAACTTGGAGTAAAAGGAATTCCTATCAATCCTTACTTACCAGCTAGATCAAGCTCAGCTATCAATTACATATCTAGTAAATCATCATATAAATTGATTTTTAGTAATAAAACATATGAATGGAAATTAATTTGGATACCCATCTCAATCCTTTGAGACTTAATCTCCTCATTTGATACATTCTCTAGTGAAAACAGAAATGGCTCAGTAAAGAGGTTTTCATAGTACATCACAGTCCTATCAGACTACTAGAGGTTAAGAAAATCCATATACTTAGTTAGTACCATTGATTTTGGATATAAATAATTAGTGAAAATATCTATAAATTTCTTCCACTCCAAACCCTCATGCTGATTTTTTATTACCATCAAATCCCTCCATCTCCTTCTAGGATCTTCTAGCTTAAGGGTGTCATATTTCAACTTAATTGGATCATGCGTCTCCAAGAAATAAAAAAATCACCATCTAGTTCAACCAATCCTAATCTTCTTGAGGATGATTAGTTCCTTGAAAACCAAGTGAATTCTAAATAATAAACTCTTTAACACAATTTTAAGATTCATTCCTTGGATGTTTCATAATTATAGTCTTAATGGGAATGGGTGTAGATGCTTTTCCTAGAGCTGGGAGAGCACACAAAACAATATCAACAAGTTTCGGTTTCACAGGAGGATCCACCCACTATGGTTCACCAATATCTTCATCTTGGGGCCTATTCAAAAATCTTCTTAGATACATGATTCAACAAAACTCCAATAGACAACACTGATGATATTAGAAGATTACCTAGATCAATGACTCAAACAAGAGAAACATGAATATCAATCCCATTAGATAATACTTCAATATTTGGATGTTAACATAACCAAATAAAAAGAAGAAAAAAGTCTAGAATCAGATCAAAAAATTCCTCAAAGAAACTTTTCCCAAACACCAATGGTGACTGAAGGCTTATTACGGTGAGATATGTCCAGGAACTAACTAAAAACTATCTCCTATGTCCCATAAAGACATCCCAAAATGCATACTTACATCATGGAAATATGCTAAATATGAACCACTAATACCAATTTATCACAAACTATCCCGAATACCCCGGTACACTAATACCCAATCTGAAACTAACATACCCCAAAGGGAATTTCCAATCCCCAAAGGTTTCCAACTAGCACCTGGAATCATACAAGTTCAAGGAGGGAACACATTTTCCACAAAAATAGAAGATAAAATATTACAAGTTAGTATGAACAACACTCCAAAGGGAGAATGTACCAGAAAAAAAATAGGCATAAAAAATAAAAAAAATTACATCATCAAAGTACTCATAATATAACATGTTAAAAACTCAATCAACACATACAAAAAGTGGATGACATCTGTACTAGTAATCTACAAGATTTCAGGTCCCGAATAACAAAAACATCCACCACCCCCAAGTGATTATTTCCATTTTCTATGACCTAGAAAAATATAATCAACAAATACCTAAAGGAAAAGGGTGGGTGTGAGATATAAAACCCAGTAGGGTATCACAAAGTATTCTCTAATCAGTACCATAACAATTAAACATTTATTTTATCAATTTATATAAAAACAATCCATGGAATTACATTTTAATATCTTAAACAAAAAAATACTTTCATTAAAATAGATAAAAGATTTTTCAAAAAATCAAATAGTATTAAATGAACATTTTATATAAAACATTTTATATAAATTAGTCAGAAAGAATAAAACAGTTCCACAAATCAATAGAATTCATATCATAATTAATAATAGATAACACCATGATCAAACGCCTTGTGGTATGTTAGTTACTGGCTATAAGAACCTCAAACATCTAATTAATGATCATATATCATAAAAAGTGTGTTTACAAAATCAAGACCCCATTAGGGGAACCCATTATAGGAAATCAATCTACACCAAAATAGGAGAAATCATCATTAGCATCCTGATCCATATTGGTTTAGTTAGTGTTGTCATTGTAAATCCATTACTAAGGCATAAAGATCCTATCATTCTTATCTCTACTGCCTAATAACTACCCAATCTCCCATTCACTTAAATCAATCAATCAATCAATTTTGAAATCAATCGTCTCAAAAAATTTCAAAATATAATTTCTCAATTTGAATTTTCAACATGACTTTTTCATTTCAATACCAAATCATAGATTTTAATCATTTCATTCCATTTCAAATCATCATTCAACTTAAGGACTCTTCTCAAGATCATCTTCAAATCATTTCACTAAAACTATTTCTAAATTAAGCCATCATTTTTAGTAAATTCTCCCAACAATTTCAATTCCATTGAAATTGAGGATTTTTTCCAAACTTCAAGCCCATTTCAAATCATACATCATATAATCTCAAATAAATGTTTTTAAATCATTTTAAAACACTTTTCATATCAATCAACAAATATAAGGATTCAATTGAATGGGAAATTGATATATACCCACCTACCATTAAATCAAGGAATAATAATGCAAAACACCTACAATGGGGAATTCCAATGAAAAATGAAGGCATGGAAGATCTAGTAACACAACATAGAATCAAGATCCAGCTAAATAGAGTTTATATATATCCATTACATGATGATATATCAAACTCTATGGAGGGTTGAATGGAATATTAGATGAAAATTCATGATAGGATATCCACTTACCTGGAGGAGATCGTACAAGATCAATCCCACTTCGATCCTCCAAGAAAAGATTTTACTAGAGTCAATTCCACCTCTTAAGATCCTCCAAGAGCCAAAAAATCAGTTATGGTTGAATGGGGGGTCTATGATTCTTAAAATACGTGTTCATAATGTTTAAATAAGTTTTTGGAGGAATTAAATTCTATGTGCACATTTTTATGGGTAGGGTTGCACGGTTAGGAAAACCTTTACCCTTACCATGTTCCCCAACTAGTATTGTATTTGGGGTTCATAATTTGGTTTCATGGTTAAATTAATTATACCCTTACAATGAATTACCTACTATCCAAGGGGTTCATGGTTTGGATAGGTGGGTAAATGATTTGGAAAAACTATTCATAACCCCTCTAGTAGCTTTCAAAATGGAACATGATTTGTTGGGCCATACCACAATGTTTGTTGAGCGAAACCACATGGTTTGTTAGTCCAAACTGCATGGTTTTCCATGATTGTATACCAACAATGCATATCCCCTTTATCTTCCAAAATTATAAAGGAATAACTAAATAAAGATAACGTGATGTTATAGGGCCTAATTAGTTACAATTGTTAGATTTTAACAATGAATTATTAAAGATACATTAATATAAATTTGTGCAAGCCACTCAAGGTTTATATTCTCCATTATTATAAAAAAAGGTGTACACTTTTTAAGGTGGTCCACAATAGACCATATTTTATCATTACTCATATAATACTTAGTAATCCCATTAACAAAGTATATTGTTATGGTTTCCCACTTCCAGATTGTTATGAGTAGAGGTTTTATGAAACATTTTAGAAGATTTATCTCAAATTTTACTTGTTGGAAAAATAATACTCATGAAAAATAGTAATTTCTTACTTAATGTTGTCCCACCATGGGAGTTATTTAAAATACCTATACATATTATTTCTATAAAGTTTTATATAGAAATTTGAGATGTGATAATAAATGGTTACTTCCCTCTTTAGCTCGTGATCCAATTGTATGCATGGTCTATTTCTAAACTTTTATATGTTATCTGCATAGATATAGTATATCAATTTCCTATCTTCCATGGATTTAATCATCATTTAAATACCTTTATCATTTTTTAAGGATTATTTATCTCTCTACTAAATTAGATAAAAAAAAATCTTGAAAGGGATAATGTTTTCACTTCCCTAATAATTTCCAAGTCCAACTTTACTAAATCCATGAACATTGGATCCTTATTTATCATCATCATGGATATAAATCCATTATCCTTCCTACTCAATAAATATGTCACCTTTTTTACTACCTTGGAAATTATCATATTACAAAGTCATAGTCCTTGAGTTTTTTCATCTCTCTCCTTTATCTCAAACTGAGATATTTCTTCATTAATGTATAATTCAAAATTTTATGATATGTATATATGTGAAAAATTTAACTATAAATATAGTATCACCATATATTCAAGTAAAATATTATACCTTCCATATCAAGAATATGAGTTTGATTTTTTTTCATGGGTCATTAATTTACTTAATTCATAAGTGAAAACTCTAAACTTTCCTATAAGGACACACCCTAGTCCTTTCTTTGATGCATCACTATATGTCAAAAATCCTTCCTTTACATATGAGAAGTTTATTATTTGTGAATTGATAAATATATTCTTTGGTTCCCTAGATAATTCTTCACATTCCTTTGAACAAGTAAATTTGAACCCTTTACATGTTAAAATGGTTAATATATTAGATAATCGGGGAAAGGTTTTCTAAAAATCAGTAACATTAAGCATTTAAGCTATGGAAACTATGTATATTAGTTATATTTTTTGGTGTGGACCATAATTTTACCACATTTTACTAATAATGATCAATAGATATTATATCATTGTAGAAAATTTATCTATAAAAATAAACCTTTTAAATCAAGAATTCACACTTATTAAATTTACCATATGAATAATTTTCTCTATGAGTGTCCAAAACAAATAGTAAATAGTTCTCATGTTTTTCATACCTCTTAAATTATATCAAGAAACCATAAAAAATAAACTAATCAAGATAATCCTTGAATAATCTATTCATTAGATCTATAGAAACAAAGGGTGCATTTATTGTCCCAAAAGGAATTAATGTGAACTCATAATTCTCATACCTTGTATGAAAATTCACCTTTTTTATATCATCATTCATGAATTTTAATTAATCATAACTAAAAAATGATCAATCATTGATAGGTATTGGTCCCCATGAATTTGATCAAATATATCATTAATGTAAGTTAAATAGTACTTTTTTTAATAGTAATTGATTATATTTCTTTATAATCAATTAATAACCTCATATACCCACCATTATTTTTCATAAATAGGACATGTTCCCCCAAAGGTGAAACAATAGGGTGTATGAGTCCTTTATCACACAACTCTTGTAGTTGTTTCTTAAATTCCACTAATTCCATAAGAAATTTTATATAGGGAGGATTATATATGTTTTTTTCATCAGGGATAATGTTAATGGAAAATTTTTAAGGGTTTCTATGGATTCTATGAACATTTATTAGAATAAATAGAAAAAACATAATACCCTTATCTGAGGATCTCCATACAAGATAATATGAAACTATTGTATAATATACTAAAATGAAGAAATTTTTAACTGTAATATCTTACCCTGAAGAAGTAACTAAATCATATTCATATTCATATTATTTCAACAATGATCACTAAAGTAGAAGAAATATGCATCCTACCTTCATGTTGTATCCATGTTCTAAGTTGAATCACTCAAAGTTCTAGTGGGATCTATCTTCACTCAATGGTATTCTAGTACCTCAAATTCAAAAGAGAAGGAAAGAAAAAATTGATGAGTTATAGGTATTTTTTGGCTAAACCTCAAATAATCACACCCATTTTCATCACATGGAAGTTGTTAATATAGGTTTTCAAATATGTTACTCATCAGTGCATATTTATTCATACAATATAATGAATAAATAATCCATCTTATATATGCATTCATCACATGAATGTTTCACCTCCCATATGATTCATCTCATGAAAATATATAATAAATGATAGATTTAAATTATTTTGAATCAATAAAATATTAAAAAAATTAATATTCAATTATTCATTCAATAAAAGGTGGTTGTATGAATGAATTATTATTTCATGCCTGAATTTCAATATCTCATGCACAAAATATAACAATGAATTACATAACTAGCTATAACTTTAGGGAGTATCTCCCTTAATCTACCACATTCAATAAATACTAATAGACTTTGTTCCATTTTACCTTATATGGTATTGTATACAATAACTTGTGAACCTATATCCAAAACCTATTTTGGATATTTTCCAAAACACTTTTGGAAATTTATCATTTGCATCACCTTGTATCACATCATATACAATACTATGTGAATACTCATCCAAAAGATTTTTTATTAACTCTAAAACACTTTTAAATTATATCTATGAGTCAAACTCAATCACAATTAAGTCGACCACAAAGTGTGACCCCATGGTCCTTTATAGTATTGATAAAAAATATGTATATCAGGATATATATATGTAATAAAATAATAGACTCAAGAAAATCATCGGTGTTAATCAAGTTGTAAAGTGACCTAGTGTGATCTCCTTAAAAAACATGTATCTCTATACAAGTTTCCACCAGTTTTCATCATATATAAATTTTCATTTTCATATTTTCATTTTCTCCAAAACATCGAGTGATTTGGGACATATATCATGTCAATACAATATAGAAAACTAATATATTATCAATTATCTGAGTGTATAATTATTTGACAAATGAATACATCACATGTCATTCATCTTTATGGATAATCACATCACATTACCATTATCTAGATATATATATAATTTATAGGTGCATCCACACACTCCCAAAATCATTCTCAATTAAGGGGAAAGATGTCATACTCATAATACGAGAGAGAAAATCACATCTTCATTAAGCTCCAACTGAGGACATGATCCGCAATATACCCTTCCACCCCTAATTGGATATGTTCATATGTCGACTTGTGTATGTAGTTAATCAAAGTATAATGGTTATCATGATAAGTATCTCACCAAACTCAAGGTTAAATGACTCAAATATGATTCATGAGCCCTATTATACCAAATAAATCTATGTATTACACTCCATGTGGTATACTAAATAGATTATCCAGTAGACACAAAAAATATCTTATTATTTGTTTCATGCCTCATGAGGATATTATATATCTCTATACAATAATCCTACTCATTCAAACCATAAAATTTCATCATAACCTATAAAAATCCGGGAATAAAATCGACTCAGGATAAGCGTAAAATCATAAATTGAGAGGTTAATGATCAATGTAATTCAAAAAATATATATCAATATATACATTTATGTATCCAATTTAAAAGAATTATAAAATGGAGGTTTCCTTTAATATGGTATATTTTAATAATATTAAACTCTTTAAGAACTTTAATATGATACATTTAATATTATTAAACTCTTTTTAAGAATATTTAGCAAAACCAGCATAATCACTGGTTTTTCATATCTTATATGATAAATTTACAGATAAACCTTTTGTTTAATACACATTCAAGGTTTTTTTAACACATTACATAATATTTAATTCTCATCACATCTCTAAATAACCACTACACATCCCTATGTGGCCATATAGTAAAACCATCCCACAAAACTCTTTTGTGAGAAACACCTATGAAGTAGCCCAATTTGAATAATGGTTAGACTTAGGAATAATATTCCTAATTGTTTGAATCTTTGAACATATTCAAATTTTATAACTTTAGAACATAAAATTTTATGATTTAAACCTTTTCTATACTTAGAAAACTTTCTATGTTCATCATTATCATCCTTATAAACCTATTCCATTAAACATTTTCATTGAAATAATGTAACTACTTACATTACTATTTACTAATATTTATAGAGACTCACCTTTTTAATTCATAAAAGTTTCATTACATAGTTAAAATTTTAAAAATATAGAGGTTATTTTGAGGTTTAGTGTAACGACCCAAACTTTTATTAGTGGAAATTCCTCTTGATCTAATCAAATGTATTATTATGTAAAATGGTTATATAACATATTTACTTCTTTGGATTTATATTTTTGGATTTGAAAATACTTTTTAGAACTGTTACTATTGCTAATATAGTTGTTAAACAATGATCACATGATTTGTATAAATATAGGGCTTTAACAAATCTAATTTACTCAGACAAAGGAAGTTATGGCCTCATCTAGTAGAATTGCTCCATATGAATCCCATTTGTTAGAGCTTGGAAAGGAGGTGGCATCATTTGTATTCTCTCTTGACAAATCCCAAGCCAAGATTCAATACGTTAATATAGAGCAGAACCGCCTATTGGAGAAGAGAAAGTTAATAGAGATTACCACCTGAGAGATGTTATCCTAACCACCCCAAGAGTATGTCACCATCACACAACTTACCCTTCGGTTTTATGTGGGTGTAATAAGGGTTTAGGAAACAATACCCTAGTACTTTGATTATGTACATTATTTTTTTATAGAGAATATACTTTTATTTTATTATTTTTACTTTGTGAATAGTTTTTTAAAGTGAAAATAGCATTTTTAGTCAATTAAGAAATATATTTTGATGAATTAATGTATTTTTGAATTAAATAATATTTTAATTAAATATTCATACTAAATTTCTTTTTATATAACATAAATGACCATATAATTATTATGAATATGATTGTGATTTTTATTAAGGTTTGACAGCTATTTTTTTCAAGACCCGTGAATTTTCAATAAATATTGGTTTTTATTTTAAAAGTAAAAAATTTAAATAATTAGAAAATTATTTTGATGAAATAAATATTATTTTTGGAATCAAGACGTCAAAATTATCTAATGGTGAATTTTTCATAATATTCTAAGATTTCGGAATTTTTTGGTAAAAATTAAATACCGTTTAAATATATAATGTGTTTTATGACATCATAATGAACCAATAGTGATGTAATAAAATAATATAAACATTATTTTCGGCCAACATATGTTTTACCAATAAAATAATGTGATTTTAGTTTTTATTTATTTGTTTTACAATGATTTTTTGGACCCTTCAAGACTTATAAAATATTTTAACTTTTTAAATTGACTTCCTTGAGAGTGTGACTCACCTAAACATAATAAGCCCTATTATTTTAAGAATTTAGGACATTGGCCTTATAAAATAATGTATTCCAATCCCCTTTGTCAAAAACCATGTTCAAAAACCACGGTTTGGTTTGTGGTTTTGATTAGTATAATGTGTGGTGTCCCAAACCTAAAAAATAAAGAATTCCCTCTCATTTGCTATATAAACCCACCGAAGCTCCCACATCCTCTTCACTCAAAGACTTTGGAGCTCTACCAACACCTACCCTCTTCTCTATATAATCTTTACATGTTTTTCCAATCTCCCAAGAAGCCTCTCTCACGCTCCTCCCAAGCCTTTGGGATCACACTCCCAAGTAAGCGATACCTTCCTTTCTCATTTTATCAACGTTTCTTAATATTTTTATGCCCTTTTATTTTCAATTATAAATATTTAGGTATTATTCTACACCTCCCATATACTGCCCTTTTTATGTTTTAATGATTATAAACCCATTTCTCTCTCATCTATTCCTTCTATGTATACCCGTTACCATATCGAAATTCTATAAGGAATTTCTCTCTCCTCATTTACATTCAAGAAATTATTTTGTACTATGAATCTAAATTCCATTAATTATGTTTGGACATGTTTATATATGACCCCCTTACTGTAAATTTAATTTAAATATGATGAGACACCCCTTTATCTCCCATAAACCATTTTTATGAAGTCTTATATCACGTGGTTATGCTACTGAAATTGAACTGCAATATTCCAAGACAAAATCCTTATGTAGTGAATACCATGTCCATTTCTCTGTCAAGGGTATTCACCTTTATTCAAAATTACTTATTGATTGATTAGTTTCATGTATTAATTCCACATTCCTTTATCATGGAATAAATTATGATTTTTAATGAATCTTTGTTGTATGATCTTTTGGCACACTTATGCATGAAATGAAATGTTTAAAAAGGGTGTGCCCTGATAGCGCTCCAATGCATTGGGTAATGATTAGTATAATGATACATCACGTTAAATGAGGATTTAATCATTCTAATTCAAGTGAAATTAGTATTTATTCATGATAATTCAAGTTCAATGAGGTTTTACTCATGCTCCATGTGTAATGAGCCTTGGCTCAAGATAATACCATGTTAAGTGTTGTTACCACTTTTCCATGTTATGATAATCATGTTGTATCATTAATTTATGTTCTTGTTTCTATTATGCTCCATTTATATTCCTATTTCCTAACATGTATTGTACTCTTCATTATATACCATGTTTACTCCCTTACTCTGCTTTATAGCTCACCCTTTTCCTATGCATGTCCTTAGGTTATCTCATGCAATATTAAGTACGAAGGAATGTTGTGATCATGTAAAGGATGTTTTCCATAAAGATGTTGTGTTTTATGTTTTAAGTTGTTATTTAACATTCCTAAGCCCCAAAGACAATAAACTTCTTGATCTTCCATGTTGTATCAGTTGAATAGTCTATGTAATTAATCATGTTTAAGTATGTAATAAATAGAGGGGTTATTATAGTTGGTATCAAAGGATAGGTTTAATTATTTTTGAGATTAGGATTAGAAAACCCTAGTGAAAGAATTAGGGATAAGACTAAGTATAATAAAAACATCCCAAAGTTTTTTAGAGTATTGAGTAAGTGGTTTATCAAGAAAATACATCCCTGTCTGGATACGAGCAGGTAATGGTAGCTCTGACACAGATGTAACTAGGAGTGAATACTCTGATGAGGAGTTTTGAGTTTGACATGGTGTATCCTAGTACATGACAATAAATCTTGCTGCACTCTTGGTTATGACACTCCCAGGTGATATTCTTTGGTAAATTCATAAGCAAAGTACAAACCATTATTAAGGGAAAAAAATTCCCCTAAGAATATATGTTGGTAAGTAGATCATGGATAACATATATTGAAGCCTATAGATTCATAAGCTAAGGAAATAAAAGTTATTTATAAGTCATCTGTTTTTTTCCTTCAATTTACTTTTATTTTTTACCCCTAACATTCCTTCTATTCCATCAAATGGCTAGTAGTAGGAGGACTCGGGCTAACAACTGATGTGAATATCAATGTGATGATTGTTCTAATGAGATTCCTAATCCAATGGGAGCGGGAATCATGAACTTTTTCAAGATACTCTCTCATTTAACTCAATATTTGAATAGAAACATGGGTCAAGATGAATTTTCAACCCCCCTAAGGAAGAACAAGTGGCAATCGAGATCTTCATGAGACAAAGACCTCCTAATTTTAATGGATCATTTGATCCCACAATTTTCGAAAAATGGATCAACTCTATTGAAAATATATTTTCCATCATTCAATGTTTGGAACAAGAGAAGTTTCTTCTACCTGCTTATTGTATAAAGGGTGAAATCGATCAGTGGTGGAAATTGATCAAAAATACAAAGCCTGAGGAGGAGATCGTGGTGTTGGAATAGAAGGATTTCTAGAAAACAATCGATAAATATTTTCCTCGCACCCTCTAACTTAAGATGAAAAGGTACTTCCTTTCCCTCAAGAAAAGAGACGATGAATCCATCGAAGCGTACAAGGAAAACTTGACAAGGATTTCACGATACACCTCCAGCTTTTTCATTACCCCCAAATACAAGGTTGTTCTCTTTTTGGTGTGCTAAAACCTAGCCTATGGAAAGCCTTGGAAAGCTGGGACTTCGATAGCTATGAGGAAATTGTTCATTGTTCCCTCAAGGTCAAAATGGAGATTGGATAATCTCAAGGGTATCAAGGGGATAAGAAGTTTATGGTGGACTTTAATTTTGGCGACTAATGGATAAATCCAACGGTGCTAAGAAAATCTTGTACCTCACTTGCCAAATGTGTGGAAAGAAGAACCCCAGAAATTACAAGTAGATGAAGAATAAATGTTTTAGGCGTGGAAGGGAAGGGCACCAACCTGTGAACTTTCAACAATAAAAAACCACAGCTGTGATAGGGGATAGGAATTCTCCATTCGACCCTCAATGTGTTATTCATTTCTTTAACTACAAAGAACCATGTAACCATGAAAATTAGTTCCCTAAGACAAGGGTTTTTAGAGGAAACCAACAACATACAAGGTAGCAAGGGCGATCCTTTTCCATCACTACTGCCGAAGTGAACCCTAACAAAAAATTGGTGATAGGTACACTAGATATTTATTCAGTAATAGTGAACATACTTTTTGTTTCTGGTTCTACACATTATTTTGTATCCCAAAAGTTTAGTAGAACAATCCCAACACCACCACAAATCATGGAAGTAAAGATGTCAATGAGTACAAAAAATGGGGAAATCATTGTGTCCCATAAATAAAAATCCCCCCCTGTCATAATTTGTGGATTGAACTTCCTGGAAAACCTCTTCATACTCCCTCTGGTAGAATTTGATATAATTCTTGGCATGGATTGGCTTTCCTTATATAGAGCCACCATAAACTGGTGTGAGAGGGAAATCACTCTCCTTGTAGATAATCGACCCCCGATTCTGTACAAGTGCAAGGAGGAGGATGAATATTCATTAGCACTATCATTTCAAGAATGGATATTACTTCCCTATGAGAATGTGTAACTTACTCATATGATTGAGTCTAAGGAATCAACCATCCTTGAAAACATGCCTATTATAAGGGAATTTGTTGAAGTTTTTCCTGAGGAATTGCCTTGTCTCCCTCCTTGAAGAGATGTTGAATTCACAATTGATCTTAAACCTGGGGAATTTCCAATATCCAAGAATCCATATATAATGTCTGTTTTGGAGATTGAGGATCTGAATAAATAACTACATGAGAATCTGGATAGGAGGTTTATATGCCCAAGTGCTTCACCATGGGGTGTACCAGTCCACTTCGTTAAGAAGAAGGATGGGTCAATGCGCCTTTTCATTGATTATCGTGAGCTCAACAAAATCAAGATCAAGAAAAAGTATCCTCTTCCCTAAATTGATGAGTTTTTTGATCAGCTATGTGAAGCACAATACTTATCCAAGGTAGATTTGCAGTCAAGATATTACTAAGTAAGGGTGAAGAAGGAGTATATCCCCAAGACGGCTTTTTATACATGATACGGGCACCATGAATTCCTAGTAATTCCTTTATAACTCACTAATTATCTAGAAATATTTATGGACTTGATTAATAGATTCTTTAGAGATTACGTCGAAAAATTTGTGGTAGTATTTATAGATGATATTCTAATATACTCCAAAACCAAGGAGTATGAGGAGCATCTAAGAACTGTATTAGAGACCTTGAGAAAAGAGAATCTCTATGAAAAGTACAGTAGGTGTGAGTTATGGTTGAAAGAGGTCTAATTCTTGGGTCATATAATCACAAGTAATAGGATATTTGTGGATCCCTCCAAGACAGCTGCAATTGATGGATGGTCGAGGCCAACATTGGTAACGGATATCCATAGCTTCCTTGGAGTAGTTGGATATTATCACCAATTTTTGAGAAATTTCTCATGATTTTGAAACCCTCTTACCAAGATAACTCATAACGGAGTCATGTTTTCTTGGAGTGATGAATTCAAAGAGAGATTCATGGAGTTAAAAAGGAGTCTTATCGGTGCACCCATGCTCACACTACCCACAAGTGGAGAAATTTTTTTGGTATTTAGTGATGCTTAGAAGAAGGGCCTAGGATATGTGTTGATGCAAAATAAAAAATCCATTGCCTATGAATCAAACCAATTGAATGTTCATGAGAAAAACTATCCAACACATGACCTGGAGTTGGATGCAGTGATCTTTACTTTAAAAATTTTGCAGCATTATCTCTTTGAGGAGAAGTGTAAAATATACATGGATCCAAAAAGCCTCATGTATATATTCATAGATAAAGAGTTGAATATACACCAATGAATATTGTTATATTTGATCAAAGACTATAACTTCTCAATCTATTACCACCCTGGGAAAGTGAACAAGGTGGCGGATGCTCAAAGGACCCAACAATTCTATCATTGATGAGAATTGAAAAGGTTCCAATCTTCTTAGATTTTATGAAGATGGACTTGGGATTCATAAAGAAGGTAAAATCATCAATCCTTTCACAAATGATTTCTCAACCATCTCTTTTGGATAGGTTAAAGGATACTCAAAAGGATGATGTGAGAATTTAGAAGAAAGTTGAAACTATCAGAAAAGGGAAATCCTTGGAGTTAAATGTTAATTAAGAAGGACTTGTGAGATTTGGGAAAATACTTTATGTTCCATCAATTCTGGAGCTAAAGAAGGAACTTTTGGATGATGCACATAGTTCAAATTTCTCTATTCACCTAGGAAACACAAATATGTATTGAGATCTCAGAGACCATTATTGGTGGTATAACATGAAGAAAGAGATCACTGAGTATACATCAAAGTTCCTAGTATGTCACCAAATGAAGGCTGAGAGGCAGAAGTCTAAGGGGATGATGCAACTATTACCCATACCAGCATGGAAATGGTAGAACATCACCATGGAAGTTTTCACCGGACTTCTGAAGACATCCAAAAGAAACTATGCTATCTGGGTGGTTGTGGATCATCTTATAATGACTGCACACTTCATTGTAATTCGGGATGATATCTCACTGGATAAACTGGCATGAATATACATCAGAGACATGGTAAGGTTTTATGAAGTACTACTATCTATTATATCCGATCGAGATCCAATATTAACCTCTATGTTTTGAAAGATTCTTCAACATGATTTGGATACTGAGATCAACTTCAGTATGTCTTATCATTTTCAAATAGATGGACAATCTAAGGGGACTATCTAAACACTTGAGGAAATGTTGAGAGAGTTCTCAATGGACTTCAAAGGAGAATGGGATCAACATCTCCCACTTGTTGAGTTCTCATAAAACAATAGTTTCCACTCAATAATCCAAATGGATCCTTATGAAGACATGTATGGAAATAGGTGAAAAACATAAAAATGTTGGGATAAAGATGGGGAGAGAAAACTCCTAGGTCCAGAAATGGTCGAAGAAATGGTGGAGAAGGTTAAGACCATCCAGTAGCACATTAAAGATGCTCAGAGTTGACAAAAGAGCTATGTTGATAATCATTGATGAGACCTATATTTTGATGTCAGAGACATGGTATTCCTCCACATATCACCATGTAATAGGGTTATAAGATTTGGGAAGAATGTAAAGCTTAGTTCAAGGTACATCGGCCCTTTTGAGATCCTTGATCGCATTGGAGCAGTGTCTTATTGACTAGCACTCCCACCGAACATGTCTCTAGTAAATGATGTGTTCCATGTATCACTCTTGAGGAAGTACATACCTGACCCATTGCATGTACTCAATCTAGAGGTGGTACCTTTGGAGAATGACCTCTCCTATAAAGAGAAGTCGGTGAATATATTAGATCGTAGAGAAAAAATTTCTACAAAATAATAAAATTCACATCATCAAGGTGTTGTGGTGAAACAACAAGTTTGAAGAAGTAATGTTGGAATCGAAGAAAGTGATGAAGCAGAGTTACCCGCATCTATTTTAGTGTGGGGAAACTAAATTTCAAGGGAAATATTTCTTAATGGGGTATGATTGTAATGACCCAAAATTTTATTAATGTAAATTCCACTTGATCTAATTAAATGTCTTATTATGTAAAAAGGTTATATAACATATTCACTTATTTGGATTTATTTTTTCAGAATTAAAAATACCGTTAATAGTTGTAAATTTTTCTAATATAGCTATTAAACAGTGATCACATGATTTGTATAAAAATTGGGCTTTAACAAATCCAATTTACTCAGACAAAGGAAGTGATTTCCTCATCCAGTAGAATTTCTCCATAACAAATCCCATTTTTTAGAGCTTGGAAAGGATGTGGCGTCATTGGGATTCACTCTTGACCAATCCCAAGTCGAGCTTTAACACATTAATCTCGAGTGGAACCACCTACGGGAGATGTGGAAGTTAATAGAGATTACCACCCGAGCGATGTTATCTAAGCCACCCCAAGAGTCTGTCACCATTACACACGTTACCCTTCAGTCGTATATGGGTGTTATAAGGGGTTATGTAATGAGCCTCTAATACTATGATTATGTACATTATTTTTATATAGAGAATATACTTTCATTTTATTATTATTACATTGTAAATAGTTTTTTAAAGAAAACAGATCATTTTAATTTAATTAAGAAATATATTTTGATTAATTAATGGATTTTTGAATTGAATAATATTTTAATTAAATATTATTACTAAATTAATTTTTATATAATATAAATGACCATATAATTATTGTGAATATGATTGTGATTTTTATTAAGGTTTGAAAGCTGTTTTTTTCAAGACCCAGAAATTTTCGATAAATGTCGGTTTTTATTTTAAAAATAAAAATTCACATATTTAGAAAATTATTTAGATAAAATGAATATAATTTTTTTAATCAAGATGTCGAAATTATCCAATGACTCTTTTAAAATTTCCTGAGACAGTCAGTTTTTTGGGTAAAAATTAAATACTGTTTAAATATAAAATGTGTTTTATGACATCATAATGACCCAATAGTGATGTAATAAAATAATATAAACATTATGTTCAGAAAATATATGTCTTACCATTAAGATAATGTGGTTTTAGGTTTTTTTTATTTATTTTACAATGATTTAGTGGACCCTTCAAGACTTCTAAAATATTTTAACTTTTAAAATTGATTTCCTTGAGAGTTTGACTCACCTCCATATAAGAAACCCTATTATTTTAATAATTTCGTCCAAGGGCCCTATAAAATAATTTTTTCCACTACCATTTGGAAAAAACTATGGGAAAACCATGGGTTGGTTTGTGGTTCTTATTTGTTTAATGTGTGGTGTCCCAAACCAAAATAATAAATAATTCCTTCTCCTTTCCTATATAAACCCACACAAGATCCCACTTCATCTTCACTCAATGCATTTAAAGCTTGCCCAACCCATGAAATATTCTATATATAATCCTGCCAAGACACCCCAAGCTCACAAGAAGCCTCTATCAAAACCCTCCCAAGCCTTTGGGTTACACTTCCAAGTAAGGGATTCCTTCCTTTCTCATTTTATCTAAGTTTCTTAATATTGTTATCCCCTTTTATTTTCAATTATAAATATTGAGGTATGATTTCTAACCTCCCATATACTATACTATTTATGTTTTAATAATTATATACACCTTTATCTCTCATCTATGCCTTCCATGTATACCCGTTACCATGCCGAAATTCTGTAAGAAATTTCTCTCTCCTCATTTACATTTAAGTAATTCTTTTGTATTATGAATCTAAATTCCATTAATTATGTTGGAAAATGTATCTATATGACCCCATTAATTTCCATTTAATTTAAATATGATGATACATCCCTTTATCTATCATCAACCATTTTTATGAAGTCTTATGTCACGTCGTTCTACTGCCGAAATTGCACCACAATTTTTCAAGCCAAAATCATTATGTGGTGAATACCATGCCCATATCTCTATCAAGGGTATTCACATTTATTAAAATTTACTTATTGATAGAATAGTTTCATGTATTAATTCTACATTATTTTATCGTGGAATAAATTATGATGTTTAATGAATCCATGTTGTATGATCTTGTAACACACTTTTTCATAAAATGAAATGTTTAAGAAGGGTGTGCCCTGATAGTGCTCCAATGCATTGGGTAAAGATTAGTGTCATGATACGTCAAGTGAAATGAGGATTTACTCATTATAATTCAATTGAAATGAGTATTTACTCATGCTAATTCATGTGAAAAATGATATTACACATGCTCCATGTGCAATGAGCCTTGGGTCATGTTAATACCATGATAAGTGTTGTTGACACATTTCCATGTTATGATAATCATGATATATCATTACTTTATGTTCATGTTTATCTTATGCTAAATTTAAATTCCAATTTCATAACATGTATTTTACACTTCATTTTATACCGTGTTTGCTCCCTTACTGGGCTTTATAGATCACCCTTTTCTTATGCATGTCCTCAGGTTATCCCATGCAATGTTAAGTACGAAGGAATGTTGTGGTCATGTAAAGAAAGTTTTCAATAAATATGTTGTGTTTTATGTTTTAAGTTATTATTTAACATTACTAAGCCCCAAATACACTAGACCTATTGATCTTTCATTTTGTATCAAGTGATTAGTTTATGTAATAAATCATGTTTAAGTATGTAATAAAGAGTAGGATTGCTATATTTAGTGTCTTAAAAAATAGGAAAAAATACCTAAAAACATTAACAATCTTCCAATACACTTTAAAGAATGATTCATAGGTTTTTACAAATTTACTTTTACTACATATAATATCCTTGGGACATACATCAAATAAATGGGTGAGCATTAATCCCAACAATGGAATATACAAAGGAGATAATTATCATGTGAACAAGAGGTATATCAATAAGACATGATCATTTGAACGTGAATCATATCATAAAATAAATAACATGAATCAAAACATTTAAATGTGATTATAGTATAAAAATTAGTCATTCATAAGCATATCACCAAGGTTTAAATCCAGGATGTCATAAATCATAATTACCAACGTTATTCACCAAGGTATCATAAAACATGTCATATATAGAGATTAATTATTTTACCAATGCATTATAGATCTTTCATGGTTCAGCCTTCATATTTATTAATTCATTTGATCCATGTTGACCATAAATATCATTTCACAATAACCTGAGAAAAATAAATAATGGGTTTCATATAAAATCATTGAGTATATAAGTGGTTAAAGTCACGAACATTACATAATTTATAACCCATGAAAAGGGAATTTGGTTTTAATGCCTGTAAACCCCTGAATAAATAAATTATATTTAAATCTATATGAATACACACTAAAGATTATGTTGTTTCGTTATTCATAATATTGGAATTTATTATAAAAAAATATAGATTCAAGAAAATAATTCTACAACATGATGGTATACAACTTGGATTAAAGGAAAGGAATAATTAGAGGTAATGAAGGTATACCATTGGTAATAGAATATGTTTTATGTAATGGTAATATAAAATGTGCATGAAAATAAATAATCTTTTATTTTAATAAAACTCATAAAAAAGAGGAACTTGAATGAAAATAAAGAAGAGGATAATTCCCTTACCTTGAATATTTTCTTCGTAAAATTTGAGGGTGGAACCTTAATACCTTGAGGGAGCCTTGGAGTGAATATTTGGGAAGTTAAATTACTATAAAATTTTGGATTATGAATTTTTAGTGGTGATTAAAGAGTAATGGGAGGTATTTATACTTAAGGATGGGTGGGTTTTAAATGATTAAATACTATTTATTTTATTATATAATCTAACCACATGTGGGTGAAATCAATTACAATCAATTTTCAGAAATATTAATGAGTGATAGAGTTTTTTGGAAATTCAATAACTTCCAAAACCAAAATATTCCTTCCAAAAACCGAATTAATGCATAGAATCAAAAAAAATATTTCAAAACTATAATTTTTTGATCAAAAACGTAAAGTATAACTTTCTAAATTAAAATTAATATTTATATATAAATTTTAATACTTATTAAATTTAATTTTTTTGACATAAATTTTTCAAAAAAAATTAATCATGATGACATAATAGTGATGTCATAAAATCATAGTGCTTGTAAAGTAGTGATTTTCTCTTTTTTGTTAAAAAAATAAACTTTATTATGAAATTCCTAAAAAACCCTAAGATAATTTTTACATACTGAGTCCAAAAATAAAATTTATTTCACCAAAATAATACCCTATGTATGAGAATTTTAAATTTTAAATACATCATTATTTTAATGAAAATAAACAATTTAATAGAAAAATAAGCATTATGGACCATTGTAAAAATTACTTAGGGATTCATTAAAATATATTATGATTTAAAAATAATTTTGAAAGATTATTTCATGAAATACATTTTATTTAAAACTTCTATATAAAATATAATTTTAATAAAATATTTTTATAGTCTATAAAGATAATAAAATTTTTATTATATCAATAAATAATTTTGATGATTGTTTAAATATGTCTACATAACCAACAATAATAAATTCCAACAATTAAATGGAATAATGATATTAATCAATAGTATTATCCCACAAACAAAAGACAAAATGGTCATGTTTCTCTATAAATACACTATCATTATTACATTTCATTATTCACTTCGATTATAATCAAGGTTCAATATCATTCCCAAAATGAATATTGTATTACTAAAAAAGTGTTACTCTATCATAGTTATGTTCATGAGTGAGATTGCTCTAGAGGATTGAAGCAGCCCATGTTTTTATATTTCACATAATTTATCCTCCATTTTTCTTCCCGTTATAATATTTAGTATGTTATTGGGTGTTTTTTAGACTGAATGTTACCTTCTTAATTAATTAAATAGAGTTTTATTGGCTTCTAGTATGTGTTTCTTTTCCATTTATTGTTCCTAGTTTTACCTGTTCATATGAACACAAGATGATAAAAGTTCTTATGAAAATTAAAATTCCTTATATGTTCTTATATTTTGAACCATAATAAAATTTTATTGAGAGGTAAGAGATACATTATTAAAAGAAGAAAATTTTTAGAGTCATTACATTCTTCCTAAAAAAATTTGTATAAATTAATAATCATGTTAATATAGTAACTAATGTAATTCTTACATTTAAATTTACCATCATACCCCAAACTCATTTATGATATTAAGTTTGATTCACTTTTTCATTTTTATTGGTATAATCTTTCAGGTAATATTGACTTTAATTTATCATGATAACAAAATTTAACAATTTAAATACTTCTTTATCATCACATATCCGAAACTCTTTAAGGATATTGAGGGGAAAACAATTTGATAGTGATATCCACTTTCTAAATGGTAACTATTTTTAACACTTTACATTTTTATTTACCATCACATATCCAAAACTCTTTTAGGATGTAAGTGAAAATAAATTAAGTTTAGATCAATTTTATCCTTTATTTGTTAATTTTGAACAACTCTAAGCCCAAAAATACTCCAACTAACCTATTATATAATAAATTTTTCTGAATATCATTAATTTTCTTTTAGTATGAATATTTAACAAATAAACTATTTTTCCCTTATCATATATGGTGTTTTATTTTATTTTTGGAAAATTTTCATTTATAACAAGAATTTATTAAAATATACCACTAATGGATGGAAGAATTTATTAAAATATCTGAAACCCCTTTAGGATATTGAGTGAAAAACAATTTGATAGTGATATCCACTTTAAAAATGGTAACTAATTTTAACACTTTACATTTTTATTTACCATCACATATCCTAAACTCTTTTAGAATATAAGTGAAAATAAATTAATTTTAGATAAATTTTATCCTTTATTTATTAATTTTGAAAAACTATAATCCCAAAAATACTCCAACTAACCTATTATATAATAAATTTTTCTGAATATCATTTATTTTATTTTATTATGAATATTTAACAAATAAACTATTTTTCCCTTATCATATATGGTGTTTTATTTTTTTGGAAAATTTTTATTTAAAACAAGAATTTAATAAAATATACCACTGATGGATGGAAGAAACACATTCTCACATATTTAAAAAAATATTTATATAAACAACTTTATCCTAGATAAATACTTTTATCCAAATATTATACTCAAAACATGTTATAGAATCATGGTGAATCATAAACCATGTGAATTCAATAAATCAGCTCATGTTTTTCATAACAACTCATTGTTAGAAAATAGTTTCTCCTATCATATAGGAGAAATGAGATAAGGATATTAAACTTTAACTATGATTCATATGATCATGAAACTATCCCATATATTCAAATGTAACAAATATTTTCTTCATCAATTTAAACTACAATATTAAACAATTATTCATTAGTTTTGAACTCATGCATATTTAAAAAACTTTTAAAATATACATTCAGAATCACATACCCTTAAAATTAAAGAATTAACTTCCAAAACATCTATAACTGACATATAAATTTGATGGAGTTTCAAAATATCCTTCGAGTATATCTTGGATAATCCAATTATATTGAATTATAACTTTTCCTGAAAACCCTAGGTTTCAATGACCTTGATTAGATTCTTGAATAAACATTGCTTACATTTTTAACTATAATTTCTTCTTCTAGTCTAAACTTTTACCCACATGTAATGTTTGTATAGTACTAGAATCCAGACATCATATACCCATTATATCCATTCTAAACACTTTGTAAATATCGATAAATATTTCTTTGAATTTAATCTCATTGTTGAAATATTTCCATAAATTCTAATAGAATAAATTCCTTAACTAGAACAATACATTTTATGTCTCCCATATGTCATTTTATAGAATTAAACAAATCATAAATATGTGTGTCAAAAAAACCATATCTCATTTTATTTAACAAGAAAACTTATAATACTCTTCATATGAGAAAAATGTGATAATACACATCTTATGACATATTAATCCAATTGTAAAGCATCCAAGTTATAAATGTAGTAAAACTGTTTCTCGGTTTATTGAAATAAACCTTTTATCTCTAATTATTTCTCAACTTACATCCTTCTATTTATTTACATCACATTGTAAATAATATATTTAATATAATATATATGTTAGAACAATAAAACTGAATCCTATAACAATTAAATTTTTAATGAAACCTTTATTCTCATTAATTCATTTAGAATATTTGATCATATTTAATATCATTAGATGTACCTAATTATATTGATAGGTTATTAAGATTCCTTTGGTCATTTTTCACCTAATTCATTTGAAACCTTACATTAATCACTTTATTCTTCCATAATAATCTCAATTAACTTGTTAAAAATTTCAACACTTGGTTACTAAGGAAGGAATTGTTCTAAAAATCAAACTTTGATTGCCAATATTGATTAATAACTTTTCTTAAGTTACCAGTTTTAAGAGTAACCTACATTAAGATTATATTTACATTGATTAATTAGGAATTATAGCATAAACATGATGATGATATTTCTCTATAACTAAATCTTTTATCAGGTGATAATCACATAGTATTGACCATTTAATAATTAATTTTAATTATATGATCTCCCATTAAAATTATGTCTTCTTTTGAAAAACACATCATATCTATTAGCGATCCAAGATTCATAATTCATTATGCAATGTGTTCTCTTTAGAGTTCCTCTCACCACATAATTATTTATATAGGTAATCATCCTTATCATATCATATATTATTATTAGCTATCTAAGAATAAAACCCTTTTCCAATATATCATATGTATATACTCATCTTTATTCATCTATTATCATTATTAAGTGTTTCCTAACTAAGTGTAACCTAAATAAAAATTCAAAAATAGATTAAAAAAGATATCCTAGGTGAACCCTACTTTAGAATAACCTATCCAAGTGTGATTTATTACCACATTACATGCTTACCTTACACCAGATAGTTTATGGGCACCCTACATTGGTAGAATCTACTCAATTTAACGATCGAGGTCTTAAAAAGTTCCAGTTTGGGAGGAATCTCACACTTAGTGTTTGAAGGGGATTTTAATCTCACCATATTATCTCATTTTATTTCATTTCACATATGAATAATTTTAGTAATTTAGTTTGGAATATTATTCCCTCCACTAAATCAATATTTCCAAACTATACTAATATGTATCTCTTTACAAAGACTAATAGTTTTTGTTACTCTCCCAAAATTAAAAATTCAAGTATATTCATAAATATCTAAATGCGTCATATTCATAAGGTACATGAACTATTCATGTAAATTAATATATTTATTCACATGATTAATCATAAAGTGACATATAAGCAACCACATTCACCAACCTAGACACAGAATAAGCCACTGGGTAGGTAGGTATTTCGGCTCCAAGTCCCTCTACTCGGGGATACTTTACCCAAGATAGAATCAGATTGATTATAACTCTAAAACCTAATATTCAAAAACTATATTAAATAGATAAATTCAAGTTCATAACTTTAGTTACAAACTAATCCCATAGTAGATGAAAAACTAAATTCATTATAGAATCATTCCTATTATGTAATGAAAGGCTTTATCCTAGATTTGGTTTAACATTTTAAACTAAATTATACATAATATTTACATTTATTAAAAAATTTATTAAATATTAAAAAATTAGAGAAATAACCATTAAATAAATAAACAATTCAATTATTTAAACATGATTTTAAACATTTATGAACAATTCATAAATCAAATTAAATTATAAACCATTTTATAATTTCTAACTTTAACATTATGAACCATTCCTGATTTTTAATAAAAACATTTTATATTCATTTAAATATGAAAATTTTCATATTTATCATTATATGGAATTTATATTTTTTATATATTATATTTTATTAATTATAAATAATTTATAATTCAATTTCAATTATGTAAACATTTTGCATAATCAAATAACATTCATTTAATCAATATTTAAACCTTGATCATATCAAGTATCAAAACATTTTTTATGTTTCTTAAATAATATCTAAATAAGGTAGCCTTTAATTTTGAATATTTAAAAATGATTAATTATGAACAATTCATAATTTAAATATAAAAATTTTATATTTTGACCTTATTCCAGAACTTGTAACACTTTATAAATTGTTTCTTATCATTTATAAATAAACACATTTATTTCAATATCATATATTATTCCATATAATTTGTTAAAATTTATTTAAAATATTCAAATTTAAAATTGGGGAATAAAATGTTTCAAAAAAGTTTATTTAATTAATAACAAAACATTTATAATTAGTTAATTTATAAACATTTTATAAATTTAAATATCTCAAAATACATTTTATAATGATTTATAAACATTTTATAAATAATTAATATCATTTTATATGTTAAAATTAATTTTTAACAATATTTTTGTTTACCCTTTTGTAGGAACATAATTCTATGTAATGGTAACCTCCTTCTACCCTTACACAAACACTCTATGTAAGGGTAAAGTTGTTCTTAATCCCTCACATGAGGGTAGAATTCCATTACACTTACATAATACTTCTACATAAAGGAATTATTCCATCTACCCTTATGTATATTTTCTATATAAGGGTATGTTTTTGTGACCCTTACTTTTTTGTAATGGTATAGATAATATTACTCTTACATGAACACTTCTCATATGGGTAAGGTTTAATTTAACATTATGTTCTCTTCGGGCACCACTTCTTAAGGAAACAACATTGGTTACCTTTATGTAATCATGACTTGAATAAGATTAAGTGACCACTTACCTTTATAAAAACATTTAAAAATCATTATTACCCTTACATAGTGCTGAGAAATCCCATTGGGTATATGTAAAATCATTTCTCATTTATACAGAAATGAAAAAATTTAGCTACCCTTATGTATCACCTTTATGTAAGCTCTTGTGTAAATGTAAGTTACAACATTCCTATATAAAACCTTAGTAAATCCTAATTATCCCTTATGTGAACCCCATCACATAAAGTTAAGAAGCAGGTTACATTTATGTGACCACTTGTGTATTGATAACATTTTAGTTACCCCTTTGAAACTGATTTGTGTAAGGGTAATCACCTAGTTTATTTTACATTTCCCATCAATGTGAGGATAATCCATTTTAAAACCTAAATATATAGAAAAAACACATATCTTTTTCAATTTTTTTCTTTATTTCATAGTAATGTTTATTAAAGTTCATAAGCATTTCTCTAATACCGCATAATGGTTTTGTTATATTCTAATAACATTTATCATAATTAGAGAAAATTATTTTATAACCTTACCTGAGGATATTCATATAATATAATCTGAAATCAATGCATAAAATATTGAAATAAAGAACAAATAAATTGGCATACCTTACATAGAAGAAGCCACTGCATCATCATTAACTTCATATGAGTGATAAATATCACTAAAGTGGTAATCATAATGATACCACCTCTACGGTGTATCCACAAGCTAATATGAATCATTAGACATTCAAGCAGGGTCTATCTTCTCTCCAATGTATGATAGTACCTTGAAGGAAAAGGAGGAATAAATAATATAGTGATGAGTTTTAGAAAGTGTTTGGTCGATCCTCAAGAAAGAAAACATAATTTCATCACATGATGGTTGGTAATATAGGATTTTTAATACATTCCTCAATAGTGTGTATTTATTCATGAGATATAATGAATAAATACTTCAGCCTATATATAAATTCATCACAAGAATGATTCGCCACCCATATGTTTCATCTATTGAAATGATATAATAGATGATTGGTTTAAATGAGTATTAATTAATTATAAATTAACAAAAATTAATATTCAAATTTTCATTTGATCAAAGTTAGTGGCATTCATGAAATCATATTTCATGAATGAATTTTGATATTCCATGAACAGAATATAACCATGCATCACATATAGGTAATAGATTTAGGGCATATCTTTTTCAAATTTCACTTTATGATTATGTGGAAATCCTGTTAATTCCTCAATAAATACATCAATATAATTTTACAAAATAGATATAACCATTATTCGTAGGATATCCTTCTCATTAATTTAATTTTTTCTTTATGAAAATTATTAATGAAAAAAATTGTCCTTTAATGACCCTACACATCACCTTAAATGAATTTTCACAATTCTTGAAGGGATTTTTAAATCCCCAAGAGTTATAAACTAGTTCAAGGGTATACAAAATGTGAAATTGGAAAATATTTCACCCATGTATAAACAAATTAAGAAATATCAAAAATTACAGATAATATAGCATGACCTATCCTAACAATGAACATTCATTAATATAAAATAAGTAATTGTAAATAAATAATAGAGATAAAAAATATAATAATAAAATATACATCCATCTAAAAATACTCAACTGGGTAACCAAAGAAATGTACAGTGTAATCAGGTACAAAATAAAAAATATATAAAATAAAGTATGAGAAATTAGCGGATATGACATACAAAAATTAAAACAGAACCTGAGAGGCTCCAAAAAAAACCTCCACACTACCTATGGTCACTCACCATTACCCAAATTATTTATCTGTTGACTTATACAAGAGGATCAATAAATGAGACCAAGGACTAGAAACCTGAGAGAAAACATAAGAGATATATATACACACACGCACCTATGTATATATAAGGTGTGGTTTAAACATATCTAGTAGGATTTGAAAAAAAAATAGTCTATATAGTTACCTTCATATTACATTCATTAAATTATATTTTAAATATAATTTTATAAAAAAGGGTTTTTTCATGTGATCATGAAAAAGAAAAAAAGTATCACGGTTTTTCTCTTTCTTTCCAAAATGCAATTAAAATTCTTTAAGAACAAATGAGGATCATTATTATTAAAAATATCATTTTAAACATAATAAATATACGAAAAATTACTTTAATATTACATTTAAAACAACGAAAATAAGAATTTTAAATTTTAAAAAAATATTCCATTTTTCTGAAAACATTTCCCCATTTTCTTTTACAATAAAACATAAAATTTATTTTAAAAAACCGCATTGTGTATACCATTTATGAATATATTTGAATGTGGGCAAAAAACACATTCAAAATAAGGAATAAACACAATAGGTACCAAGATATTAATGGAGAAAAATAAAACAAACCACTACCAAACAATGGTACCATGTGACCAAATCAATGGAATGGGGTTAAAAATGATGTATATGTATCATTATCTATTAAATTATCCTTGATAGATTATCAAAATCATTATAAACTCACTAGGATCTAACATGAATGATATTGTACATGGTTTCCATAGATAACTCTCTCTATTTACCCCTTATGGGAAACCAAAACATCCCTCTTAGCACCATTTCAATTCATCAAGTACAAAATAAATCCCCATGAGGGTGAGTTTCCTAGGTAAATAGATAGAATATGTACATTAATCCAGTGTAACAAACATCCATAATTTATACTTAGTCACTTAGGGTTCCCAAGATATTAATAAGTTCATGTGAGAAAAATAAATGAATCACATTCTCATCACATAAATTAAAATTAAAATCAAACGATCTATACCTAATCTCACAACCAACAACACCTAAAGAAACATCACATTTTACATCCATGTAAAATATTCAATAATTAACATCCCCCTCACCCCAAACTCAAAATAGTTAACGATAATAACATAAAAAAAGAGAAAAAACAATTAAGGTAATTAAAATTCAAATAAAATATTTTTAAAAATGTTTCAAACAAGACAAAAAAAATATTCTTGGAATTCCAAGCCACTTTATCCAATTTTAAAACCATTAAATGAAAGAGTATTTTTAAATTAGATAGTGTCAAACACTAATTTAAAATCACAAATTTTCTCTTTTAAATCGCTTGAAACACCAAAGGAATAATATGTCTCAAAATTATTGGATATGGTCTGACACACCACTTTTTAAAATAGATTCCCTTAAACACCAAATATTTAATTTTAAAATAAAACAGGTTTCAAACACCCCTTCAAAACACTTAAATTATATTAATAGTCCCATGGGTATATTTATGAAAAAATGTAATGCAGTAAGTCTATAAAAAGTATGGGAACCATTTGAAAGCTATAACTTCCTGGACCTTGATGCCATTGAACAGTGCCCCAAGCCTATTTGGCCACATGGATTCAAGCGCATCTCCCTGAATTCCAAAGGATTCCAACTAGCAGTGCAGGCCTAAGGTGTGTCTATGGGGAGACTATAACATTTTTTCAGAGTGTAACACAGTATAATATCATATAGATCAATAGTTGAAGCATAATAATAACTGAATGAGCAGTAAACATCTAAATGATAGATATATATAAAAAATATATAATCAATCTCATATACAAAGATTATCATGTCATTATCTACAAATAATCCAAAATAGGTATACATGCATCGCATTAGTACATGTATGAAAATATAAAAAAATAAAAAATAAATTGTCCCATATTTCATCTCAATCCTCAACTCATTAATATGCAGTCATGCTCCTAATTATTTTACAAATCTAAGCATAGAACTATGGGTGCTTTCCCCAGCCCCTATCTACATCCATAAAGTTTTTATACGTACCCAATAGCAGCCCAAACAGGATCTGAGATATAATATCACTAATTCACCACCCAATGTTTCTATAAAAAGTCCTATTTGTGAAATAAAATCTAAATAATAGTTTATAGTATAATAGGTATGAAAATACTAAAATTAAAGTGCCCATAGAAAAATTAAACAAACATGTGGTCATGTACTTCCATACATGGCTCCCTACAAAACAAGTGTTAAGACCCTACCACAAGGTATCTAATAAGAAAAATTAAGTAAAAACCATGTTCGTGTTGTATACCTTGTATATCATATCCATCATGGCCACACCTAACAATAGAAAGTGTCACAATTTACCATAGATAATCCATATAATCATAAGTGTCACGTTTGACATGATCCTACCATATAATCATAACTGTCCGACCCCATGGGGTCGGATCCAAGGAATGTAAGACCAAGGAATCGTTATCAAGTCCCATGATAATCTTGATGGAAACATAGTAATGGAATAAGTGGAGTCCAAGGATCATGTCAATAGATAATTTCAAATACGAGTCCAGAAATCCGGATCCAGGGGGTAGGAATCCAACGGAATCAAGATCCAAGAAATATATAGGTTCAGGGTATCTTCTAATATAATGTCAAGACCCTTGGGTGAAACATCCATGGAATATAAATGGAATCAAGATTCAGGGTATACCAAATAAATTATGCACTACCATTTCAATTCACATCCCATCCCATTCATCAATTCGCAATAATTAAAGTTCCATGAGTATACCCACTCATATAAAATTCCATATAAACCATTAAATAAAAACCATCTACTTGTAAATGAGGAAATATATGTCTCTTAACAATAGATTCAATTCAATTCATTTCATTATGGGCTTCCTCTAACTAGTAAAGAACAACACTCACTCCATGGGTGGTATAACAAAGGTAAAATATCAAAGGCTTACCTTACAATTGACCTTGGTTGGGGAAGAATTCTCTAAAAAGTATCAAATAACTAGTGGTCATCCCAAATGGGTTCCATTACATTCATTTTAATTATTCAACTCATTTTGGGCCCACTCCAAAAATTATGGTGGGCGGTGTAATATAAACTAGCTCAATAAATCATTAAACCACTTAGGAAAATTATATACCACCTATCATAGGTCAGTGGTAGAGTGATCATCCATTATCATCTCTTAATTGGACTTAGATTGGGAGAAAACAAAGAATGTATGAAAACCCAGAAAAATGGCATATTATATTGCACTTAAATAGCACAACTGATACCAAGAAAAATGAAAAACAGAACAAAAGGAATGAAGTACTCACCATCATGAATCCAATGAGACCAACAGAATCCAATTCTGATTATAGATCAAGAAATGGGACCAAAGACTATGTTTTGGGATTCAAGAGGATATTTGACGCTTGAGATTTTGTCTATGGGAGGAGAAGGAAAAAATAAATTAGGTTATAACATATTTTAAGGAATACTGGTCAACTTCCCTCAATCACTAGGCTGCACGGTTGGCCAAACTGTGCACCAATCATGCACCCTCTACTATGCCAAATGGTAACCCACATGGTCACTACACAGGATTTGACTAACCATTCAAAAACCATTCATTTTTTATCAAATAAAAATTACAGGTGCCCTGTATAGATGTGAGCCTCTATCTACATGGTTTCCTCAAACCATAGGGACTCTTAAAGCCCATTTTCTAGCTTCACACAGTTTCATCAAACCTTATGGCTTGGGTCTCAAGGTTACACATAACCGTGTGACCTAGATATTTTTCTACAAGAGTTGGGTTCCAGCTCCAAACAAGCCTCAAACGCCCCTGATACCCCCATTACCTCTAAGGGTATTCACATTAGGTCATAATTAATAATTTAAACCTAAATTAAAGAGATTTTTACCTCATAGGAAAACTTGATATCTTATAATCTTCCCCCTTAAAGAAATTCCCTCCAGATTACCCTCTCAAGGGTGGTCAAGATTCATCTAAGAATAACTTTGACCACTGAGGATGTACTTTATCATCCCAATCTCAAGTCTCATCCTATAAATGGTCATGTTTCCATAGCATCCATACTAGAGTAACTGATTAGCCTATAAAAACCTTCATTCTCTTATCAATGATATGAATATAATGATCCTCATAGGACGTCCCTACCTCTAACTCCACCTCCTTGGGCTGTAGAATGTGATATGGGGCTGATTGATAACATCACAGCTAAGATACATAAAATATGCCATGTATGGATCATTAACATGAAGGTAACTACAACCTATAGGCTACCATCATGAATCTTTATTCTAATGGACAAACATATCACTATAAAAGCTTACCATATCTTCTAATATATATTTATCCCGTCCTTGGTGAGATATATAAAAAATTCATAATCCCTAACCTTGAACTCTATAGGTCATCTGCGGTGATCGGTATAATATTTCTTTCTAGACTACGTAGTATCCATCCACTTCCTAATCAACTAGACATGCTCATAAGTTTCTTTCATGAGACTTGGTCCCAAAAAAGTTTCCCCACCTACCTCTAGCTAGCATAAGGGTGATCGCCGAGGCCTTTTATATAAATCCTGATAATTTTTCATCTTTATAGTCACCTAATAACTATTATTAGTGGTGAAATCATTTGGGGGTATATTCCTCTCCTAAGATCCCAGAAAATCCAGTATGAATGCTTGTATAATATCCTAAAGCACCTATATCATATGCTATGATTTTCTATCTTTCTGAGGGTGATATTTCGTTCTCATAATCACCTATTTACCCCACTCCCTCGGCAAACTCTTACATAAACAATATGTAAACCAGGTCTCCCTATCTGAAATGAGAGTGTGAGGGGTCCCATGAAGTCATGCTATATCATGGATATAAAACCTTCCAAGCTCATCTATACTAATGTTCTCCTTGACTAGGAAGGAATTTTAAACCTTCATGAGCCGGTCCACAATAACCCAAATATCATCATTGCGCTGAGGTGACCTCGACAAACTGATCAATAAATCCCTTGCGATGTCATCCCACTTCCACTCAATAATGATTAACTACTATAAAATTTGAGCTGGTCACCAATGTTCTTTCATCACTTGCTGACATATGGAACGCCTCTTAACAAAACCAGTTACCTCACATTTTATCCCCGGCCACCATTACTGAAATCATAAGTCACGATACATCTGTGTAACACTAGGATTAACTTCTCAAACTGAGTCATGAAAGTCTTGCATAATATCTTCATGTATGTCCATTGGAACCCATATGCATCCATGGAAATGTAGGATCTCACCCTCACCTACATTCTAACTAGGATTTGGGTCCTTACCTATCACACTCTCTCATAGGACTAGGCCCTCATAATATGATAATTGACTCATCCTAACTCTATCTAGTAGGGTAGAGGCCATAGCTAATCATGTAATAAAAGTATTACCCTAACTTTCCTACACCTCAAAGTTCTTTTCAAACAATAGATCCATAAGTTGTCACTTGTTACTGGCCTCCTAAACTATCTATATCTGAGTCCTCTTGCTCATTGTATCAACCACTATATTTCCCTTTTCTATATATATAGGTAAGCTTGTAGTAAAAAATACTCTAGGTACTCAACCCACCTTTGCTACCTCACATTAATATCATGTTATGTAAATATATACTTGAGTATTGTGTGGTCTATGTACACCCAAAAATGGTCTCCTAGTGAGTAATGTCTCCAATGGTGTAAATTATGAACAACTATAGCTAACTAGAGATATCACATTGGGTATTTACTCTTGTGTGGCCTTAGTTATCGATACCCTTATGCCATGACTCTATCACCCTACATCAGCACTACTCCTATCCAGATACCTGAGGCATCACAATACATAGTATATCTTCTGACCTACTTCGGAATAATTAGGATCGGTGGTGAAGTCAATCTCCCTTTCAGCTTCTAAAAGGTTGCCTCACATATATTTGTCCGTAAAAACTTCACACCCATCTTAGTCAAGCCCATAAATTGTGATACTAAGTTTGATAATTCCTATATGAAATTATAATAGTATCCAACTATCCCTAAGAAACTCTCAAAGATAAGTATATTCTTCATCTTCTCCTAGGGAACTACAGCTCTCGCCTTTTCTATGTCAACTGATACTCTTGTCTCTGAGATAATTTGACCTAAGAAGTTAATATTATCTATCCATAAGCACATTTTTGTAATCTTAGTATATAACTGATTCCCCCTTAGTCTATAAAAAATTATATTAATATTTTTTCATGGTCGATCCAATTATGAGAATACACCAAGATATCATCCAAGAAACCCACCACAAACTAATCTAGGTAAGGATGGAAAACTTGGTTCATCAGCTTCATGAAAACCACTAGCGTGTACATGAGAATGAAAGGAATAACAAGATACTTTTTATTGAACATACCTACTATAAAAATATGAATGAGGTATGTATATCGATCAAACATGAACCTGATGACATTTGGATCTCAAATTAATTTTCGACAACACCCGAGCTCCTTGGAGATGATCAAATAACTCATCTATCCATGGAAAGGGTATCGGTTCATAACAGTTAGCTTGTCCAATTTTTTATAATCCATGCATAGACAAAGGCTACCATCCTCCTTTTTCACAAAAAGAAATGTGAACCCCACATAGAATTATCGGTTATATAAAGCCATTTTCCTCCAAATCCTCTAACTGCCTCTTGAGCTCCTAGAACTCTGATGTATCCATCTTATAAGTAGGAATGGATACTTATGTAGCTCTTGGTACTATCTTGATGGAGAACTAAACCTTTATATCATGAGGTAAACAAAAAAATTATTCCAGAAAAACATCCCTAAAATGATCAACCATTGGAGAGAAATCTTCCAAACGCACTCCCTGATCATCTAGATACAAACTAGAAATTTTGGATACCATCCTTCCCAACCCATGATTTTATGGTCTATCATGGGTTTTATGGTCATCCCATTCACTCTTTTGAATAAAAACATCACCCTCTGGTGATGTGAATTCCACCCTTTGATGATAGTAGTGAACATAGTCTTGATAATATACTAGCCAGTCCATCCTGTGTATAATGTCAAACTCTGTCATCTTGAGGAAAAAAATTATTACAGATTAAGTTAAAGTCAATAATATCAAGGGGAACTCCATTAACTAACATACATACTACATTCTAATCCCCAAAAGAGTGTCTAGTGTGATAACTCCCTTAGAAAACTGAATTATGAGACCAAGGCTCTCTATAAAAGTTATAGATATGAAACTATTCAATGGACCTCTATCAAAAAAAAGATACAAGAGTACAAGATACTAATATCATACCTCTCATCATAGACATTCCTGGTCCCTACTCTTTATGGGTAGGTTGCACAGAATATATTTGGATTGAACCACAGTCCTATCACACAACCTTACTACCTAGAGTAGGCCCACTATGTTTTCTTGGTGAAACTGGTGTCTGGGTACATCATCCATCACCACCACCACCTCAACCTGATCGACCGTTACTACTCTAGCTCCCTCTTGATGTGGAGATGTGAAAATTTCTCTTAAACCTGGTGTCAGAGATGACCATATTTCAATAGATGCTGGAAAAAAGGTCATATATAAATTTTTCACACCACTCATCCTACCATAATCTTGGCACTCTATTGGGTCATGATCATACTAATTTCTCATTCAAACTCATTTTACACACTAATTACATAAAACTAAGCTTCCGTTACTCACAGCCTAGTTGGTACTCATCTCATGGGAACCTCAAAATGGAACTTCATACCTAAATACACTAAACCACTTGGTCGAGAGACTACGCTACTCTGCTCTGTTCCCCCCAACTTCCCTTAGGTTACACTCTAAAATTAGTTCCTAATTTATCAAATCAGTAGCAGCCGTCAATATGAACATATTGACCTAAGATCAAATAATATGTCGGAGACCTTCCTTGATGTGTCTCTCCCTCAAAGCCTCATCAACAAGATACATCAGTTTAAAATTCTAAATATCTATAAAGCATGCTAAATAATCCTTAATTTTCATAGATCCGGACTCTAGATGCATAAAATCACTATATTGCTCTGTTATCAGAGGATCAGGTAAAAATTAATCATATAATCTAGATTATAAATCCCTCCAAACCATGTCAAATAGTGCATCAAAATTGTTAATAACATCTCATTTGTGATTTTTTCCTCAAATCATATAATTCATGATCTTCACTCTCCTCTCAAGATGTGTCTCCAGATGCTCTAATATCTATAGAGTAGTATCAAGACAAAGCACAACATCCTATGGACCACAATCCCTCAAAAACATGGCAAAATGCTGCTGTTGGAACACATGTATTAGCTCAGCCATAGACTATAAAGATTGTGGTGATCATTGAGAATTATGTATGAAATGCATAGACCTTTCATAGAAATATACCTTAGAACCTATTTCTAGTAAAACTACTAGTGACTAAGCTGGAACTATAAGAGTGTCCATCTATATCCCATGGCCCATCATCTTTGGATCATGGTTGTTGTCGCCCTACTGGAATACGACTAGATTTCATCGTGGTAGCATGTCTCTACAATGACAAACACATTCCTCAAAAAATATTGATATCAAATTTCACAACTAAAAGGATATGATAGGTCCTAAACATACTATAAATAGGTCATACCACAAAGCATGATCCAAAATCTAGTATTGGTAAAAAGAAATAGTCACAAATGTCACTAAAGGCACTGCCTATATCCCACTCAAAATTTGAGTCAAGGTCAAGTATCTATTTCATAGTTTTCAATTTCCATTTAATTTTCATATTTATTTAACATTTCGTTATATATGGTTGAATAAAATGGTTTACTACTTTTATTCCATAAGGGGCCATACTCCTCATGAACTGAAATATGGTGTCCACCTAACTCACACCATAACATGTTCCAGTCTATGCGACTCTTTCTCCATGACTTGACGTACCACAATTGGATACTTAGGGTGTCTTTTTTAGCCTAATAAGGAAAAAATTTATTAGGTTAAGGAAGGAACTCTAAGTACCAACCATGTTTCTCAATTCACTGTGCATATCATCTATCAAGTCAGAAATTATATCTATCATGTCACCAATCACAATAACATGCAAACAATAAATGCATTCTATATGGAATGGAATAATTCATGGAATGTGATTCCTTTAAAATACCTGAAACGATGCATGATATGGAATAACCTCATCTCATTGGGTTGAAACAATATATAACCCACAATAATATCAATAATTACATCACAATTCAAGAGAATCACTCAATGGTGAGATCAAATCAACTGTAATAATTAAAATCTATAAACAATAATTTTCATTCGAGGAAATTTAGATTTTTCATGTACATGGGTTAGCTACTCCAAGGCACAGTTCATTACCAAATTCCAATTCATCCTAATATTCTGTCTATTGTCTCGAAATAGTAAATCTATGAAATAAATCCTATGATACCACTTTGTAACTTTACGGACCCAAATTCCACTGAATATCACCCCAAGCCCTATTGTCCACACAGCCTCAAGCACATATCACTAAATCTCAAAGGTTGTGGACTAGAAGTGAAGGCATAGGGTGTGTCTGTGGGGAGACTATTCCCTCTTGTCAGAGTGTAACATAGCGTAATATCATACAGATCAATATTGTAAGCATAATAATAACTGAATAAGTAGTAAACATCCAAATGAATGATATATAAAATAATGACAGAAGTAATCTCATATACAATGTTGATCATATAATGTATCTTCAAATCATCCAAAATAGGTATACAGACATTGGATCAGTACATGTATCCAAATACCAAAAAATCATAAAGAAACTATATCATCTAGCATCTCAAGCCTCATCTCTATCAAGTGCCACCCTACACGTAACCATGGGACAAAGTCAAGCATCAAACTGTAGAAAACCAAGGAATCCTCATTGAGCCTCGTGAGAAACTATATGGAAACCGGTTAATGACACTAGTCAAGTCCCAGGATCATGTCAACATATAATATACAATGTAAATCTAGAAATTCTGATCCAATGATTATACAGGTCTAAGGTATATTCTATTATAAAATCAAGACCCATGGATGAAACTTGCATGGAATCTAAATGTTATTAAGATCCATGGTATAAAAACCAAATCATATACTACCACTTAAATTCTCATCCCATTCCACTTATCAATTCACAAGTATTCATGTTCCATGAGTATACCCATTCATATATAATTCCATATAAACCATTCAATAAAAAGAACCACCATGAAATAGAGGCAATATCCATCTCCAAAAAATCAATTCAATTCAGTTCAATTCATTATATTCTTCCTCTAATAATAACATTACAACACTCACCCCATGTGTGGTATAGAAAAGGGAAAATATCAAAGTCACACCCCATGGGTGACCTTGGTTTGTGAAACAACCTCAAAAGATTCTTAAGGAACTAGTTGTAATTGATAACAGGTTCTATTACATTCAATATAATTATTCAATTCATTTTCAAGTCCACATAAAAAATTATGGTGGGATTAACAATTGAAACTCATCCTATAAATCTCCAAATCACTCAAGGAAAGTACAGATCACCTATTGTAGGTCCTTAGTGGTGTGATTGTCTAGTATCAACTCTTGATTTGACTCAAATTGAGAGAAAACTAAAGAATGGGTGAAAAAGTTAAAAATAGATTCTATTATCTTGCACCTAAATAGAACATTCAATATCAATATAAACAAAGAGTGTAATAAAATTAATGGAGTGCTTTATAGTGCGAATCTAATGAGACTAACAACATCCAATTCTGAGTTATGAATGAGAAATGGGGTCAAATCGTATGTTTCCAAGAGTACATCCCATGTATTAGATTGTTTCCATGTGAGGATAAAGAAATAAAATTAGGTTATAAAATATTTTAAGTTAAAATGGTCAATTTTCCTTGAAATAATGGGCCACATGATTTGGCTACATGCTTAGCCAAACTATGTTCCAATTATTCCATCTTTATTGTGTTAAGGGAGTTCATGCATGGTCATTATGTATAGTTTGACTAACCATGTGAAAAACATGAATTTTGGATCTACTAAAAATTTAAGGTCCCCCACATGGTCATGCACCTCCATCAACATAGTTTCCTCAAATCATGTGGGCTCCTGAATCCCACTGTCTAGCTCTACACAGCTTTATCAAAATGTGATGTTGGGGTTGCATGGTTAATCCTAACCATGTGTCCAAGATTTTTTTCTCCAATATTTGGTTTCAAGATCCAAACAATCCCCAAACACCCTTGACACCCCCATTACCTCATCTTTTATTCACATTTGGTCATAATTAATAATTTAAAGCGAAAATAAAGATATTTGTGCCTCTTAAGAAAACCTAGGATCTTATAAAAACCATTTAAATCCCATCATGAGTAACATATATAGGATTAATTTTGAACTAAAACATTTTAAAATATAAAAACATCTATTAGAATTAAATATAAAGTAATGTTATAAAAACACCTACCAATTTCAAGAAGAAATGAATTGCAATGTGTCACCTTTGATGATGAATTCTCAACCAAGGAAGGAACTATCCACTACACTCCATAAAAACCCCATTATTAAACTCATCCTAAACCCTAATCCTAACCCACGTGGCGGAAAGGGTTCATGGGAGAATGAATATTGAGTTTATAGATAAAAGGGGAAAGATTAGAATAGGAATGGAGAATATTATCTTGTGAAACTCACATGAAATCAAAGAAAGGGGGCCATAAAATCAAAAGGAATGGATTAATGAGCTCCCAAGCTCATAAAAGGGGGTATTATAAATGAGGATAAAATAGGAAGAAAAATACAACAAAATAGAAGATGTTAAAAGGATTAAAATCACTTTTAAAAGAAATATGGGTATCATACATGGTTACACCATGAGATTTGGTAAACCATGTTCCAGTCGTTTGGATGGAACTTGACAAGCTCGACACACCTGCATGGTTTGGCGACATGGTTTGGTTACATGATTTACAAAACCATGTGCCAGCTGTGAAAAATTTCACTATTAAAAACTGTAGTAATGTTTCATATTAACCCGCATTTTTTCCTTCATCTGTGCACAATTTATGAAACAAACACCCCAAATATAGAAAATACATTCATTATTTCCACTAATTTTGTATGGTTTAAACTCAATAGTGATCTAACTTTACATAACATCCATGCACTGAACAAATTTCACTAAAAAGTTATATTTATGAAACCATATATGTTTACCCCTTAATTGTGCATGCTAACCATGAAATAGAATAAAAAATCTAGAAAAATAAAATTTTCGAAACAAAACCTTCAAAATTTTAAATTACTTTAAAAAAAATATAATATAAAACAATAGTGACAAAAAAGGTGTCACAATTATCACCACCATGACACCTTCTACCTATATAAATTCCTTAGTAAAAGAAGAGTCAATGACACCTAAAAATATTTTCATCTCAGGGAAGTTAGTGGGAGGGTTTGAGGAAAAACATGGGAATAATCTTAAATAAGAAAAACATTAAACACGGTTCATTTCCAAAATATCCATCAAAACTCCATAGAACAATTTCCTAAAACTGAAAGGATAAATCCCAAAAATGACACTAAATAACATCAATAAATATTATAACCACATCCATTACATAAGAATCTCTAGGAAGAGAGAGACATAATATAGGTCTCCCCCCCCATATAATATATGCTTAGAATGGTGGAAGAATAAATGACCGCCTATATAAAGAGAGTGTCACTGAAATTTCTAGGATTCCAAAAACCATAAAATGGAACTAAAATATATTATCAAGCGTAAAAAAATTCTAGTAAAACATATCAAAATATACAATGTAATCACATCACTAAAGGGAATATCCAAATACCAAAAACCAAGTCACAAAATCTATAACACCACTAAACTCGCACTCCTAGATCTAGTCCTAAAAACATAATATAATTTATTCCTTTGATATAGATAAAAATTACTTACTTTCATCCATCCAAAATATAAATAAAAAAATGAAATATTTGATAAATTTCATACCCAATGACCCTTTAGGTTTCTATTTTTGAAGAATTAGGACAAAATATTATATAAAAATACCCATGTATTCAAGTGATCATTTTTTCTACTATAAACAAATTTTCTTATTTCACAATAAGTCTTTAATATATCTCATAAAATTATTCTAATGAAACCTTTCTATACATAGTTTATTTAACATCATTCTGTATAACTTGGGAAAATGAAAAACATAAGAATGGTGACATCAAATACTCAATAAGGGTAAAAATAAGAATTAACCTTGGAATGTCATCAGTTTTTATAATAGGGGAATAAGGTTATGATGACATAATCAAATTTCATGATCATAACATAAGATAATGAATACCCATAAAAACCTAGAACATAAATAAAGATACATGGAATAAAGCTTTAAAAATGATGAGAGACATGCAAGTAAATAATCATTATCCATGTAAAAATAATCATTGATAAATGTAAACATTAGATTTTATAATAAGAATAAATAAACTAGGATGTTTAATTTGAAAATAAAACATTCCTCATGGAATCACATAAAACGTATAATTACATATATTTTTTATAGTACGTTATAACAATTAACTTTGTCGTCTCTTAGGGTATACTCATATTTTGTAAACATCGTCATCCCTTTTAAGTAACATGCAATAGTTGAACCCATCATATCTTAATATTTACTTTTAAGAATTAACTCTAATGCTTTACCCAAAGAATTGGATGGATACAACATAACCACATTTCCTTGGTTTATAATATACCCACCCACACTTGGTATATAATGGAACCACTCATCAATCATTAATACATATGTTCCAATACCATATAATTAAAAAACATTTAGAATAATTTAATTGTAAATATAACACCCTTGCAAAAAATAATTATTCCTTTTTATTTTTACTTATCAATGAAAAGGAAATTGTTTCCATGAAAATATCTTTAAACAATCATAAGTCATCTAGAGAAAGAATAAGGATGGTATCATTATAACATATCCAAATTGTAGAAAAGTAAAACAAAATGATATGTTTCCATAGATAAAAAGTAACTTTAAAATAACATTTAAGAAATTTATTTATAAATAGGTAAACATTTCATATTCTTTTTATAATATTTTATAACAAATAAACCTTTAAAACATGGTAAAGGTTAAAAAAATAACTTTCACATTTCCATTAAAAAAAGTAACTTGTTTGGAAAATGAAAAAAATAATTTTAAACCTTTGTAAAGAAAGTAAAATATACATATAATTTAATTTAAATAATACTTTATTCATTTAAAATAATATTTTGGAAAAAAAATTAAATATCAAGGATATTTAAGAGAAAATTTTCCAAACTAAAAGAGAAATAAGGTTGATTTTTCCATAAAAATATTATTGTGATCTATTTAAGTACCAAAGAGAGGAAAATGAAATGAAAACATATAAAACATAGAAATAAATTGAGGAAAATAATATATATATATATATGTATATATATTAAGAAATTAAGATCATTTAATTTTCCCTAATGAAACCTATAACATAAACAATCCTAAGAATAAATGAGATTGTAACATAAAGGATTTACCGCATTGAAAATTTTCGAATAAAAATTAGTTCAAAACAATTACTCTATATGGATATGTGAATAACATGAATTAAATTAATTAATATGTAAATATTAATTCATCGGATATAAATTACACCATACAAATAAATCATGGTGCATTGCATGAAACATGTCTCAAGAAAATGTGATTATGACAAAGAAAACTCTTACAAAGATCATATCATTTTAATTGATAATTAATCCTTAATGTGGTTATGTGACTATATTTAAATCCACATAAAAAGATTAAATACATCATAAAACAATTTATAGATCAATTCACACAAAATCATGGAATAGCAAGGTCAATGAATAAGTGTTATAACCTATTGAAAGGAAATTGAGTTAAGAAACTCTTTACCTCGAGTCCAGACTTGTTATGTATTTATTTTCACTCCTATATAATAAATTTATATTAATTATTTAATTATTTAATAGAAATTTATATTTTTATTACTTTATCATTAAACAATTTATTTCATTTATTTCAATGGTATATTTAATTACTTAATCGGTTAAGTCCACATCGGGTGTTTGAGGATGTTTGGTTCATAATTACAAAATTAATTTGGTAAGTTTTCCATGGTCAAAGAGGTCATTGTTCCTTAATATATAGAATAATAATAATGACATGAATATATTTTTTATATATAAAATAAAATTATATATTCATCCATGAAAATTGATCATGAAATACAAAATATGTCATCTCGTGAGGCGATAGTCTGCACATACACCCGAGCGATGTTTTTACTTTTTATTGGATGAAAAATAAACAAATAAAATATTATATTATATTTAAAGAGTCATTATAATGTTATAAAAAATATATCTTTATTAAATTCATCTTCATGCCCATCCATGAGTGGTTTTTTTTTGAAAAATTAAGTGCATCGCTATGTGGAGACGATTTTTCGTACATATGCATGTACGATGATTACATTTTAAATGATTGGAATGGTTTGAAGATAGAATATATATTATATTTTATTAATAATAATTAGCTTATTAAAATCATTTATACACATTAAGTAATTAATAATAACCATCCATGAAATATAATGGTGAGAAATGAAATATATATATTCACGGTGTGATTGTCTACACGTGCGCATGAATAATGGTTTTTTTCACTATTGATGGAAGAGGAGATAAATAAGTTTATGGAATTAACATAATAAAATATCATTATATAGTAGATACTATTTTATTACATTAAAAAGTTTATTATAGAATTGAATTATGTGGATAAATAAGTAAAATGAAAATGCTCAGTTAAGACGATTAGCATCTCTTTGAACAACCTCCTTTGGATCTCTCCTTAAGATCCCTAGGGATGGACTTTTAAGAATATTGGTACCTATATAATATATATATATATTTAATTTAATAATATGTTTTGGTAGTTTTTTTTTGAGCTACATGACTCAAGAAGTGTGAGAAAGATAGAAGATGTGTTGTCCTTTTATAAGAGAGAGGAGGGGCACCCTTATAATTACTTAATGTATTAAATTGAAATAAATAAATTTTCATTTTCATGTGAAATAAAATTGATATATTTAGAATTGAGGATGTAAATAAGTAAAAATAATCACATATGATAAAATTAAGACAATTTTAGTTGATGTTTTAACCATTATCACTTAGTTTTAACCCCCCGCCCCCCATTTACCCTTTTAATGAGTATCATGATGACAATTGTTTTTACTAATTAGGGTTAAATTAAGTTACTATATAAGTAAAATTGACTCATTAATGGATAATTGTTGATATTATATACCATATAACATTAAATTGGAAAATATAAGATTTTTTTAAATTTTAAATCCTTTAATAAAATATTACTTATCATAAAATACCATTAAAGTCATTTTTGGGACTATTCACATTATTGAATTCAAAAAAAATCAAGACAATAATTTATTTAAAATATTAACTTTTAACACATCACTAATACATTATAATTATTTAAAAAATAATTGTACACCGTAACTATATCATTCTTTTAATATTTTCAAGTATTCCAAAACCCCTCTTTTTATCAAGATTGGGTAGTGTTTCATTTGGGGTTGTTTCACATTGAAATTTTAAAGAGTTTTAAAATTTCTAGGCTACTACAAGGTTGGCTCATTGTTTTCCTAAACCATTCACCCTTTAAATAAAAACCATAAAAACCCAGGTAGTGGGTTTTTCATGGTTGGAACATGATTTTCCAGACTGTGATCCCTATTAAAAGAAACTGTGTGGACCATTTAAAGGGAAGCCTGGCTTGGATGCACAGTTTGGTCTAACCATGTATATCTTCCCAGAGAACTATGCACGATAATCAATTAATCTAGAAATATGACTTAAAAATATTGAAAACCCACTTTAGGTGTCGAACGAACCTAGTATGACCCCATATGTTTTCTTTTTCCTCGAGATCTCCCAATATTAGTTCTTGACCCCTTAGAACCCTCCCAGAAATGATTCTAAGCTTGAATAACATCATTTAATCTCACTCTAGTTAGTTTCCTTACCACTTTCTCTATCTCTTACTTTCTTTATTCTCCTTCATATGGTTTCATCGATCCCTATGTTGTTTTGTGGATCTAATACCCTATTTCTTAAGAACTTAAACCTAGTTTTAATCTTTGTTTCATGAATTATGGTATCTTCATTATTAATTGACAAATATTGATTAGAGTTTACTGAAATGAGGTTCATTGATCCTAAGGTAGGTGGTTCCATCATGATGCCCATATTTTTTTATCCCTAAATTTCTTTATTTACTTTCAATTTTTTGAATTAAATGCAATTTTTTTATTTAAATTAAATGGATTTCAATTGGTTTTTTGTAAAAACCCAATTCCATTGAATTAGGGTTTTAGAATGGGATTTTGGCATGAAATTGGGAAAACCCCCAATTCCATTAAATTGCGGTGTGTTTATGTAAATTGGTGAAATTTAAATTGTTTAATTTAAATTGTGGCATGGGTTTGATGGAAATTTTTTGAAAAAGATCAATTCCATTTAATTAGGGGTTTGTTGTGAAATTGATGGAAATTGTTTAAATTTAAATTATTGAATTTAATTATGAGAGTGAATTGTGAAATTGAATTTTGAATTGATTTCAAATTCTTATTTTTTTAAAAAATAAATTCAAAATGGTTTTGATATAAACCTTAGGGCTTTATCTTGCGAAAATTCATGTTTTTTATTAAAACCCCATTTTCGGTATTTAAATAAAAATTGGCATTTTTTAAATGGGGGGGTTGGGTTTAATTGTATTTTAAGGTTGCTTAAAATAAATTTACCATCATTGAATTGTATGAGACCATATGAAATACAGGGTAGTTAGTGATTTATTGGTACAAACATTCTATGTTGTAGTTTCCCTAGAACAATATTGATTCTTTATAATAGTAACAAAACATATTTTTAGCACATATTATGCCTTATTGGGACATATATGGGTCCTCTATTCTAATTCCTAAGGGATGTGTGCACACATTTTAGTTATGATCATATGATTGTGTGAGGATCCTATAAATTATAACTATCATACCTCTTGGAATATGACCATGTCACTTGCCTATTTATATATGATATATAAATGTATTCCATTATTGTAAACTATTTTACATACCTTGTGAATTTAAATAAACTATTTTATATAAAAGTAATTATTTTATATATTTGTGTAAATCTCTATTTTTTTAAAAGTATTTATATCATTTGAAATTTATTTCCATCATTTGAAATGTAATCCATGAATTTTTGAATTATTCTCTTGAAATGAAAAAACTATTTTTTTGAAAATTAAAATCACTTTACTTGGTTAATTTGATATTGTAATCTTATTATGGATTCCTTAGTGAGACTCTACTGGGCTTTTAGATCAAACCCTACTTGTTCCTTCAGGTGTTTGTAGATCATCTCCTTCCAGGATCGAGCAGGGGTAAATCATCATTTGGAGGTGGTTCTAACTTTTGATTTGTGGACTTGGAGAGTTACATACATTAGGAATTAGGCTATTTATCTTCCTATTTTTTTTAATTTATTATAGTAAATTGGGTTTTCATACCAATGGGAATTCTGGTACACTTCTCCTAGTGGTGTTTCTTTTATATAAATACTAATTTATTATCTTGCTTTCGTAATGTTTTTAGAAAATTCATTCCCAATTTCATTTTGTATGATGTCAGGTTCTAGTCACCAAACCATGGGGTTTGGGAATTCCCTTCGGGCCATTTCAATAACCTCTTGATTATCGAGTTAATAGGGTACCTGGGATGGTTTGTGAAAAACTAGTATCATAGGGAGGTTGATCTTCTTATACTGAACTCAGTATACATTTGGGAAATCTTTCCAGTACTTAGGTGTTAGTTGTGATTGAGTTCATGGCCAACTCTCATTGCAATAGACCTTATGTCATAAGGGTTGGTTAGGGAAATACATCTTGAGGATTATTTCTAGTTTTCCCCAAATTTGGTTTAGATGGATTGAAATCCAAATCTTATATCTATCTATTAGAATAAAAATCCCCTTATTGCTCTATTTGAGTGTTAATCTAATGTCTTCCTTGTTATCTTTTGATGTTTTGTAGCGTCATGACTCCGAGAAGATGTGTGAATTTGATCTAGTAGGAATATTTTATTGAACCTTAGTAATTAAATCCTCTTGTATACCTAAATCTAGTTGAGGTGATCGTGCATACTATCCAATCTATGGGATAGACACCACCACCAAGTACCATTCAGGATCTAGCTATAAGCCTCAAAGGTATGTTCTTAGGGAACATTCTCAAGAATTCATTTACCAGAATCCAGTAACATTCACAGGCTCAAATGATCCTCAATAGGATGAGGAATTGTTGATCTAGTTGTAATGTTTGTTTGGGTTCTTGTAGACACATGAAAAATCAAGTTGAAGTGTTCCACCTTCATGTTGGAAGGACCATGTAGGATATAGTGGTACATTATGGGGATGGAAAAGAAGCATGAGGACTTAGAGTGGAAATTCCTCAAAATTATTTTCACCGACCAATTCTATCTAGTTTCAATGTTTTAATCCAAGGATATAGAGTTTTTCAAAGTTGAGAAAGTTTTCAAGACCATGGAAAAGTATGTAAACCATTTTTTTTGAGATCTTGTATTTCTCACTTGAGATAGTATCAAATGAGAAGATGAAGGTTTTATGTTAATAGTTGAGACTTCAATAGGATATTCATTATTAGGTTTTATTACTAAAGATACATTTTTATGTTGATTTTTTGGACAGATAACTATGGTTAAAATGGACCAAGCTAGAAATTCAGGGTTATTAGGGATTTATTTTTTTCCTAGTATCAGTCTGGGTTCCTTTAAATGAAAGAAGAATCATGATGATTCTCACAGTATTTCTTGATAGTAGGTTCATTCTAGACCTTCTGCAGTACCTGGAAGAGGGCTATCGATTTTCTACTTGTGTGTAAAGCTTGGGAATTCAAATATGGTTTGTACCAAGGAACCCAAGATGTGTGGTTATTGTTGATTATTATGAGACTTATATAAATTCTATCATGTTTATTAGACTCCACGTAGTTGAACATGATCATCATATCCTCCTAAAACTATGATAAAATTTGGTAAGTCATGTATAAAAGGGTTTCATCCACAGGAATTCAGAAAGAAGCTTCTTCATACAGTGGAAAAGTCTCCAGAGGAAACAGATATGGGTCTAGAAACTGTGAGAGGTACCATCATAATATCTCTATGATTAGTGAATAATTTATTTGATACTGGTTAATCTCACTCATTTATTTCAACTTGTATTTCTAATATGATAAATCATTCTACAGATATTTTTTCTTATGTGATGGATATTATTACACCCCTTGGAATGAAGAGAGAGTAGGGAATTTATAGACCCACTTATGTTTTCTCTCTATCGGATGTTGAGCATGATTGGAGTTTTCAAATTCCTAACATAAAACCAATTGGTGTAATATTTAGTATGGATTGGATTATTTCTAATAAATCCCAAATTGATTGTTATGTTTCATGGGTATCCTTTACTAAACCTAGTGGCGTGTGTCATGTTTTTCATCGAGAATGGGACCCAAAGTCGACCAGGACTGGAACTTATTATCTGGAGTTGGGAAGGTAAAATTAGTTTTTTCTGTTGATTTAGAGCTGGAATATTTGAGTGGTGATATCCTTCTATTGTATTCATGTTTCCCAATGTGTTTATTTCTAGCTTCTTTGGTTTTCCACTGGTAAGGGAGGTAGAGTTTTCTATCGATTTAGTTCCTGGTACTCAACCAATTTCTATTATTTCTTACAACATATCACCAGCTGAAATGAAAGAGCTGAAGACTTAGTTTTATGATCTTCTATATAAATTCTTTATATGCTCAAGTGTGACACCTTGGGTGGGGTGGGTTCTCTTTTCTAAGAAAGATGATGGTTCACTTTGCCAATGAATTGATTACTGAAAACTCAATTGAGTGATAATAAAGAAAAAGTATCTATTGCAATAGATTTATGATCTATTTGATTAGTTTAAAGGGTAAAAGTGGTTCTTGATGATAAATCTTTGATCTGGTTACCATCATTTGAGGATAAAAGAATCTGATATTCAGAAAACCATATTTTAGAGTAGGTACAGCCATTATGAGTACCTTGTCATGCCCTTTGGTCTAAATAATTCTCCTGTATTATTTATAGATTTAATGAATAGGGTTTTCAATGAGTATCTAAATACATTCATGGTGGCCATTTTTAATGACATCCTCATTCACTCTAATTCCAAGGATGATCATGTGTTTCATTTGAGAGAAGTTCTATAATTTCTGAGAAATCACTATATTTATTCCATGATTTTGAAATATGATTTATGGGTTGAAGAAGTTAATTTATTGGGACACGTGGATTTGAAACATGGGATATTATTTGATCTTGAGAATGTTAAGTTTGTTATTACATGGGAGAAACCATGAAATTTTTTTGAGATTCAAATATTCTTGGGTCTAGTTGTATATTATCGTTGGTTCATTAAAGACATATCAAAGGTGGCTTCTCTGATGACTTCTCTAACTCATAAGGGAGTAAATATTTCTTATGATGAAAAATGTCAGATATATATTATTGATTTGAATCCTCTTTTGGCTACTTCATCAATATTGACTCTTCTAGAGGCCAGACAGGGCTATGTGGTATTTTTTGATACATCAGAAATAGGTTTTGGATATGTCCTTATGCAAGGTGATCATGTTTTTCCTATGGATCTCATCATCATAGGACACATGATAAGAATTATCTGACCCATGACCTTGAACTTTTAGTTGTGATGCGTGATCTTAAGATTTTGTGTCATTACCTTTATATAGAAATGTTTATTATGTTTTCATACCACAAGATCTTTAGTAAAATCTTCTCTAAAAATATTTGAATCTCTAACAGAGGAGTAGGTTTGGAATACTTGAAAACATTCAACTTCGACATTTCCTATACCCTAGGGAAATGGATTTCTATTATAAATTCTTTAAGAAGGAAACTTCTAAACTTGGTAGTAAAACAATCTTCAAAAGAGTGGAACTTGATGGCTCTCTTTTCATAATTTCATATTGGATTCTAGGAATCAGGGGCCAATGTTTCTTTAGCCATTTTTCAGTTGACGTCTTCTCTTCTCGAATTGATTTTTCAAGAGAAGAATCTTGATGATGAGTTCCATAGAATTAGAGACACTATTTATGGTGTGGAGATAGTTTCTAAGTGTTCGTTCTCCAAATAGATCATTCTATACTACCAAAATCACTTTTTTGTGACTTTAGCGATAAGAAAATTGTGATGGGGGTTTTTCATAATTCCTGGTGGGTTGTGCACCCAGAAACCAAGAAGATGTTCTATGACATGCGACATCATATCTTGGGGCTAGGTATGAGATATGAAATTGCTGATTTCGTCTCTCTTTTTTATGCATGGCAATAGTTCAAGGTCAAGTACCAAAAACTTTCAAGTTTTCTTCATCCACATACAGTCCCTACTTGAAAGTGGGATAAGATCTCTAAGGACTTTTTAGTTGGGTTGTCATGTACCCATAGAAAGAATAATGTAATTTGGGTTATGATTGATAGACTAATGAAATCATCTCAATTTTTACCCATTCATGATATATACAAAGTTGGAGAGTTAGAAAATATATGTGTGAAATATATTGTTTGTTTTTATAGAGTTCCATCTACAATAGTCTCTGATATGAATCCTCGGTTCACTAATTATTTTTGTAGAGGACTTTAGGAGGCACTGGGATCTCACGTCAGTTTGACTATGACATATCATCCACAATCGGATGTTCAGATAGAAAGAGACATACATATTATTAAGAATATACTGTATTCTTCTGTTCTTGACTTTGGTAGGGATTTAGATGAGAATTTGGGACTAGTTGAATTTTCATATAGCATTAGTTACCAGTTTGTGAGTAGAATAGATCCTTTTGAGGCCTTGTATAGTTATCCTTACAGATGTCCATTTTGTTGTTTGAATATTGGTGAAAGTTCCCTAGTTTGAAAAGGCTTGGTTCAAGAGATGATAGTAATGTTTTAGTTGATTCATCAGATAATTTTGATAAAGAAGAACTGGTAAAATTATTACGATTTTCTTCATTATAGGTCATTAGAGTTTTAGTTGTTGACTTGTTGTTCTTGAAAGTTTCACCCTAGTTGTGTTTTTAAGGGATTGGGAGGAAAGGGAAACTTTCTCCTCACTTTGTGAAACCTTTTGAGTTTTTTTAAAATGTGGTAAAAGTTTATTACTATTTATCACTTCCTCCTTAGCTAACATCGATACATAACATGTTCCATGTATCTCTGATATGGAAGTATCTATCTGGTCCATCTCATGTTCTGAGCTTGTGTGATCTTGAAGATGAATGTAATTTATTCATGATTGAATATCTAGTTAGGATAGTTGATTCTAAAACCAAGGTACTTATTGGGAGGATGATACCTTTGGTTTTAGTGTTATGGCATCATGGTTCTGATAATCATGAGATATAGGAGAGGGAGGCACTAATGAGAGAGCAGTGGCCTCATCTTTTTGGCTTGGAAGCTTCTGAGTAGAATTTATGGGGATATACAGTTTCTATGGTATGGAGGTTGTAGAATTGTATTACTATTTTCAGGTATTCCTAATCCCCTCTTTTTACTAATCTTTGGTTGGGATTCATTTTGGGTTGTTTTAGGTTTAAATTTTTAAGAGTTTTGATAATTATGGGTAATTGCACGGTTGGCGCACAATTTTCTCAAACCATGTACCCTTTCAAGAAAAACATTGAAACCCCATGTAGTGTGGTTTTTCATGGTTAGCAATTTTTTTTCAGACAGTGCACCCTCTTAGGAGAAACTATACAGCCCATTTAAAGGGGTGTATGGACATGCTGCACGGTTTGGCCTAACTGTGCATATCTGCCTAGAAAACCATGTAGGAGATTTTATTAATCTAAAAATATAACATAAAAATCATGAAACCCCCAATTTAGGTTTTAGACAAACCTAGAACAACCCCATATGATTTATTCTTCCTCAGGATCTCATAATAGTACTTCTTGGCCCCTTAGAACCCTCCCAGAAGTGATTCCATTCTTGAAGAACATCGTTCAATCTCTTCTTAGTTAGTTTCCTCACACCATACTCTATCTCTTGTTGTCTCTATTCTACTCCCTAATATTCCATAGATCCCAATGTTTCTTTTTGGATCTAATGTGCTCTATTTTTTTATCTTAAACCTATGTTTGATCCTTGTTTCCTAGATTTTTTATTTTCATTCTTCTTTGACAAATCCCAATTAGGGTTTGGTGAATCTAGATCAGTTGATACTGAGTTAAGTGGTTAAATCATGATTCCAAAAAAAATTAACCCTAAATATCTTTATTTAATTTCTATTATTTTAATTAAATTCAATTTAATGATTTCAATTAAATTTCTTTTAGTTAGATTGTGGGAAAAAACCCAATTCCATTGAATTGAGATTTTAAAATGGGATTTTGGCATGAAATTGGGAAAACCCCCAATTCCATTGATTTATAGTGTTTTTATAGAAATTAGTGAAATTTAAATTGTTTAATTTAAATTGTAGAATGGGTTTGATGGGAAAATTGTGAAAAACGCCAATTCCATTGAATTGGGGGTGTTTTGTAAAATTGAGGGAAATTTTTTGAAATTATATTGTTGAATTTAATTATTAAATTGAATTGAAAAATTGAATTGTAAATTTATTTCAAATTCCTATTTGTGAAAAAAAATGATTAAAATTGGTTTTGATATAGCCTTAGGGTTTTATATTTGAAAAGGGAATGTTTTTTATTAAAAACTATTTTTTTAATAGAAATTGGCATTTTTTAAATAGGGGAATGAGATTTAATTTATTTTAAGGTTTCTTAAAATAAATTTCCCATCATTGAATTGTACTAGAGAACATTAAATCCTTGGGAGTTAGTGAGTTGTTGCGGAAAACATGCTAGGTTGGAATTTCCTAGCACCGTATTGATGCTTTACAACACTAACAAAACATCTTTTTAGCACATATTATGCCTTAGTAGGCTATAGATGAGTCCTCTCTTGCCAATGTTGAGGGATGTGCGTACACATTACAGTTATGATTATATGAGTGTGTGAGGATCCCATAAGCTGTAGCTATCATACCTCTTGGAAAATGACCGTGTTTTTGCTTGTTTATATATGAGATATAAATGTATTCCATTATTGTAAACTCTTTGACATGCCTTATGAATTTATATAAACTGTTTTATATAAAAGTTTTTATTTAATCCATTTGTGTAAAGCTCTATTTTCTTAAAATTATTTCCATAATTTGAATTTTATTTCCCTCATTTTAAATATAAACCATGATTTGTTGAAATATTCTCTTAAAATGACAAACCTTTTTATTTGAAAATTGAAATCATGTTATTTTGTTAATTTGATATTGCCATATTATTATGGAATCCTTGGTTAGACTCTACTAGGATTTTACCTCACACCCTACCTGTGGCGTCAAGTGTTTGTAGATTATCTCCTTTCAGGTTTGTTCAGGGTTAAATCGCCATTTGGAGGTGGTTCTAGTTGTCGTTTCATAGACATGGAGAGTTGTGTCCATTGGGACTTGGGTTGTTTTTATTCCTATTTTTCAGGTACATTATTATAGTATTTTGGGTTTCCATACCTATTTAACATCAATTACACTTCACCTGGTAGAGTTTCTTTTGTATTCATACTAATTTATTATCTTGGTTCCATAATATTTGTGGAAAAGTTGTTCCCACGTTAATTTTTTATGATTTCAGGTACTTGTCGCCAACCTGTGGGAATCAAGAATGCCCATCAAACCCTGTCAGGATTGGCTCAGTTATCGGGTTACCAAGGTACCCAGGCTGTTGGTGGCAATAAATCACCCAAAAATATTACTTTTAATTTTTTTTAAAATTAATTTACTTGATTTTTATACTACTTTCACAAGAACTGTGATAGCGTTTCATAAGAATTTATGTTAATTATTTCATTAATAAAAGTTTAAAAAAATTACCGTAATAAAAAAATAATTCATATTCAAAATAACCATTTATAACCATTCCTAACTTATTTTTTTTCTCAAAATCTATTATAGATATTAAAATAAAGAAAGAGAAATTTTGGATTTTTCTTTTACATAAAAAAATATAATGGTATTTATCAAAGAAAAATTGCACACAATACCATGTTTTTATATATATAAAGGTTTTGGTCATATTGAACTCATCCAATGAAATATAGTAAAGTGTATAGATTATTTTTAAGCCTTGTTTTCATAGTTTTAACCTTATTCTACATGTTTTTCCATTACCATGGTGACAACATTTTACCTAGGTTACTATTCATTATAAACAAAAATAAATTTAACATATTTACCAAGTTTGTAAATTATAATTAAAAATATAGAATCCATTTTATCAAATTCAATTCTTATAAATGACATAAATTTATTTTAATATAAATCCACGAAACATGATGAAAAATAGTTTCCCAAAAGAATACATTTCTAAGTAGAAATGTGTATCTTTACAAAAATTAACCATAATGTCGATTATAATGAAATTAATGGTTTTTAAAAGAAGGAACTAATAAAATTTTAAAATAAATTCATAAAAAAGTGACACTGTAAATATGAAAATAGAAAATACATTTTTCTATAAAATCAGAATTTTTTTACTATTATTTGAAAAATTAATCATTTCAAAAAGAACCCAAAAATTTCACTTTAAGATAATATTGATATTTTGATTTTAAAAATGATATAATTTTTTATAAAATACCATTTATAAAATTGGAATAAATTAATTATAATATTTTCACATAAAATTTAATAAAAGATATTTTTGAAGAAAAAATTATTTTTGAATCATACAATTACTTCACTAAAAATTGTCTAATTATTCCCTTAATAATATATCAAAAAATATATATTGAGTAGGACCATTATAGATATATTTTAAAATTTTATTACACTTATTCATACATTTCAATTCAATGACTAGGTTATAATGGTAATATTTGAAATAATATTTTCCATGGTTCATTTAAGATCAGTGTTATATATCATATATGTTATTAAACAAAGTCTTTTTTAAAATATTAGGTTAATAAATTCCCTCCCCCATTAAATTAATTACACCCTCATAATTTAATCTCAAGCTTCTAAATTAAATGGTTTAATATTTGAAAATACCTTTTGTGAAAACCCACATTATAAAAATATTTAATAAAACTTTATTTTGAAAATAAGGAAAGTTAAATATTAATGTATTTTGGAATGACACATAACTAAGTTTCAAAATATGATAACATTAGTGGGAATTGAAAATATGGACATATAAGATAAAATTTAGGTCAAAATAATGATAGGGAGTGATATAGAATGAAATCATGATAATGTTAGTGATCACAATATCAAGAATTAACAAGAGATAAAGAAGGCCATTAATTCATTAGAAATGATTATAAAAAGATAATATTTTTTAAATTCTAAGGGACTAATTTATTATCCTTACTATTAAAAGTAAAAAATTTAGTTATTTGATTTTTTGGGAATTTATAAACACAATTTCATCCTTTTATTCCATGTTTTAACAAGTTTTCACCTCTACCACATCCCATATTTTAAGAAATGAGTGTCCATTATGAATCTTTCTTACGTCTAAAGCAAAAACTTTTAATAGAACATAGGATATATACAAGGGAAAAAGTTAATAATCATGTATTTAATTTATCCAAAATAGTTAAAATAATGTAATATAATACAAAAAATTAATAAACCTTCATATGAATAAATAATACATTTAGCACAAAACTTTCTTGACTAACACTCATGTTTCAAAATAGATTGGTCTATAAAAAATAACCCTACATCCCAATTAACCACAAAAACCTCAAAATTAAATAATATTTTGACATAAATTTTTTTATCTCTATTTAAGCTTATATCCCTAAAAATGTAATATCATTGTTCTAAAATAACCCTTCACAATGAACCAAAGGGTTACATATACCTCAACCCAATAAAACATCACCCAAAAATATCATTAATAACCATAAAATCTTATCACTTAAAACATAAAAAGGGGTGTATATGCCTTTGAACTTATGATCAACCTTAAACATATAAATCCATGATGGTATCCATAAATCTTAAGTTAAACGCACATGAGAATATATAAATCTCTAAATTTATCAAAACCTTTCTCTGATACCAACTATAATATCCCTATCTTACACTCTCAAATCTTATGCTAAAAACACAATTTTTCCATTTTGGATTTGATACCAATAAATGTGGACAAATTTTAGTCATCCAAAACATAAAATGTAAAATATAAATATTTGAACAATTATATACACAATTACCTTTTAGGTTTAGGGTTTTAAATAATTAAGGAAAAATCATACATAATAATACTTATATCCTCAAGTGATCATTTTTCTACTATACCAAACTTTTATTATTTCATAATAAGTCTTCAAAATATCCCATAAAATATTCACACATTAAAATTCTATATACATAATTCATTTAAAATCATTCTTCACAACCTGGTGAAATGGAAAACAAAAATATGGTGATCTCTAAAGTTAAGATATAGTAAAAATAAGCATTAAAGATTTAATTTCATTGGTCAATATAAGATGATCATACGGGTATGATGAAATAATAAAACTAAAAGAGAATAAAATAAGATAATTTATAAACATCACAACTAGAAACATAAAAAATGAGACATGGAATGAAGCTTTTACAAAATATGAGAAATATATGATTCAACAATCAGGATCCATGTGAAAATAATAATTGATCAAAGGAAACATTATAACTTATAAAGTATAAATAAACTATGGTAGTAACTTGTAACATCAATAATTAATGATAGAATCACCTAAATAGGATAATTACAATATTCACATTGGATTAACTTATAGCAGTTAACTATATCATCTCTTAGGAGCTACTCATATTTAGTAAACTATGTCGTCTCTTAGGAGAAACATACAACAGCTAACTCCGTCATCCTTTAAGAGTAATATAACCACCCAAACTTGGTTTATAAAGGAACCGCCTATAAATTATCCATACATATTTTCAATTTCCATAGAATGAAAAAAAACATTTAGAATCATGTACTTTTCAATATATCACACTTGAAAACAATAAAAATTCATTTTTTACATTGATTAAAATGTGGAAAGGAAATGGATTCAATGATAATGTATACAAATAATAATAATCAATACATAGGAAGAATAAGGATGGTATTATTGGAATATTTTACCATAGGATTATAGGAATTTAATAAAGTATATTACCATAGATAAAAAAATACCTTTAAATAACATTTAATACATTTCTTTATAAACAGTTAAAATATACTTTTCTATTCATAATATTTTTTATTAATTTATATAATATCACGAAAATATTTTATTTAATAATATCCATGGAAACTTAAAAAGGAACCTTCAAGTAAGGGAATATTTATGATGGTATGAAATGCCATTCACTTGGAAAATGTTAAAATAAGGATTCCTTTAACACTATCATTAAAAACAAAAAGTTCCCTTTTTGGGAGATAAAAATATTGAAAACATATTAAATAGAATGGATATAAAAGAGAAAGGATTCTCGACCAAAAATATAAATAAGGTCAGTTTTTATTTAAAAATGTTCTTTTGATCACCATAAGTTTCAAAGAGAATAAATTGAAAGGAAATAATTTAAACCTTAGATAAATAACACAATAATATTAATAGAGATATAGTTCAATAAATTAATATCATATAATTTACCCCAAATGAACCTTGAAAATTAACAATATTCAAAAGAAATGAGATTATAACATAAATCCTTTAATGCTTTGGTAAAATTTGAATCAAATTTTATTGAAAATAATAATATGATATAGCTATAAAAATACCATGAATTATAAGAATTAAAATGTCAAAATTCATTCATGGGGTAGTAAGTTCACCGTACAAATAAATCATGGGTGCACGACATGAAATATACCTCAAGAAAATGAGATTGTGATAGAGAAAACCATTGTAAATATCATAACATTTGAAGTAATAATTAACCCATGAAATGATTATGTGATCATATTTAAATATACATAAAATAAGCTTCAACAAATTATAAAAAAAATTAGATATTAATTTACACATGATCATGGTATAACAAAGTCAATAAAGAAGTTTTATAACCCAACGAAAGGAAATAGAGTTAAAGAACCCCTTATCTCAAGTCCATATTTCTATATATGTCCTTTAAATCTTATATAAAAACTTATATTAATAATTTACTTATTTTAGAACCATTTCTATATTTATTACTTTATCATTAAACTATTTTTTCATTTTTTTCATTTTTTCATTTTTTTCAAGTACATGTTTAATTACTTAATCAGTAAAGTCCACATCGGGTGTTTTGTGGATGTTCAATTCATAATTGAAAAATGACTTTGGTAGGTTGGTTGTAGTCAAAGGGGTTACTATTAAATCATATATATAATAATAATCATTACATAATTATCTTTTATATAAATTAAATAAAATTTTGTAGACATCCATGAAAAGAGTTTATAAAAAAAATACATCAGCTTGCAAGGTAGTAGTCTACATGTACACACGAGAGATGTTATTTTTTTGAATGGAAAATAAAGAAATAAAATAAAATAATTTATTTCCATAATCGTTAACATGTTATAAAAATCATATAAATTCATTAAATCTATCACCATAACCTTCCATGTGAGGTGGTTTTTGAAAAATGAAATACATCGCTATATGGATATGGTAATCCTTATATATACACGTGTAATGATTTCCATTTTTAACAACTATAGTGGTATGAATACATATTATAAATTATATTTAAATAATAATAATAATTCCATGAATATCATATATATATATATATATTAAATCCATTATGATAACCATCCACAAAATGAGAAATGAAATACATTGGTTCGCAAGGTGTTAGTTTGTATGTACGCATAAACGACGGTTTTATTTATCATTTTATAGAAAAAGATATGAATAACATTATTAAATTAACACAATTATATATAATTATATGTTAGATAATTATTTTATTATATTTTAATGGTTAGTATAAAATTTAATAAGGTTGGAGAAGAAGTAAAATGAAAATGCTTGGTTAATATGATTACCTCCTCTTTAAAGAACCACCTTAGGATATGTCCTTTAAAACTATAAGAATGGTATTTTAAGAATAAAAAGACTCTATAATGTATCTGAGTTAGTTAATAATATTTTTTAGTAGTTTTTTGTAGATTTTAGTGGAATAATAAGTGTGAGGAGGAGAGGATATGTGGTGTCCTTTTATATGTGAGGGGGGGGCACCCTTTGAAATTATACTGAAATGATCTAAGACATTAGTTTGTCACCCAACCCATATCCACAAAAAATTATTAAATTAAAATGAAATATCAGTGTATAAATGAGGTGTAATTAGCTAGCACCATATAGAAATTTATAGGAAAAACATGCATTCTATCATAATCACATCAGTGAAGAGCCATGCATCCAATTAATCTTTAGATTTAGTTAAATTAGACAATCATCACAAGACCTTTCTTTCAAGTAAGTAGAAATATCCCATATTCAATCCACATCTAAATCTCTATAACATTTATTAAAATCATTCAGTTCCATTATATACCAAATAAGCTTCCAAGATTTCACCACTTGAGCTACACATTGTAAAAAACAATGATTCCAGCATACACTAACCAACTTTAATGAAGTGAAAAATCCTCCCCTCATGTGAATATTAGACTAATCTCAGTAGATTCAATGCACCCATATAGAACTTTCATATTTGAGGACCCTAATAATGAGTCATACAGTAGGAATCCAGTTAATTAGAGATTCCATCCATGCTTGGTTAGATATAACGCAAGAACCAGAGAATTCGGCATCCCCATGCAACTTCCTTCGCTACGTAACTACAACATCTAAGAAGAAATAATGATTGAAGTGATATCACTAGTGTTTTTAATCAACCATCATCTAATACACTCTGGTATGATTGGTCCAAATAGAACACCATAAAGCACCTACACTTTGAAACCTTCAAAATCAAGATAACTAACGACCATTATAGAATTAGCTAAGAGGGAATTTTCCAATTATGAACATCTTCAATATCATCTCCACATGTAAACCTTGAATCACTGAACCGTAATCTATTCCCTAGAAATGTGTAAGTATTAAATATTGTTATCCTTCTTAAAAACCAATTCAATTTTATAAATCATGCACTCTTTAATTTTAAAGTATACATGAGTATTTATCTCCCCCTTTTGATATCTTTGGAAGGTCAGAGTGTCATACTCCTTAACCCAAGGATAATGCTCTTCCTTAAGGCCATTATTGAAAATTATATAATGATTTTTACGCTTCTGAGTAACATCTATATTTTCTTTATAAAATATTGGAGTGGTATTCTAACAACCCAAGATTGACATTCAAGGACATTACATTTATTTTTTGGAATGATTAATACATTAAAAAAATAGATGCCAAAAGATCGTATTAGTTTAGTGACTTTGGAAACTCAGAACACATTCTTCTATCTTGGTGAAAGATCTTCAACATCTCTTATAAATATCTTCACCTTTAGTTTTCTTACCTAAAACCATTATTTATATCCTAGGGGAAATAAAACATAAATAGGGTGATCCCAAATGATCAGTAAAGGAAAACATGTAAAAAACAAACATAAGAATGTAAAAACATGAATATATATTTTGAATATCAAAATCTAGAGCCATAAAATAAATATTGGCAGTACATAAGGCATAAATCATAAAGGAACATTAACCATGATAACTATAAGGACCCTTCCTTAAACATTACATAATCTTGAATTAAGTTAGTAATTTACATTGGGGATCTTTTTAGGTTTAGATCATTAGAGAATTAGGTCATAACATATACATAAAAATTTGAATATTACATGTAGACACTTCTACTCAATATCGATTTTTTTATAAAATAAAAAGTTTTAAAAAAAGGAAACATGTTTAGTTATACTTTTTAATCATCATGAATTTTCATTTATCTCATCCTTGACCCTATTGGAATTTATGTCCTGTGAAAAATATTTCAAAAACTTGGGATGAGCAAAAAAATCTCAATGAGGGATACACAAAGAAGGAAAAATGTTAGTTTTTCAAAACAACAAGTAAACCATGAATACTTTATCATAAGTAATACTTTTCATCTTTATGAAGTATTAAATACTCTTCAATGAATAAATTACCATTGATTAACCTTTTGTAACCAAAATATTACAATAAAACCTATAGAAATCACACATAACATATAAAGGTAACTTGGTACATAAAAATACTTAAATGGAATAACCATATGGTCGACTTCAAAAAAATCACTAAATGGAATAACCATATGGCTGACTTCCATACCCAATGAATTGGAGGTTATAACATAACCACCCATCCCAGTTTATCATGGCACCACCCATCATTTGGTTTATCACGTAACCACCCATCAAATGTCCAAGTACCATTATAAAATCATAACACATAAAATATTACATTTCACTAATAAAATTTCATTTACAATTACAAGAAATCATTTCAAGATATTAAAAAATATATATATATTTAAAAAACCATTTTCAATACCAAAACACCTAAAAAGGGAATAGGGGATTTCTTTTCCTTTTAAAATAATTAAGGCTTATAGAGGAATCCAAATAACAATTACGGCGTCGGAGAGGTCATTGTCACTGAAAACATTAAAAAACATTCCTTTTGTTGTTTAGTAAAACGCTTCGAAGAAAAAATATTTCCTTTGATTCAAATTAATATTAAAATGGTTTTATTATATACTATATAAAATAACGAGGTGGTAATTATCAAAACAAGCCTTAATGAAAGGAGATTGAGACGAAGTCCCTTACCACGTGTCCGACTTGACCCGTTGGTTCTTTAATTTCTTGAATAATAAAATTAAGTTAATTTATACATGATTAAAAACCTTTTTCATGTTTATTATTACTTTTATATCACTTATTAACTTTCTATAACAATTTGTTAATTATTTGAGTTCATATCAGACATTTGTTCAATGCTCGGAACTTGAGTCAAAAATGAACTTGTTATAATTATAAATTGTCCTTGTGGTCAAAATTACATTATATCCAAAATGATATTCATGATTTATATATCATATATATCATATATATATATATAATATATGTATTTATAAAATTCCATATCATTTGGATATATGAAAATGAAATGCACCGTTCATTGAGAGGTTAAGCCGTACATACGCATGAATGCTACTTCCATTTCATTTTTTTCATTTTAAAAGGAATGAAAGCCAAATGATACATAGGTATTTTATCATTATAGTATAATATCATATTTTATATACATTACATAAGTTCATTAACACCATCCTTTATATGTTCCATGTATGGTATGAATGAGTAATATCCCTTTGAGGGGGTGGTAGTCCGCACTTCCTCAAATGAAATTATCATATTTACCCATTATAGAAACCATAAAGGTATAATATAAATGGAAAATATTGAATAAAATAGATAATATAAATATAATATATATCACATATAAATACAGTGCCATCATAATGGCCACCATGAGAGGCGGTAGGAGATAATCGAACAATCATTGTTTCGTAAGGCACTAGTTCGCCATACACATAAACAATATGTTCGTATCCATTATATGGTGGTGTGTGTAAGTGTAGTTTGAATACTTCTCATAAAAAACCTATTATATTTAGGATAATTTTTTTATGTAAACAAATAATAATAATATCATAGGGAGTGAAGATGTAAAATAAAAGAAGAGAACTTGAGGGAAGGTGTTACCTTTAAATCGTTTAACTCCCTTTGGTTGGAACCAAAAGGCTTCCTTGAAGCGCCTTCTCCCTATGGTAAGGTTTCTAAAAGGAATAGAGGGATATTGGGAGATTATTTAGGTAGAGGTTGGATGATCCAAGGGTCTTGAGAGGTGTGATTAATGGGTTATAGGTGATGGCCTTTTATAAGGGGGTGGAGCGTCTCTTTAGGAAAGTGTGAAAATATTATTTTATTATAAACTGATTTTCAGTTTCAAAAAGTCCAAAACTTATTTAATTATATGATAAGGTGCATATAATTATAAATAAAATCATCTAATAAGAATGTTTTTGTATAATTTGTAATCCTTATCTTTTTTATTTAACCCTTTGTTAGCTTATTTAACTTTTACCATGTTCTCTTATATATTCATACTATATGGTTAATATAGCTACAATAAAATGCCAATAGAACCAAAAGTGGTTCATTAATGAAATTATAAACCTTATATAAGTAATTTTCCAGAATATAATATTTTTAGGATTATTATATCATTTAATAAAATATTGGTTGATTTAAAAATTCATTTACGTCAATGTAAATACTATTCATATCAAGACTTTTAAAAAATCTATAAAGACTTGATTATTTCAAAAAACCTAAAATAATTCAAATATAACAAGTCATAATCTTACTTAAAATTTGTGTATGGAATAAAAAGTTTCAAAATAAATTTATTTAAACATTTATAATCTCATTTATTAAAAACATTTATTAATGTGATAATCATTACATAATCATTATGTCATAAATAAATTTATATATTTGATGTATAAAAATTATAAATAAAATACAATGATGTATGAAATACTTTTATATTTCTAATGAATATTTGTAGTTGAATATATCTATTATATATCCCCACATTAAAATTTTTTTGCAAAAAAAATACATGTTTATGATATTTTTATTTTTACTTTAAATAAAAAGTAATTAATGTTATTATCTTACCCAAATGGATTCAAAAGGACAAAATTCTTACCCAAGGATTGTATTTGTCATCCATTAATCATAAAATAATGTTAGTACAAGTTTTAAGGTAATTTTATATTATTATAATATTTCTTTTACCGCGAATTACTCTATTTACTTTTAACCGTGGTAAAACAAAATCAACAGTTACTATTCACCAAAAAATTATTTTCATCTTATTAAACCACATTTTACTTAATGATGATAACCATGTATGTCATATTTTTTAAATTCAATTCCCAAAAGTGCTAAAATTTCATTTAAATGAAAAAGTTGGTTTTTTAACTACAACGTAGTGTTTCACTATTCATCAGAAATTGAACGGTTTCAGAAAAATACCAAAAATTCTCCCAAAGATAATTTTGATATTCTGAATTCAAAAATTATGTCTATTTTAAAAAATTTAAAACATAGAAAATCAAATTAATTAATTTAAAATTAATTTCCATTGTCAAAACCAAAAAAAAAATTTAAGAAATAATAACTATCAAAAGATTTACACTTGTTTATGACCAATTTCAAAGTTAAATTACTTCCAATGACCAAAATTAGATTAAATGGTGAAAGTATAATCCAATTACACTTTAAACCCATTTAAAATGATAATCTAGCCATATAAATAAAATATATTAAAAGGAAGTTTTGAATTAAAATGTAGTATTTTCACTATTCATTAAAAATTGAACTTTACCAGAAAAATACCAAAATTTCATCCAAAGTAAATTTTGATGTCCCTATTATAAAGAAAACTTTTATTTTGTCAAATAGAACATATAAAATTGAAAAAAACTATATTTAAAAATGGTTCTCCATCAAAAGGTAGTAAATCGACCTTTTAAATAATATCAGAGTATTCATGCTTAAAATTGGATTCATTCTTATTTTAAGCCTCTAAAACTTATTGGATAATAGTAAAAAAAATTAAAAAACATTTTTAATCATATAGTAGTTAGTTCTGTTCATTCTTGCCATTACAACGGTTGTGCATTATCTACCATTTAAAATAATGATATTATATTATTATTTTTCAGTATAACTCAATGTTGTGTGAAATTTATGATTTCAAAGAAACTTTTTTTGTCTATTGATTATTCTATCAAACATATAATCCCCTTTAAAGTATAATTAATATTTAATTAAAAAATATTATTAAATATGAAAATGCCATATTCTTCATTTACCTAGGATGTTATAATAACATAGCATTGTCAACATGAACTTGTGCAAAACACATAAGCATTGAAAATCATTTCCATATTAGCCAAGGCTCAATCAAAAGACCATAATAGTGGGAAAATTCCATTACTGAATAGGGTTTACTTTTCATTTCAACCCAGTAATACTGAACTGGATTTACTTGTCATCCCAGCCCTCTATTACTAAACTGGATTTACTTATCATTCTAGCCCCCTATTACTTAATCAGATTTAATTGTTGTTCCAGTCATGTCTATATCATGGGATATAAATATTTAACTAATTTATTGGAGGGATATATAGGTCTCAACAATCACATAATTAAACCCATATATATGTGTTCCACTAAAACATAAATCATTCATCATAACATAGCCCAAAGAATAAAATAGGATTTCTAAATATCATTCCACCGTAAAATTATCCATGTAAAACAAATAGATTTCATAAATAGAATTACATCATAAACATAATCAACCATAATAATAATATGGATAGTATAATAGAAAAAATACCCTTAATATTAGATGGAAAATAATTTTGATAAAAAATTTGAAATTAATTCTTGAAGAAAATATTTTTTTCTTCTTCAAAAATGTTTTCTTTTCTTAAAACACGCTACAATTTTAAAAGAAAATAATTTATTTGAAAATAACCTTTAAAACATTTAATTTAAGATTCATGGAAGTAAGGAATTATGAAATGGTAAAATTACATTCATGCAGTATAAGTTAAAAAATAATATTTTCCTTGTACTTTTGCCGAAAAATTAAAAAATTACTTTATATAGAAAAAAGAAAGAAATATTTCATCCAAACCATGTAGTAAAAGTAAAAAATGGGTAAAATGACTTTAAACATCTATAAGGTAATATTAAAAATTTTATGAAAATATATTTTTTAGAAAACATGGACATTGATGGTAAATATACCTTATTAAATAATTATGTATAAACAATCTCGGATAATAATGAGATTGGGAAATTATCCCTTACCAATTATAATCAATAAAATTGTTTGCCTCATAAAATAATGAAAATTATATGAATATTTAAATATTATAACCTTCATAATAATAATATTAAAAAATTCATGGGAAGCATAATCACCACACAAAAGAAATAGGTGGTGTATAAGCATGTGTCCCACATAAATAAAAGTGAGACAAAATAATCTCTTACCTTAGGTCGGTTATCCTTTGTGTGTATCCAAACCTCATGTATAATGATTTAAATGATGTAATTAACTTATTATATAATAATATTCATTTTTATGATATCATATGTGATCATATTATCATCTGTTTAATAATAATATTTCATTATTACTCGTTATTCGGGTATAAACTGGTTAATTTTTATTATGTATGTTTTGTCGAATAAATTCTGGTTCTCCTTATTAGGTCATATTTATATCATTCAAAAATAATATTAACATAATAAATATCATATTTATTCATTATATACATTTATATAATCATTTTTAGTGGATATCTTGTAGAATGAATTGCATCACATCATGGAGATAGTAGGTCGTACGTATGCACAAGTGACGATATCATTATAATAATTATGAAATGGTATGGAAGTGGATGGTATATATGTTGTTTCATAATTAATATCATAATATAATAACTATATATAATTATTATTCTCATCATTATATACATCCGAGTAAGTTAGTGGTGAAAAACAGATTACACCACGGAGTGGAGATGGTAAGTGGTACGTACACATGCGTGGTGATTTCATTTTTCATAGGATGGAAAGAAGGTGTAATATGGTTGTTTAATAATTATAATAAATATCAGTATATTCATTATAATTATGTTCTTAATTTATAATGAAACAACTAATGAAGAGGAAGTATAATAAGAAATAAGTTTAAAGAATCAGTAGAAGAGATTACCTCTTCCTCGACGTGCTTCCTCTAAATCTCCTCTTAAAGGCATTAGAGTTAATCTTTTGAGAAGACCATGACCTATATAATGTAAATGAGGAAGTTTAGAAGGTAAAATTTCAGGGAATGTTCTATCTTGAAGCCTGAAATTTAAGTAAAGAGGTGAGGTAGTAGGTGACCTTTTATAATTAAGGTGAGGGGTACCCTTAGAAATTCTTAAAATATTAAATTAATATAATTTTTTTTTTAATAAAAAATCTTCCAAATTGAAACATGTCGAATATAATATTAGTATGGTTCTTAATACTCTCATATAATAATTGTTATTCATGTATTTATTTTATTTTAAACCTTTTCATTCTGGTCTATCCTTAATTATTTTCTTTTAATTTTAATTGTGGTAACAACATTTTAAGTATTAATAGGTTATAAATTTTACTTATATGGGGTAAATTTCCCATAATTAGACACTTAATTAAATTTTTTAAGTTATCATAGTCACATTTTATTTTTAAGTATTTTTAATATTTTTAAATAATTTAATAAAATATTATTTTTATAAAATATCTATAGTCTCAATTTTTACACGATTGATTTCATTGAATTTAAATAAAATTAATACAGATATATAACTTTGATAAAAATAATTTAATAGTCTTATAAAACGTCTTATTCACCTATAAAATTCATTTATGACATAAACCATGTCATATAATATTTATTTTAATATATATAATATCATTTATTTGATATTTCTATTAATAAAATTATTACTATATCACTATTTTGTCAATATTTATGGTAATTATTTAATCTATAAAAATTATAAATAAATTAACATGATATAGATAATTTAATTATATGTATTTAGACAAATTATTTCAAATTTTCATCAATTTTATCACTATATTAAAAAATTTATACTTATAAGAGATAAGAGAGTGACATGTTATCACTTTCTTTTGTTTAAATAATAATTACATCACTTTCATTGATAAAATTACATTAAACAAATAAATTTTTATCCTTATGTGTTAAGGGTATAATTTTATTCATCCAAAATTATTTTTTTTAGTTGTTAGGGTAATTTTATTATCGTTACATATTATTTGTTACCCTAATTTACCTGATTTACCTTTAACTGTGATAAATAAAAATTACAAAAGGTGTTATTCATAATGTCCAAAAAAATAAATGGGACATATTTAAATAATTTGGAACTCCTAATAAAAAATATGGAATATATTTTTCCAAATTAAAAATACATAAATTTCATTAATTAATTTAAAATTAATTCTTGCTATCAAAGTGAGAAAACAGGGGGGTTTCAAAAAGTAAAAAAACATCAAAAATTGACATGTGTTTATATCAAATTTCAATTTGAAATTACTTCCAATTTAAAAAATGGATTACATTATAACACCATAATATAAATATACCTTAATACCAATTAAAATGATAATCTATCAATAAAAATAAATTAGATGAAAAGGCAATTTTGAATTAAAATGTAGTATTTTTTCACTATTCATTAAAATATGAATTTTCTCAGAAAAATACCAAAATTTCAACCAAATTAAAATTTTATGTTCCTATTAAAAATAAGAAGTTTATTTTTTACAAAAATAACTTATAAAAGTTTAAAAAATAGATTTAAAAGGATTCTCTATCAAAAGGTGGTAAAACTGTATTTTTTTGAAAAATACTTCTTTTATCCAAAAAAATAGATTTGTTCTTATATGAGGCATGAAAAAATATATGATTAATTTAAAACATAAATTTTAATATATTACATATATATTTCATTAATAAAATCAATAAAGAGTGATTTTATTATTTTATAAACTAACATATTTTCATTTAAATAATTTTTCAGAAAAATGCTTTCTTTTAAATAAAAAAGGTATTAATTTCATTTATAAATAATTGTTCACAAAAGAATTAATTAAACACATGCGTAAAAAATATTTTCATAAATCAATTTATATTATTCATTCCCTCCATTTTAAATACTAGGTTATAAGGTAACATAATAATATTTAGTTGTTCAGTTATACTCAGTCTTAAGAAGAATGAATTATATCAAAAGAACATGAACTTGTGAATAACACAAGACAAGCATAGTGTTGTATATACCACAAGCTAAGCTGATGTTGCGTATTACACAAAATTATTTTGGTGTAGCGTACATGTTTCTGACGCTTTTGTCGGGGCGCACGCGTGTATCCGTTCTGTCCGCGGAGGAGGACGCGTGGCGCACTGTTGCCCCGCATTCCCGCTTTCCAAAGGCGGGCGGCATTCGCTCCTTATTCAGGGACGTCTGCTCCTTGATCGAAATGGGATGATGGGATGTCGGTTCTTCCTCCTGTGGATTCCTCCTCAGAACTCATCACCTAGTCCAGGTCTCCCTCATAGATTTAATACGTAGTTCATGAAACTCTTCCCAGTGCCATGTTTCCATGAACGCCTGGTTAATTACACTGCTTCTGTCGGGACATTCCAAAGGGTCCAGTCAGGGCAGCAACCTTCAGTCGGGGGAGTAGTCACGTTGAGGCATCAGTAGCGTGTCTGGATGCTGGGGAACCTTGCATGTCTGTCTGTTATCCCTGGTCACATGGCTTCTCGAGGGCGTGGAAGCCCAAGGCATCCCACATCGAGCGCGGGGAATTATATGTCATAGACACATATCTGAGGTTTTACTCAGCTTCCCGTGTTCAACACATGGTATGCCGCGGGTTTAACATCTAGCGGAGACAGATCAACCCAACCAGAGCATTAGCTAGGATAGATCGCATTGAGGGATTCTCCTTGAAGGGATGTCGACACCAGGGCCAGCCCATGGGCGGCTGTGAAGAAGAGCGTATCGACATGGTCTCACCGGGATATGACGGTCCGGGCGAGGATCAGGATGGGCTGTAGGTGGATGAATGAAGTAGAGGGGGAATGAAATGGGATCATCACAGGGGAGACAGTGAAGTTGGGCTTGAGCCTTGAAGAGGCTTCCTACGTATCCCTGTGGCAGGGAATCAAAGTCCGCGTAGTTCGGGTTGGGGAATACAGTTTAACTTCATGCGGGACGGGGGTGAACCGACGTGAATGAGGTCGGAATGACCGGATGGTGGGTTTGAACCTCGTAGAGGCTTCCTACATACCATGCCTTGACATGCAACAAAGACCTCGTAGTTCGGGTTAGTCACAACGGCTTGCCGTCGGACTGGAACTGCAGTTTAACGTCGTGCTGGACGTGGGTAGAACAAGACGTGAATCGGATGATGGGTTGGCTTGAACCTCGTGGAGGCTTCCTATGTACCACGCCTTGACATGGATCAAAGACCTCGTAGTTCATATGGGGCTTTGTCGGCTGACCGACGTGAAAGTGGACCTTGGTCCAATGAGTGGTGGGCATGAACCTTTGGAAGGCTTCCTACGTACCATGTCTTGACATGGATCAAAGACCTCGTAGTTCGGGTTGGGTTTTGTCGGCGAACCGACGTGAAAGTGGACCTTGGTCTAATGGGTGGTGTGCTTGAACCTTTGGAAGGCTTCCTACGTACCATGCCTTGACATGGATCAAAGACCTCGTAGTTCAGGTGGAAATGGGTGTGCAGTTTAATGTCATGCGGGACAAAAGGAGGCATGCATTTTAACTTCATGCTGGACGAGGGCATGAAGTTTAATGTCATACGGGACGGGGCGTGCAGTTTAATGTCATGTCGGACGGAGACATACAGTTTAACGTCCTGCTGGACGAGGGCAAAACTCGACGTGAATGAATGGCCGAGCAATGTGGCTTGAACCTCATGGAGGCTTCCTACGTAACGTGCCTTGACATGGATCAAAGTCCTTGTAGTTCGCTATGGGATGGGTCGCAATGGCTTGCCATTGGACCGGAATGCAGTTTAACGTCATGCTGGATGGGAATGAGACCCGACGTGAATAAATGACAGGTGGGCTTAAACCTCATAGAGGCTTCCTACGTACCATGCCTTGACATGGATCAAAGTCCTCATAGTTTTCTATGGGGTTGGGGGTCAGGGTCGGCGCTCACTCTAAGCCCACGTGAGTCATGCTCGGTGTGAGAAACAAGAGGTTGCAAGGACCTGACAATCACGTCGCGAAAGATGCGTCAGTGAGAAGTGAAGAGGGGCTTACGCGTTAGGCGGCACATGGTGCTGGGACTTACTCCAGGATGGAGGCCCATGGTGTGATAGAGCGCGGGAAAGATGGACCATGGTCTAATGATTGGAGGTACCTCGTTCCCTATCACGCCCTCCACTGACCTTGGTAGTGGGGAAGTACGGAGATGCAGAGGTGTAGCCATCCGTTGGGGAACTAGGGTCACCCTTCTTCTACGAACATACGCCACTCCGATAAAGAGGATATCATCCCTTGTGGATGGGTGATTCCATTCCCGTGGAGACGAGTGGTGTAAAAAATGTTCGACCTGGGGGGACCCTTCGTGAGGGAGACGAGGTCGGATTACAGTTTAACGTCATGTGTTGAGGACGTGGTGCTTGGTAGTTTAACGTCCTACAGCTCGGACGAGGTGGGTTCACTCCACACCCCTAGGACTTACATAACCGGTACCCTCTGGTCCTTAGGGAAGGGAAGGTACCTGTAAGGCCATGGTTAAGGGGGTTGTGGAACGAACCATCAAGGGGTCCACGTTAGCGTGGATATGCGAAGAAGCAATAGCCGTTAGCGTGCCTATGCGAATAAGCATTAGGAGAAGCAACTCTACGGGTGGTATTGTCCATGGGACTTTGAAATCACATCGTGCAAACCTGGAGGGTCGCACGGGAAGAGGAATCGCTAAGCAAAGGAGTGTGCTTCGCGAAGTGGAGTGCCTTGGCCTTAGCATGGGGCATAGGTGTGAGGGGAAGGTGCTTCGCGAAGTGGAACAGTGTTCATGGATCACTACCTCGTGAAGAAGAGGTGACTCGCGAAGCAGGGTCCTGCGAAGCAGTGTGCTTCTCGATGTGTAGCGATCCTGCCTTAGCATAGGGATCACTAGCATGGGTTGGGTGTTTCGTGAAGCATAAACGCTCCACGGCTGCCCGGGTTTTCTTGGGAATCCCCTTCCTTCGTGAATTCCCTTGATCTTCGCGAAGGGAATCCCTCTCGGAAGAGGGGCTCCAAACGAGACAATGAAGAGGCGTCTCATGAAGTAGAAGTACCTCACGGAGCTCATGATTCCTAGGGCGAAGAGTGCTTCACGATTCGGGAGAGGAGAAGCCGAAAAGTCGGATTGTCTGTCCCCTTGGGACTCAGGGGGAGTCCGGTATTTATAGGCAAGGGGCACCGCGAAGCAGAACTCACGCGCCGCCTCCGGTGCTTCACGGCGCGCTCGCGAACGTCAACGTCATCCGCGGAGGGTACCACCTCTGGAGCTTCGCGGCGGCTCGCGAACGTTAAATGTGCTCGCGGAGGATTACCGCCTCTGGAGCTTCGCGACGGCTCGCGAACGTCAAATGCACTCGCGGAGGATTACCACCTCTGGAGCTTCGCGGTGGCTTGCGAACGTCAAATGCGTTCGCGGAGGATTACTGCCTCTGGAGCTTCGCGAGGCCGCCAGGATCGGGGTTCTTCGCGTCGGTCCTTCGCGGTGGTGCTTCGCGGCGGTGCTTCGCGAGGCAGCGTGCCAGCCTTCTTTTTCGTTCCTTCCTTTCGTGCCATATTATTTTGGCGCCAACAGTACAAAACAATACATTAAATAAATTTAAAAAAAACTCTATCTCATAAAAATATTAGGGTGTTAAATTCTACCCCCTTAAAATGAATTTCGCCCTTAAAAATCATAGGGTTTATAAAAGGTTTTATAATTGAAATTTTATTTCATATAAACCCACATCATAAAAAATAATACTAAAACATTGTTTTAAAAAGGAAATTTAGAAACATAACGGTTACCCAAAGTAACTTATAACTGTGTTTCTATGTAGGATAACATAGGTGGGAAGTGAAAACATGGATATGGAAGAAAAAATATAACCATCAAGTTATGATGGAGACTAATAGAGAACAAGGATAGGAGAAATTTAAAAATCATAAATCCATAAATCTGTGATGATTTAAGTGACCATTTGATTCATCAGATAATAAGGTACTAGGATAACATTTTTGGTTTTTAAGATCCTTTTCCTAAAGTTGAATAACATGAGAAGAAATACATACTTGATTTCAGTATCATCTCATTGTTGGACATGCCTTAAACAATTTCTACTTCATCTATTATTCAAATAAATGAAGTTGAATTTGTCATTCCTAATGTTTTAGCAGATCATGCGATCCATAAATTTAATGGTAGGTAATTATATATGTCTTTATCAAAAAAAATATTAGCACAAGTTATTAGACATGCATAAGTCTATATATGGTGAGATAATGCTTTATTCTAATAAACTTTATCTAATGTTTAACTTAAACTTTCCAAAAATTTAACAACCTTAAAATCCTTATGAAAGGTGAAAATACAAAAATATTGAAAAATGTTTAGAAAATCAACTTAACATTTATCCCTCATATATCATAAGATATATCTGGATGGTCGCATTCCAAAAATGTGAACACGTTCATCATGTATTCCCTTGAGTCATGGTAACAACCTGAATTATCAGATATCCTTATTGAAAATATGCATTTTTCCTTATTCCAAAACATATTGGATATATTCCTTAAGTCCAAAAAAGTTTTATACTTCATCCATGATATCATGACCCTTTTGTCGACAACTCCACAATTACTTCCCAAGAAACTAGCATCATCCAATTTACTTATTCAAATCCAACATATCTTTATCCAAACATCATTATCTTAACATAAGGTACATATTGAGGGTTATCATTACCTTAATCATGTGTTCTAAAAGTATATAACCTTACCCTTAAATCACTTTTTAGGATCCCTAGAACTATTCAACATATCCTTTCCAATCATTAATGAAAAATTTATACTGAAAACACTTATATATTTTATGATTCATAAAACCTAATCTTTGAATTCTAAAACATATACACCTCAATCATCTAGCTTTATTCTTAAACCATTACTCAGGATCCATCATCTTCTTCTTTTTTGAAATATGAATCATGTCTTAAGGTTTCTCAACCTCAAGCTTCTTAGGTTTCATGTAAAAAATACTGAAATAACATCACATACCTTTCACATGTCATTTACAATCTCTTTATCCTCAATAGTATGACCAATACTCATACAATCATCATTATTTTCTTCATTATATTTCTACTTAGGAAATCAATCTTTATAATTCCCATAATTTTTGCATCTAAAACATCCAATGGTTAGATATGTTCTATGAAGTTCTGGACACTGACTAAGACCAGAAATCAAAGTTTGAGAAATACATATCAGATATTAGAAAAACATAAGTACGGTAAATTACTTATAATATTTCAATCTATGATATCTTCGGTTTAACCCTAAGTTAGTCATTATTATCACAAAAACCCGAGTATTATAACATATACTTAGACTTATCCTTAGGGTATCCATAGACATATACATAGATATATCTCTACGGATCTCACTGAATTTTTCATATTCTAGTTTCCAAAGGTTGACTAAACCTTCTCTATGATACCAACTCTAATAACCCAAGATTGATGTACATGGACATTACATTTATTTTGAGGAATGCTTAATACATTACACAAATAGACGCCCAAAGTCCATATTAGTTTAGTGTCTTTGGAAACTTGGAACACATTTTTCTAGCCTTGTGAAATATCCTCAACATCTCCTATAAATATATTCAGCTTTATTTTTCCTACCTAAAACCTTTATTTATATCCTATAGAAAAGAAAAACATAAATAGGGTGAGATAAATTGATTATTAAGGGAAAACATGGATAAAATAGACATAAGAATGTAAAAACATGAACATATATTTTTAAAATCAAAATCTTGAATCATAAAATAAATCTTGGTAGTGCATAAGGAATAAATCATGAAGGAACATTAACCATGATAACATAGCATTATCATAAAACTTGAACTTGTGGGAAAACATACATATAGAAAATAATTCCCATGTTATCTAAGGTTCAATGCCACGAAAATCATAGTAGAAAAAGTCCATTAATGAATCGGTTTTACCTGTCATTTCAGCACTGTATTACTGAACTTGGTTTACTTTCCATTTTATCCCTGTATTACTGAACCATATTTACTTGTCATTTTAATCATGTATTACATAACTATATTTTCTTTCCTATCTAGTCATGTCTATCTCATTAGATATAAATTTTTAACCAATTAATTAGAGGTAGATATAGGTCCCACCTATCACATAATGAAAACCATACATATGTGTGCCCCAGAAACATAAATCATTCGTCAAAACATAACCTAAAGAATAAAATGGGTTTCTAAAACATCATTTCATCATAACAAAATCCATATAAAACAAATGAATTTTATAAAAATAATTCCATAAGATACATAATCAAACATAATAATAATATGGATAGTATACTTGAAAAAATATCTTTAATCTTATATGGAAAAATAATTTTTATAAAACTCTTGAAATTAATTCTTGAGTAAAATACCCTTTCATCTTCTAAAAATGTTTTCTTTTCTTAAAACATTGCACAATTTTAAGAGAAAATAATTTCTTGAAATATAACCTTGAAATTTTTTAAGTGAATATTCATGGAAATAAGGTGTTATAAAAGAATAAAATTTCATTCATGTCGTATAATTTAAAAAATAACTTTATCCTTATACTATTTCCGGAAAATGAAATAAGTAACTCATATGGAAAATCAAAGGAATATTTCTTTAAAACCATTTAGTAAAAGTAAAAAATGGGTAAAAATAAATTTAAACATCCATTTTTAAATATTAAAAAATTTATGAAAACATTTTTTTTGGAAAACATGGACATGGATGGTAAATATACCTTAGTAAATAATTACATATAAACAATCTTGGACAATAATGAGATTATGAAATTATCATTTTCCAGTTATAATCAGTCAAATTGTATGCCTCATAAAATTATGAAAATTATATGCATACATAGATATCATAACATTCATAATAGAAATCATAAAGCATTCATTGGAAGAATAATCACCACACAAAATAAATAGCTGGTGTATAAGGCATATGTCTCATAGAAATAAAAGTGATACAAAACAATCCCTTACCATAGGTCTTCTATCCTTCATGTGTTTCCAAAACTCTTGTATAATTATTTAAATGATTTGATTTAATTATTATAGAATCATATTCATTTTTATTATAACATATATGATCATATTAACATCTGTTTCGTAATAATATTTCATTATTACTCATTATTCAGGTATAAACTGCTTCATTTTCATATGCATGTTTTGCAGAATAAGTTCAATTTATTTTTATTAGGTCATATTTATATCATTAAAAAATGATATTTACATAATAAATATCATATTTATTAATTATATACAATTATATAATAATTTTTAAATGGATATATTGTAGAATGAATTGCATCCCATCGTGGAGATGGTAGGTCGTACGTATGCATGAGCGATGATATAATTTTGATAATTGTGAAATGGTATTGAATTTTATGGTATATATGTTGTTCCATAATCCATATCATGTTATAATATTCATATATAGTTATTATTTCCATCATTATATCCATCTAAGTAAGTTGGTGGTCAAAAACAGATTACACCATGGCGTGGAGATGGTAAGTCATATGTAAGCACTCATAGTGATTTTGTTTTTCATAGGATGGACATAAGGTGTAATATGTTAGTTTAATAATTATAATAACATATAATCATATTAGTGATACTTATGTTATAACTTTATAATGAAACAACTAATGAATAGGTAGTAGAAGAAGAAAGAAGCCTAGAGGAACTGGTAGAAGATATTACCTCTTCCTCGACGTGCTTCCTCTAAATCACCTCTTAAAGGAACTAGAGTTGGTCTTTTGAGAATACCATAACCTCTATAATGTGACTAAGGAAGTTGATAAGGTACAATGTTAGGATATTTATGAGCTTGAAGGCTCAAATTGATGTGAATATGTGAGGGAGGAGGTGCCCTTTTATAATTGAGATGAGGGTCACCCTTGGAAATTCTTAAAATATTAAATTAATATAAATTATTTTTTTTAATAAAAAATCCTCCAATTTAAAATGTATATAATATAAGATTATTATAGTTTTAAATACTCTCATCCAATAATTTTTATATATTTATTGATTTTATTTTAAACCTTATCTTTTTGGTATACCCTTAATTATTCTCCTTTAATTTTAATTGTGGTAACAACATTTTAAGAATTAAGAGGTTATAAATTTTACTTATATGGGGTATATTTCCCCTAATTGGACACTTAATGATATTTTTGACCTTATAATAGTAACTTTGTGATTTTAAAATATTTTTAATATTTTTAAATAATTTAATAAAATATTAGTTTTATAAAATATCAATTGTGTCAATTTTTACACTATTCATTTCATTGAATTTAAATAAAATTCATACAGAGATATAACTTACAAAAAATTAATTAATATCCTTATAACATATCATAGTCACCTATAAAATTATTTTATAGCATAAATTATGTCATATAAAATTTATTTTAATATTTATAATATCATTTATTTGATATTGCTCTTAAAAAATAATTATTGTATCACTTTTGTGTCACTATTTATGGTGACTATTTAATCTATAAAAAATATAAATAAATTCACATGATATAGATAATTTCATTAGATTTATTTATAATAATTATTTTCTTACTTTCATCAAGTTTATCACTACATTAAAATTTTTATACTTATAAGAGATAAGAGAGTGACAAGTTGTCACTTTCTTTTGTTTAAATAATAATTACATCACTTTCATAAACAAAAGTCCATTAAACGAATCAGTTTTGATCTTTAGGTGTTAAGGGTAGACTTTCATTAATAAAATATTATTTTCGTAGGTGTTAGGGTAATTTTAGTGTCCTTATCATATTATATGTTACCCTAATTTACCTAATTTACCTTTAATCGTGGAAAATAAAAATTACAAAAGTTACTATTCATAATGTCCAAAAAATAATAAAAGGGACCTATTTAAATAAATTGAACCTTATGATTCCAAATATTTAATCCCTTTTTTCAAATTAAAAACACAAAAAGTTCATTAATTAATTTAAAATTAATTCCCGTTGTCAAAGCAAGAAAATAGGGTTTTTTAAAAAGTAAAAACCATCAAAAGATTAATATGTGTTTATATCGAATTTCAATGTGAAATTACTTTAAGTGACCAAAATTGTATTAAATGATAAAAATATAATCCAAATATATTTTAAAATAAATTATAATTATAATCTATCAAAACAAATAAATTATACAAAAATGCAATTTTGAATTAAAATGCAGTATTTCTCACTATTCATAAAAATATGAATTTTCTCAAAAAAATACCAAAATTTCAACAAAAGTAAATTTTGATGTCCCTATTCCAAATAAAAAAAATTATTTTGTCAAAATAACTTATAAAAATGTTCAAAAATTGATTTAAACTGGGTTCTCCATCAAAAGGTGGTAAAATAATATTTTTTTTAAAAATACTTCTGTTATCTGAAAAACTGGAGTTGTTCTTATATCAAGTGTAGAAAACATATATGATGAATTTTAAACATTACTTTGAATATATTACATATATATTTCATTAATAAAATCCATAAAGAGTGATTTTATTATTTTATAATATCACTTATTTTCATTTAAATAGTTTATAAGAAAAACGTTACCTTTTAATTAAAAAACATTTTATTTTCATTTATAAATAATTGATCACAAATGAATTAATTAAATACATGTGTAAAAAATATTTTCATAAATTAATTAATATTGTTCATTCCCACCATTTTAACAGCTAGGTTATAAGTTAACATATTAATATTTAGTTTCTTAGTTATACTTGGTCTTACATGAAATGAATTATATGAAAAGAACTTGAACTTGTGTATAACACGAGTAAAGAAAATCATTGCGTATAACACAAGATAATTTGATTTTTTGTACTGAAAAAACATATCTTGGTGTAGTGTATATCACATGACATCAAATAAATTAAAAAAACTTTATCTCATAAAAATATTGGGGTGTTATAGGGATCCCTAAAAATAAGTACTTGTGGAGGAGAGTTCAGTTTTTTGGTATAGCTCCCAATGAATCTAGTGAAAAAATTCACTATATTTTATAATAATCCTTAATCTTCCCCGTATTCTTATGATGAGGGGTAATGAATCCATCTGGTTATGCCTTTGGTTTCTTTCCTTTTTGAGCACTCAACTGGATGAAAACTACTTCAGCTTGACATTCTTTTTCATTTCAATCTTGAGTGTCTTTGTATGATTCACTAGGGTCATCTCAGTCCTCCACTGAAGTGGGGAAAACAATGGTTGAATATAGTAAAATGTGAATAGAATTCAAAAAACATGAAAATTATTCAACATCAATTTTGTATCTCATAGATTCTAAATTGGTCTGGTTATTAGGAACATCTTGATTCTTAACATCCTTGGGCCTACCATGAGCTTCATTCAATCCCCAAAGATAATACTAAGCTCTAGAAGGGCTAGAATCCATTTTAATTATAACATTACTTTTTTCTTGGTCAAGATTTTATTTTCTCTTTTCAACCCACATCAATTCACGAGACTTAGGATGCACTTCCCTATTACCACAGTCATTAAAAGAGTGTCCAAGATTAAGGAAAACACTAAAATAATTAGGCATCTTTTCATATTTTACTTCCTGAAAGAAACCATAATTTTTATTTTGGATCTAGATTTGGGATGGTAGTTCTTGTGAAATATAAACCTCAGCATAAATCCTAGAAATTAAGGGTCTTGATAGATTCCTCATTGTAAAGTCTTGATTTATCGAATAGAAAATAATGATGAAAATTGGAAATATGAAGATTTGTTTCAATATGTGAAGTAATATCCTAGTGAAAACAAACCAGATGGAAAAATATAGGATATTATTTTTTAAGATAAAAATATGAGGTCCATTTTATAACTATCATTGAACAACCTCAATAACCCATGAGCATATCGCTTGAAGTCTATAATAATCGTTTTTAGAAAAGAAGTGAAAATGATGTTCTCGTAATTCAGAAAACCAACATTCAAGACAGTAACTCCAATTTCATTAAGGTATTTACATAAAAATTCAATGAATGGATATGCTTTATGAATTTCACAACAATCAAAAAACATAAATCTTACTAAAGTGTGTGAACCTCATTAGCTAAGAAGAAAATCATTGGATAACCTCTTTTATGAAAATGATTCAGCTCTATGTATAAGTCATCATCAGTGAAAACACCCACACTAGGATGTTTGATAAGCTTGATAAGTCTTCAAGAGAAAAAATCCATGAAGGATGCCTTTTTTTATTAGGTTTTTCTTATCTCCAATGGGTGGGCTCTGCGGTATTCGCGACTCCATCTCCTCTACCACACCCTTAAAAATTCATAAATTATTAAATTAATATAAATTAAATTTCATTTTTTAATGAAAAAAATTGACATATTTAGAATCTAGGATAGATATAAGAAAAAATAATCTAATAAAATAATTTTTTTACAATTTAATCTTATGTTTTAACCCTTATCTCTTAGTTTTGATCTCTGGTTAAACCTTTTAACAATTCTTGATGATACCAATATTTTTTTCAGTCATTAGGGATCAATAAAGTCATGATATAAAGAAAGGTGACCAATAAATGGATAATGGTTTATATTATAGACCATATTACATTCACTTGGTCGAGGATAATATTTTTATGAATTTTAAATCATTTAATAAATATTATTTAACAGAAAATACCATTACAGGTGTTGTTTGGACTATTCACATAATTGACATTAAAAAATATCAAGACGGTAATTTAGTTAGAATATGAAATTTTAATGCATACATAATTTATATAAAAAAAATTTAAATTCCATAACTCATCCATAAATTATACTTTTAATGTTTTTAAAATCATTTACTTAATTTTTTTACTGCTTGCACAAGCATTATGTCGTCATTGCGTAAGAATTTAAGATAATTACATCATCACTAAAAATAAAATATTAATTAGAATCATTAAAAAATATTCATATTATATATTACCTTTTAGAACCAATCATAAATGTTTTTACCCATTTCACAAAATATTAAAGATATTAAAACATGAAAGTGACATTTTGGAATATTCCTTTACTTAAAAAAATATAAAGGTCTTTATAAAAGAAAAATGGACCCAAAATTCCATATTTTAGATTATATGAAGGTTTGGTTGAATTATACTCATTAAATTAAGTATATTCAAGTGTATGGATGATTTTTAAGCCTCATTTCATATCTTTAACCTTGTTAAACTTGTTTTACCCTAACTGTAGTGACAACATTTTTTAAAGGTTACTATTGATTTTGAAAAAAATTAAAGTCGACCCATTTACCAAATTTTTAAATGAATATTAAAAATATCAAATTAAATTAAATTTCAATAATTATTAGAAATAAATTTTAAAATAAACCCACAAAATGTGATGAAAAATGGTTTCCTGTAAAAATGCATTTTTAATTATAAAAATATTTCTAAACCAAAATTAAGCATAATGTCAATTATAATGACCATGAAGTAGCCCAGTTCACACAGATTAGGCCCCAAATGATGATCAGAGCACCAGTAGCAGTCACCAGAAGCCGAGATAACCGGATTGGATGAATGAGAGGGTATGGCAACCGCTATCGGGACCAGGCACCGTGCAGCTTTGTACGGGGCAATGCTAGCCGATCAGCAATGCAGGTGGGGAGCTAAAGGAAATCAATTATGCAGAAGCTAGGGAGGGGCAGTTCTAGTGGGCTGGGCCTACGGGTCATGTATTGGGCATGGTATGCCTCTGGGCCTTTGGGTCATGTATTACGGGTCATGTCGGGACTTGTACCTTGGGCCTACGGGTCATGTACGGGTTCCCCTTCAACCCTTAAAAGGGGGATTATCTATAATAAAATAAAAAAGAAGGCCTTCGGGCCATTTGGGTAATGACATTAATTGGATTATTTTTTTAATAAAGAACTAATTAAATTATTAAATCAATTAAAAAAATTAGGACTTGGTAAATACTTTAATGGAAAAGATATATATCTATAAAATTGGTATTTTTTTACTATTCCATGAAAAATTAATCTTTTTAGAAAAATCCCAAAATTTCACCATAAGATTATTATGATATACTAATTTCAAAAAAAATTAATTTTTATAAAATATAATTTTTAAAAATGGTATAAATTATGTATAATATTTTCTCACAAAAATTAAAAAAACCATTTTTTAAGAAAAAATATTTTCAAAACATAAAATGACTTCACTAAAAAAAATGAGCGTTTATTTCCAAAGAAATAATCAATACATTTGTATTCATTAAGACCATTATAAATTTACTTCATAATGCTTTTTATCCAATTTAAACCTTTTAATTCAGTAGCTCAGTTAAAATGGTCATATTTAAAATTATATTATTTTGTGGTTTGTTTAAGCTCATTGTTTTTTGTCTTATATGCAATCGAAAATAGTCTTATTTTATAATATTTGAGTATTAAAAAATCCATAACATACTAAAATAACTAAATAACATGATCACTCTAAAACATTACTATAAAAGAAAAAACATGTATCTAACCTTAGATTACATAATTGCATCAATGGTAACTTTTTTACAAACACATGGAGCACAATATCATGGTGATCCTGATAGATAATCTCGTCCTAGTGGAACCAAAGGTTCAAATAGAAATAAAAAAACATACTTGTTACCCATGAACGTACCCCATGATTCTTTATATCCAAACTATTCAACCAAACTCAACTCATTTCTCACATCATGAATAAGTAGAAACAAACAAAATTTAACAAAGAGGCATTAACATCCCAAAGAAACCACCACTCACACAAGATAAATTTATAAGGGAACTAAAATGAAATTCCAAATAATGGTCACCTAAATATTTAAAATACTCTAATATCTTCAAGAAATAATCCCAAAATTGATCATCACATAATTATAAACTATTACAAAAATTAATCCCATGTTATATCTATATGAAACTACTGATTATGACCCAAACAACTACCTCTAACAAGAACCCATAGATCACAACCATCTTGGCATTAATTATTAGGATTCCGTACTAGAACACAAAAAAATAGAGGTCTAAGTAAGGACCCCATTTAACAAACCAGGAAAAATCCCACTTATTCCTCACCTCAAAATAAGGATCAAGAACTCAGTTTATTCTCTAAATGAACATTCTTGAGATAATGTCGATGAACAAAAACCTTCTTGGATAATTCTCTGAGACACACATGTACTCAAAGAGATGGAATAATAGAATAATCCACTATATTCGTTGTATGGGTTGTGCCAACCCCTAGGAGGGCCCCACTCAAGAAACTAGGTGAAGGTTTATCCTAAAATACAAGTTGTCTACCTTTCATCGAGACCTTTTTGGGAGGTATACTTTAAAAAACATGAATCCAACACTTTCATGTTTCCCAAACCAAATCAACCTATCCCAAAACACCAATGGAAAAACCCAAAATCACATATCACCAATTCAAAACACATTAAAAAATCCCATATTTTTTCTTTTAAAACATACCACATTATATAAGTAATTTAAAACACCGAACCATTTTGAAAACTTTAGGCTTCATTCCAAAATCCAAATTGCTTAGGTGGAATTCAAAACATTTAACCTGACTTCAATAAACATTAACTTATTTTCAAAATAAGGAACTCACTCATTCTTCACAAAAAAATTATTTTATTTTCAAAGTGTTTATATAAAAATCAACTTTTAATTTCTTAAACACTTCACCCTTTAAAACATTCCAAAATTCCTCCATATTTTTATTATTATTTTACAAAAAATATTCTTCTAATCATACCTTAAGAGGTTCAAGTTCCATTTTAAAATAAATCATCAATTGCTCTTCAAAACAAATTGTTTTTTTATTTCATGATAGAAACAATAAATTACAAAATATTTTATATAAAACCAAATATATTTTTCAAAAAATACCCAAGGCTTCTTTTCACACCAAAATAATTTAGGAAATATAATTTTTTTACATGAAATAAGCTTCAAAACATGGTCATAAGAAAGATAATACTATAATTACAACAAAAAATAATTCAAATAGTGTCAACATGTCACAAAATTGATATTAATTATTTTTACAATACTAAAAATCACTGAAGAACCATCCAAAAATCAATGGGTCTAAGTAAAAAACAAAATAAGATGTAAATCCATACTTGACTTGGTCATATGGTTTGAAGAGATAGGAACCAATAATGTAGTAGTTTCTAAACCATGCCCAAAAATTAAGTGCTTGTTCACTGCATGGTTTGTCAGGTTATACAATATAACCTCATGGATATGATTATTTTTGTATTTTCATATCAAAATTAAACAAAATCTACCAAGGAAACTAATATAATTATAATGGGGATAAAAATACCATCACCACAATCCTCATCACAACAGAATAATTCAAAAGAAACTAGAACCCAACTTCCCATAGAAACTAAAGGGTCATCATAAAAGGTGGTGATCACAAACCTACATATGATTGGCCTATTTATTTATGATATAATTCTGAATCTACACTCTACCATGACACCCTCAAATAACAAGAGAGTGCTTCATAAACCAATTACTTCAAAATAACATAGTCTTTGATTCCATTTGTAATAAATTGTCTTGGGTTGACTCAACACATTACCTAACTTGGTCCATAACTGGGCCCAAATAGAGTTCCCAATATTCATGGGTTGGAAACCAGTTCTTAGGTATTATAAAAATATACTTGGGAATGATTTCTTCCTCATATAAATAAATAAACAAACATTATAAACTACTGAGAATCTAATATTACATATAAAAAAAGTGAACATCCATGCATAAAATAAGTAGATACAACTAAAGAAGTAATCCAAATATGGTATAAAAAATAAAAATCCTTCAAAAAATAAAAAATTGGGTCACCAAATATAAGTACAGTGAAATAAAATAAAATTTCAAAAAAAGATAAAATATACCGGGTTGAATTAGATAATAAAACATCCCAAAAATAAAATTGAGCCTGGAAAGCCCCAACAAAACCTCTATATAACCCATGGTAACTCACCATAACCCTACTCATCTATCCACAGACCCATAAAATGGGATCAATGAATGGGACCAAACACTGGGAACCTAAGAGAAATCATAATAGCTACACATACTTTCACACATCGGTGTATGTAAAGGGTGTGATCCAAAGATGCCCAGTAGTATTTCTCAAAATATTATATATAATTTCATTCATATCACATTCAATAAATACTATTTTAAATATAATTGTATAAAAAATGGTTTTCCACATGATCATGAATAATAAAACAAGTTTCATTCTTTATCTCTTTCTTTCCAAAATGGTGTTATAATATTCTAAGAATAAACGATGCATATTCAACATAAAAACCTCATTTTAAACCTAATAAATAAATCAACACTTTGTTTTAATATTTATTTTAATTTTATTAAAATATAACTTTTAAATTCATAAACAAAACAACTATTTCTTCATCTTATCCTAAAAATCATTCTTTGGTTATTTTTTCAAAACAAACATAAACATTCTTTTTAAATGACACACTTTCAAAACCATTTATGAATCAGTTTGAAAGTAAGATAAAACTATAATAAAATCAATTCATAGACACATCAAGCACCAAGATATCAATAGAGAAAATTAAATCAAATCACAACTGTCCATAGTGTTGTGTGACTAAATCGAAGGCTAGGGGATGTAAATTAAGTATATATATCAAGATCACTTGAATAATTCTTAGGTGGATATAAAAATCATGGGAAACTAAATAGGTTATAAGGTGAATGTAACTAGACCTATTTTCCTAAAATCACTCAATTTAAGGGCCTCTATGTGAAACTAGAACATCCCTCTCAACATTTTTTTGGGTCACTAAGTACAAAATAAACCCCTAAGAGGGTGTAACTTTCCTAGGGAACTATCTCACCAACGCACTCTAATATAGTGTAGTATAAAAATATACCATCTACTTAGTCACAAAGGGTCCTTATTATATCAATAATTGGAGATGTTAAAAACAAATGGATTATATTCTCATCACATAAATCAACATTTAAATTAAAAGCAATAAACCTTAACTCACCTCGAACACCTGATCAAGAAACATTCCATTTTAAATCCATGCATAATCATTAATAATAAAAATCCCCCTCATATGGTCACAATACATAATGAACATAACATAAATAAATAGGATCAATAATGATGGTAATCATAATTTCAAATAATCTATTTAAAAAAATGTATCAAAGTTGCCTTTTAAAACACTCTTGGAATGCCATGCCAATTTATCCACCTTTAAAACTATTCGATGAAATTGTTATTTGAAATTAATTAGTGCCAATCTCCCTTTTAAATCACTCATTTTTCCTTTAAAATAACTTAAATTTGATATAATACTAATACATATCAAAATCATTATATATGGGTCCATGCACCCCTTTTTAAAAAACTAAACCTTTAAAAACCAAAAGAATTCTTCAAAAATAAAAATGGTGTCAAATACCCCATCAAAACACTTTAATTCCTTTAAAATATCCACTTGTGAATTTTTATGAACACTTAGTATGTGATAGACATATGGAAAGTATTGAAACCATTGTTAACCCACTTCAAACCCTTCATAGGTAACATATATAGGATTACTTTGGAAAGAAAACATATTAAAACATTCAAGCATCTTATTATATATAATATAATGTAACAAAAAATACTTCCTCTTTAATGTGAAAGGATTCACAATATTTCACCTTTATTGAAAAATTCACAAACAATGAAGGAATCAGACTATACAATCACTAAACAATCCATTCCCCATCATTAAACTCATCCCAAACCCTAATCCCAACCCACATAGTGTATGGGGTATGTGAGAGAATGGAAATTGGTGTGAGAGAAAAAAAGAGAAGAGAATAAGAGGAATATCTGATATTACCTTATGAAGCCAGGTTGAAACCAATGAAGGAGGTCATAAAATCAAGAGTAAAGAAGAAAAAATAACCATGTGATATGAAATGGTCCGATTGAATAAATAAGAGGGAAGATGAAGAAAAATGTAAGGACTCGACCCCAGTTACCGGGAGATGGTGCCTTATTTGATTACATTGGCATGATTAGAATAAATTCATATCCTAAAGGAATGAATAGTTAAGTAGTTTTGGAAAACCATATATATATATATAAGTTCAACAGTATAACTTGGAAGGAAATACAACATATAAACTCCTTTTGAATCACCCATAACTATCCTTGAAAGTTAATAATAATATACTTCTTCACAGCCTAGGGAAAATAAAACATATGAAAGGGGTGAGCTCAGATTCTTAGTAAAGGTAAATAATACCGTGGAAGAAATTATAAACATAGACACTAGGCATGATTAATAACTAAAAATGCAATCCTTTAAAAAATATACTTGATCATAATATGGAAGGAATAAAAATTGATTAAATAATTACATAAAACATAACCATAGATATTATAATAGTCAAATAATAAAATGGACTATAAATCTATAGTTTCATATGTGGGAAGCATAATTTCAGACATCATAATCACACCCTCAAGGCCTCGTGCCAAGACCATAATAATCATTCCATCAAGGCATCGTTCCAAGACACTAGTTTCTATCATGATACCTACTGATGCATCAAGGGGATATAGATGACCCCACCCATCACATAATAAGTCCAATGAATTCCTCAAATTAATAGGGATACACATAAACATCATATACATTCATATTAAAACTAACATATGAAATGTAAATAGATTTCCCCAATCATTAAATATAAACACTAAACATTCGAAGTAATATGGAGAATGGTATTGAGATAAAATAGACATAGTCAAACTAATAATAAACCATTAAATAAAATATGGTATATTATATCATAAAATATTAATCCCAATTGAATATAATATTCAATAAGGGTGTTTAAAAAGGTGAAAATACTCTGATAAAATCTTTGAGTAATTCTTTAGATAAATACTCTTTTACTTTGAAAAGAAGAGTTCTTTAGAAAAAATATTTATATAAAAACAGAAGTAAATTAGGTTAGTTTTTTATAATAAAAACACTTATTTTATGAAAATGAATTTTTCAAAAAATAGATAATAGAGTGACCTTGAAAATAGGTAAGAATTCTAAAAATTCCCTTAGATCGGGCCTGTATTTTGGGAAGAATTTTTGAAATATCCTTTTAAAATATGTAACTCCACATAAAATGTAGAAGTATTATGACTGGTACACATATATATAGAACATTAAAACATAATTTTTGAGGAGTAAATAAAAATAAATAATAATTTAATTGAGGTATGTAGAGAATAAGAGTAACCTGAATGAAAATAGAGGTTCATGTAGAAAACCCTTACCTTTTGTCTGAATATGTTCCTCTCTTGAATATAAGGTCTTATAATATTAAATTATAATTATTAATAAATTAATTTATAACATATTATACATGTATTTTATTTCATATAATTTTATTAAGTTCATTTAGTGTCATATTTATGAGTTAAAAGATTCAATATCATCTTTTGAGAGTGCTCGTTTCATTAGTTTTCATGATCAGTTCCCTTGTATGAAAGTTAATGTAAAATGAGATTTGAATTACAGAATTGATGTTGTAACGCCCTGACCCCAAAATCCCAAAGTCGGTGCATTATTACGTATCATTTTCATGATCACAAAAGATCAAATCTCGAAAGACTGATTAGTTTAGTATCCTTGGAAGTACTAGATACATTCATAAGGTTTACAATACATCATAAAATGGAAAACTACAACAACATTGTTTCCATTGACAATATTGAGATCCCAAAGACTATCCCTATAGGCCAGTCATAATATACTCATTCACATCATGGGAAAATAAAACATAGAAAGAGGTGAGCTCAGATGCTTAGTAAGGATAACAATATAGCGGAAACATTCATAAATAAGCATAAACATTTAAGACAATGTATAGAACTAAAACAAAATACTTTTCAACATAAAATTCATAATAATATGGAAAATATAAATCAAAATAATTCCATTTACTTACTCACATGGATATTATAATAGTCGAATAATCACATGAAATATCAATAGTCACTTTTATAATGATGGAATGCATAATGCCAGACTTTATAACCATATAGTCAAGGCCTTGTTCCAAGACTAAAAAGAAGATTTTGTCAAGGCCTTATTCCAAAACACTAGTTTGTCTCATGATACCTACTGATGCATCGAGGGGCTATAGAGGGCTCCACCCATCACTTACTAAGTCCAATCCATTCCTCATATGAAAAGGTTTAAACATAACATAAACATTCATATTAAAACTAGTATACGAAATGTCATTAATTTATCCATAAACCATGAATGATATAAAGATTGTACATCTATATTCAAACATATCAAAAAACCTTCAATACAATATGGAAGTTTTGTACCATAATAAATCAGCTTCAAATAAACTTAAAATTCATCAAAGGATGTTGACATAGATGAAATCAAAACCTTTTTTAGAGAAATATATCTTTCTATTTTAAAATCATTTAAGATTCACATAATTATAAAGAAAACATTTATTTTGAAAATATTTTTATAAGCTTGTAAGGTAAGCTTTGATGATGTTATAACAGCGGAAAATAGTCGCACCCTCCGTATTAGTTAAAAAAACATTCTTACCTTAATTTTGTCGAAAAGGTCATAAAGTACCCTGTTTGGAAAAGGACGGAAAGATTCCTTTCAAAACATATAAGGTCAAAAAAGGTTATAAATATCTTTACCCCGTTTTCTAGTAAAAAAAATTTTGAAATACATTTTTATGAAACATGGATGTGGATGATAAAGAGGTCCCAGTAGATACTTACATAAAAACAACCTCGGATAATAAAGAGATTTTGAAATTAACCCTTACCTTATAATTTTCCTTGGTCGAGGGTAGGTTAACCTCCTGTATAATGGTGAAATTATTTTTATTAAATTATAAAATAATCATATACATTAATATTATATCATATATGATCTTTTAATATTACTTTGTTAATAATATTTTAGTATTATCGTCATTTCGGGTGTTAACTGATTCGTTTTTCTTTATATGCTTTATTAAAAAAGTAATGTTTGTTATGGATATGATGTATATTATTAATTTTCATAATGATATTAAGTCTTTAAACATTTTTTTTAATCATCTAATGAAAATTAGTCTTGAATGGATACGATGGGGAACAAATCTCATTGTGTTCGTGGAGATGGTAATCTATATGTACGCACGAGCGACAATGTCATTCTTTTGGTATTAAAATAACATATAATTGGATTTTATATCATATATACAGAATAATTATCATGTTATATTTATTATTTACATCAATTACACATCATTATTATACACATCCAAATAATAATGTATTGAATATAATTACACCACGACGTGGAGATGGTAAGCCGTACGTACACACGTATGGTGACATGTCATTCAAAGGATGGATAGAATAATGAATATGGTTGTACCATATTTATAAAAACATCATAGTATATAGAAGATACTGGAGTTATTATTTTAGAATGGAAACAGCAAAGTAAGAGAAAGTGGAAGAAGAAAGGAACTTGAAAGAGGTGATGGAATATTTACCTCTTTTTCGGGTTCTTCCTTTTGATTTGATCAAAAGGGATCCTTAGGATGGCTTTATGACTGAAGTAAGGCCTCTAGGATGAAGGTAGTATATTTGAGAGGGTATTTGGGCAGGTTTTGGCCAATAAAAATGGATTTTAATATGTTAATTATAGTTAAGGAGGAGAGCCCTTTTATAAGAGGGGTGAGGGGCACCTTAGGAAAAGCTAGAAATATTATTTTATAATAAAATAATTTTCGGTTTCTAATGGCTCCAAAATAAATTATTTAAAGTCTAAAGTGTGGATAGGTCTAAACCCACTCAACTAATAGGTTTTAGATAGGTTTGGGTCGCTATATTAACATTATCTTTTATATTTAACTCTTAGTTAAATAGTTTGACATTTACCATGTCTCTTTGTATTTTTATATTATATGGTTAATAAACTTACTATAAACTTCCAAAAGAACCCCAAGTGGTTCATTAATGATAAAAATGTCGTTATATAAGTCTTTTGGCCTAACCTTATTTTTTTATGAATAGAATATCAATTAATAATATAATATTTCTTTTAAAAACTCTTTTATGTCAATTTTGACACTATTTGGTATTTTGTTTTTTCTAAATTCATAACAGCATTATTACTCCATAAAAAATTAATCTAACCAACCCTAGAATGTCATATTAACCTATATAATTAGTTTAATTCATAAAAATCTCAAATTATATTTATTTGGATATTTATAATATCAATTATTTTAATATTTCATTAATTAGGTAATTACCGCATCATCATTATGTCATAAATAAATTAAATTACTTAATGTTTGAAAAATATAAATAAAATACCATTATGTAGGAAATATTTTTATATTTTTAATGAATATTTATAGTTTAATATATCTAATTTCTAACCCTATATTAAAAATGGTTTAGTTATTAAACTTTGAATTTCACACTTTTAACTCTTCTTTGAATTAAATAATAATAAATGTCCAAATCTAATCCAAGTGGACCTAAAGGATCATATTTTATTCCTAAGGTTGTTTTTGGTCGAATTATACTTATCCAATAGAATTATGACATGTGTTTGGGCAATAATAATATCATTTTTACCCTTAATTACCCTATTTACTTTTAACCGTGGTAAATAAAAATAAAAAGTTACTATTCACCAAAAATTATTTTCATCTTATTGAACCACATTTTACTTTCTGATATCAACCGTGTCTCTCGGATTTTTGATATTCTACTCACAGAAGTGGTAAAATTATGTTTTATGTAAATTTGTAAATGCTCATAGGAGGTCTGTAAAAGACGGTAAAAAGTTCAATAAAATTTTTATATATCAAAAATTATTATAAACTGACTCCAATGAATTAAATTGAACTTATATAGGTATTATGTATATATTTTGACATAAGGTAAATTTAAATAAAATAAATAATTATTTAAATAAAAATTCGTTTTTAAACAAGAACTCGGTGTTTTTCACTATTCATCAAAAATTAAAAGTTTTCTAAACAATACCAAAAATTCACCCTTAGCTAATTTTGATATTCCGAATCCAAATATGAAGTCCATTTTGAAAGATAAAATTTATAAAATTTCAAAAATTGGGTATTACTATTCATAATGGCTAGTTTGATTGGTTGTGGTGTGTTAGAACTCAAAGTTGCGTACAACACACGCTATTGTATTATTCAAAGAGAAGCATATCATGGAAGCTTGGGGTGTTACATTCTCCCCTCCTTAAAATAATTTCTTCCTTGAAATATCTAGAATATTACTGCATAAAAAGACTTAGGTGGTTCTTCATCATTAGTTCCTTGGGTTTCCATGTTGCCTCTTTCATCTTATGGTTTCTCCATAGAACTTTTACGAGACGAGTCGTCTGATTTGTCAACACTTGTTCTCTTGTATCAAGAAAATTGACAGGCTCTTCGCAATAAAACAAATTAGGTTCCAGTTCTAATTATTCATAGGTGAGTACATTCTTTGGGTCAGGCATGTATTTTCTCAACAGTGATACGTGGAACACCTCTTAAACTTTAGAGAGACTTGGCGGCATTTCCAAACGGTAAGCTACAACCCCAATTCGTTCTAGAATTTCAAAAGGTCTGATGTACCTTGGACTTAATTGTTCCTTCTTACTGAAACATATAACACCCTTCCATGGATATACCTTCAAGAAAACATGATCTCCTACCTGAAATTCTAAATCCTTCCTTCCATTATTGGCATATCTCTTCTACCTAATTTGAGCTAATTTGATGTGGTTTTGGATTACCTTCACATTTTCCATCATTTTCTCTACATGTTCTGGGCATGTGAGTTTTCTTTCACCAATATCATCCCAACAGGTTGGTGTGCGACATCTCTTTCTGTATAACGCTTCATATGGTGCCATCTAAATACTTGAATAGAAGCTATTGTTATAGAAAAATTCTATCAAAGGTAAAAATTGATCTCACATACCTTGAAATTCAAGTGATCATGATCTCAACATGTCTTCTAAGGTTTGAATAATCCATTCTAATTGTCCATCAGTTTGGGGGTGGTAGGCAGTTCTCAAATGATGTTCAGTATCTAGGTATTTCTAAAGACTTTTCTAGAATCTTGATGTAAAACGGGGATCACGATCAGAAACAATCGGTAGTGGTACTCCATGAAATCTTACAACTTCATTAATATATTTTCTTGCTAAACATTCAAGTGGTAAATCTTCCCTTATATCAAGAAAATGTGCTGACTTTCTAAGACGATCAACAATGACCCATATTGCATCGTTCCTTCAAGGAGTCTTTGGTAGCCCAATGACAAAGTCCATCGTGATATCATCCCATTTCCATTCAGGTATGAGAAGAGGTTTCATGACTCCTCTAGGTTGTTGCCTTCTAGTTTTCACTTGTTCACAAACCATATATCTTGACACAAAATCAGCAATCTCCCTTTTCATGTTGTCCCACCAAAAGTGTTCCTTCAAATATCTATACATTTTGGTGCTCCCAGGGTGTATAGAGAAATTGGAACTATGAGCATCATCCAACAATTCCCTTTTTAGATCAGTTATATCGGGAACACAAAGTATCTTCCCAAATTTCAAAATTCCATCTTCATACACAAAGTCACTCAATCTACCATCATTTATAGATTTAATCTTCTTTTTAAACTCTTCATCACCGGTCTGAGAACTCTTTATCCTTTCTAGTAAATATGGTTTGGAAATAATTTGAAAAAGTATTGATGTTTCACCTTCCATGGTGATTCCCATATACATCTTTACTAGATACATGTATATTGGATCCTTTTCAACTCTCATATTGCTCAAAACTACATGATCTGTTCTACTCAAAGAATCTTTCACCTTATTTTCCTTCCTCAGGTGGTAGTGTATCGTTCAATCATAATCATTGAGTAGTTCAATCCATCTTCTTTGACTCATGTTGAGTTCTTTCTGTGAGAAAATATACTTCAAACTCTTGTGATTGGTAAATATCTCACATTTTTCACCATAGAGATAATGTCACCATATCTTCAAAGAAAAGATTACAATTGAAAACTCAAGATCATGAGTAGGATAGTTTTGCCCATAAATTTTTAGCTGTCGTGATGCATAGTCAATAACCCTGTCATTCTGCATAAGGACACAACCAAGTCCTTTCTTTGATGTATCACTATAAATAACAAACCCATAATTCCCCGATGGTAGATTCAAGATAGGATCATTGAATAATTTTCTCTTCATTTCTTCAAAAAATTCTTCACACTCTTTTTTCCAAACAAATTTAATCCCTTTTAGTGTGATCTTAGTTAATGGGTTATCCAATCGGACAAAATTCTGGATGAAACACCAATAATAACCTGCTAAACCAATAAAATTGTGTACCTCAATTATACTCATCGGTGCTGGCCATTCTTAGATTGCCTTGGTCTTAGAAAGATCAACTGAGATTCCATCCTTAGAGACAATATGGCCAAGAAAAGAAATCTTCTAAAGCCAGAATTCACACCTGCTAAACTTCCCATATAATTTATGTCTTCTAAGAGTATTTATAATAATGCACAAGTGATTTTAGTGATCTTCGTAGCATCTGGAGTATACCAAGATATAATCAACAAATACCACTAAAAGGTCATAAATATATTCCTTGAAAACTCTATTCATTAGATCCATGAATACAGAGGGTGAATTAGTCAATCCAAAAGGCATTACTGTAAACTCATAATGCTCGTACCTGGTTTGAAATGTTGTTTTTAGAATGTCTTCCTTCTTCACACACAACTGATGATATACATATCGATGTTGAATCTTTTAAAAGTATTGATCTCCATGAAGTTGGTCGAATAAATCATCAATGCGAGATAGGGGATACTTGTTCTTTATTTTTATAGAATTAATATCCCTATATTCAATGCACAACCTCATAGATCCATCTTTCTTCTTAACAAAATGGATAGGGGCTCCCCATGGAGAAATACTAGGGATAATAAATCCATTATTACTCAATTCCTCTAGTTGTTTCTTTAGTTCCACTAATTCAAAAGAGTCTATTATATAATGGGTCTTCGATATGGGCCTTGATCCAGGAATTAAATCAATGGAAAACTCAATTTCTCATTCTGGAGGTTGTCCAGGTAAATCTTCTGGAAACACATCAACATATTCTTTCAAAATAGGTACATCCTCTATTTGAACATTCCTTTCCCCACCCATAGTTATTTCATTCTATTCCTCCCCAATAATAGAATTTAGTTGAGCTATTGGGGGTGGATCTCGATAAGAATTAGTTGGTGATGATTATTCTCTACAAATAAGGTGTTCTTTATCATCATCATCAAAAATAGTAACCTCTTTATTCTTATAATAAATTTTTGCATCATGGTCTGAAAGCCAATCCATACCGAGGATTATATCAAATTCAATCATGGGTAGGAAGATAAGATCAGCAGATAAACAAAATTATATTCCCTTATGGGGACTGATTCACAAAACTTTGTTGCAATGATACTTCCCTTAGGAGTTTTGACTAACAACTCCCTTGTTAAATCAAATTGGAAATATCTAATTTTCTTATAAAATTGGGAAGATATGAAACAATTCGATGATCCAGAATCAAATAAAGCATTGGCTAAACTTTAGGAAACCATTAAATTATATGCCACTATGTCTTTCAGAGATTCAACCTCAATAGTAATGATAGCATAAGCTTGGCATTGATCCCTTGTCCATTTCTAAGGTAAGTTCCCCTGATGCTTTGGACATTCATTTGTATAATTACCCCTTTCTCTACAATTGTAGCATTCAACATCGACATCCACTTTCTTCCCCTTGCAATCAAGAGCTTGTTAGCCTTTTTCACCACACTTGTAACAAACTCCCGTTCCCTTCAGGAAAGTACCAGGGTGTTTCTTCCCACATTTCCTATAGGAGGGATATTTATTTTTTCCCTTCCCCTTATTTCTATTTCAAGAGTGTTCAGAATATCTCTTCTTCTCTTTCTTTTATTTAAAGTTTTAAGACTTGTAGAATTCTTTTTCTGTCTTGATAGCACATAAGACAATATCTTTGTTCGACGAGAAGGATTGTGAGACTAATGATCGATAGAGAAATAGTTTTATCCCATCAATGAAATGATCAATATTACTTCTTGGGTTACGTATATAATATGCAGCATGTCTTGCTAACCTTGTAAATTTATCTTCATACTTTATGACATTCTCATCCTCCTTTTGCCTCAGACTCAGAAATTGTCTTTCTATATCCGCTCAATGGTCATGAGGAAAGTATTTTTCTAAGAAAATTTCTTTAAAATCCCTCTATTCCATTTTTGATACATTGTCATCTTCTTTTTTATTTTGAATCAATGACCACCATTGATCAGCATCTCCAGTGAGGCGGTAAACTTCCATGAAAATTTTTTCCCTTTCGCTACTCCCTAAGGCGTGGAATATTTTCTCTAAAGAATTTATCCATTACTCGGCTACTAGTGGATTTGTACCCCCATTGAATTTTGGTGGTTTTTGCCTCATGAAGTTATCTAACATTGATCCTCCACACTGCGGATCTGGGTGCTCCATATGGGTAAGGTTATTATTCATAACCTGAGTGAGTTATCCCAATATATTGATAAGATGATCACCTCCAGTTGTATCACCAGCTCCACTATAATTATCTTGAGTAGGAGGAAAATCCATACATGAAGAGAATGCATTGATAGGGTTTCCATTCCTTCCACTAGGCACCATTTCTAAACAATTTCATAAACTTGATTAGTTTATGAATCAAAATACATAATTCCAAACTTGTAAAACACTTAACATAAATTGAAAATTTTATAGATATAATCCATAATAATAAAAATGTTTTCTTTGAGGAAGTATATACTCATAAACCCTGCATAATGGTTTGTAAAGAAAATGAGAATTTTCCTAAGCATATCCCCTGGGAGTATCGTAACCAAGAGTGTAGCAAGGTCTGTTGTCGTGTACCAGTTCCCATTCGAGTCTAGCTCAAAGCGGTGTTTTTAGGTTTTACCCCTAGGTACATATGTGCCAGAACCGCCTCTACCTTCTTGTATCCAGACAGGGATTTATTTCATGGAAAACTCACAAAATCTATAAAATACCAAAATTATAGAAAGTTATTCTATACTAATCCTCAAAGTATATCTTAGGGCTATGTCCTCTAATCAGAGTTTATCTAAATCTAGTTTCTAAGGTTTGTAATAAACTTATTCTGATACCAAATATAACTCCCCGACCCCCGAAGCCTAGAGTCGGTGCATTATTATGTATCATTGGCATGATCACAAAAGATCAAGTCTCGAAAGACCGATTAGTTTAGTAGCCTCGGAAGTACTAGATACATTCATAAGGTTTACATTACATCATAAAATGGAAAACTATAACAACATTGTTTCCATAGACAACACTGAGATCCCATAGACTATCCCTACAGTTCAGTCATAAAATAATTCTTCACATCCTGGGAAAATAAAACATATAAAGGGGTGAGATCAGATGCTCAGTAAGGATAATAATATAGCATAAACTTTCATAAATAATCATAAACATTTAAGGCAATGTATAGAACTAAAATAAAATCCTTTTCAACAAAAACTTCATCATAATATGGAAAATATAAATCAAAATAATGTCATTTACTTACTCACATGGATATTATACTAGTCGAATAATCACATTCAATATCAATAGCCACTTTCAAAATGATGGAATGCATAATGCCAGACTTCATAACCACATAGTCAAGGCCTTGTGCCAAGACTACAAATAAGATTTTGTCAAGGCTTCGTGCCAGGACACTATTTTTTCTCATGAGACCTACTGATGCATCGAGGAGTTATAGCAGGCTCCACCCGTCACTTACTAAGTCCAATGCATTCCTCATATGAAAAGGTTTAAACATAACATGAACATTCGTATTAAAACTATCATATGAAATGTCATTAATTTATCCATAAACCATGAATGGTATAAAAATAGTACATCCATATTCAAACATATAACAAAACCTTCAATACAATATGGAAGTTTTGTATCATAATAAATCAAATTCAAATAAACATAAAATCCATCAAAGGATGTTGACATAGATGAAATCAAAACCTTTTTAGAGAAATATCTCTTTCTATTTTGAAATAATTTAAGAGTCACAAAATTATAAAGAAAAAATTTATTTTGAAAATATTTTTATAAGCTTGTAATGGAAGCATCGACGATGTTATAATGGCGGAAAATAGTCTCACCCGCCGTATAAGTTAAAAAAATATTCTAACCTTAATTTTGTCGAAAAGGTCATAAAGTACCTTATTTGGAAAAGGATGGAAGGATTCCATTAAAAACATATAAGTTTAAATAAGGGTATAAATGAATTTACCCCATTGTCTAGTAAAAAATGTTTTTAAATACATTTTTATGAAACATGGATGTGTATGATAAAGAGGTCCCAATAGATATTTAGGTAAAAACAACCTCAGATAATAAAGAGATTGTAAAATTAACCCTTACCTTGTACTTTTCCTTGGTTGAGGGTAGTTTAACCTACTTTATAATGGTAAAATAATTGTTGTTAAATTATATGAGAATCATATACATTAATATGATATCATATATGATTTTTAATATTTCTTTGTTAATAAAATTTTACTATTATCGTCGTTTTGGGTGTTAACTGATTCATTTTCCTTTATATACTTTGTTACATAAGTAATGTTTGTTATGGATAGGATGTATCTTATTCATATTCATAATGATATTAAGTCTTTAAACATTACTTTTAATCATCCAATAAAAATTAGTCTTGAATGGATATGATGGAGAATGAATCTCATCACGTTCCTGGAGACGGTAATCCGTACGTACGCGCGAGCGAAAATATCATTCTTTTGATATTAAAATAATATATAATTGGATGTTATATCATATATAAATAATCATTATAATTTTTTATTTATTATTTACATCAATTACACATTATTATTATATCCATCCAAATAATAATGTATTGAATAACAATTACACCACGACGTGGAGACGGTAAGTCGTACGTACGCACGTAATGGGACATGTCATTCAAAGGATGGATAGAATAATGAATATGTTTGTGCCACATTTATAATAACATTATAGTATATATAATATACTGGATTTATTATTTTATAATGTAAACAACAAAGAAACAGGAAGTGGAAGAAGAAAGGAACTTGAAAGAGGTGATGAAATATTTACCTCTTCTTCGGGTTCTTCCTTTTGATTTGATCAAAATGGATCCTTAGGGTGGATTTCTAACTAAAGGAAGGCCTCTAAGATGAAGGTAGGGAAGTTGATATGGTCTTTGGTAATGGTTTTTCCTAGACAAATGGCTTTGAATGTGTGAATTAGAGAGAAGGAGGAGTGTCCTTTTATAAGAGGGGTGAGGGGCACCTTAGGAAAAGCTAGAAAAATTATTTTATAATAAAATTATTTTTGGTTTCTAATGGAAAAAAAAGAATTATTTAAAGGATAAGATGGGTATGGGTCAAAAAGCACTCAACTAACAGGTTTTAGATAGGTTTTGGTCACTATATTAACTTTATCTTTTATATTTAACTCTTAGTTAAATAGTTTGATATTTACCATGTCTCCTAGTATGTTTATATTATGTGGTTAATAAACTTACTATAAACTTCCAAGAGAACCCCAAGTTGTTAATTAATGATACAAATCTCATTATATAATTTTTTTGGCAGAGCCTTATATTTTTAAGAATATAATATCAATTAATAATATAATATTTGATTTAAAAACTCTTTTATATCAATTGTGACACTATTTGGTATTTTGTTTTTGCTAAATTTATAACAGCATTATTACTTCAAAAAAAATTCATCTAACCAACCCTAACATATCATATTAACCTATAAAATTAGTGTAATTCATAAAAAGTCTCAAATTACATTTATTTGGTTATTTATAAGATCAATTATTTTAATATTTCATTAATTAGGAAATTACTACATCATCATTGTGTCATAAATAAATTAAATTATTTAATGTCTAAGAAATATAAATAAAATACCATTATGTAGTAAATCAATTTAGATTTCTAATTAATATTTATAGTCGAATATATTTTATGTTTAACCCTATATTAAAAATAGTTTAGTTATTAAACTTTGAATTTAACACTTTCAACTCTTCTTTGAATTTAATAATAATAAATGTCTGAATCTAATCCAAGTGGAAATAAAGAATCATATTTTATTATGAAGGTTGTTTTTGGTCAAATTATACTTATCCAATATAATTAGGACATGTGTTAGGGTAATAATAATATTATTTTTACCCTTAATTGCCCTATTTACTTTTAACCGTGGTAAATAAAAGTAAAAAGTTACTATTCACAAAAAATTATTTTCATCTTATTGAACCAAATTTACTTACTTATATCAACCGTGTCTCTCGGATTTTTAAAATTCCACTCACAGAAGCGGTAAAATTAATTTTTATGTAAATTTTCAAATACTCCTAGGAGGTGGGTAAAAGACAGTAAAAAGTTCTGTAAAATTTTTATATATCTAAAATTATTATAAACTGACTCTAATGAATTACATTGAACTTATATAGGTATTATGTATATATTTTGACCAAAAATAAATTTAAATAAAATAAATAATTATTTAAATAAAAAGTCGGTTTTAAACAATAACTCAGTGTTTTTCACTATTTATCAAAAATTGAAAGTTTTCAGAAAAAATATCAAAAAAATTCCCTAAGTTAATTTCGATATTACGAATCTAAAAATGAAGTCCATTTTGAAATATAAAATTTATAAAATTTCAAAAATTGGGTATTACTATTCATAACGGCTAGTTTGATTGGTTGTGGTGTGTTAGAACTCGAAGTTGCGTACAACACATGTTATTGTATTATTCAAAGAGAAGCATACCGTGGAAGATTGGGGTGTTACAGATTTTATATTTTATTAATTTTCATTAATAATTTTAAATGATCATATAATTCATTTGGTTACTTTGTGTGAGGATGAATCATTTTAATGATAAATGCTTGGATTAATTTGGTGGTTTTTTGATCACCACAAACTCATTTTGTTTTATAAATTAATACTATGTGTTAAAAATGATTCAAGAACATTAAATTTTATATATAACATATATTATTATCTAGTTCAACCATAAAAATTGTTTCTTGACCATAATTGTAGATGGTAATAGAAGTTGAAAACTCGTTGTCCTTGAATGTGATAAATTAACACATCTCGGATGGTGTTTCATTTCTAGTATAAAAGGAGGGGAAATGAGAGATCATGATGAATTATCCCATTATCATAAAAACACTATATTACATGTAAGGTAATTTAGTTATCATAACATTTGGAGGAAATTAGGTGAGGATATAAAAAATAAAGAAATGAACTTGAGAGAAAATAAAAGAAATGAAAAGAGGAAATTACCTCTTAAATTTATCTTTCTTGAGAGACTCTTTAGGGGAGAGGATTTGGTCTTTTTAAAAGACCAATGGATTGTATATGTGGAGAGGAACTTGGGAGGATATTTTATTAGAATTTATACAATTCATAAGGCTTTATAGGATTGAAGAGATGAGGAAGTGAGGGTGGTTTTATAGTGGAGGAGAGGAGGGTTTTCCCATTATTTTAATCATTATTTTATTATTTTTTCAAAGAAAACCAATAGTTTTGATTCTTGTGACTAAAAATAGTAATAAGTTCATGTGAGTTCAAAACAAGTTAAATTACATCATCCAAGATGCATGGAATATTGTATTTATCTTATAATGTATTTATTCTGAATTTTACTATTCACCAAAAATTCAAGTTTTTTAGAAACATCTCAGAAATTCCCCCTAACCAATTTTTGATGTGTAGAATTAAAAAATGAACTCCATTTTATAAAAATAATTTTAAAAAATAATACAAATTTATTTTTTAAATAAAATTATTATTTACTTGATCAATACATATTTTAAATTTAAAACTGATTTTATAATACATTCAAAAATTAACTGAGGTCTCATAAAACTATCCTAAATTCATAGTAAAATAAAATATTTATTGAAGAATAAATTTTATAAAAATGAAATTTATTTTAAATAAATTTATTAATTTAAAATTGTAATTAAATATTTATTACTCACAAAAATATCAACATTTAATTATTAATTTTTAAAATAATCTATTTCATTTATAAGTTATCTAAATTTTATTTATACTTTCATAGGTGAGGTTATTATTCCTAAGGATCATATTACTCTTCATAAGGGTACATTACTATTCATAAGGGTACATTACTATTCTCCAAAAATGTAATTTGACCCTATTAGACTTTAAATATCTTACTGAATATAATCGTGTATGTCAGTTTTTCGAAATTTAAATCACATAGGTGGTAAAATTATGTTTACTAGCTAGGTTATAACAAAGAGGTGTTTTGTAGAGACTCAGTGTTTCATGCATTCAATATTAAATTTATTTATAAATACTTGGGTTTTTACATTCTCCCCCCTACAAAAATTTCATCCTTGAAATTCTAGAATGTTACCTCATAAGAAGATTTGGGGAGCTCTTCATCATAAGCTCCCCGGGCTCCCATGTTTCTTCTTCAATTTTATGATTTTTCCAAAGTACCTTTACCAGTCATGTCATCTGATTACTCAACAATTGTTACTTAGTGTCTAGAATTTGGATAGGCTCTTCGTAGTAAGATAAGTCAGGTTCCAATCCTATACCTTCAGAAGTAAGGACATGTGTTGGTTCTGGCATGTACTTTCTCAACAATGAGACATAGAACACATTGTGTACTTTAGAAAGGCTAGGAGGTATTTCCAAACAATAATCCACAGATTCAATTCTCTCAATAATTTCAAAAGGACCATTATACATGGGGCTTAGTTTACCTTTCTTCCCAAATATTATAACACCATTCCATGGAGCTACTTTTAAGAAAACATGATATTCCACTTGAAATTCCAAGTCCTTCCTTCAGTTACCAGCATAACACTTGTTCCATCTTTGAGCTGCTTTGATATGGGTTTGAATAGTCTTAACCTTTGTTGTTGTTTCCTCCACATGCTCTGGGCCCGCAAGCTTCCTTTCACCAACTTTATCCCAACATGTTGGTGTACGAAATATCTTTCCATAAAATGCTTCATATGGTGCCATTTTAATTCTAGAATGGAAACTATTATTGTAGGAAAACTCCTCCAAAGGTAAATAATGACCCCACATACCTTTAAATTCAAATGATCAAGATCTAAACATGTCTTCTGCTGTTTAGATCATCCTTTCAGATTGCCCATCAGATTGTGGGGGATAAGCAGTACTCAAATGAAGCTCAGTATCCAAATCTTTCTGAATAATTTTCTAAAATTTTGATGTAAATCAAGGACAATGATCATAGACTATTGAAATAGGTGCTCCATGAAGTCTTAAAAATTCATCGATATAGAGTTGTGCAAGGTTATCTAGTAGAAAATCCTCCCTTATAGTGAGTAAATGTGCAGATTTCATATATTGATCAACAATTACCCATATTGTATCCTTATTTCTTAGTTTTTTGGGTAATCCAGTGAAACAATCCATGGTGATGTCATACTATTTCTATGTAGTAAAAGGTAGGGGTTTCATGAATCCTATTGGATGTTGTCATTTGGCCTTCACTTATTGACAGACGAAACATCTTGATACATAATCTGCAATTTCCCTCTTTATGTTATCCCACCAGAAATGTTCCTTCAAATCTCTATACCTCTTAGTACTACCAGGATGTATAGAGAAATTCCAACTATGGGCATCATCCAATAACAAACTTTTTTGATCGGGTATAGCTGGAAGACAAATCCTCTTCCTAAACATCAAAATTCTAGCTTCATATATGAAGTCTTGAAACTTCCCATCATTCACATCATTAATTTTCTTTTGAATATTATCATCATCATTCTGAGAACTTTTAATTATTTTCAATAAATATGGTTGGGCAACCAATTAGAAAAAGTAATTATGTTTCACCTTCTTTGAAAATTATTATGTTCGTCCTTACTAGATCCATGAATACAGGATCCCTTTCAATCCTCATTTTATTTAAAACTCCATGATCATTCCTTCTCAATGCTTCAGCTACCTTATTTTCCTTTCTTAGGAGGTAGTGTATAAAACAATCACAATCCTTCAGTAGTTTGAGCCATCACATTTGCCTCATGTTGAGTTATTTCTATAAGAAGATATATTTTAAGCTCTTATCACTACAAGAAAACAATATTTTAGCGGCAGTTTTTTCAAGGTTGTTTTAAAAACCACCACTAAATTTTTTTGGCTAAAAAATTTAGCGGGGGTTTTTAAAACCACCGTGAAAAAAACTCTGATAATTTTTTTTAAAAAAATATTTTTATTTTTTTTAAATATATTCTAAAAAATTTAATTTTTTTTAACAGCTGTTTTTTAAAAAACTGTAGTGAAATAGCGGCAATATTTTGAAAACCACCAAAAAATATAAGAAGAAAAATTTAAGAAAATTTAAGAAAATTATATATTATTTATTTACTATTTATTATTTATTATTTTTTTATTATTTACAATCAAATATAGTTTATTATTTATAATTTTATATATTTATAATGTGTCAATTAGTTAATATTTATAAATATTAGTTAATAATATTTTTAAACCGAAATCAAATATTCAATAAGTAGAAGAACAGATTTCGACATCAAATGACCATAACTTCTGATCCGAGGGTCCATTTCATCTCTACAACCTGTAAAATCGAAGTTTATCAAATGAGAAAAAACCAAGGGTGTAACACCCCAAGATTTCATTGTATGATATTTCTTCATAGTAATTCAATAACTTGCACTACACGCAACACCAAGTTCTAGCACACCCTGACTTACCAAATTGGCCGTTCAAAAGCTGTTATAAATAGTATTAACTGAATTTTGAACTATATATAATCCTTATAATTTTAGAATCCATATTTTGAGTTTTTTAGAGATAATGTAAGAACAAATTCATTTTTCAGATAAAAGAAGTATTTTTCAAAAAAATGCAATTTTTCCGACTTTTAATGGATAACCCTCTTTAAATCCAATATTTGAAACTTTTATATATTAAATTTTACAAAATAAACTTCTTCTTTAGAATCAAGACATAAGAATTTAGTTTTGATAAATTTTTGATGTTTTTCTGATAACTTTCATGTTTGGGTGAATAGTGAAAAATACTATATTTTAAAAGAAAACAAGTTTTTAAATAAAAATAATTTATAGTGTTAAATTATACATTTTAATGGTTTGTAAGTATAAATAGATTATATTTTTACCATATAATCCAATTCTGGTCATTTTATGTAATTTCACTTTGAAATTGGACATAACCAAGTGTCAATCTTTTGATAGTTATTATTTCTTAGAAATACACTTTTTTGGTTTTGACAACTGGAATTAATTTTAAATTAATAAATGAAGATTCTATGTTTTGAATTTGGTAAAATGGACTGCATTTTTTAATTCATAATATCAAAATTATCTTAGGGTAAAATTTTGGTATATTTCTGGAAACATTCAATTTTTGATGAATAGTGAAAAACACTGCGTTATTATTTAAAACCGAATTTTTATTTAAAAAATTATTTATTTTATTTAAATTTATTTTTGTTAGAAATAGATACATAATACCTATACAAATTAAATGTAATTTATTGGAGTCAGTTTATAATAATTTTAGATATATAAAAATTTTATCAGACTTTTTACCGTCTTCTACCCACCTCCTAGGAGCATTTGCAAATTCATATAAAACATAATTATACCACTTTTGTGAGTTGAATTTAAAAAATCCGAGAGACACAGTCGATATCAGTAAGTAAAATGTGTTTCAATAAGATGAAAATATTTTTTGGTGAATAGTAACTTTTTACTTTTATTTACAACGGTTAAAATTAAATAGGGTAATTAAGGGTAAAAATGATATTATTATTACCCTAAAACATCTCCTAATTATATTGGATAAATATAATTCGACCAAAAACAACCTTAGGAATAAAATATGATCCTTTAGGTCCACCTGGATTAGATTAGGACATTTATTATTATTTAATTCAAATCAGAGTAAAAAGTGTTAAATTCAAAGTTTAATTACTAAAACATTTTTAATATAGGGTTATACATAAGATAAATTTGACTATAAATATTCATTATAAAGATAAAAATATTTCCTACATAATGGTATTTTATTTATACATTTTAAACATTGAATAATTAAATTTATTTATGACACAATGATGATGCAGTATTTTCCTTATTAATGAAAGAATCTAATAAATGATATTATAAATACTAAAATAAATATAATTTGAAAGTTTTGATTTCAACCACAAATTGTATAGGTTAATATGAAATATTATTTTTGATTAAATTTATTTATTTTGAAGTAATAATTTTTTTAGAACTTTAACAAAAATCAATTATTGAATAATCTCAAAATTGACATAAATGAGTTTTTAAAACAAATGCAATATTATTGGTTGATATAATATTCCTAAAAGTATAAGGTTCGTCCAAAGGGCCTAAATAATATTATATGTGTCATTAATGAACTTATTGTGGTTTTCGTGGAAGTTTATGGTATGTTTATTAACCATATAATATAAAAATACAAAGAGACATGGTAAAAGTCAAACTATTTTACTAAGAGTTAAATCTAAAGGATAAGTTTAATATAGTGACACAAACCTGTCTAAATCCTATTAGTTGAGTGGTTTTAGGCTCATACCCACCTTACACTTTAAATAATCCACTTTGGAGCAATTAGAAACCGAAAATTATTTTATTATAAAATAATATTTCTAACTTTTCCTAAGGTGTCCCTCACTCCTCTTATAAAAGGGAACTCCCCCTTCTCTCTAATTCACACCATCAAAGCCTTTTGGCTCGGCCAAACCCTACCCAAATACCCTCTCAACTATCCTCTATTCATACTAGGGGCCTTAATTTAGTTATAAATTCAACCTAAAGAGCCCTTTTGATCAAATGAAAAGGGAGAACCCGAAGAAAAGGTAATGATTTCACCACCCTCTTCCAAGTTCCTTTCTTCTTCCACTTCATCTTTCTTTGTTGTTTCCATTATAAAATGATAAATACAGTATCTTCTATATACTTTGATGTTATTATAAATATGGTACAACCATATTCATTATTTTATTCATCATTTGAATGGCATGTCACTGTACGTGCGTACGTACGGCTTACCGTCTCCACGTCGTGGTGTAATTGTTATTCAATACATTATTATTTGGATGGGTATAATAATGATGTGTAATTGATGTAAATAATAAATATAACATAATAATTTTTCTTTATATATGATATAACATCAAATTATATACTATTTTAATATCAAAATAACGATATTGTCACGCGTGCGTACGTACGGATTACCGTCTCCACGAACGCGATGAGATTCGTTCCCCATTGTATCCATTCAAGACTAGTTTTCATTTGATGATTAAAAATAATTTTCAAAGACTAGATATCATTCTAGATATGAATAACATAAATCCCATCTATAATAAATATGACTCACATAACAAATAATATAAATTAAAACGAATCTGTTAACACCCGAAACGAAGATAATACTAAGATATTATTAACAAAGCAATGTTAAAAGATCATATATGATATCATATTAATGTATGTGATTCTTGTATAATTTAATAACAATTATTTCACCATCATACAGGAGGTTAACCTACCCTATACCAAGGAAAAGTACAAGTTATGGGTTAATTTCACAATCTCTTTATTATCCAAGGTTTTTTTATGTAAGTATCTACTGGGACCTCTTTATCATCCACATCCATGTTTCTTAAAAATGTATTCCAAAACATTTTTAGTATTTAGTAGACTATGGGTTAAATTCATTTATACCCTTGTTTTACTTTTTATAAAATGGTTTTAATGGAATCTTCCCATAGTTTTCCAAACAAGGTACTTTTTAACCTTTTCCACAAAATTAAGGTAAGAATGTTTTTTTAACTTATATGGCGGGTGCAACTATAACATCGTTGAAGCTTACCTTACAAGATTATAAGAATATTTTTAAAATGAATTTTTTATTTTATAATTATTTAACTTTAAATGGTTTCAAAAAAAAGATATATTTCTGTCAAATAGTTTTAATTTCATCTATGTCAACATCCTTTGATTGATTTTATAGTTTTTTGAAGTCGATTCATTATGATACAAATCTTCCATATTGTATTGAAGGTTTTATGATATTTTTGATTGTGGATGTGTTATTTTTATACCATTCATGGTTTATGGTTAGAGTATTGACATTTGATATGCAAGTTTTAATACAAATGTTTATGTTATGTTTCAACCTTTTCGTATGAGAAATGTATTGGACTTGGTATGTGATGAGTGGAGCCCGCTATAGCTCCTCGATGCATCGGTAGGTCTCATGAGAAAACTAGATGTGGAATTGGCTGAGGCCTTTCCCAATTTGATATATGTTTTTGGCCAAGGCCTTAATCATTTTTAGATGTCTTGTTTGAGGCCATGAAAAAATGTTTCAGAATGTTCGGCATTACACATTCCCTCATTATGAAAATAATATTGATGGTTCTTGTGGTAATTCAACTAGTAGAATACCCGTCATTATGTTTAATTATGGAATTATTTACTAATATCATATTTCTTCCATAAAAGTGTTCATGTTTATTATTAGTAAAGGCATGTGTTTTCAATTATTCACCATGTTTAATATTTATATTATCTTCTATTGTATTTCTTACCCTTATTGAGTGTTTGAGCTCACCCCTTTCTTATGTCTCATTCTCCCAGGATATGAAGAAGTTATTTATGAGTGACTTTCAGGCATAATCTAGGAGGCTTGGATGTTTCTAATGGAACAAATATGTGTTGTATTTCTTTTCAAGTTGTAAAGTTGAACTTATGTATGAATCTTGTTTCCAATAATACTAAACTGAATGGTCTTTTGAGACATAATTTCCTTGTGATCATGCCAGTGTTATGTAATAATGCACTGACTCTGGGTAACCAGGGTCGGGACGTTACAGTTGTTATCAGAGGAAGTTTAGTACAAACCTTGGAAACTAGATTTAGATAAACTCTGATTAGAGCACATAGCCCTAATATAGACTTTGAAGATTAGTATAGAATAACTTCATAAAATTTTGGTACTGTAGAGATTTTGTGAGTTTTCCAAGAAAATACATCCCTATCCGGATACGAGTAGGTAGAGGTGGATCTGGCACATATGTACCTAGGGGTAAAACCCAAAAACACCTCTTTGATCTAGACTCGAATGGGAACTGGTGCACAACAACCGTCCTTGATGCACTCTTGGTTACGACACTCCCAGGGGATATGCTTAGGATAATTATCATTTTCTTTACATATCATTATGAAATATTTACGAGTATATACCTCCTTAAATAAAATATTTTTATGATTATGGATTATATCCATAAAGTGTTCAATTTATGTTAGGTATTTTATAAGTTTGGAATTATTCATTGCAATTCATAAACTGACCTACTGTATTCCATTGTATAGAAATGGAACCCAGTAGAAGGAATTTGAACTCTAGCAATACGTATGATCCAAAGAGTAAGAAGGATCATATCTTTCATAGTATTAATCCAACATTTATAAGGGAAATAGTCTCCTATGTATTCTCAATATATGAAGAAATAGTATCATATGTTAATAAGATAAGTAAAAAATTATTTGAGTCCTATGGTTTTGAAGGAAATCAAGAGAAGAAAATGATGGAAGAGAGAAATATTGATAAAGGGAAGAGGGAAAAGAAGGATTTTCCCATATGTGATAACTATAGAAATAATCACCTTGGTAAATTCTTGAAGGGAATGAGAGTTTTTTTATAAGTGTGGAGAAAAAGGACACCAAGTACGTGATTTCAAAGGTAAGAAAAAGGTTTCAAATGTAAAATGCTTCATCTAAAAGGTGTTGGGACACTACGTGAACCAATGTCCCAGTCATCAGAGTATACCATAAATGATGCTATTAGATAATAATAAAGTTATGATACTACCTCAGATGGAGAGGAATGACTAGTGTTCTTATGTTATTATTATATAATTATTTCATTTGAGTGTGGTATCAACAATATATTGGTTATATGAATTGTGGAGATAAATAAGGATTGTATTGTGGTACTATTTTATTGAGGATTGGAGATTATATGGTTCTAAGAAAAGTTACTTAATAGTAAGCTACACTTTTTAAAAAATACATGGTTAAAGGAAAGGTGATCCTTAATATGGTCTGATAATGATGTAGTGATTTTGGAATAAGATATGGTTGATTTGGATAAATTATATTGGATATTCATGATTACATTGAAACTGATTAATGATTTGTATATTCCATTATTGTTGGAGTTTACAACTTTTTTGGATAAAGGGAGTATATCCAGTATTCTATAAGGAATAAGGGATCATGAATGTAATCAATAAGGTTTTATGGTAATTCAGGATATTGCAGTGTTTTAAAAGAATACCTAATGAAGGAGTTCACATGTTATTACATGGAAAAAAGGATCTTTATTGTGTTTAACATTCTTATAAATTTTGGACTGTGAGTTTGGATAGAAGTATTTTGGTTAAGTATAAAGGTTGGAATGGATTAATTTTGAAATTGGATACAATTTTTAAGGTTATTTTTGGATTTTCATAAAAAGGACAACCCAGAGGTCAGGCGACAACCAGTCACGTTCAGCAAGGCTGCGATACTTGAACCTGCAACCGAAGGGCGACAAGGGTGCATCACCTACGACTGACCTACGTGATGTCCTAGATTGAATAATGTAGTTTTTTTTTAAAGCTCTGATAGATGAATTATAAATTCAAATTTTTGGAACCCTATATGAATAGGATAAATATAATATATTTTTTAAAGTTTGATTATCTTTTAGAGTGAAAGATGAGTTTGTGGTAGAAATTAGTTAAAGGATGGAACTCTACTTGTCAAGTGTATATTTTTTTCTTTCTTCTCTTCTTCTATGAAGAAATTAATTATTAAACATTAGGTAAGGGATCTTAAAACTAAAAATGTGTTATCCAAATACCTTATGTTTTGTACAACTGATGATATTTTAAATCATCATAGATTGATGGATTTGAGGCCCTCAATTCTACAATTGTTTGTGAATGATGACCTCAATCACTCCCTATAAATATTTAAGTTTTTCCACCAATTATGTGTCTCTAATTTCCACCAATGTTCTCTTAATCGATATCATAATTTGGTGGTGAATTTTTCATTCCCCTTTTCCTCATATTAAGACTAAATTTTATTAACCCAATTTCCGATGTGGGTTTTCCCACAAAGGTATTTACTATTTTCAACCTTTTATTTTTGAAAAACAATTTCAAATTGGTAGAATGAAATTTATTGAAGGAGGAAGGAATGTAAGACCCTAATATTTCATAGTATGATATTTCTTCAAATTAATTCAATAAATTGCACTAAACGCAACACCGATTTCTAGCACACCATGACTTACCAAACTGGCAGTTCAAAAGAATTTATGAATAGTATTAACTTAATTTTGAACTATATATAATCCTCATAATTTTAGAATCCATATTGTGAGTTTCGTAGACATAACCTAAGAACAAATTCATTTTTTTAGATAAAAGAAGTATTTTTCAAAAAAAAAATCAATTTTACCATATTTTAATGGTGAACCCTCTATAAATCAAATATTTGAAACTTTTATATATTCAATTTGACAAAATAAACTTGTTCTTTAGAATCGGGACATAAGAATTTAGTTTCAAGAAATTTTTGGTGTATTTCTGATAACTTTCATATTGGGGTGAACAGTGAAAAATACTATATTTTAACTGAAAACAAGTTTTTCAATCAAAATAATTTATACTGTTAAATAATAAAATTTAATGGTTTTTAAGTATAAATAGATTATATGTTTACCATTTAATCCAATTCTGGTCATTGCAAGTAATTTCACTTTGAAATTTGACATAAACAAGTGTCAATCTTTTGATAGTTATTATTTCTTAAAAATACACTTTTTTTAGTTTTGACAATGGGAATTAATTTCAAAATAATAAATGCAGCTTCTATATTTTGAATTTGGTAAAATAGACTTCATTTTTTAATTCATAATATCAAAATTATCCTAGGGTAAAATTTTGGTATTTTTCTGAAGACTTTCAATTTTTGATGAATAGAGAAAACACTGTTTTATTATTTAAAACCAAATTTTTATTAAAATTTTTATTTATTTTATTTAAATTTAATTTAGGAAAAATAGATACATAATACTTATATAAATTCAATGTAATTAATTGGATTCAGTTTATAATAACTTTAGATATATAAAAATTTTATCGAACTTTTTACCGTCTTTTACCCACCTCCTAGGAGCATTTTCAAATTCACATAAAACATAATTTTACCACTTCTATGAGTTGAATTTTAAAAATTGGAGAGACACGGTTGACATCAGTAAGAAAAATTTGGTTTAATAAGATGAAAATAATTTTTTGTGAATAGTAACTTTTTACTTTTATTTACCATGACTAAAAGTAGATAGGGTGATTAAGGGTAAAAATGATATTATTATTACCCTAACACATGTCCTAATTCTATTGGATAAGTATAATTAGACCAAAAACAACCTTATGAAAAAAAATATGATCCTTTAGGTCCACTTGGATTAGATTAGGACATTTATTATTATTTAATTCAAAGAAGAGTTAAAAGTGTTAAATTCAAAGTTTAATAACTAAAAAATTTTAATATAGGGCTATTAATAAGATAAATTTAACTATAATTATTAATTATAAAGATAAAAATATTTCCTACATAATGGTATTTTATTTATAATTTTTAGACATTGAATAATTAAATTTATTTTTTACACAATGATGATGCAGTATTTTCCTTATTAATAAAAGAATCTAATAAATGATATTATAAAAACTAAATTAAATATAATTTGAAAGTTTTTATGCCATGCACGAATTTTATAGGTAAATATGACAAATTAGGGTTGATTAAATGTATTTAGTTCAAAGTAATAATATTTTTATAACTTTAACAAAAATCAATTATTAAATAATCTTAAAATTGACATAAAAGAGTTTTTAAAACAAATACAATATTATTGGTTGATATAATATTCCTAATAGTCTAAGGTTCATCCAAAGGGCGTAAATAATATTATATGTGTCATTAATTAATTTATTGGGGTTCTCTTTGAATTTTATGGTATGTTTATTAACCATATAATATAAAAATACAAAGAGACATGGTAAAAGTCAAACTATTTAACTAAGAGTTAAATCTAAAGGATAAGTTTAATATAGTGACCCAAACCTATCTAAATCCTATTGGTTTAGTGGTTTTAGACTCATACCCACCTTACACTTTAAATAATCCCCTTTGGAGCCACTAGAAACCGAAAATTATTTTATTATAAAATAATATTTCTAACTTTTCCTAAGGTGTCCCTCACTCCTCTTATAAAAGGGAGCCCCCCTTCTCTCTAATTCACACCATCAAAGCCTTTTCGCTCTGCCAACCCCTACCCAAATACCCTCTCAACTATCCTCTATTCAAACTATAGGACTTAATTTAGTTAAAAATCCAACCTAAAGAGCCCTTTTGATCAAATGAAAAGGGAGAACCCGAAGAAGAGGTAATGATTTCACCACCCTCTTTCAAGTTCCTTTCTTCTTCCACTTCATCTTTCTTTGTTGTTTCCATTATAAAATGATAAATACAGTATCTTCTATATACTGTGATGTTATTATAAATATGGTACAACCATATTCATTATTTTATCCATCATTTGAATGGCATGTCACCGTACGTGCGTACGTACGGCTTACCGTCTCCACGTCATGGTGTAATTGTTATTCAATACATTATTATTTGGATGGGTATAATAATGATGTGTAATTGATGTAAATAATAAATATAACATGATAATGATTCTTTATATATGATATAACATCAAATTATATACTATTTTAATATCAAAATAATGATATTGTCGCGCGTGCGTACGTACGGATTACCGTCTCCACGAACGCGATGAGATCCGTTCCCCATTGTATCCATTCAAGACTAGTTTTCATTTGATGATTAAAAATAATGTTCAAAGACTAGATATCATTCAAGATATGAATAAGATAAATCCCATCTATAATAAATATGACTCACATAACAAATAATATAAATTAAAATGAATCTGTTAACACCCGAAACGAAGATAATACTAAGATATTATTAACAAAGCAATGTTAAAAGATCATATATGATATCATATTAATGTATGTGATTCTTGTATAATTTAATAACAATTATTTCACCATCATACAGGAGTTTAACCTACCCTATACCAAGGAAAAGTACAAGTTAAGGGTTAATTTCACAATCTCTTTATTATCCAAGGTTTTTTTATGTAAGTATCTACTGGGACCTCTTTATCATCCACATCCATGTTTCTTAAAAATGTATTCAAAAACATTTTTAGTATTTAGTAGACTATGGGTTAAAGTCATTTATACCCTTGTTTTACTTTTTATAAAATGGATTTAATGGAATCTTCCCATAGTTTTCCAAACAAGGTACTTTTTAACCTTTTCCACAAAATTAAGGTAATAATGTTTTTTTTAACTTATATGGCGGGTGCAACTATAACATCGTCGAAGCTTCCCTTACAAGATTATAAGAATATTTTTAAAATAAATGTTTTCTTTTATAATTATTTAAATTTAAATGATTTCAAAAAAAAAGATATATTTCTGTCAAATAGGTTTAATTTCATCTATGTCAACATCCTTTGATTGATTTTATAGTTGTTTGAAGACGATTCATTATGATACAAATCTTCCATATTGTATTGAAGGTTTTATGATATGTTTGATTGTGGATGTGTTATTTTTATACCATTCATGGTTTATGGTTAGAGTATTGACATTTGATATGCAAGTTTTAATACAAATGTTTATGTTATGTTTCAACCTTTTCGTATGAGAAATGTATTGGACTTGGTATGTGATGAGTGGAGCCCGCTATAGCTCCTCGATGCATCGGTAGGTCTCATGAGACAACTAGATATGGAATTATTCAAGGACTTTTCCAATTTGATATATGGTTTTGGCCGAGGTCTTAATCATTTTTAGACGTCTTGGTCGAGGCCTTGACAAAATGTTTCAGAATGTCCGGCATTATACATTCCCTCATTATGAAAATAATATTGATGGTTCATGCAGTCATTAGACTTGTAGAATACCCATGATTACGTTTTATTATGGCATTATTTACTAAGATAATATTTCTTCCATAAAAGTGTTCATGTTTATTACTGGTAAAGGCATTTGTTTTTAATTATTCACCATGCTTATTTTTTATGTTATCTTTTGCTGTATTGCTTACCCTTACTGAGCATTTGAGCTCACCCCTTTCTTATGTCTCATTTTCCCAGGATATGAAGAAGTTATTTATGAGTGACTTGCAGGCATAATGTATGAGGCTTGGATGTTTCTAATGGAATAAATTCGTGTAGTATTTCTTTTCAAGTTGTAAAGTTAAACTTATGTATGAATCGTGTTTCCAATAATACTAAATTGGTCGGTCTTTCGAGACATGATTTCCTTGTGATCCTACCAATGTTATGTAATAATGCACTGACTCTGGGTAACTGGGGTCAGGGCATTACAAAGGGAGATTTAAATCATGAGATAATCAAAGGAAAAAAATATATTCAAAATTTAAAAGTCGAAAATCGAACTCTAACTTCAAATGACCATAACTTTTAATTCGGGTGTCCATTTGGGCTCTACGTTATATCAAATCAAAGCTTGCAACGATATCTACGCCTCTTAGGTCTAGTACTAACTCTTTGGGTATGGTACACCTTTTTTTATTCCAGAAAGGCCTAGAAGGCCTCTGAAATAGAGGTTTTAGTTGCAGACACTGATTTCTTAAAATTCAAACGGCTATAACTATCGATTCAGGTGTCTGTTCGGACTGTACCACATATCATATCGAAGCTCATTTCACGATCTTCGAATTGACTGGTTATGGCACTAAAAAATGAGTCTCAGATCATATTTTATGGCAATTTTATTGTTTTTAGAGTTCTTAGAGGCTCTTAACGTTTTATGATTTATTTAATTAATTTTTTATTTATTCATTTATTTATTTAATTTTAATTAATTAATTATTTAGTTATTATGTACACATTAATTATTAATTTATTTTTAATTTATTTTTTTATTTATTATTTATTCATTATTTATTATTAGTTTATTATTCATTATTTATTTATTTATTTATTTATTATTTATTTATTCATTATTCATTATTTATTAACTAATTATTAATTATTAATTAATTAATTAATATTTATTAATTATAAATTATTAGTTATTAGTTATTAGTAGTTATTAATTATTTATTATTTATTATTTATTTACCTATTTATTTATTTATGTATTTATTTATTTATTATTCATTATTTATTTTTATTTTTATTTTTATTCTATATTCTTTCATCTTTATTTTTAGTTTACTAAAAATTAATTTATTATTAGTTTATTATTCATTTATTATTTATTTATTATTTTTTCTTTATTAATTATTTATTGATTATTTATTAATTGATTATTTATTAATTATATATTAATTATATATTAATTATTTATTTAATATTAAGTATTGCACATTGCATATTAAATATTAAAATTAAAATATTAATTTTTAATTAAGAATTTTTAATTTTATAATTATTAATTATTAATTATTAGTTATTATTAATTATTTATTATTTATTATTTATTATTTATTATTTATTTATCTATTTATTTATGTATTCATTTATTTATTTATTTATTTCTTATTTCTTATTTCTTATTTCTTATTTCTTATTTCTTATTTCTTATTTATTATTTATTATTTATTATTTATTAATTTATTTTTAATTTAATAAATATTATTTTATTATTATTTTATTATTCATTTATTATTTATTTATTTATTCAATATTAATTATTTATTAATTATTTATTAATTATTTATTAATTATTTATTAATTATTTATTAATTATTTATTAATTATTTATTAATTATTAATAAATTTTTTAATATAAATTCTTAATTCTTAATGATTAATTATTAATTATTAGTTATTATTAGTTATTTATTATTTATTATTTATTATTTATTATTTATTATTTTTTATTTTTTATTTTTTATTTATTATTTATTATTTATTATTTATTATTTAATATTTATTATTTATTATTTATTATTTATTATTTATTATTTATTATTATTTATTATTTATTATTTATTTATTTATTTATTTATCAATTATTAATTAATTTATTGTTAGTTAGTTATTTATTTATCATATATATTAAATTATTTTTTAATTAATTTATTATTTATTTATTACTTATATGTATTATATGTAATATTATTATATATTATCTATTATCTATTATCTATTATCTATTATCTATTATCTATTATCTATTATCTATTATCTATTATCTATTATCTATTATCTATTATCTATTATCTATTATCTATTATCTATTATCTATTATGTGTTATGTAATAGATAATATCGAATATATAATACATAATATATAATACATAATACATAATAGATAATATATAATATATATTATATATTATCTGTTATCTGTTATCTATTATCTATTATTTATTATCTATTAGGTATTATATATTATGTATTATGTATTATATATTATGTCTTTTATATTATGTCTTATATATTATATGTTATATATTATATGTTATATATTATACATTTTATGTTATATGTTATATATTGTATATTATATATTATATATTGTTAATTTTTAATTATTGAATATTGATTAATCATTATTGAATAATAATTACTAATTAGTAATTATTGATTAATAATTATTTAGTTTGTATCTATTTGTTATGTATTACTTATTTTTTCAATTAATATATATCTATATATATATATATTCATAAGTGTATTAAATTCGATTTATTGACCACATGAAGAGCCTGCTGGAGTGCTAAAGTCTTTGGAGAGTAAACAAGAGGTAAGGGGTTCAAATCTCACCCAACGCAGAATTTATATATATGGCATGGGCATGTGCATGGATATAGACTTGTGCATGGACATAGACTTAAGCATGGAGATGAGCATGTGTGCAGTAATAATAAATAAATAATTTACGAAAATAAAAAATAATAATAAATAAATAAATTACGAAAATTAATTAATTAATTAATTAATTACAAGAAAAATTAAATAAAAAATAAATAAATTACTAAAATAAAAAGGTAAATAAATTACAAAAATAAAAAATAATAATCAATAAAAAAATAAATTACTAATATAAAAAAATAAAGAAATTAAAAATTAAAAAAATTAAAAAAAATTAAAAATGATTTAGCAACAGTTTAAATCGCCACTAAAAACTGCCACTAATTATTTCCTAACAAACAATTTAGCAATGGTTTTCCAAAACCGTCATAGAATGATTTCATAGTGGTTTAAACCACTGCTAAACGAAAAAACTGCTGCTAAATACAAATTTTGGCGTAGTATATGATCTGTCTATATCTCACATCATTCTCCATAGAGATAATATCTCCATATCTTCATATCAAAGATTACAACTGCTAACTCAATATCATGAGTATGATAGTTTTGTTCATTAATTTTTAACTGCCTTGATGCATAGGTAATAACTCTATCATTCTGCATAAGGACACAGCCAAGTCCTTTCTTTGATGCATCATTATAGATCACAAACTCGCCATTCCTTGATGGTAGAGTTAGGATCAGAGAATTCACTAATCTCCTCTTTAATTATTTAAAACATTCCTCACATTCTTTTGTCCATATGAAATTAACACCTTTACAAGTAAGATTGGTTAATGGGTTGGGCAATCGGTAGAAGTTTTGAACGAAACGTCGATAATAACTCAATAAACCAATAAAACTATTTACCTCAGTTATGTTCATTGGTGTAGTGCATTTTTGAATAACCTTTGTCTTTATAAGATCAATGGATATTACATCCTTAGAGACAATATTTCTAAGAAAATAAACTAATTGAAACCAAAATTCACACTTTATAAACTTCTCATTTCTTCTAAGAGTTTTCAGAATAATGCGCAAGTGATTTTCATTATCTTCATGGCTTTTAGAGTATACCAAAATATCATCAATAAATACCACAACGAAGTCATCTAGATATTCCTTGAAAACACTATTCATTATATCCATGAAAATAGAGGGTGCATTAGTCATTCCAAAAGGCATTATTGTAAACTTATAATGCCCATACCTGGTTCAAAATGTTGTCTTTGGAATATCTTCCTTCCCCACATGCAATTGATGATATCCAGATCGAAGTTCAATATTCAAAAAATATTGTGCTCTGTGAATTTCATCAAATAAATCATCAATACGAGGAATAGGATACCTGTTCTTTATCGTAATAGCATTGATATCCTTGTAGTCAATGAAAAGTCTCATAGATCCATCCTTTTTCTTGAAGAAAAAAATAGGTGCTCCCCATGTAAAAACACTAGGGAAAAAATCCTCTATCACTCAATTACTTTAGTTTTTAATTAATTTATTCTAACTACAAAGTGGACATTATATAAGGATTCATTGATATAGGTCTTGAACCCATAATTAAATCAATAGAGAACTCAACTTCCCACTCTAAAGGACATCTAGGTAAATCCTCTAAAACACACCAACATATTCTTTCACAATAGGTACATCATTTAGTTGAACATTACTTTCTTCATCCATATATATAATGTTTCTTCCTCCCCAATAATTAAATTCAGTAGAGCTATTGCGGGTGGATCTAGATGAGAATTAGATGGTGAGGTTTCTACTCTAAAGATAAGTGATTCTACACCGTTCTCAAAAAGTGTATCTCCTTCTTCTTGAAATAAATTTTCACATAATAATTTGAAATCCAATTCATAACAATAATTATATCAATTTCAATCATGGTTATGATGATAAGGTCAGAAACTAAAGCATGTTTATTATAACATCCCGCCATATTATAACATAAACTTTCATTACATTACACATAACTGAGGATCTTTAAGGTCTAGTGTCTTGGAAACCAGGAACAAAATACATGAAAGCAACATAAAGCATTTTTCTTAAACACTTGAAAGGCTTCTCCTTAAGTTCATCCTAGGTTCATTACAGCATCTCATAACCTAGGGACATACATCAAAAGGAAGGGTGAGCAGGAGGCCCAGTAAGGGAAACAAGAGGAACATTTTACATGTGAACTTGATATACTTCAATAAGAACATGAAAAGAACTTTAAGGCATGAGAAACAAATCATGAGGCATTTCATAATAAAAACAACATTTTTCATAACTTGAAGATGTGGCAACATCATTTAACATATAAAATCATGAAAATATCACCAAGGTCCATCCCCAAGGTGTCATTTGAAAATTACCAAGGTTATTCACAAAGGTATCGTGAAAATTGTAATCTCTAGTGGTTACATCATTACCCAATGCATTGGAGCGCTATCAGGGTGCACCCTTAAATTTGCCTTTATTATCATGTGAGCCACATATTTCATCATCAAACATTTCATAAGTAACCCATATAACATAAAATAAATGGGTTTCATTTCATAATCATAACGTTTTAAAACTGCTTTAAAGACAAGATCTTTACGTCACTTTAAACCCACGGAAGGGGAGAGCGGGTTTCATGTATGTAATTCCCAGAATTTGAAATAAAACATTTTGATATATATGTCAATACCCTTGTATAAATAAGAGCTTTTAGTATTCACTTTATAACATAAAAATAATTTTGAGAAAAGAGAGAGGCATTTTGAGACGAAAATTTTGCAGCATAACGGCTATGTTTTGGGGTTTTAGAAAACATTGAAAAGAGAGGGGACATGGGTCACCCACTCATAAATGATCCATAAAACAGTAGGGGGACGGAATAAGAAGGATATATGGACCTGGAAATGAAATTTGGAGGACATACCATTTGAAAAGAAAAACATGGAAGGAAGACAAAAATTAGATTTCTCTTATGAAAATTCGGCAGCCTAACGGCGTCACTTAAACTTCAATAAAAATGAATTTGCAAGATCAAATAGGGTCTCTCATCATATGATCATAAGAGATCAGTATGATAGATATAGAGATAATACCCCAACATAATAAAAAAAAGAACTTGAAATACTTGACATGAAAATCGAACTTGAAAAATGAGAAGGGTGAAAGAATCCCTTAAAAATTCGGCAGCCTAATGGCGTCACTTAAACTTTTGTAAAACAGAATGATGAGAGTAAGAGGGGATCTCTCATCATATAAACATGAAAGGTCAGTAAGAGGAATATAAAGGAACATCCTCTCACATAAAAACCTGGATCAGAAAAGGAATGACATAAAAGAGATTACATGAAAAGAAAGAGAGGGGTCGGATCCCTTACCTTAAAACGTGACTCTTGAAACTCAAAGGATTGGACCTTGAGGGCTTGGGGGCACCTTGGGAGGACTCCTTGGAAGGTAATAAGACCAGAACTTCGTTGGGGGAGAGTTGGGAGTGAAAACTAAAGGAAGAAAGGGTGGGTATTTATAGGGAAAGTGAGGGGACAAAGCATTAATGGCCAAGGGACACCTCACATGTGCTTTTCTCAAACCCATGTGCTCTCCCTTGGCATTTATCATGGAGTTAGGACACATGGGGCCCCCAAAACAATAATTCATCACCCTTGGCCGGCCAACCCTCAAAAGATCTCATGACATCATCATGAAACCATTATGATGTCATTAAACATACCGAAACCCTAAAACTGTATTTTTACTATTCACTGAAAATTCAACTTTCTCAGAAAAATCCCAAAATTTCACATTAACCAAATATCAATGCTCTGATTTCAAAAATGAAATCCATTTTATAAAAATAATTTTCTAGATATTTTTAATTTAATTTTTAAATAAAAACACTATTCATCAAAAATTCATTTTTTTCAGAAAAATCCCCAAAAATTACCTTAACATAATATCGATGCTCTGAGTTCAAAAATAAAGTCATTTTTATAAAAATAATTTTCTAATTATTTTTAATTAAATTTTTAATTAAAAAACACTATTCATCCAAAAAAACTAATACTTGAATAATAATTTATGAAACCGTTATTTAACAATTTTATTGAATCACATTACTTAATCAAGGTGCCTAGATTATTTTAAAACTTTCTTTAAGTGAGATTACTAATCCATTTGGTCACCATACTAATCCTAAGCGTAAAATCACTATTTATAATTTACTATTCATCAAAAATTAAGTTGATCTTATTAGACTCCAAATTTTGTACTGAACATAATTGTAGAAGACCATTTTTTGAAAATCATTACACATTTTTAATTATTTAAGGTTTACATAAACATTTTTTAAAATATCCTTTTTGTAAAATTCATCAAAAATATGCATACTATATTTATCCGGTCATTTCAAAATTCATCAACTTCATCATAAGAAGAAATCTCAATTTTTATATAAAACAAGGATTACACAAGTTAGTTACGGTCTCGTTACATAGCCCCTTATAATACCAGTATAGGACCTAAGAGTAAGGTGTGCTAGGGTGATAGAAGCTTGGGGCGGCTGAGTCAACATTGCCCGAGTTGTAATTTCTATTAGTTTGAACTTCTCACGAAGGTGATTCCGTTCCAGCTTCACATGATGAAGTTCGGATTGGATTTGATCCAGAGCAAAGACCAATGGTGCTACCTCCTTCCCAAGCTCTGTTAGATGGGCTTCGATCGGTCCAAGACTACTAGGTGAGGCCATCGAATCTTCTTTCTATAATAATTAACCAAGATTGCTTATATTTAGAGACAATAATCAAAACATTTTGTTCACAGTGGTCATATTGACCGATGGTTATATAATAGTCAAAACCCACGGATCTCATTTTAATTATAATCAGGTTTATCAAATAAAACATTTTTGTTGAGTATAAAAATAAAATAAAATAACACATGAAATTAGTAAACAAGATTTATTCAAAATTTCGGGTCGTTACAATCTTCCCCCCTTAAGAAATTGCATCCTCGCAATTTTAAAAAAAAATGGGTTTTGAAATTTCATTGAAAGTGCCACATCAGAAAAAGAGTCTGTGACACCATTACTTTAAAAGAAAGAAAAGGAAGTACAAAGGCCACCCGAGTTTACTCATACTAGGATTCCATGTAGGAAACATGGACATGGAGGAGAAAACAAAGGGTCATGTCCTAAAGGAGAGTGATAGAAAACATGATTAGGAGGAAGTTAACCACCAGAAAATCCCAAAATTATGATGTGTGCAAGCGGTCTTTGATTACCTAGTAGGAAACGTAAACCAACAACGTTTTTGTTTTACGTTCCTTTTCATAACATTGAGGAATTCATTTACAACATAGAACAAAAACATAAGTAAATATATCTACCTTCATGTAGAGTTTGATCCTTTAATAAGTTTCTACCCAAAACTAATCTTTTCTCTAAACTATGAGCATTCAAAACTACTTGGTCTCATCAAAACACAAGAATCATCTTCTAGAGAGTCACATAATCCACAAAAGATCAACTATCTATTTCTTCTATCTTTAAACATTATCCCAAAAACAGAAAGAGTAAGGTAAAAAAAACTCTTCAAAAAGAAATAATCCCATAGGAATGGAAACTACTTTTAAATCTTCAAGTTCCATGGTACTACCCAAAGTTCATCATAGTCCATTCCGTAAATAATGGTCCTTAAGATTCCTCAAAATAAACCAAACTAAGATTGAAACCCAAATACAAGAAAGATTTGATAACATAGTCTTCCAAAATAAACTTCATTGTTCATCTCCAAACAACATCAACCACTCCTATCATCTTATAACAAAAGTAGCTATCCTAAACATATTTTACCCAAGATAGGTTAATCATTCCCGTAAGTAACCTAAATTACTATAAGTCCACCTTAAATTCATCGATTCTTCAAAATATAATTCAACCTTACTCCTCAATGAAAATACCGTTGTAATCTATTTACCTCGATCATATAGGGTCCCCAAAATAGTGAACGTCTTCCAAAATAAAAATCATATTTTAATCCCCTAATCATCTATGTCATCTTAATACGGCAATCGTAGCATTTCATATCACATTGGTTGTTGAGACATGTTCTTCCATTTCCCGCCATTAACTAAGAAAAGAAACAATAATTAGGGGCTTAAATACTTAGCCAATAATCAAGAAAAGAAACTTAAAGCATATAAGGATAACTTGTAGTTAAAAAGTATACCCTAACTTGTGATCCCCTAGGTTCCCATATAGGTTATCCATGATCATATATTCTTATGTGAATCTTCATTTTATTTTATCTTTGTTCCTTTAACAATGGTTCATACTAAGCTTATGATTTTACCAAAGCATATCCCCCGGGAGTGTCGTAACCAAGAGTGCAGCAAGGCCCGTTGTCGTGTACCAGTTCCCGTTCGAGTCTAGCTCAAAGCGGTGTTTTTGGGTTTTACCCCTATGTACATCTGTGCCAGAGCTGCCTCTACCTGCTCGTATCCAGACAGGGATGTATTTGTTTGATAAACCACTTACTCAATACTTACCAAAATACCAGGAAGTTTTCCTATATTTAAACTTTTCTATAGGGTTCTTACTAAAGTTTTTATATCCCAATTTCCACAAATAACTAAACCATCCTTTGATACCAACTATAACATCCCGCCATATTATAACATAAACTTTCATTACATTACACATAACTGAGGATCTTTAAGGTCTAGTGTCTTGGAAACTAGGAACAAAATACATGAAAGCAACATAAAGCATTCTTCTTAAACACTTGAAAGGCTTCTCCTTAAGTTCATCCTAGGTTCATTACGGCATCTCATAACCTGGGGACATACATCCAAAGGAAGGGTGATCAGGAGGCCCAGTAAGGGAAACAAGAGGAACATTTTACATGTGAACTTGATATACTTCAATAAGAACATGAAAAGAACTTTAAGGCATGAGAAAGAAATCATGAGGCATTTCATAATAAAAACAACATTTTTCATAACTTGAAGATGTGGCTACATCATTTAACATAGACAATCATGAACATATCACCAAGGTCCATCCCCAAGGTGTCATTTGAAAATTACCAAGGTTATTCACCAAGGTATCGTGAAAATTGTAATCTCTAGTGGTTACATCATTACCCAATGCATTGGAGCGCTATCAGGGCGCACCATTAAATTTGCCTTTATTATCATGTGAGCCAGATATGTCATCATCAAACATTTCATAAGTAACCCATATAACATAAAATAAATGGGTTTCATTTCATAATCATAACGTTTTAAAACTGCTTTAAAGACAAGATCTTTACGTCACTTTAAACCCACGGAAGGGGAGAGCGGGTTTCGTGTATGTAATTACCAGAATTTGAAATAAAACATTTTGATATATATGTGAATACCCTTGTAGAAATAAGAGCTTTGAGTATTCACTTTATAACATAAAAATAATTTTGAGAAAAGAGAGAGGCATTTTGAGACGAAAATTTTGCAGCATAACGGCTATGTTTCGGGGTTTTAGAAAACATTGAAAAGAGAGGGGACATGGGTCACCCACTCATAAATGATCTATAAAACAGTAGGGGGACGGAATAAGAAGGATATATGGACCTGGAAATGAAATTTGGAGGACATACCATTTGAAAAGAAAAACATGGAAGGAAGACAAAAATTAGATTTCTCTTATGAAAATTCGGCAGCCTAACGGCGTCAATTAAACTTCAATAAAAATGAATTTGCAAGATCAAATAGGGTCTCTCATCATATGATCATAAGAGATCAGTATGATAGATATAGAGATCATACCCCAACATAATAAAAAAAAGAACTTGAAAGACTTGACATGAAAATCGAACTTGAAAAATGAGAAGGGTGAAAGAATCCCTTAAAAATTCGGCAGTCTAACGGCGTCACTTAAACTTTCATAAAACGAAATGATGAGAGTAAGAGGGGATCTCTCATCATATAAACATGAAAGGGCAGTAAGAGGAATATAAAATAACATACTCTCACATAAAAACATGGAGCAAAAAAGGAATGACATAAAAGAGATTACATGAAAAGAAAGAGAGGGGTCGGATCCCTTACCTTAAAACGTGACTCTTGAAACTCAAAGGATTGGACCTTGAGGGCTTGGGGGCACCTTGGGAGGACTCCTTGGAAGGTAAGAAGACCAGAACTTCGTTGGGGGAGAGTTAATAGTGAAAACTAAAGGAAGAAAGGGTGGGTATTTATAGGGAAAGTGAGGGGACAAAGCATTAATGGCCAAGGGACACCTCACATGTGCTTTTCTCAAACCCATGTGCTCTCCCTTGGCATTTATCATGGAGTTAGGCCACATGGGGCCCCCAAAACAATAATTCATCACCCTTGGCCGGCCAACCCTCAAAAGATCTCATGAAATCATCATGACACTATTATGATGTCATTAAACATACCGAAACCCTAAAACTGTATTTTTACTATTCACTGAAAATTCAACTTTCTCAAAAAAAATCCCAAAATTTCACATTAACCAAATATCAATGCTCTGATTTCAAAAATGAAATCCATTTTATAAAAATAATTTTCTAAATATTTTTAATTTAATTTTTAAATAAAAACACTATTCATCAAAAATTCATTTTTTCAGAAAAATCCCCAAAAATTACCTTAACATAATATCGATGCTCTGAGTTCAAAAATAAAGTCATTTTTATAAAAATAATGTTCTAATTATTTTTAATTAAATTTTTAATTAAAAAACACTATTCATCCAAAAAAACTAATACTTGAATAATAATTTATGAAACCGTTATTTAACAATTTTATTGAATCACATTACTTAATCAAGGTGCCTAGATTATTTTAAAACTTTCTTTAAGTGAGATTACTAATCCATTTGGTCACCTTACTAATCCTAAGCGTAAAATCACTATTTATAATTTACTATTCATCAAAAATTAAGTTGATCTTATTAGACTCCAAATTTTGTACTGAACATAATTGTAGAAGACCATTTTTTGAAAATCATTACACATTTTTAATTATTTAAGGTTTACATAAACATTTTTTAAAATATCCTTTTTCTAAAATTCATCAAAAATATGCATACTATATTTATCCGGTCATTTCAAAATTCATCAACTTCATCATAAGAAGAAATCCCAATTTTTATTTAAAACAAGGATTACACAAGTTAGTTACGGTCTCGTTACATAGCCCCTTATAATACCAGCATAGGACCTAAGAGTAAGGTGTGCTAGGGTGATAGAAGCTTGGGGCGGATCAGTCAACATTGCCCGAGTAGTAATTTCTATTAGTTTGAACTTCTCACGAAGGTGATTCCGTTCCAGCTTCACATAATGAAGTTCGGCTTGGATTTGATCCAGAGCAAAGCCCAATGGTGCTACCTCCTTCCCAAGCTCTGTTAGATGGGCTTCGATCGGTCCAAGACTACTAGGTGAGGCCATCAAATCTTCTTTCTATAATAATTAACCAAGATTACTTATATTTAGAGACAATAATCAAAACATTTTGTTCACAGTGGTCATATTGACCGATGGTTATATAATAGTCAAAACCCACTGATCTCATTTTAATTATAATCATGTTTATCAAATAAAACATTTTTGTTGAGTATAAAAATAAAATAAAATAACACATGAAATTAGTAAACAAGATTTATTCAAAATTTTGGGTCGTTAAAATCTTCCCCCCTTAAGAAATTGCGTCCTCGCAATTTTAAAAAAAAATGGGTTTTGAAATTTCATTGAAAGTACCACATCAGAAAAAGAGTCTGTGACACCATTACTTTAAAAGAAAGAAAAGGAAGTACAAAGGCCACCCGAGTTTACTCATACTAGGATTCCATGTAGGAAACATGGACATGCAGGAGAAAACAAAGGGTCATGTCCTAAAGGAGAGTGATATAAAACATGATTAGGAGGAAGTTAACCACCAGAAAATCCCAAAATTATGATGTGTGCAAGCGGTCTTTGATTACCTAGTAGGAAACGTAAACCAACAACGTTTTTGTTTTATGTTCCTTTTCATAACATTGAGGAATTCATTTACAACATAGAACAAAAACATAAGGAAATATATCTACCTTCATGTAGAGTTTGATCCGTTAATAAGTTTCTACCCAAAACTAATCTTTTCTCTAAACTATGAGCATTCAAAACTACTTGGTCTCATAAAAACACAAGAATCATCTTCTAGAGAATCACATAATCCACAAAAGATCAACTATCTATTTCTTCTATCTTTAAACATTATCCCAAAAACAGAAAGAGTAAGGTAAAAAAAACTCTTCAAAAAGAAATAATCCCATAGGAATGGAAACTACTTTTAAATCTTCAAGTTCCATGGTACTACCCAAAGTTCATCATAGTCCATTCCGTAAATAATGGTCCTTAAGATTCCTCAAAATAAACCAAACTAAGATTGAAACCCAAATACAAGAAAGATTTGATAACATAGTCTTCCAAAATAAACTTCATTGTTCATCTCCAAACAACATCAACCACTCCTATCATCTTATAACAAAAGTAGCTATCCTAAACATATTTTACCCAAGATAGGTTAATAATTCCCGTAAGTAACCTAAATTACTATAAGTCCACCTTAAATTCATCGATTCGTCAAAATATAATTCAACCTTACTCCTCAATGAAAATACCGTTGTAATCTATTTACCTCGATCATATAGGGTCCCCAAAATAGTGAACGTCTTCCAAAATAAAAAACATATTTTAATCCCCTAATCATCTCTGTCATCTTAATATGGCAATCGTAGCATTTCCTATCACATTGGTTGTTGAGACATGTTCTTCCATTTCCCGCCATTAACTAAGAAAAGAAACAATAATTAGGGGCTTAAATACTTAGCCAATAATCAAGAAAAGAAACTTAAAGCATATAAGGATAACTTGTAGTTAAAAAGTATACCCTAACTTGTGATCCCCTAGGTTCCCATCTAGGTTATCCATGATCATATATTCTTATGTGAATCTTCATTTTATTTTATCTTTGTTCCTTTAACAATGGTTCATACTAAGCTTATGATTTTACCAAAGCATATCCCCCGGGAGTGTCGTAACCAAGAGTGCAGCAAGGCCCGTTGTCTTGTACCAGTTCCCGTTCGAGTCTAGCTCAAAGCGGTGTTTTTGTGTTTTACCCCTATGTACATCTGTGCCAGAGCCGCCTCTACCTGCTCGTATCCAGACAGGGATGTATTTGTTTGATAAACCACTTACTCAATACTTACCAAAATACCAGGAAGTTTTCCTATATTTAAACTTTTCTATAGGGTTCTTCCTAAAGTTTTTATATCCTAATTTCCACAAATAACTAAACCATCCTTTGATACCAACTATAACATCCCGCCATATTATAACATAAACTTTCATTACATTACACATAACTGAGGATCTTTAAGGTCTAGTGTCTTGGAAACCAGGAACAAAATACATGAAAGCAACATAAAGCATTCTTCTTAAACACTTGAAAGGCTTCTCCTTAAGTTCATCCTAGGTTCATTACGGCATCTCATAACCTGGGGACATACATCAAAAGGAAGGGTGAGCAGGAGGCCCAGTAAGGGAAACAAGAGGAACATTTTACATGTGAACTTGATATACTTCAATAAGAACATGAAAAGAACTTTAAGGCATGAGAAAGAAATCATGAGGCATTTCATAATAAAAACAACATTTTTCATAACTTGAAGATGTGGCTACATCATTTAACATAGACAATCATGAACATATCACCAAGGTCCATCCCCAAGGTGTCATTTGAAAATTACCAAGGTTATTCCCCAAGGTATCGTGAAAATTGTAATCTCTAGTGGTTATATCATTACCCAATGCATTGGAGCGCTATCAGGGCGCACCCTTAAATTTTCCTTTATTATCATGTGAGCCACATATTTCATCATCAACCATTTCATAAGTAACCCATATAACATAAAATAAATGGGTTTCATTTCATAATCATAACGTTTTAAAACTGCTTTAAAGACAAGATCTTTACGTCACTTTAAACCCACGGAAGGGGAGAGCGGGTTTCTTGTATGTAATTCCCAGAATTTGAAATAAAACATTTTGATATATATGTGAATACCCTTGTAGAAATAAGAGCTTTGAGTATTCACTTTATAACATAAAAATAATTTTGAGAAAAGAGAGAGGCATTTTGAGACGAAAATTTTGCAGCATAACGGCTATGTTTCGGGATTTTAGAAAACATTGAAAAGAGAGGGGACATGGGTCACCCACTCATAAATGATCCATAAAACAGTAGGGGGACGGAATAAGAAGGATATATGGACCTGGAAATGAAATTTGGAGGACATACCATTTGAAAAGAAAAACATGGAAGGAAGACAAAAATTAGATTTCTCTTATGAAAATTCGGCAGCCTAACGGCGTCACTTAAACTTCAATAAAAATGAATTTGCAAGATCAAATAGGGTCTCTCATCATATGATCATAAGAGATCAGTATGATAGATATAGATATCATACCCCAACATAATAAAAAAAAGAACTTGAAAGACTTGACATGAAAATCGAACTTGAAAAATGAGAAGGGTGAAAGAATCCCTTAAAAATTCGGCAGCCTAACGGCGTCACTTAAACTTTCATAAAACGAAATGATGAGAGTAAGAGGGGATCTCTCATCATATAAACACGAAAGGGCAGTAATAGGAATATAAAAGAACATCCTCTCACATAAAAACATGGAGCAGAAAAGGAATGACATAAAAGAGATTACATGAAAAGAAAGAGAGGGGTCGGATCCCTTACCTTAAAACGTGACTCTTGAAACTCAAAGGATTGGACCTTGAGGGCTTGGGGGCACCTTGGGAGGACTCCTTGGAAGGTAAGAAGACCAGAACTTCGTTGGTGGAGATTTGGGAGTGAAAACTAAAGGAAGAAAGGGTGGGTATTTATAGGGAAAGTGAGGGGACAAAGCATTAATGGCCAAGGGACACCTCACATGTGCTTTTTTCAAACCCATGTGCTCTCCCTTGGCATTTATCATGGAGTTAGGCCACATGGGGCCCCCAAAACAATAATTCATCACCCTTGGCCAGCCAACCCTCAAAAGATCTCATGAAATCATCATGACACCATTATGATGTCATTAAACATACCGAAACCCTAAAACTGTATTTTTACTATTCACTGAAAATTCAACTTTCTCAGAAAAATCCCAAAATTTCACATTAACCAAATATCAATGCTCTAATTTCAAAAATGAAATCCATTTTATAAAAATAATTTTCTAAATATTTTTAATTTAATTTTTAAATAAAAACACTATTCATCAAAAATTCATTTTTTTCAGAAAAATCCCCAAAAATTACTTTAACATAATATCGATGCTCTGAGTTAAAAAATAAAGTCATTTTTATAAAAATAATTTTATAATTATTTTTAATTAAATTTTTAATTAAAAAACACTATTCATCCAAAAAAACTAATACTTGAATAATAATTTATGAAACCGTTATTTAACAATTTTATTGAATCACATTACTTAATCAAGGTGCCTAGATTATTTTAAAACTTTCTTTAAGTGAGATTACTAATCCATTTGGTCACCTTACTAATCCTAAGTGTAAAATCACTATTTATAATTTACTATTCATCAAAAATTAAGTTGATCTTATTAGACTCCAAATTTTGTACTGAACATAATTGTAGAAGACCATTTTTTGAAAATCATTACACATTTTTAATTATTTAAGGTTTACATAAACATTTTTTAAAATATCCTTTTTCTAAAATTCATCAAAAATATGCATACTATATTTATCCGGTCATTTCAAAATTCATCAACTTCATCATAAGAAGAAATCCCAATTTTTATTTAAAACAAGGATTACACAAGTTAGTTACGGTCTCGTTACATAGCCCCTTATAATACCAGCATAGGACCTAAGAGTAAGGTGTGCTAGGGTGATAGAAGCTTGGGGCGGCTCAGTCAACATTTCCCGAGTAGTAATTTCTATTAGTTTGAACTTCTCACGAAGGCGATTCCGTTCCAGCTTCACATGATGAAGTTCGGCTTGGATTTGATCCAGAGCAAAGCCCAATGGTGCTACCTCCTTCCCAAGCTCTGTTAGATGGGCTTCGATCGGTCCAAGACTACTAGGTGAGGCCATCGAATCTTCTTTCTATAATAATTAACCAAGATTACTTATATTTAGAGACAATAATCAAAACATTTTGTTCACAGTGGTCATATCGACCGATGGTTATATAATTGTCAAAACCCACTGATCTCATTTTAATTATAATCATGTTTATCAAATAAAACATTTTTGTTGAGTATAAAAATAAAATAAAATAACACATGAAATTAGTAAACAAGATTTATTCAAAATTTCGGGTCGTTACATTTATGGGTCATAAAGGGAATTGACTGACACATCTTTGTTGCAATAATACTTCCCTTGGAAATTTTGACAGAAAAATCCTTTATTAAATCAAATTGAAATTTTCTAATTATCTTGGGAAAATGGAAAGATATAAAAGAATTTGATGATCCAAAATCAAAAAAAATTATTGGATAAGCTTGAGGAAATTATTAAATTTCCTATCACCACATCATTAGAAACTTAAACCTCAGAAGTTGTGATAGCATAAGCTTGGCCTTACTCCCTTGGCCTTCTTTGGGGAATGTTTCTTTGATGCTTAGGACAATCATTTTCATAATGAACCATCTCCTTGTAATTATAACATTGAACATTGGTATCCTATTTCCTCCCCTTTATATCATGGGAGTGGTGACCTTTTTCTTCACACTTGTAACAAACACCCATACCATTCAGGCAAGTACCAGGGTGTTTTTCCCATAATTATCATAGAGTGTAAAGTCAACTCTTCCCTTCCTCCCAATTTCTTTATTTTCTTTTCTAGAGTTTTTAGAAAACCTCTTCTTCTCTTACTTTCCTTTAAATTCTTAAGACTTAGAGAATTCATTTTACATCTTAATAGCACATGAGACTTTATCTTCGTATGTTGAGAAACTTTGGGAGACTAGTTACCATCGGTGGAATGGTGTTAAACAATAAAAATAATATATTAATCTTGATCCTTAGATTATGTATATAGTATGCGGCTTGTATTTCTAACCTTTTGAAGTTAGCTTCATAATTTACAACATTCTCATCCTCTTTTTTCTTCAGATTCAGAAACATCCTTTTTATATCTGCTCTCTATTCATGAGGGAATTATTTTTCTAATAATATTTCCTTAAAATTCCTCTATTCCATTTCTTCTATTTCTTCCTCCTCCTTTATGTTTTGAATTAAATATTTCCATAGATATGTTTCTCTAGATAGATTATAAAATGCCATGAAAACTTTCTCTCTTTCATTACATTCCAAAGCAAGAAATATCTTCTCTAAATAACTTATCCACTGATCCACTATGAATGATTTTATAGTCCTGTGAAATAATAGAGGTTGTTGTCTCATAAGATGGACTAACATAGCTCCTTTGTTTTATGGATCTATATTTTATATATGGGTGAGGTTATTATCAATAACCTAATTCAACAATCTTAGTATAGTTATAAGTTTCTCAGTACTAGTCGTGGCACTAGAGCCAACATCATTATCTTACATAGTAGGGTAATATTTACATGGGATATTAATGTTCATGTAGTTTAAATATATTCCACTAGGCACTATTTCTAAATAATGGCATACACTAGATTAGGTTATCAATCATAAGGTATAATCTCAACTTATAAAAATACTTAGCATAAATTGAAATCATATCCATAGATAATTTCATAATCATGGTTTCTTTGAGAAAAAATTTACATTTAATTTATTTATATTGTTTTGTAAATAAAATGTGAATTATTCTAAGAATATCCCCTAGTAGTGTCAAACCAGGTGCACAGTAAGGTTTATTGTCATGTATCATACCTCAGGTCAAGCCTGAAACTTCTTTTCAGAGTTGTTACTCCAAGGTACATCTGTGTCAGAACCACATCCACTTATAGTATCTAGATGGGGATATATTTTCTAAAAAGATCCACATAATGTATTACTTACCAAAATTCTAGGATGTTCTTATATGATTATCTTCAAAGACTATATTAGGGTTTTTTTCTTAATCTACATTTTCTAAATATAGTTTCCATGTTTTCTATTAAACATCCTCTAATACCAATTGTAAGGTCCGACCCCAGTTTCCCATAGTCGGTGCCCTATTTGATTACATTGGTATGATTACAAGAAAGTCTTATCATGAAGGAACAAATAGTTTATTAGTTTTTTAAAACTACATATATATATATATATATATATATATGTGTATATATATAAGTTCAACATTACAACTTGAAAAGAAATACAATATATCAACTTCTTTTAAATCACACATAATTATCCTTGCAAGTAATTATTAATATACTTCTTCACAACTTGGGGAAAATAAAACATGTTAAAGGGGTGAGATCATATGATTCATAAGGGTAAACAATACAACAAAAGAAATTATAAACATAAACACTAGGCATGATGAATAATTAAAAATGCATGCCTTTAAAAATAAACTTGAGCATAATATATCAAGAATAAAAACTGATTAAATAATTCCATAAAACATAACCATTGATATTCTAATAGTCAAATAATCACACTGAATATCAATATATAGTTTTCATAATGAGATAATTGGTAATGTTGGACATCATAATCACACTATCAAGGCATGGTGCCAAGACCGTAATAACCATTATGTCAAGGCCTCATGCTAAGACACTAGTTTGTCTCATGAGACCAACTGATACATCGAGTGGATATAGAAGGCCCCAACCATCATGTAATAATTCTAATGCGTTCCTAAAATTAATGGGGATAAATATAAAAATCATATACATTTATATTGAAACTAACATATGAAATTTAAATATCTTTCACCAATCATTAAACATAAACAATAACCAGTCGAAGTAATATGGTTAATGGTATCAAGATAGAACATCCATAGTCAAACTAATCATAAACAATTAAATAAAATATGGTAGATGATATCATAAAATATTAATCCCAATTGAACATAATAATCCACAAGGGTGTTTAAATAGGTGAAAATACTCTTATAAAATCATCAAGTAATTCTTGAGATAAATACTCTTTTACTTTGAAAAGAATTGTATTTTGGAAAAAATATTTTTATAAAACCAAAATTTAATTAAGGTATTTTTTCATAATAAAAACAATTATTTTACAAAAATAAATGTTTCTAAAAATATATTATATAGTGACCTTGAAAATAGGTAAGAATTCAAGAAATTCCCTTGAATCGAGCTTGTATTATGAGAGAAATTTTTGAAATATCCTTTTAAAATATTTAACTCCCCATAAAATAAATAAGGATTCTGATTGGTACACATATATAGATCATTAAAACATAATTTATGTAAAGTAAATAAAAATAAATTATAATTTCATTGAGGTAAGTAGAGAATAAGAGTAACCCTAATGAAAATGGAGGTTCGGGTAGAAAACCCTTACCTTATGTTTGAATATGCTCCTCTCTTGAACATAAGGTCTTGTAATATAAAATTAGAATTATTAATAACTTAAATTAGAACATATTAGAAATTTATTTTATTTAGTATAATTTTATTAAGTTCATTTATTGTTGTTTTTATGGGTTAAGTGATTCAATATCATCTTTCGTGAGTGCTCGTTTCATTAGTTTTCATGATCGGTTTGCTTGTACGAAATTTAATGTAAAATGACAATTGAATTACAGAATTTATGTTATATGTTAATAATTTTCATTCATAAGTTTAAATTATTATATAATTAATTTGGTTACTTTGGGTGGAGATGAATCATTTTAATGATAAATGCTTGGATTAATTTGGTGGTTTTTTGATCACCATGAACTCATTTTGTTCTATAAATTAATACCATATATAAAAAATGATTCTAGAAAATTAAATATGATATATATAATATATTATTATATGTTTCAACCATAAAAATGATTTTATGACCATAATTGAATATGGTAAAGAATTTGAAAACCCGTCGTCCTTGAATGTGATAAATTAACACATCTCGGATGGTGTTTTTATTTCTAGTATGAAAGGAGGGGAAAGGTGAGATGATGATGAATTATTACATTATAATAACAATATGAAAATACATGTGATTTAATAGAGTTATCATAACATTTTTAGTAAAAGAGGTGATGAAATAAAAAGAAATAAAGGAATATGAAAGAAAATAAATGAAATGAAAAAAGGAATTTACCTCTTGAATTTATCTTCCTTAAGAGCCTCTTTAGGGGAGAGGATTTGGTCTCTTTAAGAGAAAAAGGGCTGATGGACATGGGGAGGAACATGGGATGATATTTTAGGAGAATTTATACAAGTAACAAGGCTTTATAGGAGTGAATAGAAGAGGGAGTGAGGGGTGGTTTTTATATTGGAAGAGATGAGGGTTTTCTCATTATTTTAATCATTATTTTATTATTTTTATAAAAACAACAAATAGTGTTAATAATTGTGAAAAAAAAATATAAGTGCATGTGAGTTTTAAACCATTGTGATTATATCAGCCACGATGCAATGAATAGTGTATTTATCATATAATGTATTTCTATCGTATTTTATTATTCACCAAAAATTCAAGTTTTTCAAACAAATCCCAAAAATTTACCCTAACCGTTTTTTGACATGTATAATTCAAAAATTAACACCATTTTATTAAAATAATTTTATAAATAATATAAATTTAATTTTTAAATAAAATCATTATTTACATGAAAAATACATATTTTAAATTTAAAACTGATTTTATAATACTTTCAAAAATTAACTAATGTCTCTTTAAATTATCATAAATTCATAGAAAAACAAAATATTTATTGAATAATAAATTTTATGAAAATGAATTTTATTTTAAATAATTTTTGTAATTTAAAATTATAATTAAATATTTATTACTCATAAAAATATCAATTTTTAATTTTTAATTTTTAAAATACTCTATTTCATTTATAAGGTGTCTAAATTTTATTTATACTTTCATGGGAAAAGTTACTATGCCTAAGGATCATATTATTATTCATCAGGGTACATTACTATTCGTAAGGGTACATTACTATCCACCAAAAGTGTAAGTTGATCCTATATGACTCTAAATATCTTAATGAACACAATCTTTTATGTCATTTTTTCAAAATTCAAATCACATAGGTGGAAAATTTATGCTTACTGGCTAGGTTATAACAAAGTGGTGTTTTGTTGAGACTCGGTGTTTCAGGAATTCAATATTAAATTTATTTATAAATCCTTGGGGTGTTACAAAAAAACATAAAATGAAGAGGGAAAATGTTTAAAATCACTTTTAAATGAAAACAAGGAAACTCTCACAGTTAGGCCACACTATTTAGAAAAACATACGGTTGGTACTAGAGAAGAACAATAAACACACATGATTTTTGCATTTGGTTTACTAAAAATTTTTTCAACTATAAAAACTCTCATAGTTAAAAACTACATCACTGGTGCATGATCACCTACATGATTTTCTTTAATTGAGCGCAAGCCAAGCTCCAACACCCCACACATAAAAAAGAAAATCATGGTCTCCCCTATGTTCTATATGTTTTTTACCCAACCATGAGCTAAACATGCATATTAACCATTCAATAAACATATTTAATTGAAAAAACTCTTTCAAAAGACACCCTATACAATTTCCATATAACCATCCATACTAACCATACAACAAAAGAGAAATTCCATAAAAAGAAAATTTTCAAAATGAAACTTTCAAATTTGTAACTATCCAAAAATTCATATAAAATATAATATAGAACAATAGTTTTATGTTTTTATCACAATTAAGATAATCCATTATAGGTGGTTCTAAAAAAGAATTAGGAAATGAAGTCTCGCCTTTAAAAATAAGGGTTTCTATTCTCACCTTACAACTTAAAATATTTCTTTCTTAGTAGTAAATGTTTCATTATATATTGAGAACCAATCCATCCTAACAATTATATCAAATCTAACCAATGGTATAATAAATAGGTTTTCATCTATAGAAACTCTACTGATTTTAAATGAAATAGCCTCATTCACATTTTTTATATGATTTCTCATAGGTATTTAAACTAATAACACATTAATTAATTCATTATGGAATTATTCAATGTTATTATAAATCCTTACACTGAATGAATGAAAATAAATTTATTTATTAGAGAAAAATTTGTAATAAAGAAAAATATTGAGGGAATCTAAAATGAATGTGGTCCAGAGAATGCCCATATATAATAGTAAAATATAAAATAGGTAGGGATCCCATATCTAAATAGACTATATGGTTTTCATCATTTCTTCCTTGAGACTCTAGATAATCATCTTTCATATTCCACTCATGCTAAGTGTTCCTAATCTCTACATTATTAAAAAGTATCTATTTGAATGGTCTAATGTAGTAAATGATGGACCAATGAATATGTGATTATCCAATTAAATATTTATACACCAACATCAATATGGTTTCTACCTTCTAATTATTTATATTATATATCTTATAGAGAGTAATCCCACTTAACATAGCTTTGAATCCCATAACCATAGAATTAAGATAACTATATAAGCTATTAAAAGCTAGAATCACAAAACCTCACAGATATCATAGAATCCCTCCACCTCTCATCAATCCCAGATTATATGCTCTATCAGTGTTGAGCTTGAATCCAACCCTTAGTGCTTTCCAAAAAACCTAATGCCCCTAAGAAAAACCTCTTCCAGCTTCATTTCTCTAACCATCACAAGGAATAAATTTATAATAGGATGGGTAACATTATTTTTGATTAATAATATATACAAGATCTATAATTAGGGAATTTACTTTCATATTCATGTAAGTTATGGAATATCAATTGTTTTTATTCTAAACATTACTACGATCCTCCAAGATCGACCAACATCCTATCTTAATCACTATACTATGGACCTATATCTCCACCATTTCACCTCATATATATTGAAACCAAACATATATGAAATCATGTAATGAGTTCAACCATATATTAATACATATACAATTCCCCACTTAGGACCAGATGTTATGAACTCACTCTCCTCTAAGTAATAGTTAAGAGATATCATCTTCTTAAAGTTTTCAAAAAAATACACACTTTTAAGCCATCTGGATTCCCCATCATTTCACTATAATATTAATACGAATATCGTTAATCAAGTGATAACATAAAAACCAACAAAACCCAATTATTAAAAACTCATTAGAATGCATATAAACAACATGTAGTTTCCTTGGGATATATTTTCCATATCACTCTTACAATCACCCTTGCACATGGAAGAATCATTCGGTCAACTTCCATCTCTAGAGTACCCAATACATTGTAGATCTATAATGGGGATCACCCTTCATATCTTGAGATATAATGTGCTCAACCAAAAATATCTTGAGATATAATGGGATCAACCCAATATAACTATTTCCAAGGAACATATCATTAATAAATCACTTGATAACTCATTTAAACCCTTGATCAAAAGACATTTAGATTTTCAAAATACCTTTTTTTCGTAAAATAGATCACTTATAAAATGTAAAAAATGTGCACACACAAATGAAATAATATTCATTAAAAATTATTATGTCAACATATAATGGAAAAATCATAGTAATAAAGCATCATTAAATTAGGATAAACCACTCATTCCATATATATATAAAATAATCTTTTTGAATTTCATTAAATAGACTTTTAAAAGGATTTTAAAAGGAAAATTATTTACAAATATAATTGGACTAATAATTAATAGAATAGAATGGATATATGTATACAATATAAATAAAAATAAAACAAAAACTCATCACACAAAACATCTTAATACCGCATAATGAATAATGTAGAAGGTCCACCCAAAGAATGTAAATTGGGTTAAGAATTCCCGCACCTCAAGTTCTTCTTATTTCAAACGTGTTTAAACCTCCTATATAAGGGTTAAAAGAGTGTTATTAATAATTTACAGAAGAATAATTATTTTTATAACACATTATATGATCATTTTAAAACATTAATCCATACATATATTAATAATATTTATTTACATTGTTTCGAGTGGGTTCTTTACATGGTTTCCATGGTCTGTTCGTAGTGGATTTTCTTGTCGAATGGAAGAGAAACTAAATAAGTGAAATGAGATGTTATTAATATATTTAAATAATATTAAATGATACCATTAATCATTTTTTTATCATATTGGATGATTAATAATTAGATAAAACATTAATTATGTATAGATAATTTTGGCGGTTCTTTGATAATCACAAACTTCTTTCATCATAAACCTTTAATATTATGCATATAAGTTAATTATAGAACATAAGAGAGGTCATATCATAAAATTTAATATATGTTTCTACCATTAAAATGGTTTTACAACCATATATGAAAGAAGTAAATTAAATTTAATACACATCATCCATGATGTCAGTAATCGACACATCACAGACGGTGTTTTTTTTAGAATAAGAGGGAGAGGATAAGGAGTATGATGATGAATTGTTCCATAAACATGATAAAAATAAAAAATATATATATAATAATAGATATTTAATTCCTCTTGAATAAGGCTAGGATAATAGAGTATAAGAAAAGAAAATAATTGAAAAAAAACACAAGAAAATGAAAGAGGATTTTTACCTCTTAATCTCTTCTCCTTCTGATCCTCCTTAAGGCCTTTGGTATTGGCCTTTTGGGGATACCAACAGATCTTGGATGTGGGGAAGATAATTGGAAATAAAATTGGGCATAATTTAGAAAATTATAAATTATTTATAGGTGTGAGATGAAGATGGGGTGATGGTGGTGTTTATAGTAGAGGAGAGGAGGGGTTTTCCAGTATTTTAATCATTAGTTAAATATTTTTTCTCAAGACTACGAATAGTCTTGATTCATGTGACCCAAAACAGTAAATAGAGCATTTTATTTCGAACCAATAGTTCTTAAATTATTCATTATTCTAGTAATAGTGTATTTAACATATAATGTACATAATATGGTAAATTGTCGTATTTCACTATTCATCAAAAATTCATGTATTTCATAAAAATACCAAAAATTAACCATAACTATTTTTTGATGTGTAGAACTCAAAAATAAACTCCATTTTATCAAAATAATTTTCTAAATATATTTAATTTAATTTTTAAATAAAATCATAATTTATTCGAAAAATAACAATTTTAAAACTATTACTCATTTTATAACACTATAAAGAATTAATCAAGGTATCATAAAATTATATTATAACCATAAGACAATAAAATAATAATTTATGATTATATTTTATGAAAATAAATTTTTGTTTAAATTATTTAATTAATCGTAAAATTATATTTAAATATTTATGACTTAAAAAAAATATCAACACTTATATAATGATCATATAATCACTTATAAGATGTCTTTTTATTATTAATTCATTGTTGATGTTACTATTTATTTGTTCATTTTAATATTAAAAATGTTAATATTACTATTCATAAAGGTGACATTACTATTCACAAGGGTAAGTTACTATTCACCAAAAATTAAGTTTTTCATATCAGACTCTAAATAACTTACTGATTGCAACCATGTATGTCAGTTTTTCGATATTTAAAACGTAAAAGTAGCAAAATTATGTTTAACATCTTGGATATAAAGGTCACATAATATTTAGCAGTCCATTTAAGAATGTTGTTGCATTGTGTTTCCTTTTAAAAATATCGAGATGCTACATTCTCCCCCCCCCCCCCCCGCTAAATTAATTGCACCCTCACAATTCATTCATTGTACTTATAATTCTAAATCTACATATTGATAATTAAGAAAAACTATTTTCTTATGTATACTTAATTAACTAAAATTTTAAAATTAAATATTATCACTAGAATTTTTCTAAAAAATAAAAACATCTAATCTCTAATGTTGTCTAGACCTTTCCTATGATACAAACTGTAAATCCCTAAACCCACACTTCTGAATCAGTATAAAAAATGATATTTGTTTTATAAGATATAACATTAAAATACAAAATAAATTATACATCTAAGGATATTTTCTAGTCTAGGTTCTCAAGAATTATACAACAACTTACACACATTAAATCATAGTTTACAAAAAATAATTACAAAATAAATAATTGGATTCATCTTCACTATCACCTTAAACATCCATTGAACTTCTAAGAAATCCTATAAAAAACATTTTAAAAACATGGGATGAGCACAAAAATATCATTATGGGATATAAATAAAGAAATCGTTCATCAAGTGATAACATAAAAACCAATAAAACCCATTTCTTAAAAACTCATTAGCATGAATAGAAACATCATGTAGTTTCCTTGGGACATATTTACCATATCACTCTTGCAATCACCCTTACACATGGAATAACCATTCGATCAACTTCCATCTCTAAAGTACTCAACGCATTGAAGAGCTACAATGGGGCTCATCCATCATATCCTGAGCTATAATGGGCTTAATAAAACATATCTTGGGCTATAATGGTCTAAATCCAATATAACTATGTCCAAGTAACATATCATGAATAAATCACTTGATAACTCATTTAAACCCTCGAGCAAAACACATTCAGATTTTCAAAATACCCTTTTTCGTAAAAAAATATCACTTTTAAAATATAAAAAAAGTGCACACAATAATGAACTAATATTAATAAAAAATTAATATTTCAACATATAATGGAAACATTCTAGTAATAAAGCATCATAAAATCAAAAGAAATCACTCATTCCATATATATAAAAAAATCTTATTTAATTTCATTGAAGAAGTTCTTAAAAATATTTTAAAAGGAAAGTCCCTTACAAATATAAATGGATTGAGAATTAATAGAATAGAATGGATATGTGTATACACTATAAATACACATAATACAAAAAATCATCATACGAATAATTTTAATACCACATAATGAATAATGTAGAAGGTTGACCCAAAGAATGGAAATTGGGTTAAGAATTCCCTTACCTCAACTTTGTCTTACTTAAAAGATGTTTAAACCTCCTATATAATGGTTAAAAGATTTTTATTAATACTTTACAATAGAATAATCATTTTTATAACACCTTATATGATTATTTTATAACATCATTCTTAACATATATTAATAATATTTATTTATATTGTTTTGGGTGCGTTCTTTACATGGTTTCCATGGTCAATTCATAACGGATTTTCTTGTCAAATGAAATAAAAACTCTAGAAGTGAAATAAAATTTTATTGATATGTTTCCATAATATTAAATGATACCATTAATCATTTTTTCATATATTATGATGAATCATTAGATACAACATTAATGATATTTAGATCATTTTGGTGGTTCTTTGATAATCACGAACTTATTTCATCATATACCTTTATATTATGAATATATGTTTATTCCAGAACATAACAGAGGTCATATAATAAAACTTAAAATATTTTTCAACCATTAAAATTATTTTACAACTATGTTTTACGGTTGTAAAGGAAATTGAATACACGTCATCCACGATGTCGGTAAATCGACACATCATGGACGGTGTTTTTATTTTTAGAATAAGGGGGAGAGGAGAAGAAGTATAATGATGAATTGTTCTATAAAAATGATAAAAATGAAAAATATATATAATTATAGAGATTTAATTCCTATTGTATAAGGTTATTTAAAGAGAGTGTAAGAGAATAAAGTAATTGAAAAAAAACATAAGAAAACAAAAGAGGATTTTTACCTCTTGATATCTTCTCCTTGAGATCCTCCTTAAGGCCTTTGGTATTGGTATTTTGGTGAGACCAAAAGGTCATAGACGTGGGGAAGATCCTTGGGAATAAGTTTGGGTAGAATTTATAAAATTCTCAAAACTTGAGAGGTATGATAGGAAGAGGGTGTGAGGGTGGTATTTATAGTGGAGGAGAGGAGGGGTTCTCCATTATTTTAATCATTAGTTTAATATTTTTTCTCAAGACTATGAATAATCTCGATTCATGTGGCCCAAAATAGTAAAGAGATAATTTTATTTATAACTAAGTGTTCTTACATCATCCCTGATGCTAGTAATAGTGTATTTAACATATAATTTATATATACGGTAAATTGTTGTATTTCACTATTCATCAAAAAATCAAGTATTTCATAAAAATTCCAAAAATTAACCAGAAATTTTTTTTAATGTTTAGAATTAATAAATTAATTCCATTTTATCAAAATATTTTTCTAAATATTTTTAATTTAATTTTTAAATAAAATCGTAATTTATTCAAAAAATAACAATTTTAAAACTATAACTCATTTTATAACACCTTGAAAAATTAATCAATGTCACATAAAATTATCTTATAACCATAAGAAAATAAAATAATAATTTATGATTAAATTTAATGAAAATAAATTTTCATTTAAATTATTTAATTAATCATAAAATTGTAATTAAATATTTATGACTTACAAAAATACCAACACTTATATAATGATTATATTGTCACTTATAAGATGCCTTTTTATTTTACATTCATTGGTGATGTTACTATTTATTTGGCCATTTTACTATTAATAATGATCATATTACTATTCATAAGAGTAAAATTACTATTCATAAGGGTAAGTTACTATTCACAAAAGATTAAGCTTGCCCAATTAAACTCTAAATAATTTACTGATTGCAACTGTGTGAGTCTGGTTTTTGATATTCAAAACAGAGAAGTGGAAACATTATGTAAAATGGCTAGGCTATAAAGGTCACATAGTATTTATTAGTTCATTTAATCATGATGTGTCATTTTGTTTCCTTTTAAAAATATTAGGATGTTACAATAACAATGAATATAAATAATTTCATGGAAAAATTAATTGATCTCATAGTGATGGAATGGATAATGTTAGACATCATAATCATACCATCAATGCCACATGAAAGATATCATAAATAAGTGGGTGAGCTTAGGTAAATACCCAATATAGTTTGTATTATGATCCCTACAAATGAATTGAGGGGCTATATAATTCTGGACCTGACCCGTCACATAATAAGTATAATACATCCATCAAAGGAATAGATTGGCTAATCAGTATAAAACATAATGCTCTCTAATAAACCTTATACATAATCATAGATATTTAATAAATGGTTATTCATATAAAAAATAAATTAAAAATTTTCAATATTTCCCTAGTGAATTGAATAATATGGTTATCTAGGTAAATATTCATCAAAAAAATAAGAAATTATAAGATATTCACGATGAAATGGAAATTATCATTATCCAAGGATTGATAATAGAGTGGTGAGGTAGGATAGTTTAATCATATAAGGATATAAATATAAAGTAATCATTGGATACAATATTTAATAATAGAATGAGACAAAATAAATGATAAAAAATACCCTTTAAAAATTTGGAGTATGTGTCACAAATATTTGATACATGTTAGGGATACAAAATTTTCTTAAGGAATGACTTCAAGGTTAGTATGGATTGATATAAAAGGTTACCTTTTACAAAAATATATTTTTATTCTACTTAGTACCTAATAAATCTCCACCAGTTATATCTTTTTCATCCTTACTTATATATTTCCCACTTCTAAAAATTATTACATTCATAATACCTCAAATACATAGAATACATATAGATTTAGATAATGGATTTTATAGATACAATAATGTTTAGGAATAATTATGACTTATTAAGATGTCTTAATGAGAGGGAAGAGTAATCTCTATTTAAAAATACAATAATTGATTTATAATAAGAAAAACATATATTAACTATGGAAATGTAATGAAATTAAAAGGGTTACAAGTGAGAAATGAATAAAGGATTTTCAAAACCCTTACCTTGGGAAGTGGATTCTTAAAGATTGAAAAATAAAACTTCAGAACCTTAATAAATCCTTATAGGGCCTCTTGAGAGGGAAAATTAGAGTACAACCATTCTTAGTGATATTATAGTGAAGTGGAATGGGAGTATGGGTTGAAATTTATAGCAAATGAGGGATAAATATTTATTAATTGTTGGTATTTAGGATTTGGAAATCTAGGTAGTGGAAAATGAAAAGGGATTATCTTAACCATGGTTTTAAGACATGTTTTCTGATATTTATGACATGGTTTTTGAAATTTATTTATTTTAGAACCAAAAATAATTTTTTCATTATTAATTTTGACATGGAAACACTTTTATTCATAAAAAAATTAAAACCATTTTCTATTTTAGACATTGGAAAGTCCATTATAGGTTTGGAAATTGATTTTATTACTTTAAAATAAATTATTTTAATAAATTAACATATTTTTGGTCAAGTATTCACTATTATTTATTAAATCATTTTTAGATCATAATTATGTTTTAATACTTACCATATATTCAAACCATTTTTTATTATTTACCCAATAATTTGACTAATTTAGAAAATTATGAAAAATACAGTGTTGGATAATTTTAATATGTTGATTATAAATTTAAATTATGTTTCATGAAAATAATTTTATATATATGAAAATTTTATTTATTAAAAATTAATATTATTTTATTTAAAAATCATGTGTTTTTTACCAAAAACATAAAAAGACTTCATAGAAAATTGTTGTTTTAATTTTAATAAATGTGTCTATGATTATATTATTATTCATTAATCAATAAAAATTATTAATTATTATTAAGTATATTATTAAAAAACGATCTTATATATTTTATTTGAAACATCTATGCATAATTGACATATTAATATTATAATGGTCATACTTGGATGTTATTATTCCAACAATCACCTTACACTTCCAACGGTCATATCCCCCTTATATATACACTTCATTATAATATATAAAATCATTCATATCCTACTCTTTGTTCTTATATAATTTTTATTTGATTTATTTTTACTTTATAATAATGATATATCTTTTATATCTTTTATTCTTTTAGATTATGATCCTTTGGAGTTCATGATTATGGTGTTTACCAATATTATTATGTGTTCTATATCACTCCTTATGGACTCTATATTGAATGAAATTTTCTATAGTTTATTGTAATATAATGATTAAATCAAAGAGATTATGTTATATAATGGATATTGTAATAATTTTTTTATCTAATATAATCATTTCTTGGGTATTACATAACTTATTGCTTTTCTATTTCAAAACCTTTTGGAAAATTAAGAAACTATGTTAGAATAATTGATGAAAATTTTTTAAAATAACTTTTGGAATATGACTCTATTTTAGTATTTATTTACATTTGACCTTTTAATAACCCCCTATAAACTGTTAATTATCTATTAAGTTTTCACATTAAAATCCATATTTTCTTTCCTACCCTACTATTGAGTATTTTCATGGTTTTCATTGAGAATGATTGGTGGGAAGGTTGTTTCTTAGGATTTATGGGAGGATGGTTTATTTGTTTGAAATTTATGAGGGAATTCCATCATATTTTGGGTAAGAGTATTAACTATATTAATTTAAATTCAAAATCCCATTTATTTCTCCAATGAAAATAGAAGAAAAATAGTTAAATAAAAAACAAACAAAAAAGAAAAATATGGAGAAAATAGAAATTATCATCTACTATTTGTGTTCTTATGTAAACCTTCATGATAATGGGAAGTGTTAGGATGGTTTATCATATATAATGGGTGATAGAACATGATACATAAATATTACATAATTTTATTTGAATATTTAATTCATATTACAATAATATACACCCCATAACTGTAAAAGTTTAGTGTCTTTGAAGACTATATACATAATCAACTTATTTCATGAAAGATATTCAACATATCTCACAATTTGTTTCAATCATAGTATCCCTATTATACATTTAATACTTAATACATTTCTTCATAACCTAGGGATAATAGAAACATAATAAAGTTTGAGATTAGATGCTCAATAAGGGTAAACAAGAGAGATATCAATCAATGGGAACATGAAAACATAATATAAGCATTAGGGTATGAGATCATGATCATAACTTATGAATTTCATTCCAAATAACTCATAGATCATAAATCAGGAGTCATGGCATAAATCTTTATCATTTTAAAATGCATGAGTCATGAGAGTGAGGAATCATCTTTAATAAATCATGATCCATGATACCATATCATAAGAATAAGAATATTTCATGGGAATTGTGGTGAAATAATAAACATATAAATCATTTTATTATTCAAGGTTCACTTCCATGACTCTCATAGTCAAAAAATTCTCATAATGGATTGGTTTCACTACCTATTCCATTATTTTTTAAGTCATGGTTCAATATGAAGACTATCATAGTGGAAAGAGTCTCATATATAACTGGTTTCACTCCATATTCTAGTATATACTATCTCATGTGGTATTAATCATTACCCAATGCATTATAGGACTTTAATAGACCCACCCATCACATAATTAAAACCATTCATATGAGTTCCATTATATCTTAAAAGTATTAGTCAATCCATCATAGCATAACCCATGGAAAAGAAATGGGTTTCATAAAAATTTAATCATCACTTAATTATAGGTCATCTATAGAATTAACATAGATGGTATCATTATATCTTATCCCTAGTAAAGCTTAAAAAAATCAAAGTATGTTTACATAGAATAAAAATACTGTTAAAAAACATTTCAACCTTTCTTTGAAAACATGAGAAAAAATAACCTTTTATTATGAAAAAAATTAAATAAAAATTACATTAATATTGAGAGAGATATTTTCTTTGAAAATAACCATTTAAATTTATAAATTCGGCTTCAAATAAAAAAAATTCATGATGGTGGAAAAATATGTTTGTGTGGTAAACGTTAAAACAAAAAATCCTTCCACATGTTTTGTAAGAAGTCAAAACATTCCTCGTTTAGAAAATGGCAAGAATATTACCTCTAAAATGTTGAAAATTAATTAAAATAAAGTTAAAAATATCCTTAATGAATCATTTGATCATAGGAAATAAAATTCTTGAAAAAAATTTAAATAACATGTACATGGAAGATAAAGTTCATTGACTAAAAAGTAACTATCGTCGGCCTTTTCATAAAACATTTCTCAATCATTTTAAGTAATAAAGAGAGTAAAATGGCACTAATAATTTAAAATTAATGAAACAAAAAATATGAGAATAAAATTGATCAGTTTTAAATGATAAGGACCATATAATTTTCTTTAATGGAAATTTAACATGGAAAATATTGAAATGAAATGAGATTGTAACATAAACCCTTACCTCAGTTCTTTTCTTTCTTCATAAGAATTATTAAGATCCATTGTAATAAATTTATATTTATTATAAATATATTATAGAAACATATTCATGATTTTAATAAAATATAGTATTCCATTATAGTTTCCAATTACCCAATTATTAAACCTTTTTCATTGAAATCAACATTTGGGTGAAAATTGGTCCATTTTCCATGCTTATTTTGGTTTCAAAGTTTCATTCCATAAACCATGGTCATGGTTTCATCATAGAAAAAATCTTAATCATATTATAATCATCATATTTATTCATTATAAACCATTTTATAACCATTCATATATGGTGGTGATGAAAAATGGATTATATTACTTCATGGATATGATAGTCCGTACGTACGCACGAGTAATATTTTCATTTTTAGTAAATGGAAAGAGAGAAAGAGAAATAATAATATATATTTATATAATTATAATACTATCATAAATATAATATTTATTAATTAAAATCATTAATATTACCAACCATGTATGGAAGATATGAAAAACTAGTCACATCGCTTCATGGTGGTGGTAGTCCACACAAACACACGAACGATGCTATCATTTATCATTGGATGTAAAGGTGGTATAAAATTTTTGTACCATTAACATAAAAATACTTAAGTATAGTAAATTTAATTATTTTATTATGATAATATTGTTATATAAGATCTTTATGAGGTTAAGGAATAAATAAACTCAAAAGTAGATCGGTAAAGACAAATACCTCTTCTTTAAGAAACCTCCTTTGGCTTACACCTTAAGCCTTTAAGGATTGGTCTTTTAGGAAGAAAATAATATATAGTAAATGGGGAAATAAATTATAAAGGTTTTTTTCTAGGGATTTTCTTAGAGATATGGCACAAAATATTTGAAGTAGTGAGGGGGTAGGACCTCCTTTCATAAGTGAGGTGGGTAGAAAACTTGTAAATACTTAAAACATTAAAATATATTAAAGTCATGTTCAAGGGAAAGTGGAACCAAATGAAAAAATAGTATAAGATAAGATAATTTAATGTTGAAATAAATTCAATTAATCAATTTAAAAAAAATTGATACTTTAATCTTTATCTTAATTTTAACCCCCTCATTAACCCTATTTAACCTTAACTGTGGAAACAAATTTTTAACATATTTACTATTAATTATGACCAAAAATGAAATTAAAATAATTAAAAAATTTTGACATGATGATTATAAATATTGAAAACATTATAGAAAATTTAATTTATATAATTGGAATAAATTCATTTTAAAATAAGCGTGAAAAATGCAATGAAAACCATTTTTAGATAAATGCATTTTTAAGCATAACACTGAATTTATTTCAATTCCTTGACAAGTAAAAACAATAAAATAAATGTTAACTTTTCTTAACTAATATATTATAAATATATTTCATTAAAATAATTCATAAATAGTTATTAATTTAATTTATTAAGATAAAAACACATTTTTTTATAAAAGAACTATTTCATAAAAACGGCTTTTTTACATTCAAATGAATTTATTTTCATTTCCATCCAATTGATAACCAGTGAATTAATTTTATAAATGTGTAAAAGAAGTATTTTCATAAATTTAACAATTTGAATTAATTTTTAAATAAAATATAAATGAGAAAGGTAATTTTTATAAACAAAATACTTTAAAACAGTTCTTCAGGATCAGTAGTTTTTCATTAATGAATTAGAAATTATTTTTAACAATTATATTCTATATAATGTTATTTATAATGTATAATAATTATTCATATAAGTTCCTGTTTTAATGCTTAACAAGCTATAAAATTTATTTATTTGTTAAATATAAATATATTCTAAAATATTAGGGTGTTATATTTAATACCTTATAATAATTTTTCATTTACAATTTAGTAACTATAATACAAACAACTGAGGATACCTCTATATAATCTCATATTTGGGTTCCCACATAGCTTTATGAAATTTTTTATTCCTATAGATACCACTAACCTTGTGAGTGGTCTTGTTTTTTATCCCTTTGTATCTATGATCAAATATTTATATTGGTTGTTCTTCTTAATAAAGATCATGCTACAATGGTAAAACCTCTAAGTTTAGCACATGTGAAGGATCTGGTTTTTACTTACTAAAAAGAGATATATTGAACACAACATGAACTTAGGAGATGTTCAGAGGAAGTTACTAGTGATAAGATACTATTCATATGTGATTAATAATTTTATAAGGACATATATATATATATATATATATATTGGATTTCCATTCTTTCTATATATCATAACATTTTTTCAAGTATATATTCAAGGAAATACCTTATCACCAACGTTGAACTCTAGATCTTACTAATGATTGTCAACATAACCTTTATGTCAAATTTGAGATGCCTTGATGTACTATTGAATGGATCTAACTTTCCCTTTTCTTTTATAAGCTATCTCAAGTAACAATAGCTTTCATTCCCCAAATTTATCCTATCATTTTAGAGTCCTTTACTTATTCCCAAGGAGGGATTCATAAGGTTCCATCCAAACGATAAATTGAAATCTATTATTATAAGAAAATTAAACTAGAGGAAGGTGTTGATCCGAACCTCTTTTGAAATCCACAAATAATTATATCAATATATCTTCTAGCATTTGAATGGTCCTATCAAACTAACCATATATCTGAGGATGATTTGCAGTGATAAAGTTAAGCTCTAAATTCAAAGTTTGATGGAGACTTATCCAATAATTTGATGTAAACCTAATATCTTGATCAGATATGATCGATAGTGGTACTCCATGAAACCTTACCACTTTCTTAATGTGTAGCCTATAGATCTAATCAATATATAAATCTTATCTCATAGAAATTAAATGTTCTAAATTTTTTAAGGAAATCGACTATAACCAAAGTACTATTTTTCCCTTTAGATGTCTTGGGGATTCCTATAATCAAATCCATACTGATTTTTTCTATTTCCACAAAAATTTGGGTAATGATTATATCAACCCATTAGACTATTCTCATTCAAACTTAACTTGATGGAACACCAATAACTGATATAGATACTCTGTAATACCCCCTTCATGTTATCCCAACATAAATTCTCTTTAAGGTGTCTATAAATCTTTATACTTCCATGATTAATATTGAATGATAAATTATGAGATTCATATAACATCTTTTTCTTAAACTCTAGTATTAAAGAGGCACATACTATATTCCTAAACTTGATCATTCCATCAATATAATGATTGAACTCAGAAACATTCCATACCTTATTTTATAACTTCACATCTTCCTTTTGTGCCTATTTAATCTTCACATGAATAGATGGTTGAACATCCATCTAAGAAAGATAGGATCTTTATTATTTCCTTATTATTTCAATGTCCATACCTTATAAATACATAAGTAATAGATCTATTTCAATCATCATCATGGAAAAACTAGCATGGTTTTTCCAACATAGAGCATCAGTCATCTTTTCTGCCTTTCGAAGGTGGTAATGTATTGATAAATCATAATATTTAATTATTTAAAACCATATCCTTTGTAAAATAATCAAATCATTATATTTTAATATATAGATAAAGATTTTATTATCTACAAATATGTCAAACATTTTACCATAAATATAATTTCTCTATATCTTCAAATAAAAAATTACCTTTGCTTCTTCCAAATCATGAGTTGGGTAATTTTTCTAATGAACCTTCAATTGGAATGAGGAATAAGAAACTTCCATGACATTATACATGATAATACATCATATTCCATTCTTTGATGCATCACATCATATCAAAAACCCTTATCCACTTTAGGGTAGTGTGAACACAGGTGAACTGACTAGTCTTCTCTTTAGTTCCTTGAAATTTTCTTCATATTCATCTATCCAAAGAATGTTGGATCTCCTCCATGTCACCACTGTTAGTAGATTTGATATCCATCATAAATTTATCACAAAGGGTTGGTGGTGTCTATCCAATCCAAGAAAACTATGTATTTCAGTCACCGTGGTTGGTATCGTCTAATGTTCAATAACATTCATCTTTGAGGGATCCATTGATATATCCTCACTTGTAATTACACAACCCAGTAATGCTACATTTTATATCCAAAATTCACATTTACTAAATTTGGAATGTATATTAACCTTATTCAAGGTCTTATACAAAATCCTTAAATGATCTTCATGATATTCCTTGCTCTTAGAATATAAAATAATATCATCTATAAAGACTAACAAAAACTTATCAAGGTAATATCTAAAGAATATATTTATTAGATCCATTAATATATAAGGGTAATTGGTAATTACGAATGGAATCGCTATAAATTTATACTGTTCATATCTTATATGGAAGGTTATATTGGATATGTCCTCCTATTTAACCCTTAATTGATTATATCTAGATCCGAGGTCAATCTTTGAAAATTATTGATCTCCTAATATTTGATCAAGAAAATAATCAATATGGGGTATAAGATACTTATTCTTGATAGTAATATTGTTAATTTCTCAATAATTAATTCAAATATTCATTAACCATATTTATTCTTAACAAAAAGAATATGTGCACCCCAAAATGACACACTTGGATGAATAAATCCATTTTCAAGATTCTTCTATGTTTTATTCGTTAATTCCTATAACTCAATTAGGGATATTTTTTAAATAATATTTGAAATAGTTATATTATTATGTATGAGTTATATTAAGAAATCAACTTCATTATTTGGTGGAATACTGGGAAACTCTTTAGGAAATACATCAGCATATTCCATCATAAGAGGAATATCCTCAATTTTGAGTTTCTACCAAACCATTTGAGATAGATACCACTCAGGAATAGGTAATAAGGCCCTTAAAATGGATCCACTTTCCATTGAAATTGCATATTAATCCTCACATTTATATAAAATCATGGTTTTATTTGGAATATCATACATTACATACCATTCATATAAATAGATATGGTATTTATATAGATAGAACGAATACATGCCCAAAATAACATCAAATTACACTAGATAAAGAATCACAAGATTTAAAGGAAGCACATTCCCATAAAATTTTATTATATAGGATCTATAGACTTGAGATGATATCATCATTACAATTGGAGTTTTCACTAATAATTAAATATATAATCATTTATTTGGTGATATGATAGCATTATAAAATAATTTAAATGTAAAACAGTGTGTAGAAATAGAATAAAATAAGACATTTAATATTCTAGATTAGGTGATAAGTGTACCTTTTTTAGTATGTTATCATGTACCACTTAAACAGTTGTAATTGCATGATATTTACTTTTATCCCTTGTATTTATAGGTTATTGATGTCAATTTTAATCATTAACCCCCAAATTTAGGAACTTGTTAGAAAAAAATCCATAACCCATGTAGTTATGGAATTGGTGTGGAGGTGGTGCATTAAATAGTGATTTTTTCCCATTACTTTATTTGGATTTCATATTTATATATCTCATGCATTCACTTTTTCTATGACCGTACTTTATATACTTGAAACATTTACTAGTCCCTTGGATAAAATGTTTTATGTGCTTCTTTCCATACTTTTATTATAAAGGAATTTTAATTTTCTTTCCTCCATCATTTAATTATTCAAATTTCCTTAAAACTACATATTTATATTCTTATCATATACATGATAATGGTGTGAATATCCACTCTCCATTTCTTATATAATATCAAATTTAACAATTTTATCATAGCTACCAAAAACCCTTATATTCAGTTCCATTTAGTGACTTGGTTTAGAGCCACTAAAGAAACGATCAATTTTATTTTAGGATCAATAATAAAACTAGAATAATATATCACAAGTCTTATAAAATATACTTCATTAGTACCAATATATTCAAAATCCTTTTTATTAAGATCAATTAATTACCTTTCTATTTTCATGTGAAGTGTTTATGGAAATTATTTACTAAAAAACCACTTAACATCATCCCATTACATGAAGTAAATTTCTTCCACTTACCTTTTATTATTATTAATATTTCATCATTGGTCTACTTTTCAATTTAATAAATAATCCATTAGGAAAAATTATTCATTCTCTTTTCATTGGAGAGTGGAACATATATTTTTATTGGTACTAATCCATTTATTTGAATTTAGTGGATTAGAGTATTTACTAAAAGAAGGTAGATATTTCCTCATGAAAGACTCAATAGTGCATTGGTCCATACTTTTCTCACTTGGAAGCTCACCATGATTCCTAGATTGAGAGACTTGGGTGAGCATAGAAACAATATTTCATATCCCAGCTCCCATGTGGTTTGGTTGATCAAGAGGAAAATCATTACTTTTTCCTCCACATTCATTTTTAAAAAAATACATCCTTGTTTCATCTATTAAATTAAACCATAAATCATAGTGTAAGTATCAATCAATAATAATGAAAGTGAGAAAGAATATAATCATAAAAATCATTCCTGAGATGTCCACAATTATGAAACCTTATTATTAATGTATGACACTTTTAGGTTCACCCATTATCAATTTAAATTAATCATAGGTTTTGTTAAGTTCTATCCTCATATTCTTCATAAAATAATAAATAAAAATACTAAAATATTCTCTAATTCCAACTGAGGTATACTGAACATAAAATATATAAATATTTCATCATTTTATATTAATATTAAATATATATAGCTATAATATATTCCCCAAAACCATAAAGGTTTAGTTTCATTAGATACTATATATATAATAATTTATTTCATGAAAGATATTCAATATATCCAATAAATTTATTATCTCATTGTACCTTTCTTATACATTTATTACTTAATATTATTCTGTATAACATAGAGAAAATGGAAACATAATAAAGGGTGACCTCAAATGCTCAGTAAGGTTAAACATGAGAGATATTAATTGATGAACATATGAAAGCCTAATATAAGCATAAGGGTATAAGAAAATTATTATAAATTAAAAAAATATATACCCAATCAGTAATGGGTCATAAATTATGAGTTATGGTATAAAGATTTATCATTTCAAAACACATGAGTCATAAGAGTGAGTAATCATCATTAATAAATCATGATCCCTAAGATAATATCATAAGAATATGAGCATTCCACAGGAATTATGGCCAAATCATCAAAATATAAATCATTTAATTAGTCAAGGTTCACTTCTATGAATATCATAGTGGATAAAGTCACATATAGTATTGGGGTTCCTTACCATTACATCATTTCCTTAGTTAAGGTTCACTCCCAAGATAATCATTATGGACAAACTCCCATACTAAATTTGGTTCAATACCTATTCCTGTCTATATAGTCTCAGGAGATTTCAATCATTTCCAAATTCATTGGATGTATTTAATAGATTCACCCATCACATAATGAAAACTATACATGTGTGTCTGAAAAGATTATAAAACATTTATTAATTAATCATATCATAACCCATGGAAAAGAAATGGGTTTCATAAACATTTAATCATCAAAAAATCATAATCCATATAGATAAATAACAGGGATGGTATTATTACATCATATCACCATTGAATCTTAAGAAATGTTAAAGTATTTTGACATAGATGAGAAATAAATTAAAAATAACAATCAAAACGTTATTTGAAAACATGATAAAAATATAATTTTTTTATAACATTTCAAATAAAAAATAAGTTTATATTGAGATAAATATTTTATTTTCAAATAACCATATAAACTTTTAAATTAATAATCAAATAAATTAATGTTCAGGATGGTGGGAAAAACTATTCTTGTGGTAAACTTTAAAACAAAGATTAATTTCACACTTTTGGTAAAATTTATAAAAGTTCCTCGTTCATAAAGTAAAAAAGAATATTGCTTTAAAAAATTTAAAATAAATTAAAATATGGATTAAAATAACTTTAAATAATAATTTTATCATAATAAATAACATTTTTTAAAACATTTCAAAGTACATGCATATAGAATAAAAAGTCCATGGACCAAAGAGGAAATAATATCAGCTTTATTAAAGTATTTTATGGTAATTTTCAATAACAAAGAGTAAGATGTTGATAATACTTTAAAATTAAATAAATAACCATAATATAAGAAAATATATTTGGTTTAAAGGATATATATCATATAATTTCCTTTAATTGAAATTTAACACATACAATCCTGAAAGGAATTGATATTATAACATAAACCCTTACCTCGGGTATTATCTTTCTTCATATATATTATTAAGCTCCTACATAATGAATTTTTATTTATTATACATATAACCTAGAACCATATTAACAATTTTCATAAAATATAAAATTCCATTATATTTCCTAATTATCCATTTATTAATAATTTTTCATTAAAATCAATATTCAAGTGAAACTGGAACATTTTCTAGGTATGTTTTCATTTGTTGGTTCTAGACCCTACACATTGGTCATGGTTTCATATTTTATATAACATTAATCATGTTATAATTATCATATTTATTTATTATATTCACTTTTATAACAATTTATATTTGGTGGTGATGAAAAATTAATTGCATCTCTTCATGGAGACGGTATTCTGTACCTATGCACTAGTAATGTTTTTATTTTTCAAAGAATGTAAAGAAAAAAAGATAAGTAATAATATATATTTTAAAAATAATAATAATTTAAAAAAATATAATATATATTCATTAATACAATCCATTTATGGAGAAAATGAAAAAGTAATCATGTCACTTTGTGGAGGTGGTAATCCACACATACGCATGAACGACATAATCATTTCTCATATGATGAAACGGAGGTATTAAATTGTTCAAATATTAAAATAAAAACATTTTTTATAGTAAATATATTTATTTTATCAGATTAATATGGTTATAAAATATTTAGAGTATGTTAAAGTATAATTAATCTCAAAATCTATCGATAAATACAAATACCACTTCTTTAGAAAACATCCTTTATATTACAAATTAATCCTTAAAATTTTTGTATTTTAGGAATACCGGAATCTCTAAGATGTAATGAATGAATTTATTAAGGTGTTTTTGTAGGTATTTTTCTATATATATGGCTCAAATAGTTTGAAAAACTGAGAGGACCTTCAATTATAAGTGAGGTGGATGTAAAACTTGTAAATAGTTAAAAAAATTAAAATATATTTATGTCTTATTCAATTTAAAGTGAAACTAGATAGATAAATATTTGAATATATGATAACTTAAGGCTTAAATACCACCAAAAAATAAAATTTATAAAATTTTAATTTGTATTTTAAACCTTATATTTTAGTTTAACCTCCTTGTTAACCCTTTTTAACCTTAACCATTGTAACAAATGTTTACCATAGTTACTATTAATTATGACCAAAATTGAAAGTGGAATCATTACAAATTTGGAAATAATAATTAAAAATATTTAAAATATTTATCATATTCTCTTTCAATAGGTGGAAGAAATTAATTTTAAAATAAGCACACAAAACACATTGAATACCGTTTTGAGAAAAATGAATTTTCAAACATAACACTGAATTTATTTCAATTCCATGCTTAGTAAAAACCATTAAATGAATGTTGAATAATTTTATTGAATATAATATCTTAAAATTTCATTAAAATAATCCATAAATAGTTATTAAGTGAATTTATTAATATAAAAATACATTTAATGCAAAAATATAGTTTTTATAACAATATCTCTGTTTTACCTTCAAATGATTTTATTTATATTTTTAACTAATTAATAACCAATGAATTTGTTATCTAAATGTGTAAATTTTTATTTGTCATAATTTTAATAATATATATTAATTTTTAAATAAAATATAGATGAAAAAATAATGTTCTTAAACAGAATACTTAAAAACAGTTCTTTAGGATCAATAGTATTTCTTAAAAAAATTAGAAAATATTTTGAACAATTATATACCGTATAATGTGCTTGATAATATATAAAAATTATTAACATAATTTCATTTTTACATGATTCTAAATCTATCAAAAACATATATTTACTAAATATAAATATATTATAAAATATTATGTTGTTACACGAGGATGGAGTGATATACATTCATTGAGTGTCTCACTTTTTAATTCTTGCACTTTACCTTTAAGATTCAAAACTCTTTTTTATATTTGTTTTTAAATATCAATACCCTCATACCATCACCCATATATATACTCTACAAAAACCTTAATATTTACATATAACCTTTATTTTTTAGTATAGAAACAATACTTTCAATAAGCCTATGGTGATTCATTCAGGAGATTGATATTGAGAATAAATTCAAAAAAATAATCTATGACTAATGACTGAAAACATTTCCAGGAAGGTTGGTGTAAGTTTTCATGTGTGGAAGTTTAACTCTAGAATAAACTTTGATAAAAATGAGTAAATTATGTAATAATAATCATATAGGAATAAATATAAGTGTGAGGGTATTTTATATTGAAAAGTTCTATTACACTGAAATGAGGAAATTAAACTTGACTTGGGAATATCATTTATCTTTAATTCATTAATAATTTACAAAAATTACAATAGTTTTAGTTTAGGGGAGTGATTAAAAAAATAAAAATAAATTTTCATGTTTTTTTATTGAAAAATAACCCTTATATCCTTTATTTATTTTTCTAATTTATTTCATTTTCAAAAGATCTAAAATTTCTAGGCTTGATTATAAAACTAGTTAAATTTGGTAATTTAATTGATTATTTCATTACTATATATTTTAATTATAGTATAAAATATTTAAAAAGAAGTTTTATTTTTGATGTGTAGGCTGAATAAGGTTGGTTACGTATCCATGTAAGAATAAAATGGTTTTTTAACTAGTTATAAAGGAATAAATGAGAAGTTGTCCAAGATAAGGATAATAAACATATTTTCACATTTCTAGAAGATCTTTATAGATACATTATAGTGAACACAGAGTTGTATAGTGTATGTAAGATTAAATTTACATCATGAAATATTACTCAAAGTTTTACCTAGTTATGTAAGATTAAATAGGACATGTTTAATAGTAATTAGGGACCCATAGTATCTATGTAGAGTTTTCACACTTTTCTATAGGAATGAATGGTAAATTTAGTTATATAGTATTAAATAATAAATATTGTAGTTTGTGTAAGATTATAAATGAGTATCAATGAGATAATTATTATTAAAAATATCTACTTAATATTAATCCCATTATTAAACAATCTATGTAAGAGTAACTCCTAGATTCTATAATTTTTTTCACTTAGCTAATATTAATAAAGTTGGTTTTTGATATGTGAGGGGATTATTTTTAAAACATTAAGAGTAAAAATGATGAACAATTCCAAAAATTAGTGTAAAAGTAAAAAAATAATGAGAATAATATCTATTACACAATGATTTACATGGTTTGTAAATAATCCCTACATCCATGAAAAGGCAGAATAGTTTCACTAATTTAGGAGAATAATTAAAAGATTATTTCATAGAGTATTGTATACATAGAAATCATAGCTCTAATAAAATCATAAATAATATGGTGTAATTTTCCACCAACCGTAGAGTAAGTCCATTTTTCTATAGTGACCAATTAATATAATTCAATAGAACTATAGTGTAATAATCTATAAATCTTGAGAAGCTAAAGTAACAATATAAAAGACTATATTTCTATATTTCACTATCAATATCATCATCACATGTACTATAGTATGTTCAAAGTTTCTATAGTGACCATAATTATATTAAGTTATATGTGGGAACCATGTATAGTAAGGGAACCATAAATGTATTTTTAATATAATCAATCTAGAAAAATTGGGTATTATAGTAATTAATAGGTAACATAGAGAAATATGAAAGAAATGGAAATAATAAGAAGATCATGGGTACTGAAAATCATGTTTTCTCAAGGCTTAGTGGAGAAGTAAAAGGCATCGATGCCTCACTATCCACATGGACAAATTATCTTTAAGCTTATATGTCCTCGTCGAAGAGATCCCAACACCTAAAAATTTTTAGTTTTTATTTATAATGTAAAATACTAATAGAGGGATTTATTTTCTAAGATTATAATATACTAGCTCCATAAAAATAGTTTAGGATTTTTTTCAATATTTTATTTTATAATTTTTTTTGCAATATCCCTATGTTTTTTCACTTTTATTTATATAAAATTCTATCCTGGCATGGTTTTTCTGAGGTGAGTTACCAATGTATTTATTGTCTTTAGGAATAATATTTTAGATTGATTTTTTATGCTTATCTCTTATACTGAGAATTTACAGTGTTGAGTGATGGGGGTCAATTTTAATTTTACCATCATTATTCTTCACATTTTATTATTCTTTAAACTATGGGAGAATATAATGAATCATTTTCTTGATCATACATTATAAGTAATATAACGGTTTGTTGGGGAGTTAATGTTCTATGACAGTAGTCAGATGATCTAGAGTGTGTATTATTCTCTCTTTTCTTAAAGAATACCTTAAGGGAGGATACGGTTAAGTGGGATCTAATGTTACATAGTTCACTTTAGGATTTTAGTATAATTAGACTAGGACTAAATGAGATAGTGTACTATAAAATTTAGTTATTTCTCTCCTAACATATAGTAGTCGATATGGTTGAGGTGACAATGGGTAATTGAGGATAATAGAAGTATGATTGTAATCAATTGAGAGTAATGATATAATAGTAATGGTGATAAACCTAGGAAAATCCATGGATTCTCCCTAACACTTTTTTTTTAATTCTATGAATTTTATTTTATTTTTTCATTCAATCAAACAACCCTTGGTTTCATTGTTTTCATATAAAAAAATAAGTGATAAAAACATATCACAGAGTTGTTTGGATTCCTATGGAGACAAACCTAGAATCAACTCTATGTTGTATTTTTATGTTTAAAAAATTAAAAGTATGGGGGACTATAAAAATCCTATAATAATTTCTTGAAATATTTTAGTTCTAAATATTCTTAATTCGTTCTAAATAAGTGAATAACGCAAAATTTATTAAAAATAAAAAAAAGATAGTGGTGTGTTTTTTCAAATATATGATATAATGCAAAATGGTGATTTCAATTTCAAATATGAATAATTGAATTTTAAATATTAATTAAAATTTTAAGGTACTAATTTTGAATGTATAAATGTAATTATACCAACTTTTATTGAATTGATTTGTGGAATGATGTAATAACAAGATTCTTTATGTTAATTGTAATAATTTGTGCAAATCCATGGTTTAATTAATCAAAATTAAGATGAAGGTTAATAAATATATGGATTGAAATTATTTTTTATGATGTTAATATTGATAATTGAGAACAAGTATGATTTAAATGTGAGGGGTTATTATATAAATTTATAGCTAATTTTTCCTATTATTTTTGAATGACTTTTTATTAATTTCATTCCATAATTAATATAATTAATTAATTTCATCGCTTTTAGGATTTATATTAACATTTTATTAATTCTTGGATTTTATTTAAAAATTTGAATCATTTTTTAACATATTTGAAACATAATTTTTTACCCTTACTTGTATACCCTAATACATTTTATTTTGTCCATGTATATTTTATCTTAACATTTAAATTATATTTTCATTAATTATTTTGTAATTATATTTTTATATTTATCCATGTATATTTTTTATGTAAATTAATTCATTGATTATTTTAGTATTTACTTAATTTTTTCTAATTTTTTTCATTTTTTATTTATTTTTAGACAATAAATTTAAGGTCAGTCGATCAAGGAAAAAAATTAATCAAGGGGATATGATCTATGGATAAGTAACCTAGTTTTTCAACTTTTTGAATAATAATAACTCATTACTTTTATAATAATAGATGAATAAACATGTAATATTAACCTTGAATATTTCCTACCCGTTTAAAAATAACTTGGGTCATAGACATTCTATGTAAGATTTATAAATTTGTTTTATAAATGGGAAGTATTGAACCATCCATGTAAGAGTAACTCCTATTCTTGTATGTTAAATTGAAAAATAATGAAGTATGTATAGTCTTAACTAGGAAATTTTGAAGCCTATATAGTAATAAATATTGACTATATAGAATAAAAAAGAAGTTGTGAAAGATTAAACTTGATTTCCAATAGGCAATCTGAGAGTAAACATTTACAATGTATGAATAACTCACTTCAACTTCAATATCATTAGAATAAATACTTTGCTAAAAATTTGAAACCAATTGGTTGATATGAGGATTAATGAAAGAGATACTAGACATTAATGAAAAGTGTCTCCATGTGGCACACATGAAATCACAAGGAGAACAAAATCATATCCATATTTACCGATTTAACCAAACCTAGAAAAACTTTAACATGAAAACCATATAGTGGAAGATAACGGAGTGAGAAGAAATAAGGGGATGGGTACTAAAAGTAATGGTTAAAATTGAATAAATTAATTCTCAATCTTCACTATCCACATGAAGTAATCACCTAAATTAACTAAAGTCACATGGAAGTAATCCATGCAGATCATAAAATTCCTATTTAGAGGAGAAGAAGAAACATTAGAGGGTATCAATCCCTAATCAAAGGAACATGGACTTGAGGCTGTTTTTTGTATTATGTTGTAGGATATTTCTAAAGAGTTGAAACTAGAAGATATCATTTACAGTCAATAGTAGCTGGCTAGGAGTCCTCATGATATCACTAATCCATTCTTCTCCCTTTTTCTTCATTTCCATATATGATTATAATTTGTTTCAGGTAATTTAAAAAAATAATGTGGGAGTAGATTTTTATTGAAATTGGTTTTGTTAACTTTTTAGAGTCTTGTGTTTATGATTTTTTTTCCCCTAATATTAATCTATATCTTGATGGTATTAAGAGAGTTTCTAGTTTGTATGAGATTGATAGATCAAAAGTGGAAACTTACACAACCCATTGTGTATTCACACATTTCATTTAGATAGTGATTTGTGAGTGTGAAAAAACATGAAATTAGAACTCACATAGGGGAACCATAAGTATAACAGAGTTTATCTTGGAAAGGGTAGTGTAGTGGAGTGAACCCTAAATATGTGTGTTTAATAACCACACATCTTTGGTCCTAAAACCCCAATTTGAATACACAATATTGAGAGATAGTGGAAAAACTAACACCCCTAAAAGGTTAAATCATTTATTCCATTAAATATAGTTAGGAAACCTTATAAAAATAAAAATATTCATTGGTAAGGAATATGAGTTTTTTAAAATAGTATCTCTAGGTACGCAATGGTGGTTTATAATTTCATAGCATGAACGGTTGGATTACTTAAGCAGTTTTGGTTAATTTTCATTTCATCAATAAGATTAATCCACTCTTAGTATAAGTGATACCCAACTTATCAACTTTATTTTAGGTGAATATTAATCCTACCAACCCATTTATCCCATTACATTTAGTACATAATTTTCATAAACCCCCTATTTTATTTCTTTTCAATTTAAAAATTACCAATTACACTTATAATACAACATGTACCTGTGGAGAGAAATGACCAAGTATTGACTAGTATATATGATATGGTGACCATGGACACTTTTAGGGGGTGTGTATTTTACACTACACATTTATTACAATATGAAAACCCAATATTTTAAAAAACCAAGTCCATGAATACAATGTCCATAATAGATAAAATCATCCAAACAAAAAAAATTAATCGACTTGGCATCTCTAAACTTCATAACATGATGAGATATAATATTTTGACCCATATTAATAAAATTGAAAGAACATTTATCAAAAATTAGGCACAAGAAACCTAATATCGTCTAATATATAGAACAATGAAGTGAAAAATGCCAACCTAAAGGTAATAAAATAGACCATTGATAGAAATTTAGATTCTATGATAATATCATATCATCCATAATCTTTGGAAAAAATATTCCTTCCAAAAATATCACCCCATCAGTAATAAGATGTACCCAACAATAATAAAATCATTATGAATGGAGGATAAAAATTATCATAATAATCCCACCAAACAACCCCAATTGAAATAAAATTATTATCCAAAATAGTAACATCTTCATTCAAATTCACAAAGGAAGAAGCAAGGCGACTCTATCTCTCCATAGAAACAACACAATCACATCCAATACAATTATCCCATGCATAAAAACAATAAGTAATGATCCCAAAATACCTTGAAACTATTCCACTAGTATAATTGATTCCTCTAGAACTATAATACCTATTATCTACACTTTTAAAACCATCTTTCACCAATGATACCAACTCCTTGAGCACCTACATGAGTCCCCAAAGAAACATTCATTTCTACAGGGGGCTCCAAACCCACAAATATATGGGACTCAACACCAACAAAAGTATATTATCTTGATAACTCATTAATTCATACACCTTCATAGTGAACCCTATAAATATCAATATCTCTTACTCTCAAGACATAAATCCTAAATTTTCCACTACTTATGTTATTTCCATAATCTTACTAAACACTTAACAAACTAAATCTCTACTACAAGCATACATCATCAGGAAATTTTCTATGGTTAAACACAAACTCACAACACTACATCTAGATAAACCATTTAATAATATATTTTTCTAGGAAATTTTAACTTCCTAATGAATTATACTAACTATAAAAACCATCTTCTAGAAATCCAACATCAATGGGTAAGGGAAATAAAATATTTCCCCAATTCACCTATATTATTCTAACTGAGTTACATAAAAGAAGTGAACATGGTCTTGAAATAGGCTATGTGTGACACTAATGAAAAATTAAATTGTCATCCACATGCCTCACATGAAAAAACATTAATACTTGTATAAAACAGCAACACACCTTCCACCAAAAGTGGGACACCTTAGGAGGTAGTTCGACACCCCAAACCATAACACATACTTGATTATTCATAATGGAAATCCTACATATAGATAATCAATATCCATATTTAATAGTGTAAGATTAATTTCTATTTAAAATATAGTATATCAGATTTCCACCTAGCTATAGGAAAATAAGAAGATCGAAGATAAACTTTTTATCACATACATAGAAGAATTCATTCACTAGATTACCCTTCCACCCTAAATATAATCTGTAATTAAATTGTAGTCCAATTTCATGCTTAATTTCAAATAAGAAAATCCAAGGTGATGGATATTAAATCCTTATTAGGAAAACAAAGTTCCTACAAATTATTAACCGAAAACTAGAATAAAAATTCCTAAAAATACTTTATTAAGGATAGAAAAAGATCCCCAAAATCTTCACCATAATTAAATCAGCCTCAGGCCTACATTTTCATCCAAAAATCATTATTCCATAAATATTTATATTTCAATTCTCTTGATAAAAAATAATATGGGTACAAAATAAACCTATAACATTGATTGAGAATAAAATCATTATTAAACTATCTCATATTAAAAAATTCTAAACCTTTTAATTCTATTGGAATATATAAATTTTCCTAATAAACCAAGTTCCTTTTATTCATGCCATCAACTTACTATAATAGCTCCAAACCCGCACTCCCAGATTCAGTGCTAAAATCATAAAATTTATATTTATTGGTTTGATAATGATGAAGGTGAACTAATTTTAACCATCCAAAACTTACAACATCAAAAGTAAATATTGGATCACTTACATTCCCAAAGACCTTCTCGGTTTGGATTTTTAGAGAATTATGATAAAATATTACGTAAAAAATACATGTGATATCAAGAGAGTATGTTTCCCACTATACCAAAATTTTATTATTTCACAATAAGTATTCATCATCATCCATATGAAAACATTTTAGTCATAATTCATTAAAAAATAATTCTTGATAGCCTGGGGAAAAGGAAACACGATAATGGTTAGCTTAAATGCTTAGTAAGGGTAAACATAAGAATTAATATATGGGAATAAGAATATGATGACATTATAATAGTGCAAGATCATAACATAGAAGAACTTATACCATCAAAACTAGATCAATAAACATGTGGCATAGAATAAATCTTTAATAAAGGCAAGATTCATGAGAATCAATAATCATGAGCCATGTGATTTCAACCTCGATCAAAGGAATCATTAAAACTCATAGTAAGAATAAATAAAATGTGTTGGTATCATGGAAAATCATATCTATATCACTATTACAAATATAATAGCCAATATGGTTGAATTATATATCTGTATAACCCAATTCATTGGAGTTATATCATGGATTTCATGAACCAGCCTAGATACCCTAGTACTCCGATACATGAGTCAACACTAACATAGCCTGAGGGGCATTCCTGATCCCTATAAGTTGGAGAATATCACCTTATATAATACATTAATAAATAGGGAACATATTTCCATAAAATAATGGAATATAATAAGTTACAAGTCAGTATATCAATACTTATCAAGGTGAAAGTACCAAAAGTCAAACAAGTAAAATAGTACCAGAGAAGATAGATAAAAACCCCCAATGAAACATTAACCAAAAATTCCACTAAGAAATTTTCAAAAGTCTTAAAAACATGTGTAATAATTGGACCTTATCTCCACCAATCACCATCATCACTCTAGGGTCCCAAGGATCAATAAAATCCACCACTACCAAATGGATCTTTTCCTTTTCTCATACCTGCCATAAGAAACTCTACAAAAACTCAAAGGAAAAGGTGGGTGTGAGATAAAAAATCCCAATAGGATCTCACCAAGTATTCCATTATATATTCCATAATAATAAACCAATCATGGTTTCAATTTAAATAAAATAGGTCATGGTATAACATATCATTTTCATATTTAAAACAAAACATGCTTTCTTTTCAATGGATGGAAACATTTCAAACATGGAATAAATAAACATTTTATATAAAAGTATTTATATAAATAATTTATAATGAGTAAAATAGTTCTATAATAAATTACATATATAATAAAATCATACGCAACAATCACCATGGTTATCTTTACTTAAGTATGTTAGTTTATGGTTATAGGATCCGCACACTTCTCAAATTAGTGATCGAGGAAAATCATGTGTGCACAGATTCCTAAAGATCAGGTTGAATGGGACACATCAGTATCCCATTAGGTATAATCATGTTGAACTAGGTTTTTCAAAGTTTTTATTGTCAATCCATTGTTAGGGGATCAAGATCCTATCATGTTTGTCCCAAATAACCTACTAACTACCCAAGAACGAATGTTCTTAATCAATCAATCAATAATGGGAAAACCATCTCATTTCAAATGAATTGTCATTTATAATTCAATTTACCAATTTTCATTTTCAATATTCCAATTCAATTTCAAAACCAAAACATAGGTTCTTTTCAACATTTCATTCCTTTTCAATCCAAAATCAATCATGTTTTTTCATTACTTAAATTTAATCTATTTTCTCAAAATAAATATCAAATCATTTCATCAACTCTATCATTAAATCATCAACCCATCATTCTCAAAAATTCAACCCACAATTCCAATTCCATTGGAATTGGGGGCTTTTCTCAAAATCTATACCGATTCAAATTCCAATTTAAAATCATATAAAATTGAGCATATATAAATAAATTGAAATCTATTTCAAATAAACCAAGAAATTAAAGGATTCAATTACATGGAAAAACTCAAATGGAACCACTTACCTTTAATCACAAAATTAAACAATCAACACCATTAATGAGAATTCTAATGATGATCTAAGGTAAATAATATCTATGAATTGGATATAGAATCAAGATGTGATAATTAAAGGATCGGATCCATAGAAACCAAGTTTAGATCCATCAAGAACATGATGATATAACACTCTAATATGGAGATAAAGGAAGATTGGAAGAGAACACTCAAGAGGATATCCACATACTGGAGAGTGATCAGATCCTCCATCAACACTTTGATTCACTTGTAAAGGAGGTTGGAGGATCCAAAATAGATTCTTAAGAGCCTATAAGGAAGGAAAATCATATTATGGAAGAATGGGAAGATTATGAAACTTAAATGTGTGGTTCATAAATTTTAATTAATTTTTAGGGGAATTAAAAACTATGCACACAGTTTTCTAGGGAGGTCCACATAGTTATCCAAACTACACACCCTAACTGTGTACCCCAATACGTCCTCTATTTGGGGTACATAGTTTTTTCACATGGTTAAACTAAACATGCACCAAACATGTGTTCCCCACTATACATGGTTTTTATGGTTTGGAGGGGTGGATACATGGTTATACAAACCATGTTTCCCCTTCTAGTGTCTCTCATAAGGGATCATGGTTTTTATGCCATACTGCACAGTTTTCTAGGTCAAACTACATGGTTTGTTGGGTCAAACTGTACAGTTTTTTCTAACCATTCACATCCCCTTTAGCTTTCAAGATTTTAAAAAATTCAATCAAAACTTCCCAAAAACAATACCTAACCAAATTGAGATCAAAACTAGGGTCAATGAATACATGAAAACAAGTAATGGGATATTACAACCTCCCCACCATAAAAACTATTTTCCCATAGAAATATTTTCAAGAGAATTCTATATCAAAGGTATGAGGCCACTTCTCTATCATCAGTATCTCATGATCTCAAGTCTCATGAGAATCATAATCATACTATCATATCACACAAACCAAAGGTATTATCATCCCATTAATTACCTTTGTCTCGGAATCAACAATCATGAATGGATGCTCAGTCATGGATAAATCATGCTTAAAATCAAGATCCTTCTAACTCAAGACATGAGATGGGTTAGAAAGATACTTCTAAATATGAAATGCATGGAACAAATTATGTGTCAATGTAAACTATGGTAGAAGTGATAAACGATAAGACACTTTCTCCACCTTATCAACAACCTAAAAAGGTCCCAAAAACTGTGGTATAAACTTAACCTATTTTTCAAGACTTTGGTGACCCAACCGAGGTGAAACTCTCAAGAATACTGGATCACCAACATAAAAGTCAAATGGTATTTGGTTAATATCATCATAAAATTTGTATAATCTATATGAAATCACCATTATATGATGAATCAATTGAATCTTAGCTATTATATCTTGGACCAAGCTAGGTCCAACCAAGGAAGCTTCCCTAATCTCCAACTAACAAAATGGATATTTACATGGTTAGAAATATAAAGAATCAAAAGTATCCAAAAAATGGATGAATGGTAACTATTGTTATAGGAAAACACAACCAATCCTAAGTGGTTATCCTAAGCTCCACAAAAATTGAGGACACAATAATGGATCATATCTTCCAAAATCTATATATTATGTTCTATCTAACCATCCATCTGTATATGATATGTTGTTCTCAAGCTCTCCTAAGCTCCCATTTCCTCATAAAGGCCTCTTCAAAAATGCGAAGTAAACTAGGGAACTCAATAAGAGACAACCATAGATAGAACACCATGAAACTTGAAAACATTCTATACATATAGTCTTCCCAATTCCTCAAATTTGGTTGTATCATGGATGAGAATAAAGTGACCCTATTTGGTCATATGATCAATCACTTCCCATATTGTGTTCTTCTTCTGAGGGGTATAAGTAAAACCCACCATAAAGTGCATAGAAATCACATCCCATGTCCAAGTTAGTAGTAAAATGGGTTGGATTGATCCTAAAGGTCTCTTTTCCTCGTTATTGACCTCTTGACAAGTATAAAAACATAAAACAATGCCAGTGATGTCATGTCTCATACTTATCAATTAGAATCATCACCAAATATCATAGAACATATTGTTGGTACCTAATTGCACTTATTATAGAGAACTATAATAGTTTCCCATAAAAAATTCCTCATGAAATGAGGAAAAATGTCCAGGTTTTAGAAACAAAGAATACCTTCAGTAGAGAAAGACCACTCAGTGATGGTCTCCCCACCCTGAAGAGAGTATCTAATACCTTGGAAATCATCATCATGCTACTAATCTTGAATAATAGTCTAAAAAAGATAAAAGGTCAACTAAAAAGTAGTTAAAATAGCCTCAAACTCTTTCACCTAGAATTATAAATACAATTTTTTAAAGGGAGTAATCAAATTCCACTCTTCTAATGATTCTTTCATCGCATAGGTCGAAAGTTTCCTACTCAAATCATCGATGATGACATTCCCCTTGCTCGGGGTATAAGAAATTTCAAAATAAAAAAACTAAAGGTACTCAACCCAATTCCTATAATGGATATTTAAATTTTTTTTTATAGAATATATAACACATTCCTTTGTGATTAGAATAAATGATAATCCTTTCTCTAAAAAATTAATGTGCCAACTTTTAAGAGCATGCATTAAGGCTATGAATTAGAGATCATGGGTAAGATAATTATTATTATATAGAATAAATTTACTAGACCCATAAGTGATGTTGTGATCACCCTACATAAAAATATAGCCCAACCTCAAACCTGATGTGTCACAAAAGACCACATAGCCCTATCTGGAATCTGGAAGATTCAACACTAGAATATATGTAAAATGATGTTTCATCTCAATGAAATGAATATAACATTAATCCTCCCAAAAAAAATCACTCATTTTTTAATGAAGTTGGTCATTGGGGAAGACAAATTTGATAAATCCTTAATAAACTAGTGGTAATACCTCAAAAAACACAAGAAGCCCTGAATTTTAAAAATGTTTTGTGGCTATTCCCATGTCATAACCACATTAACATTTTCAAGATCAACTGATATACCATGTTATAAGACCACATATCCTAATAACTTCACTTCTCAAATCCATAAACAAAAATTTTAAATCTTGGTATAAAGACGGTGATCTCTCAAAATTTCCACACTTTCCTCAGATGACGTACATGATTCTCTTTGGTTTTTGAGTAAACTAGGACATTATCCACAAATAATACAATTAATGTGTCGAGGTACTCAAGGAAAATTCTATCCATCAAATCCATGAAATCTTTAGGATATTTAGTTAGACCAATAGGCATAAAAATATACTCCTAGTTGTTATACCTACTCCTAAAAGTGGTCTTTGGAATTTCATATTATTTAATTTCTAACTGGTAGTAGCCAGACTAAAGATCACTCTTTAAAAAACACTTTTACCATTTTAATTGATCAAATATATCATCTATCCAAGGTAATATATACTTTTTATTTACTTTAACTCATTTTAGTTTCCAGTAATTAACATATAGGCAAAGTGAAAAACAAGTATTATTTTCAAATAGAATAAGTGTCACCCAAGGTGACACACTTGGTCATATAAATCCTTTTTCAAAAAAATAATCCAACTAATTCTTCAACTCTTTCAACTATATTGGTTACATATGGTAATAAGGGATAGACATTAGATAAGTAACAAGTAATAAATTGATATAAAAGTATATCTATATAACCGGTGGGAAAATAGAGAAATAAAAAGGAAAAAATATTGGGAAACTGGATGAAAACTGGAGGGAGATCATCACTAAAACATTCTCACTCCATGTAAAATGTAGGCACCAAAAATATAAAAATTAAGTTTTGTCTCTACATCATATCATGTCTCATTCTCCCTGAAATACATGGCCCATAACATAGGTCATGGTAATTGGGAACTTCCAAAGATAATGGTCAATATGTGCCTAGTAAGCGATCAACCAATCCATCCTGATAATTATGTTAGGATATTTTATGTTGAGGACTAGAAAATTATAGGTAATATCAATTTCTAGTAAAGATAAACATAAGAAAGACACCAAATACCATGGTCTCTCTTAGTTCCGAGGGGCATAGTAACATCCATCACATAAGATAAATGTTTTATAGGAAGAGTCAAAAAATTAAAAATGGAACAATTTTAATGAGTAAGATGAATTAGTATCAAATAAAAAATTTCTAAGGATGAATATATCGTGATGGTACCTCTCACAGTCACTGGACCCATGTCAAATTCCTCTAGAAACTCTTCCACTTTGTGAAGAGTCTTTATTTTTTATTCATGTTGTAGGAATCCATTGGTTATTGAAGAATCAGATTGAATTGTATTACTTTTAGGTGTTAATGATCTCATGCCACTATGTTTGGTAGAAAAGATATAACATTATTTCTGCAAGTGACTTAAGCATCTATAGGAACTATATATATTGGGTGCCTCAGTGAAAACCCATTTTGAATGCCCAGCCTTGCCACACTAGAATCATGTCAAAGGGCCACTATCAGGAACTATAGGAGTTCTAGAAGAACCCTTCTATCAAGATCCACCATGAGACTCATCAAACATCCTCTATTCTTTAAAGGAACTCACTGAACTTCCACTAAGATAAAAAAGAAACTCCCATCAACCATGAATTACCAGCCAGGTCAAGCTTGGCCATAAACTTTCTATCTAGCACATCAGTATAAAAAAGATAACTTAGGCATGAAAACCTAGGATAAAATATTAACTATTTGTCCCATCTCAAATATTTATGCCTTTATATTTTTATTAGTCATAATAGCATGAGAAAATTTTACTAACTCAATACAGATATTTTTATACTAATTCATGGCCCTATCACCTTTCTAGAGATTAAGAAACTCCATTGAATTTCCTAAAACCATAGGCTATAGATATAAAAAATTAGTAAAATGGCCCTTTAAGTCTTTCCACTCTAATAATTCGTGCTTCTTCACCATCACCATCTAATCCCACCACCTTCTTCTAGTCCTCTCAATCTTAAAGGTAGCACACTTCACTTTAATTGAATCGGGAATTTCTAAGAACTCAAAAATTCACTAAATTCCTTTCAACCAATAATCATCCTAATGAGGATCATTATATCCTTTTAAATCTAGTGTATTATACTGAATAAACTCTTACACACAATATCTAGAGTCATTCCTTCAAGGTTACATGACTTGATCCTGTATGGGAATGGGTGTGGATTCCATTCCTAGAGAATGGAAATCATGCATCACTATATTAATGAGATTTTGGTCAACAAGGGGGTTTTCTTTCCATGGTTTATCAGTATCTCCCTCATCAAGTCGATTTAAACATCTTATCAGATTCCTGATGCTACACACCATCAATAGATAATAATAAAAACATTAACAATGACACTCATATCAACAACTCAAATGGAAGTAATAATTTTTAATTTTCATAACACCATAAAAATAGGGAAAATACTAGAAATAGATCAAAATATCGATCAAAGACACTTTTTACCACCCATAGTGACTTAAGTCTCATCCTAACAAGAGATAGTTAGGAACTCACTCGTAACTACCTCCCATGTCCCATCAATCATACCTCATGTCTATGAAGACAACCCATCCCACATACTAACTAAATGGAAAGAGTATTAACCTACCTTTAATACCGCTTTTTTGAAAACTATATTGGATTCCATAGTACCCTAATACCTAATCTATCACTGACATAGCCAGAAGGTTATTCCCTATCCCCACAGGTTGGTGACTATCACCTAGAATCATACATGAATAAATAGTGATTTTTTTCCAAAAAAAATACATAATATAACAAGTTACAAGTTAGTATATCAATAATCCTCAAGGGTAAAGTAATAAAATCTAAATAGGTAAAATGATATCCAAGAAGATAAATAAAAAACACAAAAAAAAACATCTACCAAACTACCACTAAGAAACCATCAAAAGTATCAAAACCTTGTGTAACAAGTGGACATCAGCTCCACTGGTCACCATCATCACTCCACAATCCCAATTATCAAGAACTTCCACCACCTATAAGTGGCACTTTTCCTTTGGTCAGACCTAGCATAAAAAATTCTACAAAATCATAAAGGAAAAGGTAGGGTGTGAGTTAAAATTATCCCAGTAGGTTCTCTGCTAATTATTTTATAATATATTCTATAATAATAAACCAATCATGCTTTCAATTTAAATAAAATAGGGCATGGAATAAAATATCATTTTCATATTTAAAAAAATATACATTCTTTTCAATGGATGGAAAACATTTCAAACATGTCTTAAATAAAAAATTTATATAAATTTATTTATATAAATCATTCGGCATGAGTAAAATAGTTCTATAATAAATTCTATATATAATTAAATCATACACAATAAGAACCATGGTCATATTTCCTAAAGTACATTATTTTCTAACTATAGTATCTTTAAACTTCTCAAATTAGTAATAATGGATAATCATGTGTGAACGCATCCCTCCTGATCAAGATGAATTGGACTCATCAATATCCCATCGGGGATAAACATATCGGACTAGCTTTTTGTTAGAGTTATCATTGTCTATTTTTTTCTAGGTGACCAAGATCCTAGTGTGTTTTTCCCAAATACCTATTAACTTGCCAAGATACTATGTGATAAATCAATAAATCAATAATGGGAAAATAATTTCATTTAAAATCAATCAACATTTACAATTCAATTACTCAATTTTCAGTTTCAATATTCCATTTCAATTTCAAAACCAAAACATAGGTTTTTCAACATTTAATGCATTCTAAATCCAAAACTAGTCGTGGGTTTTCATCACTTCAAATTCATAAATTTTCTCAAAAAATCTCAAATCAATTCATCAATTACATAATTAAATCATTTTCTCAAAAATCAATCCATCATTTTCAAAATTCATCCCTTAATTCCAATTTTATCGGAATCAGGGGGTTTTCTAAAAAACCATGCAATTTTAGAATCTAATTTCAAATTGTATGAAATAAAGGTTTTATAAATAAATTGAAATATATTTAAAAACAATCAATTCAAGTTTTAAATTACTTAGAAAATCTAAAATGGAACCACAAACCTTCGATCACAAAATCAAACAATTAACAATCACAATGGGAATGCTAACAATGATTAAAGGTGGGGAATATCTATGAATCAAATATTGAATCAATATATAACAATAAAAGGATTATATCCATAAAAATAAAGTTTATATACATAAATAAAATTCTGATATAACCCACTCTAAGGATAATATAAATTAATATCATAAGGGAACACCCAAGAGAAGATCCACTTACTGGAGAGGGATCAGATCTTCCACCAGCACTTTCATTCACCAAAAGAGAAGGTTGGAGGATTAAAAATCACTTATTAAGATCCTATAATGAAGGGAAATAATAATAGGGTGGAATAGGAGGATTGTAAAACTTAAACAGAGGTATTGGGGATTTTAAATTCATTTTAGGGGGAATTAAAAACTATGCACATGATTTCCTAGGGAGGTTCACATAGTTAGGAAAACTATGTGCCCTAACCCTATGACCCTACTAGTCCTTTGTTTGGTGGACATGGTTTGGCCACATGATTAAACTAACCATGCTCAAACCATGTTTTTCACACTATACATGGGGTGCATGATTTGGAGGGGGGCTACATAGTTAGAAAAACAGTATTCCCCCTCTAGTGGATCTCAACAGGGTTCACTGTGTGCTGGTCCAAACTGTGTGATTTTCCCTAACTGTGTGCCAATCGTGCACAATACATTGAGCTCACAAAATTTTATAAAATTCACCCAAAACATAACCAAAAAAATCAACCAAAATTATATCAAAACTAGGGTTAAGAAATAACTAAAAAAATTAACATGATGTTACAACAGACCCACCCATCCTTGGTTTATCATGGAACCACCCGTCCTTGGTTTTTCATGGATCTTCCCATCCTTGGTTAATAACATAACCACTCATAATTAGTTTATCATGGAACCAACCAACATTATAAATCATTAATTTCATAATAAACTCATAAAAATAATCTTTATTTTTTTTAGAACTTGATTAACCCATGGAAAAGAATTGGTTTTAAAGTCAATCTCTTTGAAATATGATTAAACCATGGAAAAAATGGGTTTCGTGAAAATATTTTAAAACCATCTTAATCCATCTAGAGATATAATTAGAATTGTATATTTACAAAATATCCCCATTGTATCATAAGTGACAACAAGTTTTTCTGATATTGATAAATTGAAATAGAAATAAAATATCATTAAAATATAAATGAGTAAAATAATATTTTAACTTTGAGAATCACTTTTAAAAACTAAAAATTTTAAAAACATATTATGAAAAAAATTATTTGAAAATAAACTTGGAAACATATAAAGTAAAATTAAATTAAATTAATGTAAATGATGGAAATAAAATATATTCATGTCATTATTGTTAAAAATAAATATTTTTTCAAACATTTTATTAAATGAGTCAAAAGTGACTCGTTTGGAAAATGTTAAAAAAATTAAAATTTTTAAAATTTTAAAATAAGTTCAATTACCATATAAAATATATTTAAAAAATAATTTATTTTATAAAAAATATTTCTAAAACCATTTTACAAAACATAGATATGAAATAGAAAGATATCTGGTCTAAAAGAAAAATATAAGATCAATATCACTTACAAAGGACTTTCTTGATGTTTCTTTAATCAATAAGTGATGAAAATGATATAAAAAAATTTAAAAACATTCATAACTATTGTATAAGAAATATATGTGGTTCAATAAAGTAAGATAATATTATTTTCAAAAGAAACCTTGAACATAAACAATCCTTAAATAAAGGAGATTGTAACATAAATCCTTTTCTACTTTGGTACTCTTTAATCATAATCACCATGAAATAATAACTTCAAATGATACTTTAAATATCATTAAAAAATTAGTTTAATTATATAACATTTCAAAGGGTTAGTATATACACCTCATAAAATAATATAGGCTTATAACTTAACATATGTACCAAAGAAGACAATTTGAGATGAGCAACCCTTACAATGATTATAACATTGAAGTGAGAATTAATAAATTAATTTATTATGTGTATAAAATATAAATCACATAAAATAAGTTTAAATAAAAAATAATATAATAAAAATTAATTACATAAATAATATTATAATATCAAAGACAATGAATAATTAATATAACCTAGTGAAAAGAAATTGAGTTATGAAATTATTTACCACTTCGTAACTTTTAAGTCAAATACCCTTGGATAAAATAATTCAAATTGAAAATTAAAATTCCATTATGTATGAATTATTCATGATATTACATGTAAAAGGGTAATTATATACACTATATAAAATTAATTGGTTGATTTCATTAAAATATACCTCAATTAAGGGAAATTGGGATGAAGCCTCTAACAGCTTTGGTAATATCTAGATCAAAACCCCATGAAAGGGAGAACATCATATGGATTTTTAAATCCCTTAATTTTTCATGAAAATAATCATACAATACATTAATTTTTATTGTATAAACCACAAAACAAAAATAAGTTTTGAATAAGTCATATGTCTCACAAATAAAAGTGAGACGAGAAACCCTTACCTCGAGTCCATACTTTACATGTGTGTTCTTTAACTCCTGTATAATAATATTATATAAATTTTTTGAGTTATTAATAAAATTTTATAGGTTTAATAACTTATAATTAAATCATTAATTTTAATTATTTTAATTATGTATCTAAATACTTAATCAGTTAAGTTCTCATCAAGTGTTTTGACGATGTTCGATTCATTGTTTCAAATAGATTTGGTGTGTTCACTATGGTCAAATAGAAAATTATTTCAACATACCCATAATAATAATAATTAAATATTTATTATTTTTATAAATAATTTATACTTTGAGATCCAATCATTAAATATGTTTAGGAAAAATTAACTACCTTATGATCATGGAGATGATAGGTTGTACGTACGTATGAGTAACATTTCCATTTATCAATAATCATTATGTAAAGAAGGTAAGTAATATTTTATATTTATATAATTATAATAATATCATAAATAAAATAATATTTAATTAAATATATTTTTATATATCATCCATGTGTTTTGGTTATGAAAAAAGAATCACATCTCTTCGTTGAGGCAGTAGTCCACACTTACGCACGAACGACGTTTTCATTATTCAGTGTACGAAATAAAATGAGATATTATAATTTTTTAAAAAATAAATATGTATTTAATATCATAATAAAAACATTTATATCACGTATATTCATTAACTTTATCTTTATTAACTTCCATGTAAAGATTTAGTGTAAAATGAATCACATCACTTCATGAGGCAGTAGTTCTCTATACACACGAGCAGCGTTATCATATCCTCAATAGAATGGAAAGTAAGAATTTATATGTGATAGAATAACTAAATAAATATAAATATGTTAAAAATATAATATATATACTTTAAATCTATCGGTATAATAATCCTTTAGAGTTTATGATGGAAAAATAATGGCATCGGTTCGTGAGGTGGTAGTACGTCGTACACACAAATGATGATTTCGTATCCCATTTTATAGAAGAGGAGATGTATATAAACTATTAAACTAACATAATAACATATAATTATATGGTAGATAATTTTTTATAACATTATAATAATATAATAATATTTAAATGATTTTTAAGAATAAATAAAATAAAAACACTTGGTTAAGTATGATACATATTCTTGAAACAACCTCCTTAGGTTATGACCAAACTACTTATTAGGATGGATTTATGATCAAAAAAAGGGATATATATCTTGTGTAGGGAATTTATGAAGTTTTTTGGTTAGTTATTTTCTGATCTAAATGTATTTTAAGGAATGAGGAGGAGAGAAGAAGGGGTGTCCTTTTACAAGTGAGGTGAGTGGCACACTTGTAAATTTTTAAAATAAAAAGGTGTACCTACAATTTTCACATGCCAAAAAACTCAAAAATGGAAAATTATTAATACTTAAAATTATATGGTCAAAATATTTCCATAAAATATATTTTATACAAGTTTTTAGGTTATTTTTACCCTTATCTTTTTAGTTTAATCCTCTAATAAACTTGTTTTTACCTTAACCAAGGAAATTAATTTTTAATGTTTTCACTATTCATTATGGTAAAAAATTAAGTTTAACTTATTAGATAATATGAATTATTCTGATTCTAAATATGGAATACATTTAACAAATTCAATTAACATGTTTGGAAAAATTTAATTTAAAATTAAAACCACAAACGTGATGAAAAAGAGGGTTTTCAAGAAGTGTATTTTTCAAGAAAAATATGATTTTATATTAACTCTATTACAATAAATAATAATTATAAAAATAATTTTAATATTTTTAGTTATATAATATATAAATTTAATTTAAATCACTCACTATTATGTTTTTTTAAAATATTTATAATGGATAAACATTATTCACTTTAAAACAATTTTCATAAAAATATCGTTTTTAAACCCAAAAATAAACTTATACTAAAAAACAATATAAAGTTTATTAAAAATTAATTATGTGTATTAAATATAAATAAATTATTATTATTTTAATTTAAATCATATTCAAAAAATAAGGGTATGTTTACATTACTTAATTTATTGAAAAGAAATGAAACTTTTAAGAAAATGTATTTTTCACTATTCGCTAAAAAATCAATATTTTATAAAAATACCAAAATTTCACCCTAATATAATTTTTATTATATTAATTAAAAAATAAATTCTATTTTTTAAATATATTTTATAAAATTGGTAAAATTTAATTTTAATGTATATGCGCAAAGTATGATGAAACCACCTTTTAGAAAAATATAGTTATTTTTCAAATAACATTTTTTTTCTTTCAAATGATTATTGTTTTATTTTCTAATTAATTGATAACAATTGAATTTATTATATATATACATAAACCATATAATTTTTATAATTTAGTTAGTCTTATTTATACCCACCAATTTAACAGCTAGCTCATAATGGTATACTATATTACTGTTCATTTATACTCAGGGTTGCGTGTACTGCAAGCTATTAAAGAAAATTATTTTGTAGGTCAATTAAGTTTAGTTTTTTGTGTCAAATATTATATCAAACATAATGTTCCTATTTTAAAATCTTGGGTTGTTACATCATCCCCCCCCCCAATAAATTTAATCCACATAATTTGAACTTGATCTCAATAATTAAAGGTTTGGAATTTGAAAGTGTCTTTGTTGGAAAAGCACATCATAAAAAGGGTTAAAAAACATTAACTTTAAAAGAGAGTTAGGGATATAAAAATATAATATAGAATAATGAATAACTAGGTTTCAAAGTATTAGAACATTAATGAGAATTGAAGCTATGTACATGGGAGAAAAGAATAAATAATTATGGAGAGTGATAGAGATTATTGATCATAATAAAGTGAATAATCAATAGAAATTTAAGGACATCAAAACCATAAATTGATATGGTGTGAAAAATAACATTGGTTTATTATAAATGAAGGTAATAGGAAAAAAATTTTGTTTTAATATATTTTTCCTATAATTGAGTAATTTCTTTACCATCTATACTAATAACATAAGGAATATACTTACTTGAAAAAGTAACCTTTAATAAATTTTCACCCCAATCTCATATTTTTCTTCAAATGATGAGTATTCAAGATTAAATTTCTTGCATAAATAACTAAAATAAAATTTTAAAGGACCACATAACCATAAAATGGATAATAATATATTCCTCTATTATTTATACATTAAACAAAAAAATGGGACGAACATGGTAAGATAATTTCAAAAATTAATAAACCTTCATATGAAGATATAATACATTAATCTTCAAAATTCAACAGTAATACCCAAATTTCAAACTAAATAATTCAATAATTAAATAACCCCATATCCCAAATAACCACAATAACCTCAAAATTAAAGAGTGTTTTAACATCAATTATTATCTCATACCTTTCAGCTTACAAGCCCAAAAATATAGTGATCTTCAACTGAAATATCATTAATCACTTAGTCACCAAATCACTTTTCAATCCTATGGTCATCTATATGATAAAACATGTGTTCCCATAATTACCTCAATATCCCAGATCATTTAAACCCTAAAGGTTATAAATACCTTAAAACTTTTTTCCACAAAATTTAAAGGCATAATTCATATTAGAACAAAACTTTACATATACATTAACCTAAAAAGATGTCTCCAAAAATGTCATTAATAACTTTAATATTTCATCACATAAAACCTCAATAGGGTGTCTAAGATTTTGAAGTTATAAGAAAACTTAAACCCATAATCCCATTATTTAATATATATATATATACATATATATATATATATATCTTAATATATACTCGCATGAAAACATAGTAATTTTCAATGTTATCTAAAAAATTCCTCTCATACCAACTACCACAGCTCTGAACCCACACTCCTAGATCTAGTGCTAAAATCATAAACTTTACCTTTCAAGATTTTATACGAATTAATGTGACCCAGTTGTTTCTATCCAAAACATAAAACATCAAAAGGAAATATTGGATCACTTACATTCCCAAGGACCCTTTGGGATTAGAATTTTATAGAATTAAGACAAACTCTAACATGAACAATACCCATGACTTTAAGTGATTATCTTTCCTGATATATCCTACTTTTATTATTTCATAATAAGTCACCATGATCATACATATAAAAAAATTATAGATATAATTCATTTGAAAACATTATTGATGACCCGATGAAAAGGAAACATAAGAAAGGAGAGATCAAATACTCAGTAAGAGTAGATATAATCATTAACAGATGATCATAAGTTTATGATGATAAAATCATAGTGCATGATCATAACATAAGAGAAATAATACCCATAAAACCTAGATAAATAAACATGTGTCATTGTATAAATATTTAAAAATGAAAGTTTTGTGAGAATCAATCATTGTGATCCATGTGATTTCAACCTTGATCAAAGGAATCATTAAAACACATATCAAGAATAAAGAAAATGAGTTGGTATCTTAGAAAATAATATTCATATCAATCTTTAAAATGAAATAAAAAATATGATAGAACTACATCTTTATAAAATCTAGTGCATTGGGAGACTATCACAGACCCACCCATCCTTAGTTTATCATGGAACCACCTATCCTTAGATAATCACGGACCCACCCTTCCATGGTTAATAACAAAACCAACCATCCTTAGTTTATAATGGAACCACTTTTTATTATAAATAATATAAAATAAATGTATAATGAGTAAATTATATAGAGAATTAGTTTTATAATAAACTCATAGAAATGACATTTATTCTTTACAGAACATGATTAGCCTGTGGAAAAAATGGGTTCCATGGAAATCACTTTGAAACATGATTAAACTCATAGAAAATAAACTGGTAATATGGAAATTTATTTAAAATAATATTAATCCATACATATAAATAATTTGTATGAAATCATTAAAAAATATCCACATTGGGGTATAAGTGGTGATAAGGGTTGTTGATGTTGATTTATGAAAATAACCTTTTCAGTTTGAAAATCACTTTTAAAATCTAAAAATTCACAAAAATAGTGAAAATAATTTTCTTTTAAAATAACCATGGATAAATATAAAGTAAATTTCATAAAAATAATGGACATGAAGGCAGTAAAATATGTTTATGTCATTGATGTTAAAAAAATTGTTTTCAAACATTTTATAAAAGGAGTCAAAAGTGACTCATTTCGAGAGAAAAATTCCCTTCTCTTAAAACCATTTAGAATAAGGTCAAAGACCATGTAAAATAGATTTAGGAAATTATTTTTTTTATAAATAACATTTTTGAAAACATTTTAGAAAATACAGATATAAAATATAAAGATAGTTGATCTAAAATAAAAAATACAAGATCGGTATCACTTACAAAAAACATTATTTATGTTTCTTTAATAAATAAAGGAGAAAATGGAAATAATAAATATTAAAAAATTCATAACTAGTGGAGAAGAAATATATTTGGTTTTATAAAAAAAAGATCATATTATTTCCTCTAAAGTAACCTCGAACATAAACAATCTTGAAAGAATGAAGATTGTAACATAAATCCTTTTCCACTTTGGTACTCTTCAATCATAATCACAAGGAAAGAATAACTTCAAATAATACCTTAAATATAATAAATATGAGTATTTTTATGATATAACATTTCAAATGGGTAGTATATACACCTCATAAAATAATATAGTTGTATAACATAACATATGTCCCAAAGAATACAATTTGAGATGAGAAACCCTTACAATGATCATAAAGATGAAATGAGAATTAATAAATAGATCGATTATGGTTATCAAGTTTAAATCAGCATAAATTAAGTAGAAATAAAACATAATATAATAAAAAGTAATTACACACATAATCTTAGAATATGAAGGAAAATGAAGATGTAATATAACTCAATGAAAAGAAATTGAGTTATAAAATTCTTTACCAATTGGTAACTATCAAGTAAAATCCCCTTGGATAAAAAAATTAAATTGAAACATAAAATATCATGATGTATAAAGTATTAATGATATTAAATGTAAAATTTGGAGAATATACACCATATAAAATAAATTTGTTGCAAGATATTAAAATATGCATCAATGAAGGGAGATTGAGATGAAGTCCCTTACGGCTTTGGTAATCTATCGATCAAAACCCCATGAAAGTGTTAACCTCATATGTATTTTTAAATCCAAAAAAATCATTAAAAAAATCATAAAATATATTCATGGGTAGTATATACACCATAAAAAAATAAGTGTTGAATATGGAATATGTCTCAGAGAAATAAAAGTGAGATGAGAAACCCTTACCTCGAGTATAAACTTTCCATGTATGTCCTTTGAATACTATATAATAATATTATATAAATTATTTTATTTCTTAAGAAACATTTATAGGTTTAATATATTATAAATAAATTATTTATTTATTTATTTTAATGACATATTTAACTATATAATCAGTTAAGTTCACATCGGGTGTTTTGAGGATGTTCAATTCATTGTTTCAAATGGAGGTTCTTCATACGTAGAGAGAAGGAAAAAAAGTGTCTAATTATATTTCTTCAATTCCCAATATGGTGGGTAGCATCACTCATTACCATACCAAATATAATTTTCCCCATGAGGTGGTGAACTTTATTAGAGGTGACGCTCTCAAGCTCCATCATTTCAAGCCTCCCTAATCTCTTTGTGCTCTTATTCCCTGAAGTTGTGGCATTATTTTTTAGTTGTCCTCGAATTTTCTTTTTATAGATAAATATGATGATGATGATGATGGAGACATTAGATTTTATGTATGTGTGAGTACCATTTCCATTTTTCAATGATCATAATGGAAATAAGGTAAGTGATAGTTTGTCTTTAAATAATTATAATAGTATAATAAATACAATACTATTTAATTAAATATACTTATATATATCATCCATGTGTTGTGGTGATGAAAAAATAGTCACAACATTTTGTGGAGGTGGCATTCCACATGTATGCACAAAAGACATTATCATTTTTCAATATAATAAAGAAAATGAGATATTATCTTTTCAAAATGATAAATATATCATGAATATAATATTGATTTAATTTTTATAAAATATATTCATTAAAATTAACCTTATTACCTTCCATGTAAATTGTTAGTGAAAAATGAATCACATTGCTTCATAAGGTGGTAGTCTGTCGTACACACGAGTAATATTATCATCTCCTCGACAGAATGAACAGTAAGTTATATGTGATATAAAAACTACAGAAGTATAAAATTTTTAAAAATATCATATATATATAATTTAAATCCATAAGTACAACAATCTGGGAGAGGTGATGATGGAAAAATAATTAGATTGATTTGTGATGTAGTAGTCTTTCATACACACAAGTGATGATCTTGTATCCCATTTGATGGAAGAGGACATAGATTTAATTTATGACATTTACATAATAATATATCACTATATGGGAGATAATTTTTTATTATATAAATGTAATTTAAGAAATTTTTAAGTAGGTGTAATAATAAATAAAATAAAAATGCTTGTTTAATCATGATAACTCTTTAGACATCCTTCTTAGGTTATCACCAAAATCTTTCTTATGATGGATTTATGAAAACACCAAGGGATCTAGGTCATGGGTAGAAAGTTATTAAGAAATTTTGGAAGGTATTCGATGATACAAAGGTATTTTAAGGTGTTAATAGGAGAGTATAGGGTGTGGTTCTTATATATTAGGTGAGTGGCACACATGTAATTTTTTAAAATAAAAAGTTTTACTCACATTTTTCAAATAAAAAGAGGATCCAAAATAGATTATTATAGAGCATTAGAAATGATATGGTCTAAATATGGTCATAATATATATTTTATACAATTGTTAGGTCATTTTACCCTTATCTTTTTAATTTAAATCCCAGGTAAACTCATTTTTACCTTAACCGCAGTAATTAATTTTTACTATTTTTCCTATATATTATGGTCAAAAATTAAGTTGAACTTATTAGATAATATGAATTTTTATTATTCAAAATATGGGTTCCATTTTTCTAAATTTAATTCATATATTTGACAAATTTTAAATTAAAATTAAACCCGTAGACGTGACAAAAAAACGAGTTTTCAAGAAGTGTGTTCTTCAAGAAAAAGATGAAATTATATTAAATCTATGAATAATAATTATTATTATATGAATTTAAATTAATATTTATATATATTTAATATATAAATTTAATTCAAATAATTAATCATTATGTTTTTTTGAAATAAAAATGGATAAACATTATGCAATTTAAAATAGGTTTAAGAAAAATCTTATTTTTACTCCAAAAAATAAACTTATACTAAAATTAAATATCAAGTTTATTAAAAATTAATTAATTTGATTAAATATAAATAAATAATACTTATGTTATTTTAAATTATATTAAAAATATAATGGTACTTTAAAATTACTTAATTTATTGAAAATAAATGACATTTTTTTAAAAATCAGTATTTTCCACCATTCACTAAAAAATAAATATCATTCAAAAAATACCAAAATTTCACCCTAATATAATTTTTATATTATGAATTAAAAAATTAATTCCATTTTTTAAAATAAATTTTCTAAAATTGGTAAAAATTAATTTTAATGTATGTGCACAAAGGAAGACGAAACCTCCTTTTAGAAAAAATACAGTTATTTTTCAGAAAAAAAAATTCTTTTAAATAATTCTTATTTTATTTTATAATCAATATATAAACATTGAATTTATTTTATACATGTTTAAACCATATAATTTTCATAATTTATATAGTATAATTTATACCCTCCAATTTAATATCTTGGTTATAATATCATAGTATATTACGGTATATTTATACTTGGAGTTGCATATACTATAATCTATTTATAGAGATATATTTTACTAGTCATTTAAGATCGATGTTTCATGTCAAATATGCTATAAAAAATAATTTTCCTATTTTAAATTCTTGGGGTGATATTCTTTCCCCCATCAAAATATGGAAAAATATTGATGGGGTTGATCAATATGAAGGTAAGGAAGTTTAAACAAATACATGACATAATAAAAACTACTTGAGTTGTCGACTTTGATAGTACCTCCTTTAATAAAATGGAAATTCACTTTCCCCTTCAACCATTTATTTTATTCCAAAATCATTCAGTGATTGATCTGAATAATTCATTCTTTTATCTTTTAAAAGTATTAGGAATACTCAAATAATTTTTATGACAATCTAACAACTTCCTAAGTATAAGGGAACACAGATCATTCCTTCCCTTTAATGAAACCCCTATACAAAATGAGTCTTCTGACTAAAAATTGTTTTTTATTATTATAATTCAAATAATTTTGAGGAAAAAGTGAGAAAACCATACAAGACTTCACCACATCACCATTTCACCACTTCACCACTTAAAACATACAATTCTTCACAACAAACAACATTCAAGAACAATGTATGGGAAATATATTCAAGAATTCAAGCTGAAAAACCTTCATAGCTGGAGCTAAAATTTTCAATAGAAGGCTGAGGAACCAAGAACCGGGAAACATGAACATCAGAAAAGCTGGACAAACCACATAACATGTGTCCTCAAGTGCCCATCAGTGCGACCGTCAACACCAGCCCAAATCCACAAACCCACCAGCAGACTCCAGTCAAAGTTCTCCCAAACCCTCCAACGATGTGAGATGACCCAAAGAGGACATCCACAAAGGGAGATGAAGAAACTATAATGAGGAAGACCAGGTCATCCGGACGCTGCACCCTCCTCTACAGACACTGCAGTACAAACACGAACAAGTTGACACTATGAAATTTGAGTAGAAAACCAAATCTCTATCTCTTAACCACAAACAACACCATAAGTAAAAACATTGAAATCGAACCTGCAAAGAAATCCTCGTTATGCTGGAAGCCAGAACTGAAAATCCATCCCCCCCTCTGCAAAACACCGAGGACAGCATCAAACCTCGCCTAAAGAGATGGAATCATAGAACTCACTGATCTATGTTGAAGCTGAAACCACGCCATAGCATTTATCGAAGCCAGATTCACCCCTTTGCCGAGCCGATGCTTCAGCTGAAACCACGCTAGATCTTCCATAAGAATAGACAAAGCCAGATCTACACCTTCAATGATAAGATGAAAAATACAAAGCCTCGCCTGAACCATATCTAGGATGACATGATAGGGATGACAATTGGAGGGCAAGAATCATTGAGGCATGCCAACACTAAGAAGAGGATACTAACCTACACTGTACCACGCCAGAGGAGGGAAGGGAGAAAATTAGAGGTTGAAAACCCTATCCCACTAGAAGACCTAATCCTCATTACTCATAGGAGAATTTCTTCCCATGTATGTCTATATCAAAAAAAATTCAATTAATGAGATTTAAAAATGTGGTTTGCTAACACCGACTCCCAGCAGGGGGCCCCGAACAAGCCCAAGTGTGTGCCATATTCCCCAGCTAAGCAATGTATTTGAATCGCCCTGTGTAAAATCTGCACAGTGTCCGAGTCTGGTGGGACTCGAGCCTGTGCGAATTCCCATGGAGATTGAGGGGTACAACCAATAGGTACCACTTATCTAATAACCCATGGGCAGGTTATGTGTGTAAAGTTAACACTCGACTCCCACTGGGGGGCCCTGCCAGACCCCAGAGTGCACTGCACGTTTCCCATCTAGGAAATGGATTTGAATCTCCCGGTGCATAATACACACAGTCTCTAAGTCTGGAGGGAATCGAGCCTAGGCTAGTTCCCACGAAGAGTGAGGGGTACAACCAGCAGGTACCACTCGGCTAACACCCCATGGGCTACAAAATGAGTCTTTTGATTTCCCAAGATTAACCTTATAACATAATGAATTTTAAAAATACTATATGAGATTCATAATTATAAGGCCCCAGCCTTCAATATTACATAATCTTGAATTAAGTTAATAATTCACATTGAGGATCCTTTTAGGTTTATAGATTTAGATAATTAGGTCATAATATATACATAACAATTTGAATATTACATGTAGACACTTCTACTCAATATCCATTTTTTCATATAATAAAAAACTCTTAAAAGAAAAGAAACATGTTTAGTTCCATTTTTTTAATCATCAATAATTTTCCTTGATCCCATCCTTGACACTATTCCACTTTAAGTCTTGTGAAAAACATTTTAAAAACTTGGGATGAGCATAAAAATCTCAGTAAGGGATACACAAAAAGGAAAAATTGTTAGTTTTTTAAAACAAAAAGTAAACCATGAATACTTTATCATAAGTAATACTTTTCACCTTTATGAAGTAGTAAATACACTTCACTAAATAAAATCTCATTGCTTACCCTTTTGTAACCAAAATATTACCATAAAACCCATAGAAATAACACATAACATATAATGGTAACTTGGTACATAAACATACTTAAATGGAATAACCATACGGTCAACTTCCACACATATCACTAAATAGAATAGCCATACGGTTGACTTCCATACCCAATGAATTGTAGGTTATAACATAACCATTCATCCTTGGTTTATCATGGAACCACCCCTCATTTGGTTTATCATGTAACCACCCTTTGAATGTCCAAGTACCATTACATAATCACAACACATAAAATATTGCAAATATCAACATTTCAGTAATAATATGTAATTTGAAATCATAAGATATAATTTCAAGATATTAAAATACTCAATTCATTTGAAAACCCATTTTCGATACCAAAACACCCAAAAACATAATAATGGTTTTCTTTTTCATTTTAAAAACATTAAGGCTTTTAGAGGAATCCAAATAACGATTACAGTAGCAGAGAGGTCATTTTCGCCACATACATTAAAAAACATTCCTTTTGTCATTTAGTAAAATGATTCGTAGAAAAAATATTCCCTTTGAATGAAAATAAAATTCAAAGGTTTTATTATACACTGTATAAAAGATGAATTTTTATATTATCAAAACATGCCTCAATGAAAGGAGATTGAAACAAAGTCCCTTACCTCGTGTCTGACTTGACTTGTTCGTTCTTTAATTTCATGAATAATAAACTTAAGTTAATTTTTACTTGATTAATAACCTTTTTCAAGTGTATTATTAATTTTATATCACTTATTATCTTGCTATAACAATTAGTTAATTATTTTAGATCATATCGGATATTTCGTCGATGTTCGGAACTTGAGTAAAAAATGAACTTGTTATAATTATAAACTATTCATGTGGTCAAAATTAAATTATCTACATAATTATATTAATGATTTAGATATCATATATATCATATATATCCAGTATATATATTTATAATAGTCCATAACATTTGAATATAATAAATTAAATGCACCATTCATGGAGACGGTAAGCCGTACGTATGCATGAACACAACTTTCATTTTTTTTTCATATTTGAAGGAATGAAAACTAAATGATACATAGGTATATTATTATTCAATTATAATATATATTTTATATATGTTACATAATTTCATTAATTCCAGCCTTTATATGTTCCATGTATAGAATTAATGAGTTATATCACTTTGAGGGGGCGGTAGTCCGCACTTCCTCAAATGAAATTATCGTATTTATACGACATAAAAATCATAAAGGTATGTTATTAATTAGAATTAAATAAGAATATAGATAAAATAAATATCATATATATCATATATAATTACAGTTATATCATAATGGCCACCATGAGATGTGGTATAAGAAAATTAAACAATCATCGTTTCATGAGGCAGTAGTTCGCCGTCCACAGAAACAGTATATTCTATACCCATTAGATGGAGGTGTGTGTAAGTGTAGTTTGAATCCTTCTCAAAAAAACAAAATAGTATATTTAGGATACTGGTTTTTTTATGTAATAAAATAATATGAATATAATAGGTATTGGATAAGGAAAACAAAAGAAAATAACTAGAGAGGAGACGTTTCCTTTAAATCAGGTAACTTCGTTTGGTTTGAACCAAAAGGTTTTCTTGAATTGACTTATACCTAGGGGAATTCTTATAGGATTAATAGAGTTATGTTGTTAGATTATTTAGGCAGATTTTTTATGATCCAATGGGGCTTGAGAGGTGTGAGTAAGGATTATAGGTGATGGACTTTTATAAGGGAGAGGAGGGGCTCTTTAGAAATGTTTGAAAGTGTTATTTTATTATAAAAGGATTTTCGATTTCAAAAGATCCATAACTCATTAAATTAGAATATAAGATGAATATTATTCTAAATAATCTTAACCAATAGGTTTTAGACATTTTTGGTATCAAATTTAACCTTATCATTTAGCTTTAACACTTAGTTAACTAATTTGACTATTACCATGTCTTCTAGTGTATTCAATCTATATGGTTAATATAGTTACCATAAAATGCAAATAGAACCACAATTGGTCCATTAATAAAAATTTCAACATTATCTAAGTCATTTTTCTGAATCTTAGATTTTTAGTATTATTATATCATTTAATAAAATAATATTTGTTTTAAAAAATCATTCATATCAATTTAAATACTATTCAAATCATGACTTTTTAAAAAATCCAAAACAACTTTATTATTTCGAAAAAAACTTCATTAATATAAATATAAAAAGTCATACTAATCCATAAAATTCTTGGATGGCAATAAAAGTTTCAAAATAAATTTATTTTAATTTTTATAATCTCATTTATTTAAAACATTCATTAATAAGGTAAACACTACATCATCATTGTGTCATAAATAAATTGATTTATTTGATATCTAAAAATTATAAATAAAATACCATGATGTAGGAAATTTTTTTATATTTATAATGATTATTTATACTTAAAAATATCAATTATGAAACCAAACATACAATTTCTTTAGTAAAAAGATTCATGTTTATGATATTTTTTATTTTTACTTTGAATAAAAAGTTATCAATGTCATTATCTTACCCAAGTGATTTTAATAGGCCAAAAGTTACACCAAAGAATTTTCTTGGTCATCCATGACTCATAAGATAAGGTTAGGACAAGTTTTAAGTTAATTTTATACTATTATAATATTATTTTTACCTTGAATTACCTTATTTACCTTTAATAGTGGTAAATAAAAATCAAAAGTTACTATTCATTAAAAATTATTTTCATCATATTGAACCTCATTTTAATTACTGATGAAACCCATTTATGTTGGATTTTTTAAATTCAATTCACAGAAATAGTGTTATTTTGTTTAAATGAAAAAGTCGGTTTTTAACTACCATGCATTATTTTCACTATTCATTAAAAATTGAAGGTTTTCAGAAAAATACCAAAAAATCACCCAAAGCTAAATTTGATAATCTGAATTCAAAAATGATGTCTATTTTACCAAATTCAAAATATATAAGTTTCATTAGTTAATTAAAAATTAATTTTCATTGTTAAAACTAGAAAACGTGTTTTTAAGAAATAAAAACTATCAAAAGATTGACATGTGTTTATGTCCAATTTAAGAATGAAATTACTTCTAATGACCAAAATTGGATTAAATGTTAAAAATATAATCTGATTAAACTTTAAAACCAATTTAAATAACAATTGAACTATATAAATAAATTATATGATAAGGCAGTTTTGAATTAAAATGCGGTATTTTTCACTATTCATTAAAAAAGGAATTTTATCAGAAAAATACCAAAAATTTACCCAAAGTAAATATTGGTGTCTTGATTATAAAAAAGAATTTTATGTTGTCAAATATAACATATAAAGGTAAACAAACTAGATTTAAAAATGGTTCTCCATCAAAAGGTGATAAAACGGACTTTTAAAAATATTAGAGTATTTTATGCTTAAAATTGGATTCATTATCATTTTAAGCCTTTAAAATTTATTGGATATATGTAAATAAATTTAAGAAACATGTATAATCATATTGTATTTAGTTCTATTCATTCCCTATAATACAAGGTCTAGGCGTTAACTACCATTTAAAATAATAATATTACTATATTATTTTTCGGTATAACTCAACATTATGTGCAATGTAAGATTTCGGAGAAATACGTTATTGCATGTTGAGTACGCTATCGAAAATATAATCTCTTTTTAAGTAAACTTAATATTTAATTCACAAATATTAATAAATATGAAAATGTCATATTCTTTATTCACTTGGGATGTTACATCCTTCCCCCCTTTCGAGAATTATGTCCCCACAATTATATTCACTATTCAAATAAATAGAAGTATTTATCTCTCATATCATTTTCAGATTCCCATGTTGCCTCTTCAACCATATGGTTTTTCCATAAAACTTTTACCTAATGAATTACTTTATTCTTCAACACTTACTTTCTTCGGTCTAGAATCTAGACTGGTTGTTCCTCATATAAATATTGTCTTCCAACTGAACTATCTCTGGACTCAAAACATGAGATGTAATCGGAATATACTTTCTCAACATTGAAACATGAAAATTATTGTGTACCTGAGATAAACTTGGAGGTAAATCCACTTTATAGGAAACTAATCCAACTTTTTCTAGAATTTCATAGGGTCCAATGAACCTCAGACTCATCTTTCCCTTCTTACTAAAACGCATCACACATTTCCATGGAGAAACTTTGAGAAAGACATGATCACTTACCTTAAAATAAAGATCCTTCCTTTGGTTATCTGCATAACTTTTTAACCTACTCTGAACTATCCTCATGTGTTTATGTATCAACTAAACTTTCTCTACCATATCTTCTACCAATTTTGGTCCCATCAGTTTTCTTTCACCTACTTCATCCCAAAAATATGGAGTTCAACACCGCTTCCCATATAATGTCTCAAATAGAGCCATATGTATACTGTAATGAAAAATATTATTATAAGAAAACTCAACCAAATAAAGATGTTGGTCCCAACTTCCTTGTTAATCCATTGAACAAACATGTAGCATATCCTCCAAGGTATGAATTGTTCATTCAGACTACCCATTTAATTGCTGATGAAAAGTTCTACTAAATTTTAATTCAGTACCCAATGACTTCCGAAGGCCTTTAAAAAAGTTAGAAGTGAACCTTGGATTATGATAAGATCTAGTGGAGAGGGTAACTCTATGTAACCTAACTATCTCTTTAATATTCAATAGATAAATTTGATATTGAGATAAAGTATCTTAAATAGGAAGAAAATGAGCAGATTTAGTCAATCAATCAATAATAACCCAGATTGAATTATTACCTCTAGAAGTATTTGGTAATCCCACTAGGAAATCCATGGACACATTTTCTCATTTCCACTCTAGCACTGGTAAAGGATGAAGCATCCCTTTCAGTAACTTTCTCTCGGATTTAACCTATTGACAAGTTAAACACTTCACAGTAAAGTCAAAATTATCTCTTTTCATTCCATCCCACCAGTAATACTCCTAAAGATCTTTGTAAATCTTATTAATGGCGGGATAAACTAAAAACGAAGAACTATGAGCTTCACATAACAACTCTTTCTTCAAATTTTAATGACAAGTAACACATAATCACTTCCCAAATATCAAAATACAATCATTATCAATGTTAAATTCAGGAAACTTACCATTCTGAACCAACTCTACCTTTTTCTTCATCTCACTGTCTTCATTTTGTGCTTGCTTAATTTTATCTGAGAGATATTCTTTCACTAACACCTAAAAAAGAATAATTTTCTGCACCAACAACTTCTATGCCAAAGTTCAACAAATAATTAATCAAAGGATCTTATTCCAAATGTAACATTTTTAATGTAGCATTACTTTTTCGACTTAAGGAATCAGCCACTATATTTTCTTTTCATGGATGGTAATGAATCGTGCAATATTAATCCTTGATTAATTCCAGCCATCTCCTTTGTCTAGTGTTTAATTATTTATTAGTTAATATATACATTAAACGTTTTTGATCAGTATATATTTTAAACTTTACACCATACAGATGATGTCTCCAAATTTTTAAATAAAAAACAATTGCAACTAATTCCAAATCCTGTGTAGGGTAATTTAACTCATGGTTTTTCAACTAACATGAAGCATAAGAAATTACCTAATCATTATGCATTAGGACACAACCAATTCCTTTCAATGAATAATACTTGTAGATAAAAAAACTCACCATTTCTGAAAGTTAATGCCCAAACTGGAGCATTCGCCAATCTTCTTTTCAATTATTGAAAACAATCATCGCATTCGTTTGTCCAGATAAATTTAACACTTTTTTGAGTTAACTAAGTCAGTGGGCTAGATAACCATGAAAAATTCTCAAAAAACCTTTTTTAAAAGCCTTCCAAACCAAGAAAACTATGAATCTCAGTTATATTTGTAGGTCTTTGATATTTTTCAACAACTTTTGTTTTAGTAGCATCAACAGTTATTCCATTTTTTGAAACAATGTGACCAAGGAATGAAATTTTTTGTAACCAAAACTCACACTTTTTGAATTTCCCATAAAAATTCTTTTCTTTTAAGGTTTTAAAGAAAATCCTTAAATGACTTTCATGATCCTCTTTACTTTTCGAATAAACCAAAATATCATCAATAAACACAACCACAAACTTATCCAAGAACTCACGGAAAATTCTATTCATTAGATCCATGAATAAAATAGGTGTATTGGTTGACCTAAAATGCATAACTACAAATTCATAATGGCCATATCTAGTACTAAACATGGTCTTTGGAATGTATGCTACCTTTAATTTCAACCGATGGTTCCCCAACCTCAAGTCAATCTTTAAAAAATACTAATCTCCCTGGAGATGATCAAACAAATCATCAATATGAGGCAAATGATATATGTTCTTAATAGTGATATTATTCAAGGATATATAATCAATTAAAAGTCTCATTGAACCACATTTCTTTTTAACAAAAAATAATTGATCACCCCACGGTGATATGCTGGGTCGAATGAAACCTTTATCTAATAACTTCTGTAATTGTCTCTTTAATTCTAAAAGTTCAATTTGATCCATTCGATAAGGGGGTTCTGAAATTGTATTAGCATCAAGAACTAAGTCAATAGTAAATTCAACTTACCAATCAGATATAATACCAGGAAACTCATCAAGAAAACCATCAAGATACTCATTTAATACCGGCACATCATTAATATAAACAGATCCTTTGTTTTCAGCAATATGTGCAAGGTAACATTCATTTCCATATTTCACTAGTTTCTCAGCTTCTTGATATGTTATCAGAGATAAGGGTTCAATCTTGTACACAAACTAAAATTTGTTCTAAAAAATCATCTTTATCTCTATATTAAATCTTGGTATAGTATATAGAAAGTCAATCCATTCCCAAAATAACATTAAACTCTTCTATAGGAAAAACAACAAGGTTTGCAGGTAAATTCTTTCCACAAAAAAGGATAGGAAGATTCTTATAATTTCTTTTTGCCTCAAAATTTCCCCCCAGGTGTTTTTACCACAAGTTCAGGATTTATATCTTGAGATGGAATTATTAATTTACTAGAAAATTTCTCAGAAATGAAAGAATGTGTAGACCCTAAATCAAACAATACATTGGAAAAATCTGAAAAAACAAAGTACCTAATACCAATTCATTTGATGGTACCACATAAAACTTAGTAGAAGAAAAAGATTTTTACCCACCCTTCTACTTTTGATCTGTCTAGTTTCCACCCTGTGTAATCAACTTTGGACACACATTGGCATAATTCCCAAATTCATTGCAACTAAAACAACTTATTGTTGGCTTTTCATTGCTTTCTTGATCATCTTCCTTATAGTTATGAGAAATATGACCAGTCTTACCACACTAGAAGAACTTCCCAGACTTTGATAAACATTCTCCAAGATCCTTTTTACCAAAATTCTCACAAGATGGAAATTTAATTTTCTTACCTCCAGGCTTCTATGATGAATTTTTTCCTTTTGCTTTCCAACTTTACCTCTTCCTTTTCTTGTTCTCTTGGAACACCTGATCATTAAAAAACTCCATTTCTACTTTCTCGACAAATCTTACAAGTTTCTCATAACTTTTGAATTCATGAGAGGCTAATTCTTTTCAATATTTTAGATTTAGTCTTGAGTAAAATTTATTTATCTTACTATCAAGATCTCGGATGAAATTTGGAGCATACCTTGCGAGTCGAGTGAAATTTTCTTCGTAAGCACCAACTGAGTCATTCTCATACCTCAATTCCAAGAATTTTTTTCCATCCTAAGTTGAACCGCCTTAGGAAAATAATTCTCAAGAAATATACCTTTTAATTATCCCCAACAAAGAGCATCAATATCCTCAGTGTACCTGATATTTTTAACCATCAACCACCACTGATCGGGTTCTCCTTCGAAATAATAAATAGAAATACTAAACTTTTGATTGTATGTACAACCCATGACATTGAAAATATTTTTTAGTGATTTAATCCACCCTTTATCTTGAATAGGGTCAGATGATCCTCTGAATAATGGGGGATGTTGCCTCGTGAAATGCTCCACTATAGACATATTCCTTTGGGGTTGATCTGGTTGATCTCGTGCATGGATACCACCACTATTTATACCCTGAGTCAATTGCTCCATTACTGCAACAAACAATTTATTTTTGATGTAACACCCTGACCCCAGTTACCTAGAGTTAGTGCATTATTACATAACATTGGCATGATACAAAGAATTATGTCCCAAAAGCCTGATCAATTTAGTAGCCTTGGAAGTACTAGATACATTCATAAGTTTTACATTACATTACAAAATGAAAAGCTACAACAACATTGTTTCCATAGACCACACTCATATCCCCTCATAATATCACTGTAGGTTAGTCATAAAATACTTCTTATAATCCTGGGAAAAATAAAACATAGAAAGGGATGACCTCAAATTATCATAAAGGATAACAATATAGAGGAAACTTTTTTAAATAAGCATAAACATTTAAGGCAATGTATAAGACTAAAACAAAAGCCTTTTAAACATGAACTTCAGCATAGTATGGAAAAGATAAAATCAAATAATTCCATTTACTTATTCACATGGATATTCTACTAGTCGAATAATCACATGAAATATTAATATCCACTTTCATAATGATGGAATGCATAATGCCAGACTTCAAAACCACATAGTCAAGGCCTTGTGCCAATAATAAAAATAAGATTTTGTCAAGGCCTTGTGCCAAGGCACTAGTTTGTCTCATGAGATCTACCAATGCATCGAGGAGCTACATAGGGCTCCACCCGTCACTTACTAAGTCCAATGAATTCCTCATATGAAAAGGTTTAAACATAACATAAAAATTCGTATTAAAACTAGCATACGAAATTTCAATACTTTATCCATAAACCATGAATGGTATAAAAATAGCACATCCACAGTCAAACATAACTCATTCAATACAATATGGAAGATTGTATTATAATAAATCAACCTAAATCGAGAATAATGAAGGATATTGTCATATATGAAGTTAATCATCAAAACTATTTGAGAGAAATATCCCCCTTTTTCTTTAAAACCTTTAAAAGTCTCGCTATTTATAAAAAATCTATTTAAATTAGATTTTTGAATCAAATTTTCCCATACCACTTTAAACTTTTAAAAGTAATTTTAATTTTAAAACATTAATGTCCATATAAATAGAAACTTAAAACCATTTTTAAAACATGGACATTAATGAGAATGATTTAGAAGAATAAATTTTTAACACATTTAAAATGATATTTTAGTTAGAGTTCCTAACCAAATGAGAGACGCTTGAATACAAATAATTGAGTTAATCAAAACATTATAATATAATGTGAATAAAGGGATTCAATATATACTATGTCAAAGTACATTATATACACCAAATAAAATTAGATCGTCACATAGCAACAAAAAAATCTCAATCGAATGTCAGATGGGATGAATTCGTTTATAAAGACCGTATCCTTATGTTAAGGATAAAAAATGAAATAATTATGTGTGAAAAATATAAATACACTCGATGTTATTGGATATTTAGTGTAAATCAATCAGAGTACATTCACACATATTCTTGTAAAAACAACACCAATGATTTGGATGTTTAACTCAATGAATAGAAATTGAGTTAAATTACTCTTATCAAGTTTATATCGATGACTTGAGAATTTATCAATGGAGTGATTATGTGTATCAAAATTATATCCATACAAAGGGGAGTGGAAATCACTACATAAATAATAAATAGTGATTCCACACATAATATTAGAGTAAAATAATCAATGAAGTATTCCTAAAGCCCACTGAGTGGAAATTGAAATTTGAAATTCCCTTACCGTTTTGGTAACTTATGAAACATACAACCCATGAAAGAAGTATCATACAATAAATATATAATTACTCATAAATTAAATTATATTACACCAAGAATACAATCATGGATATTACATATGCCAAACAAAAGGAATTAGTGGCCAATATAGCATGAATCTCAAGGAAATAAAAAGCGAGATTAAAAACCCTTACTTCGTTGTAATCAATAGAGTCATATGAAAAAAAGTTAATAACCACAAAATTAATCACATAATACCATTAATATAAAGTGAATCATGATAATATATATCAAATTGCAGTACACAATACACCACATGCAATAAATAAGTGGCGATTAATGGAAATCTCACTGAATTAAATGTGAGATAAGAAACCCCTTACCTTGTACTTTTCCTTGGTTGAGGGCATGTTAATCTCAGGTATAATGGTGAAATAATTGTTATTAAATTATACAATAACCATATACATTAAAATGATATCATATATGATCTTGTAATATTGATATTTTAGTATTATCGTTGTTTTGGGTGTTAACTGATTCGTTCTCCTTTATATGCTTGGTTACTTAAGCCATGTTTGTTATGGATGGAATGTATCTTATTAATATTCAGAATTATATTGAGTCTTTAAACATTATTTTTAATCATCAAGTGAAAATTTTTCTTGAATGGATACGATGGGGAAGGAATCTCATCATGTTCATGGAGACGGTAATCCGTACATACGCACGAGTGACAATATCATTATTTTGATATTAAAATCATATATAATTGGATGTTATATCATATATACAGAATCATTATCATGTTATATTTATTATTTACACCAATTATACATCATTATTATACCCATACAAACAATAATGTATTGAATAACAACTACACCACGACGTGGAGACGGTAAGTCGTACGTACGCACGTATGGTGACATGTCATTCAAAGGATGGATAGAATAATGAATATGGTTGTACCATATTTATAATAACATCACAATATATATAATATACTAGATTTATTATTTTATATTGTAAACAACAAATAAAAATGAAGTAGAAGAAGAAAGGAACTTGAAAGAGGTGATGACATATTTACCTCTTCTTCAGGTTCTTCCTTTTGATTTGATCAAAATGGCTCCTTAGGTTGGATTTCTGACAAAAGTAAGGCCACTGGGATTAAGTTAGGATAGTTGGGAGGATATTTGGGTAGGTCTTGGACGATCCTAATGGCTTTTAAGGTGTGAATTATAGAGAAGTGGAAGTTCCCTTTTATAAGAGGGGTGAGGGGCACCTTAGGAAAATTTAGAAATATTATTTTATAATAAAATAATTTTCGGTTTATAATGGAAAAAAAATAAATTATTTAGAGGAAAAGGTGGGGATTGGTCGAAAACCACTCAACCAATAGGATTTAGATAGGTTTGGGTCACTATATTAACTTTATCTTTTAGATTTAACTCTTAGTTAAATAGTTTGACATTTACAATGTCTCTTTGTATTTTTATATTATATGGTTAATAAACTTACTATAAACTTCCAAGTGAACCTCAAGTGGTTCATTAATGATACACCTATCATTATATAAGTCTTTTGGCCGAAACATATATTTTTAGGAATAGAATATAAATTAATAATATAATATTTGTTTTAAAAACTCTTTTATGTCAATTTTGACACTATTTGGTATTTTGTTTTTTCTAAATTCATAACAGCATTATTACTTCTAAAACAATTCATCTAACCAACACTAACATGTCATATTAATCTAGAAAAATATTATAATTCATAAAAAGTCTCAAATTACATTTATTTGGATATTTATAATATCAATTATTTTAATATTTCATTAATTAGGTAATTATTGCATCATCATTGTGTCATAAATAAATTTAATTATTTAATGTCTAAAAATTTAAAATAAAATACCAATATGTAGAAAATATTTTTATATTTCTAATGAATATTTATAGTCGAATTTATCTTATGCTTAACCCTATATTAAAAATGGTTTAGTTATTAAACTTTGAATTTTACACTTTTAACTCTTCTTTGAATTAAATAATAATAAATGTCTTAATCTAATCCAAGTGGACCTAAAGGATCATATTTTATTAATAAGGTTGTTTTTGGTCTAATTACACTTATCCAATAGAATTAGGACATGTGTTAGGGTAATAATAATATCATTTCTACCCTTAATTTCCCTATTTACTTTTAACCGTGGTAAATAAAAGTAAAAAGTTACTATTCACCAAAAATTATTTTCATCTTATTGAACCAAATTTTACTTACTGATATCAATCATGTCTCTCAGATTTTTAAAATTCAACTTACAGAAGTGCTAAAATTAAGTTTTATGTAAATTTGCAAATGCTCCTAGGAGGTGGGTAAAAGACGGTAAAAGGTTCAATAAAAATTTTTACATATAATTTTATTATAAAATCACTACAATGAATTAAATTGAACTTATTTAGGTATTATAAATATATTTTTACTTAAAATAAATTTAAATAAAACAAGTAATTATTTAAATAAAAAGTCGATTTTAAACTACAACACAGTGATTTAACTATTCATCAAAAATTGAATGTTTTCATAAAAATACCAAAAATTTACCCTAAGCTAATTTTGATATTCCGAATTAAAAATTGAATTATATTTTACCAAATTCAAAACATAGAAGTTTCATTAATTAATTTAAAATTAATTCCCGTTGTCAAAACTGAAAATTGGGTTTTTTAGTAAAAACTATCAAAAGATTGACATGTGTTTATGTCAAATTTAAATGTTGAATTACTTATAATCACCTAAATTGTATTAAATGATAAAAATATAATCTAATTATACTTACAAACCATTCAAATACATAATTTAACACTATAAATTATTTCTATTAAAAAAGTTGTTTTCAATTGAAATTTATTATTTTTCGGTATTCATAAAAATATAAAAGTTTTTAGAAAGTACAAAAAATTTATCCAAAATAAATTTTTATGTCATGATTCTAAAGAAGAATTTATTTTCATTAAATTGAATATATAAAAGTGTCAAATATTGGTTTTAAAAAGGTTTTTCCATTAAAAGGTGGTAAAATTGCATTTTTTGAAAAATACTTCTTTTATCTAAAAAAATGAATTTGTTCTTATATTATATCTAAGAAACACATAATGTTGATTATAAAATTGTATGGAGTATATAAAATTCAAAATCCAGTTAATACTATTCATAAATTCTTTTGAACGGCTAGTTTTTTAAGTCGTGGTGTGCTCAAACTCAGTGTTGCGTGTAGTGAAAGCTATTGAATTAAAGAAAATAACTTACTATGAAATATTGGGGTGTTACATTCTTCCCCCCTTTTGGAAATTGCGTCCTTTCAATTTTAAAATTGGTCTTGGGAACTTTATTGAAAATCCCACATCGGAAAAAGAGTCAATATAACTATCTCTTTAAAAGAAAGAAAGAGAAGTACAAAGGTCACCCGAGATAACCCACAATAGGATTCCATGTAAGAAATATGGATATGGAAGATAAAATAAGTGCCAAGTTCTAGTGGGGAGTGATAGAAAACATGATTAGGAGAAAGTTAACAACCAGAAAACCACAAAATTATGATGAGATAAACATTCGTTAGTTTCCTAGTAGAAAAAGTAAACAGATAACGTTTTTTGTTTTAAGTTCCATTTCATAAAGTTGAGGAATTTATTTATGAGATTGAATAAGAACATAAAGAGATATATTTACTTTTTAAGTAGAGTTTCATCGTTTAATAAATTTCTACTACTAACTCATATTTTTTTTAAAATGATGAGTATTCAAGATGACTTGGTCACACCTGAAGCGCTAGAATCAACTTCTAGAGAATCACATAATCCACAAAGGATAAACTGTATATATTTACCTTGTCTTTAGATATTAACCAAAACCAAAATAGTTAGTACAAGATCATATGATCCCCAAAAAGGATAATCCTTTAGAGAAAGAAGTACTTATCATAATTTCTAAAATTAAGCCAACAATACCTAAAGTTCAATAAATACCATTTAATAAACAATTGTCCTTAAAATATATCAATATAATCCAAACTAATATTGAAACCCAAAACATAGAAGAATTTGATTATGCAGTCTTCCACATTAAATTGTATTTCCAAATAACATCGACTACTCTTAAAGTCACATACTTAAAAGTAATTAACCTAATCACATATTCTCTATGATAGTTTAATCATTTCCATAAATAACCCAAATCACTATAAATACACAATAAAAACATAGATAAAAATCCACCATTACTCCTCAAATGAAATCCCATAGTATGCTATTTTCCATAGGCATATAGTATTCCCAACAGAGCGAATGTCTTCCAAAATAACATTTATCACTTAATATCCAAATCATTTTCTTATACTAAGGATATCCATTTGATAAGACATAAGATCCCAAATCAACTTATTATTGATCAATAAAATCATTTAACTAAAAAGAATTAATCACACTAACTAGGGACTTCACGTAGTCCAGTGGTAGGCGATAAATCCCAATCGCACTGTGGTTATTGGTTCGATTCCTGCAGCTTTTTCCGACGCGACGGGTTGTCACATGGTCTGCATGTTATCCCTTTTCAAAAAAACTATATTTTATAATGTTCCCAAAATGAGATAAATTCCTCTGAATAACTATAACATAATTTCCCCACAAATGTTATCTCATACCTCACATTTTCATCCCAAAATTTAATAACATGTAATTGCCTAAAATTCAAGGAACATATAAACCTAAATGGTTATTTATAACTATATCAACAATTGAAAACACAATTCTTCCTAAAATAGAATTTTCCCATAATAAACTGCAGGGTTATACATAAGATAAAAGTCTTCTAAAGTAATCCTATCAACAAATATAACTAATACTTTTAAACATTTCACCATCCATTTATTTCCACATAGGTTCTTCCTTGACCAAGGGGTTATTGTATAGAATAGGGAATCCACACAGGTAATGCCCAGGTCCCCTATATTTACGAAAAATGACTATAAATGGATTATTGGGATCATTTTTATTTTCTTCCATAGTACTCTTCATTTCTCCACAATAATTCTTTACTTTATGTCCTTTTTTATTACACAAAAAGAATTTATTTGTTCCATTGAGACACTTCCCTAGGTGTTTCCTTCCACATTTTCTACATGATGTAAATTGAGCTTTCTTTTCTCTATGGTCACCACTACTAGAGATCTTATCATTCACCGCCTTTATCTTCTTTGTTGAGTTTGGGAGTTGGTTAATATATATGTTGTTGATCATATTTTTGGAAAACTGATTCAGCATGAACATGATATCTTTTACCCCTATCAAAATTTCATTATGTTTCTCATTTCCTCCATCTTGTACACCATGTACATAATGTTCAATGTTACTATGACTTCCTTAGAATCCGGCCATTAACTAACACAAGAAAGAATAGTGTAAGTCATAAAATCATTTATAGAATATCATAACACCTTATTTTCAATCTAAAACACCTTAGGATTAATTAAGGTTATTTATTCTCATCTTATATTGAAATCCTTCATATCAGTTTGTAAATAAAATGTGAATTATCCTAAGTATATCTCCCAGGAGTTTCGTAACCAAGAGTGTAGCAAGGCCCGTTGTTGTGCACTAGTTCTCATTCGATTCTAGCTCAAAGCGGTGCTTTCGGTTTTTACCCCTAGGTACATCTGTTCCAGAGCCGCCTCTACCTTCTCGTATCTAGACAGGGATGTATTGCTTGGAAAACTCACAAAATCTCTACAATACCAAAATTTTAGGAAGTTCTTCTATACTAATCCTCAAATTATATCTTAGAGCTATGTGTTCTAATCAGTGTTTATCTAAATCTAGTTTCCAAGGTTTGTACTAAACTTACTCTGATACAACTGTAATGCCCTGACCCCAGTTACCCAGATTTGGTGCATTATTACATAACATTGGCATGATACAAGGAATCATGTCCCGAAAGACCGATCAGTTTAGTAGCCTTAGAAGTACTAGATATATTAATAAGTTTTATATTACATTATAAAATGAAAACTACAACAACATTGTTTTCATAGACAACAATAATATCCCCTCAGGATATCCCTGCAGGTCAGTCATAAAATACTTCTTATCATCCTGGGAAAAATAAAACATAGAAAGGGGTGAGATCATATGCTCATTAAGGATAACAATATAGCGGAAACTTTTGTAAATAAGCATAAACATTTAAGGAGATGTATAAGACTAAAACAAAAGCCTTTTAAACTTGAAATTCAACATAGTATGGTAAAGATAAAATCAAAAAAATTGATTTACTTATTCACATGGATATTCTACTAGTCGAATAATCACATGCAATATCAATAGCCATTTTCATAATGATGGAATGCATAATGCTAGACTTCATAACCACATAGTCAAGGCCTTGTGCCAAGACTAAAAATAAGATTTTTTCAAGGACTTGTGCCAAGACACTAGTTTGTCTCATGATACCTATCGATGCATTGAGGATCTATAGAGGGATCCACCCATAACTTACTAAGTCTAATTCATTACTCATATGAAAAGGTTTAAACATGACATAAACATTCGTATTAAAACTAGCATATAAAATTTCAATACTTTATCCATAAACCATGAATGGTATAAAAATAATACATCCACAATCAAACATAACTCATTCAATACAATATGGAAGATTTTATTATAATAAATCAACATCAATTAAGAATAATGAAGGATATTGACATAGATGAAGTTAATCATCAAAACTATTTGAGAGAAATATCCCCCTTTTTCTTTAAAATATTTAAAAGCCTCGCTATTTATCAAAAAGATAATTAAAATAGATTTTTGAATCAAAGTGTCCCATACCACTTTGAAACTTTTAAAGGGAATTTTAATTTTAAAAAATTAATGTCCATATAAATAAAACCTTAAAACCATTTTTAAAACATGGACATTAATGGGAATTATTTAGAAGAATATATTTTTAACACATGATATTTTAGTTAGAGTTTCTAAACAAATGAGAGATGCTTGAATACAAATAATTGAGGTAATAAAAACTTTATAATATCATGATAATAAAAGGATTCCTGATATACTATGTCAAAGTACATTATATACACCAAAAAAAGTGGATTGGCACATAATGACAAAAAAGTATCAATAGAATGTAAGATGGGGTGAATTAATTTATAAAGACTGTATCCTTAGGTTAAGGATAAATCAATGATATAATCATGTGTCAAAAATATAAATACACTCAATATGATTGGATATTTAGTGTAAATCAATCATAGGACATTCACACATATTCTTGTAAAAACAACACCAATGACTTGGATGTTTAACTCAATGAATAGAAATTGAGTTAAAATTACTCTTATCATGTTTATATCGATGACTTGAGAATTTATAAATGGAGTGATTATGTGTATCAAAAGTATATCCATGCAAAGGGGAGTGGAAATTACTACATAAATAATAAATAGTGATTCCACATATAATCTTGGAGTAAAATAACCAATGAAGTATGCGTAAAGCCCACTGAGTGGAAATTGAAATTCGAAATTCCCTTACTGATTTGGTAACTTATGAAACATACAACCCATGAAAGAAGTATCATAAAATGAAGATGTAAATAATCATAAATTAAAGTATATTACACAGAGAATACAATCATGGACAGTAAATACACCACACAAAAGGAATTAGTGGCCAATATAGCATGAATCTCACGGGAATAAAAAGTGAGATGAAAAACCCTTAATTCATTGTAATCAATTGAGTCGTATGACCAAAAGTTAATAAACACAAAATTAATCACATAATACCATGAATATAAAGATAATCATGATAATATATATCAAATGGCAATACACAATACACCACATGCAATAAATAAGCGGCGAGCAATAGAAATCTCACTGAATTAAATGTGAGATAAGAAACCCATTAACTTGTAATTTTACTTGTTCGAGGGCACATTAATATCCTTTATAATGGTTAAATCATTTTTATTAAATTATACAATAATAATATACATTAATATGATATCATATATGATCTTCTAATATTGATATTTTAGTATTATCGTCGTTTCGGGTGTTAACTGATTCATTTTCCTTTATATGCTTGGTTACGTAAGCCATGTTTGTTATGGATGGGATGTATATTATTAATATTAAGAATTATATTAAGTCTTTAAACATTATTTTTAATCATCAAATGAAAATTATTCTTTAATGGAAACGATGGGGAATGAATCTCATCACGTTCGTGGAGACGGTAATCCGTACGTACGCACGAGCGATAATAACAATCTTTTGATATTAAAATCATATATAATTTGATGGTATATAATATATACAGAATCATTATCATGTTATATTTATTATTTACACCAATTTTACATCATTATTATACCCATCCAAATAATAATGTATTGAATAACAACTACACCACGACGTGGAGACGGTAAGCCGTACGTACGCACTTATGGTGACATGTCATTCAAAGGATGGATAGAATAATGAATATGGTTGTACCATATTTATAATAACATCACAGTATATAGAATATAATTTAGTTATTATTTTATAATGGAAACAAAAAATAAAGAGGAAGCGGAATAAGAAAGGAACTTGAAAGAGGTGATGAAATATTTACCTCTTCTTCGGGTTCTTCCTTTTGATTTGATCAAAAGAGCTCCTTAGGTTGGCTTTCTGACTAAATTAAGGCCACTAGAATGAAGGGAGGAGAGTTTTGAAGATATTTGGGCAGTTTTTTTCCAAGCCTAATGGATTTGAATGTGTGAATTAGAGAGAATGGGGAGTGCCCTTTTATAAGATGGGTGAGGGGCAGCTTAGGAAAAGCTAGAAATATTATTTTATAATAAAATCATTTTCGGTTTCTAATGGCTCCAAAATGAATTATTTAAAGGATAAGGTAGGTATGGGTCAAAAAATACTCAACCAATAGGTTTTATAGAGTTTTTGGTTACTATATTAACTTTATCTTTTAGATTTAACTCTTAGTTAAATATTTTTTCATTTACCATGTCTCTTTGTATTTCTATATTATATGGTTAATAGACATACTATAAACTTCCAAGAGAACCCCAAGTGGTTAATTAATGATACCCCTATCATTATATAATTATTTTTTCCAAACCTTATATTTTTAGGAATAGAATATCAATTAATAATATAATATTTTTAAAAAAAACACTTTTCTGTCAATTTTGACACTATTTGGTAGTTTGTTTTTTCTAAATATATAATAGCATTATTACTTCAAAAAAAATTAATCTAACCAACTCTAAAATGTCCTATTAACCTATAAAATTAGTGTAATTTATAAAAAGTCTCAAATTACATTTATTTGTATATTTATAATATCAATTAGTTTAATATTTCATTAATTAAGTAATTAATGCATTATCATTATGTCATAAATAAATTTACTTATTTAATGTCTAAAATTATAAATAAAATACCATTATGTAGAAAATATTTTTAGATTTATAATTAATATTTATAGTCGAATTTATCTTATGTGTAACCCTATATTAAAAATTGTTTAGTTATTAAACTTTGAATTTAACACTTTTAACTCTTCTTTAAATTAAATAATAATAAACGTCCTAATCTAATCCAAGTGGACCTAAAGGATCATATTGTATTCATAAGGGTTTTTTTTGTTGAATTAAACTTTTCCAATAGAATTAGGACATGTTTTAGTGTAATAATAATATCATTTTTACCCTTAATTACCCTATTTACTTTTAACCGTGGTAAATAAAAGTAAAAAAGTTACTATTCACCAAAAATTATTTCCATCTTATTGAACCACATTTTTTTTACTGATATCAACCATGTCTCTTGGAGTTTTTAAATTCAACTCACAGAAGAAGTAAAATTAAGTTTTATGTAAATTTGTAAATGCTTCTAGGAGGTGGGTAAAAGATGGTAAAAAGTTCAATAAAATTTTATACATCTAATTTTATTATAAAATGACTCCAATGAATTAAATTGAAATTGTATAGGTATTATAAATCTATTTTTACTTAAAATAAATTTAAATAAAATAAATAATTATTTAAATAAAAAGTCAGTTTTAAACTATAACTTAGTGTTTTTCACTATTTATAAAAAATTGAATGTTTTTAGAAAAATGCCAAAAATTTACCTGAATCTAATTTTGATATTCCGAATTAAAAAATAAATTCTATTTTACCAAATTAAAAACATATAAGTTTCATTATTTAATTTAAAATTAATTCCCGTTGTCAAAACCAAAAAGCGGGTTTTTTAAAAAGTAAAAACTATCAAAAGATTGACATGTGTTTATGTCAAATTTAAATGTGAAATTACTTATAATAACATAAATTTTATTAAATGATAAAAATATAATCTAATTATACTTCCAAACCATTCAAATACAAAATTTAACACTATATATTATTTCTATTAAAAAAGTTGTTTTCAATTAAAATTTAGTATTTTTCAGTATTCATCAAAATATAAAAGTTATTAGAAAAGTAGCAAAATTTTATCTAAAATAAATTTTTATGTTACAATTCAAAAGAATAATTTAATTTAATTAAATTTAATATATAAAAGTTTCAAATATTGGTTTTAAAAAGGCTTTTCCATTAAAAGGTGGTAAAATTGCATATTTTGAAAAATACTTCTTTTATCTGAATAAAAATGAATTTGTTCTTATATTATGTCTAAGAAACACATAATGTGGATTCTAAAATTATATGTAGTATATAAAATTCAAATTTTAGTTAATAATATTCATAATTTCTTTTGAACGGCTAGTTTGGTAAGTCGTGGTGCGCTCGAACTTGGTGTTGTGTGTAGCACAAGCTATTGAATTAAAGAAAATAACTTACTATGAAATATTGGGGTGTGACATTTTATTTCAACCATCTTGGGATGCTGATTTAGAAGGTTATTCTCCTCTATATGCCTTCACAGTACAACTGTCCTATTTCCTCTGCAGAAAACCATTTTGAACACAGAAATATCTTAGGTGAAGCAACATGGTAACCTTCAAATTCTATATTATTTCATTCTTACCATAAAGTAAAAATAATTTGTGGATATTAATTTAATAATATCCTAACTTCTAAAGTTGTCTAAATCGACCTCTAATACCAACTATAAGGCCCCATACTTAAACTTTACATAATATTGAATTAAGTTAATAATTCACATTAAAGATCTTTTCAGGTTTAGATATTTAGAGAATTCAGTCATAAAATATATATAACAATTCGAATATTACATGTAGACACTTCTACTCAGTGTCCATTTTTTTCATAAAATAAAAACTCTTAAAAGAAAAGAAATATGTTTAGTTCCATGTTTTAATCATCATGACTTTTCTTTGATCCCATCCTTTACCCTATTCCACTTTATGTCCTATGAAAAACATTTCAAAAACTTGGGACGAGCATAAAAATCTCAGTAAAGGATACACAAAGAATAAAAACTATTAGTTTTTCAAAACAACAAGTAAACCATGAATACTTTATCATAAGTAATACTTTTTACCTTTATGAAGTAGTAAATACTATTCACTGAATAGAAGATTATTTCTTACCATTTTTTAACTAAAGGATTACCATAAAACCTATAGAAATCACACATAACATATAAAGGTAACTTGGGATATAAACATACTTAAATGGAATAACCATACGGTCGACTTCCACACATATCACTGAATGGAATAGCCATATGGCTGACATCCATACCCAATGCATTGGTGGTTATAATGTAACCACACAACCTTGGTTTATCACAAAACCATCCGTCATTTGTTTTATCATGTAACCACCCCTCAAATGTCCAAGTATCATTACATAATCATAACACATAAAATATTTCAAATATCAACATTTCAGTAATAACATTTAAATTGGTATAATAAGATATCATTTCAAGATATTGAAATAATCAATTCATTTCAAAAACCATTTTCAATACCAACACACCCAAAAACAGAATAATGGCTTTCTTTTTCATTTTAAAAACATTAAGGCTTATAGAGGAAGCCAAATAACGATTATGGTGAGGGAGAGGTCATTGTCGCCACATATGTTAAAAAAAAATTCCTTTTTTTGTTTAGTAAAATTATTTGTAGAAAAAATATTCCATTTAAATGAAAATAAAAGTGAAATGGGTTTATTATACACCATATAAAGTAAGGAGTTGTATATTATAAAAACATGCCTCAATAAAAGGAGATTAAGACAAAGTCCCTTACCTCGTGTCTGACTTGACTCGTTCATTCTGTAATTTTATGAATAATAAACTTAAGTTAATTTCTAATTACTTCAGAACCTTTTCGAATTTTATTATTCCTTTTATGTCACTTATTAACTTTCTATAACAATTAGTTAATTATTTGAGTTTATATCGGACATTTTGTCGATGTTAGGAACTTGACTCAAAAATGAACTTGTTATAATTATAAATTGTCCATGTGGTAAAAATTCTATTACATCCATAATTATATTCATTATTTAGATATCATATATATAATATATATCCAGTATATATGTGTTTAGAATATTCCATAGCATTTTAATAAAATAAATGAAATGCATCGTTCATGGAGACAGTAAGCTGTATATACGCATGAACGCTACTTTCATTTTTTTTCATATTTAAAGGAATGAAAACTAAATGATACATAGGTATATTATTATTCCAGTATATTATCTATGTTATATATGTTACATAATTTCATTAATTCCATCCTTTATATGTTCCATGTATAGCATTAATGAGTCATATCACTTTGAGGGGGCGGTAGTCCGCACTTCCTCAAATGAAATTATCATATTTATACAACATGAAAATCATAAATTTATGTTCTAAATGAGAATTAAATAATCATTTAGATAAAATAATATCATAAATATCATATAGAATTACATTTCCATCATAATGGCCACCATGAGAGGTGGTAGAAGAAGATTTAATAATCATCATTTCGTGAGGCAGTAGTTCACCGTCTACAGAAACAGTATGTTCTATACTCATTAGATGGAGGTGTGTGTAAGTGTAGTTTGGATCCTTATCATAAAAAAAACCTATTATATTGAGGATACTGGTTTTTTTACATATTATAATAATAATAATATAATAGGTAGTGGATAAGGAAAACAAAAGAAAAGAACTTGAGAGGAGAGGTTACCTTTAAATTGGGTAAATCCATTTGGTTTGAACCAAAAGGATTTCTAGAATTGACTTATACCTAGGAGAAGGCTTCTCGAAGGAAGAGAGGTATTTTGGAAGATTGGTTTGGCAGATTTTGGATGATCCAATGGGGCTTGATATGTGTTAGTAAGGGCTAGAGGTGATGGCCTTTTATAAGGGGGAGGAGGGGCTCTTTAGAAAATTTTGAAAGTATTATTTTATTATAAAAGTATTTTTTATTTAAAAAGGTCAATAACTCATTAAATTAGAATATAATATGACTATTATTAGAAATACTCTCAACCAATAGGTTTTATACATTTTTTGGTTTCAAATTTAACCTTATCATTTAGCTTTGACCCTAAGTTAACTAATTTGACTCTTACCATGTCTTCTTGTGTATTCACTCTATATGTTTAATATAGTTACCATAAAATGCCAATAGAACCAAAAATGGTTCATTAATGATATTTTCAACCTTATCTAATTCATTTTTCCGAATCTTAGATTTTTAGGATTATTATGTCATTTAATAAAATAATATTTTTTAAACTCTTTTATGTGAATTTAAATACTATTCAAAACATGACTTTAAAAAATCCAAAACATCTTTATTATTTCAAAAAAAACTTTATTAATATAAATATAAAAATTAATACTCATCTAGAAAATTCTTTTATGGCATAAAAAGTTTCAAAATAAATTTATTTTAATTTTTATAATCTCATTTATTTAAAACATTCATTAATATGGTAAACACTACATCACCATTGTTTCATAAATAAATTTATTTATTTGATGCCTAAAAATTATAAATAAAATACCATGATATAGGAAATCTTTTTAGATTTATAATGACTATTTATAGTCAAAAATATCAATTATAAAACCACACTTGAAAGTTTTTTAGTGAAAAGATTCATGTTTATGATATTTTTATTTTTACTTTAAATAAAAAGTTATTAATGTCATTACCTTACCCAAGTGGCTTTCAAAGGACAAAAGTTACACCCAAGGATTTTCTTGGTCGTCCATTACTCATCCAATAAGTTTATGACAAGTGTTAAGATAATTTTATATTATTATAATATTATTTTTACCTTGAATTACCTTATTTATCTTTAACTGCGGTAAATAAAAATCAAAAGTTACTATTCACCCAAAATTATTTTCATCCTATTGAACCACATTTTACTTACTAATGATAACCATGTATGTCGGATTTTTAAAATTAAAGTCACATAAGTCGTAAAATTTTATTTAAATAAAAAATTCAGTTTTTAACTACTTTGTAGTATTTTTCACTATTCATCAAAAATTGAAGGTTTTCAAAAAAAATACCAAAATTTCACCCTAAGTTAAATTTGATATTCTGAATTCAAAAATGATTTCTATTTTACCAAATTAAAAAAATCTATGTTTCATTAATTAATTTAAAATTAATTTCCATTTTCAAAACTAGAAAGTGTGTTTCAAAGAAATAAAACCCATCAAAAGATTGACATGTGTTTATGTCCAATTTAAGAGTGAAATTACTTCAAATGACCAACATTGGATTAAATGGTAAAAATATAATCTAATTACATATTAAAACCAATTAAAATAAAAATATAACTATATAAATAAATTATATTAAAAATCAGTTTTGAATTAAAATGTGGTATTTTTCACTATTCATTATAAAATGAATTTTATTAGAAAAATACCCAAAATTTACCCAAAGTAAATTTTGATGTCCCGATTCTAAAGAAGAATTTTATTTTGTCAAATAGAACATATAAAAGTGAAAAAAAATTAGATTTAAAAAGGTTTCTTCATCAAAAGGAAGTAAAACGACCTTTTAAAGAATATTAGAGTATTTCATGCTTAAAATTGGATTCATTCTCATTTTAAGCCTATAAATTTTGTTGGATAAATGTAAAGAAATTTAAGAAACATGTATAATAATATTTTATTTAGTTCTTTTCATTCACACTAATACAATGGCTTGGAGTTAACTACCATTTAAAATAATAATATTATTATATTATTTTTCGGTATAACTCAACATTGTGCGCAATGTAAGATTTCAGAGAAATCCATTGTTGCATGTTGATTATGCTATTATAAATAGCATCCCATTTTAAGAAAAATAATATTTAATTCAAAAATATTAATAAATATGAAAATTTAATATTCTTTATTCACCTGGGATGTTATAATAATAGAATGATAGTCATTAGGATTACCCATGGAAAATAATAGAAAATAATCCATAAAAATAAATTAGAAATTTATGGGCCATTCTTTCTAGTTTTAACACCATAAATTCATCCTAGTGTAACACCCATGCTAAAACTTTCCCCAAAATCTCTCTTTCTAGGGTTACTACATGACCTCATGTACACCTCCCCATATACCAGAGGTCTTTAACTATTGGTGAAGTCCTAAACCATACATTTTGGTGAATATTCCCTCAATATCATAACTATCTATAATGATGAATAACTAAACATCATCAATAGTTGATAATCATAATACTCAAGTATGTAATTGAAACCAAATAAAACCATATAAAAATAAACATATGTGATGCTATAATAAATGAATAATGAAATTCATACCCCAATACTTCTCAACAGATCACCCATTGGGCCAATCACATATTAAAAATAAAAAAAAGAATAAAATATACATGGAGAGTCCACTACCAACCCTAAGCCTCACCTCAACTCCATCACTAATCTAGATGAGCTTATCTGAACCACTCACTTGTGAACCTATACCTAGGACTTCATTCCAAACATAATGTCTAAATGCACACCAAAGTTTCTATGTAGGATGTGAGAAATAAATCTCAGTGGGATTTCATAAAGTGCCTCTAATATAAATCATCATATACATGTGTATGAAAAATGAAAATAAGTAAACAAAACATATGAAACACAAGAATGAATTTAAGGTCATCATGTTATAACCAAGGCACCACAGAACCCATCTATACTTGATGTAATGTCCTAACCCGGCTTACCTTTGAACCGGTAGCCGGACCGATCGTCACATGAACTCAAGTGTGTCTCCCTATACTCCAGAGGATACTAACTAGCAGAGAGGGTCTATGGATAGTCATTAGGGAGAATATACCCTCATATTCAAATTGTATAGCAGTAACAAATAATAAGCTTAGACAATAGCGGAAGCAGATATAAAGCAATAGTCAACTGAATAAAGAAAGTGGCCAATGCTAGTTTATAAAATGCATGCATGTCATGGTGATACATATCAGAAATCAGTAAATAAAACAAAATGATTTACATTTCAATACATAAATAAGTAAAATAATCAATGCCAAAAGGGTGATCTCCATGAGCATCCTGAGCTCCAGCTCGGTCCTTTGCTTCTAACTCTTAAGTACAAGTAAATAGCCACAAGCAAGAGTCCACAGTCCTGCAACCAAGAAAGTCTACCTGGGTACCCTAGTGCAATAGAATCTTGAATAGGGTGTGAGATATAAATCTCATTAGTTTGGGACCACCGGTGTCTAGATAAATCTAGACAATGTAATAGAATTAAATATCATGCAAGTATATCAATGAAATAACAGAATTGAATAAATAACCAACAACCCGTCTAGGTTCCAAAGGGAAACCTGATGATGATACCTGCTTCAGCTCGTAGCCGAAATAAGAGTCTGAAAAAGAAAAATATATATATAAATAATGTATAATGAACTAATTATCACATTATTTAATATTATTTGTTTAACCACACAAAATAATGATCATGTTACAATTCTTATATTTCACCCATTTGAATGACATTATCATTTCATAACTTACACACACTTGAATGTCCATGTTACCATTCCATACTTATGCACCCATGAATTTCCATGTTTCAATTCCATACTCATGCACCCATGAATGTCCATGTTACCATTCCATACTCACACACCATGAATTTCCATGTTACCATTTCATACTCACGCACCCGTGAATGTCTATATTACCATTCCATACTCACGCACCATGAATGTCCATGTTACCATTCCATACTCACGCACCCCTAAATTTCCATGTTACCATTCCATACTCACGCACCCAAGAATTTCCATGTTACCATTCCATACTCACGCACACATAAATGTTCATGTTACCATTCCATACTCATGCACCCATGAATGTCCATGTTACTATTCACCACATCATAATATAATAATTCATCAATTAATTGTCATCATCAATCTCTTTACGAATTCAAAAATTAGTTAAAAACAAATTTTCATTTAGCTAACTCAACAATTAACTTATCACAAAAATTACTCTAGTTAATTCAACAATTAACTAGTCACAAGTAAACCATGTCAATACCACATTATTAACTCATAAATTAATTATCTCTAGGAAACCATCTCTATATTACGTAATTAATTCACAAATTAATTATCCCATCTTAGCCCCAATTCAAAATCTCATAATTAATCCCCCGATTTATTTTCTATATTACAATATCATAACACATAATTAATTCATAATTATTTATCTCAACTTAACTAATTAAATATCTCATATTTAACCTTCTGATTAATTATCATCTCAAAACACATAATTAATTCAAAATTAATTATCTCAACTTAACCAATTTAATATTAGATAAATAATCTTCTGATTAATTATCAAATCAAGAACATAATTAATTTATAATTAATTATCTCAACTTAAAATTTTTAATATCTCATAATTAATACCCTAATAACTATTATCTCAAATCCCATAATTAAATAATAATTAATTGTATCATCTTAACCAATTTAATAACTAATAATTAATTCACTGATAATTATTATCTCAAAGCACATAATTAATTCATAATTAATAATCTCATCTTAACCAATTTAATATCTCACAATTAATTCCCTGATAATTATTATCTCAAAGCACATAATTAATTCATAATTAATTATCTCATCTTAACCAATTTAATATTTCATAATTAATTCCATGATAATTATTATAACAATGCACATAGTTAATTCACAATTAATTATCACAACTTATCCCACATAATACACATAATTATCACTTAACCCAATTTCATCAACATGTAAGGGTGGTAATAGGAAAACACATATTAGAAAGCTAAAAAAACATATCAATCTAAACATTATTTTTTTAGCTTGAAGGTTGTGCACCTATGTTGGAGGGGTTTTATTACAAAAATGAGATTTTGTAATCAAACAAATCATTTTATACTAATAAACAATTTGCTCGAATATTGCAGTGAACTTTATCAAAAGTAGGAGATTAACAAAACCTGTCCAAATAAAATAAAAGCTGAGGACCCTACCATAAGTAATTAGTCAGTCCAATGCTTTCTAACTCAAACCTCAATGCACTCGCACACACACACTTTTACAATATTACACGTGCATACTAGGAATTGGTTGTATCACCCTACAATGATAATTGGCACCCAAAATTAGTGCATAGGGGACCAATGCACCTCTATTTAATTCACCAAAACTCAAATACACCATAAGAATCTAATTTAAATGGTGTAAAACCAATTATTGGGTTTATAACCTTACCTAAAAATGAACGTGTTGAACCAAATCAATACGAAGCACCACGCCTTTAGTGGCGGTTGTTTAAATATAACCCAATGGGTCCTGAGACATCTTATGTACCACCTAGGATCAGAAGAAACAAGAAATCTAAGTTAATCCCAAACCTAGGGTTTCTGCCCAACAAAACCCGGGTGAAGGAGAACCGAGACAGCCATTGTGAAGAAAGAAACATACGAATAATGAATTACCTTGATGAGATAGACAACTTCTGTGAAGACTCTAGGAGGAGATAGCTACACAAAGAGGGAGCCAGAGAAGTGGGTGGTACTCCACCCATGGGTGTTACACCATGGGTTTGTCACGGCCCAGGTATGAGGAATGAGAGGTGGGCCTCCCCCTTCTTTTATCCCTTAAATAAATTAAAATTATAATTTAAAATATAATAATTAATATAATAATAATAATAACTATCATATTATTATTATTACCCTTTAATGTTATACCCCATTAATAAAATCCAAACTCCCATTTACACATTATTTAATTAAATTCTCCTCAACCTAATTTAATTAAATGAATTCTCCAACTCATGTTATTTAATTAAATTATCTCAAAATTCAGTTTAATTAAATTAAGACCCCCATTTCGCATCAATTAATTAAATTCATCTTGAACTTGAATTTAATTCAATAAAACCTCTATTTCATAGTAATAAATTAAATTTCTCGTTACCTTAAATTTAATTAAATGAAACACCAACTCCTCATTTATATGTCATTTAATTATATTCCTCTCATATCAATTTAATTAAATATATTCTCCATCTTAACATCATTTAATTAAATTCTTTCAACTTTAATTTAATTAAAAGAAACCCTCAACGGGTCATCTAATTAAATTCCTTTCAACCATGAATTTAATTGAATTAATTTAAACTGAAACTCAATATTGGGTACACTGCATGGTTTGACTTGCACGGCCTGATAAACTATGCACAGACCATGTTTCCACTACTAGACACTTGCTTTATTATGCTTGTCTAACCCACACAGTTTGACTAACCATGCGCAGCCCATGCGAACGTTACTGCCTGGTCCATTTCTCTCAAAACACATCCTACCATCTGGGAAACTTCTTGAGCCTTTACCCAAGCCCGTTATCAACATTTTAGAAGATCCCATGTCGCAAAACTTCTTTATGAAGTTTACTTTTTAAAAAAATGAACCGTGCAGTAGACAAAAAAGTTCAAAAACATTCATATTTTATCTCAGTCCAAAAACATGTGACTCTAAAAACTTCCCACCATAAAAACTTCTCATCTTTGAGAAGCCATTAGGAATTACTACAACATCAACCAACCCACCAAGGTCAAGAAGTCTTGTTTGAATGCTTGTTTTGCGTTCCCAAATTCCCAACACACCAAAAATTTTAGAACCTAAATCCATGGATCTTTCCTTGAAAGACATCACCAACCCATGAAACCCATACCCGTTGTTAAAATGGTGGTGTTCCTTTCAAAAGATTTAAACATCTATCTCATTTATATGAAAGTACCTACCCAACTTCTGGTGAGATTCCCAAGCCAAGCCATCATAAGGCTACTTTAAAACTATCATTCCCCAGCACGAATAAAGGCATAACCCAAATAACTATGAATCATGCTTACAACCCAGATAACAACCACTTATCAAGCCCAATGACTTTTAAAAATTTAGCACAGTGTAAGATCGATGCTATCTCAGTGCCTCTAGTATGATTTCAAGATAGGGTACATTCTTTTATCAATTTAAAGAGCACACTAAGTGTAAACCCAAGTCACCAAGAAGTTCAAAAAAACTATCACCGGTCAAATATTTACAAATATATCGGCTTCATATGTTGATGCATCATCAACCCAAACTCGATGCCTATTTTACCCAAGGAATTCATGTTCATTCAAAACATACCACTGAAACTCTTACAAAAACAAATGGATTTTCCAAAAAAAATTCGCACACTAACAACCTTATCAATTCATGCTGCCAAGAAAGCACTGACACGTTTACTGGAACCGAAGTGACACTACCCACCTTAGGAGTCTCCGTGTCTTGAAAAAAAAGACTAGCTTCTCCCATGTGCGCTAATTCAAAAACACCTCAAATGCACGTTTAAAATTTCTCAAACCACAATCACCATGTCAACATCTAGCATGAAATCCAAAATTTAAACCGACTGGTATGTCAAAACACCTAAGTACCAAAATTTCTCCCAAGCAGTGGGATTAACTTACCTTAACGCCCCAAACACTCTACACAAAAGTTTACCCAAGGACATATCTAATGGATGACCATGCCCAAGTAATGTATAACCTACTAAACCAAGCATTCCCCAATGCTTATTCCCATACCAAGAGTCAAGATACAGTGACCACCCATTCAAACAAGGGTGTCATTCTTTAAAACTAAAATGTCCTACTAGTAACAATGACACCCAAATGGTACCAACTTCAAAAATCTCATAATAAAAACAAGACATATCACTACCACAAAATTAGGTTTCCATAGTTCCACTCTTTATCACTGATAAAAAATCTCTAATAAAGGGGGTGCCTTTATCAGTGCTAAAAAAACGCTGATAAAGGTCACTTTTAATAGTGCTAAAAAAGTTCTGATAAAGGGGGGCTTTATTAGTGATTTTTACTTGCACTAATAAAGTTCATCTTTCAAAAAAAATCATGAAAAATAATATATTGATATATAAGTATATTTATATTGATATAAATATAATATATATTTATTAAATATGTTTTAAATAATTATAAATAGACTATTACATTTAATATATAAGAAATTTAGTGAAAATTGATTTAAAATATTTTAAAAAATATTATTAATTAATAATTTTCTAATTATCATCGACTAATAATCATTTAATAACAATTTGAAGACACAAAAAATCAAAAAATAATAATAGAAAATCTAAAATAAGTTGAAAATTTAACTCAAACTTTAAACGGCCATAACTTTTGATCCAGGTGTCCATTTTAGTTCTAAAACATATAAAATCAAAGCCTGTGACAATATCTATATGCTAGTGATTGAAGGGAACCTTTTGTAACATTTTTAAGGCTAAAAAAGGCCCATAAGGCCTCCAAAACTGAGTTTTTAGTCTAGATACCCCAATTTTTTAACAATCAAACAGTTATAACTTCTGATCTTGATGTTCATTAGGCATGTACCACATATCATATCGAATATCATTTCATGTTCTTTGATTTAACTAGTTGTGGAGTTAAAACGGACTTCTAGATTAGAAGTTATGGTTGTTTTAACATTTTATGGATTTTCAGATACTCATATATATTTATTTATTCGTAAATATATGTGTGTGTATGTGTGTCTGTGTGTGTCTGTGTTGCATATATGTATGTATGTATTTATTTATTTATTTATTTATTTATTTATTTATTTATTTATTTATTTATTTATTTATTTATTTATAAACACACATAAAAACATATTTTATAAATGTATTTAAAACTTATCTTATAAATATATATTAATATACAAATAAATATACAGATAAAAAATTATAACTAAAAATATATATAAATTGATATTAATATATATTAATATAAGAATATATATATATATATATATATTAATATATGACTAAATATATATGTATTAATATAACTAAATAAATTTATATTAATATGAATCTATATTAATATTTGAATAAATATAACTATATATATATAAATAAATTGATATATCATTAAATGGAGAAAAAACTAAATGGATTAGTGGTAAAGGTGCAGGAGTGCAAGGGGGGAGATCTCGAGTTCGAGTTCTGGTGGAAGCAAGGGCGTGTGGACACAAGTGGGAGGGGATTTCACGGGAAATGGTAGCATGTAGTGAGAGGGAGGGGGCTCTACCTATTGCTGATAAAGGACCATTTTATCAGTGCTTTTTTAGCACTGATAAAAGACACCTTTTATTAGCACTTTTTTTAGTGTTGATAAAAGGGTCCTTTATCAGCGCTTTTCATAGCGCTGATAAAAGGGCCCCCCCCCCATCTTCACCTTGATTAACAATGATTTTCTAGCACTATTAATGCCCTTTTCTAGTGCTGATAAAGGTTGTATTTGCTATAGTGTGTCATCTCTAAGGGTGCTACCTACCACATTCTAGTCCCATACGAAGCATACTTGTTGACCATATCTCTTGGTCACGCAAAATAGAATTCACTAGGCTTAAAATTCCCTATTTATTTTATCCATTCCATTAATTCATTTCAACCTTTTAAACTTTTGAATTAATTTTTAACAAAACCACAAGTATTATTTCACAATAAGGTACTTGGTTTTTAATCAATGCCCCAAGAAAAATAGGAAAGCTGTAACAAACTTCCTCTTTAAACATTTAACATTTAGTTTCATTTCATTTTAAACATTACATTTAGCATATAAATTATGTTTAATAAGAATATTCCCTCTGAGGAACCCATTTATTCAATCTGGATTCTTCAAAAAGCAACCCCACAAGTGATGTGGGTGGCTATATAACAATCTATAAAGTACCCATACACTTTAAAGGTAGAATTTCGCTCCCACTTAATCAATTAAATTTCCATTTATCATTTTAACTTTAGAAGGCACTTACACATCAAAACATATCTAGCATATAATCACAAGAAGTAACACAAAATCATTCTATAACACATAAGAATGGAATAATATTAAATCATGTTAATCATAAACGTAGCATGGAATATAATCACCCAAGAATTTTAAAACTATCACTGAAACATGCTATCTAAAGAGGCATTCTAAATCATTTCAAAACATGGCATTCCACCCAAGGCACACAATCAAAATTAGCAGGCATCCTACTAATGAAACTACATAGCATGTTATATACATTGCATGTGAATATCTAACTACCTAAGATTATGTATGTAATGAAACTTCCTTTCTATATCCATCCAAGGAAAATTTTCAAAATTCTCAAAAATAATAAGCAACGGAAAATACACCAGTCACTCAAAGTGAAATCATATCAACTGTAACCTCGAATAGTATAAACATCAATTTCCATCCCTAACCACTTGTTCATTCCCCATACATGGGGTGATTTGTCCCAAGAATGGATATTAACCTAGCACTGACACTTTCCTAGTCTTCTGTCTACCAACCCAAAATAGAAAGACATGGGAGAAAGAAAGAACATTCTCCACTCTAATACCACTTTGTAACGTCTCGACCTGGCTTACCCTCGAACCGGTAGCAGAAACGTTCATCAAATAACCTCAAGCATGTCTCCCCATATTCCAGATGCTACTGACTAGCAGTGAGGGTCTATGGATATTCAGTGGGGAGACTATACCTGTAATGACCCAAACTTTTACCAATGAAAATTCCTCTTGATCTGATTAAATGTATTATTATGTAAAATGGTTATATAAAGAATATACACTTATTTGGTTTTATGTTTTTTTATTTTAAAATACCGTTAAGAATTGTGACCATTTCTAATATAGTCATTGAATAGTTATCACATGGTTAGTATAAATATAGGGCTTTAACAAATCCTATTTACTCATACAAAGGAAACAATGGTCTCATATAGTATAATTACTCTATAAAAAGCTCATTTATCAGAGCTCATAAAGGAGATGGCATCACTGGGATTTACTCTTGACCAAGCCAATTCTGAGCTTCAACACATTAATCTTGAATGGAACTGCCTATGGGAGAAGTGGATGTTAATAGATATTACCACCTGAGTAATGTTTCCGAGCCGCCCCTAGAGTCTGTTACCATCGCACACCGTACCCTTAGGTCTTATGTGGGTGTTATAAGGGGTTATGTAACAATACCCTAGCATAATGATTATGTGCATTATTTTTGTATAAATAATATACATTCATTTTATTATTATTACTTTGTAAATGGTTTTTAAAGCACAAATAGTATTTTTAGTTAATATTAAATTAAGAAAGATATTTTGATGAACCAATGGATTTTTGAATTAGATAATATTTTAATAAAATAATATTTCTAAATTACATTTTATTAAATATAAATGATCATATAATTTTTATGAATACAATTGAAATTTTTATTAAGTTTGAAAGTTGTTTTTTTCAAAACCCGTGAATTTTCGATAAATAACTGTTTTTATTTTAAAATTAAAAATGAACATATTTAGAAAATTATTTTGAAAAAATGAATATTATTTTTGGAATCAAGATTTCGATATTATTCAAATTTTAATTTTTCATAATTTTCTGAGACAGACAAATTTTTAGGTAAAAATTAAATACTTTTTAAATATATAATGTGTTTTATGACATCATAATGACCCAATAGTGATGTAATAAAATACCAAAAATAGGATGTTCGGACAATATATGTTTTACCTTTAAAATAATGTGATTTTAGGTTTGTTTTATTTATTTTAAAAAGCCTTAGTGGACCCTCCAAGCCTTATATAACATTTTAACATTTTAAAATGATTTTCTTGAGAGTGTGACTCACCTCCACATAAGCAAGCCTAATATTTTTATAAATTAGTATGTTGGAATTATAAAATAATTTTTTCCACTCCACTTTTGAAAAAACCATGGGAAGAACCATGGTATTGTTTGTGGTTTTGATTAGTTTAATATGTAGTGTCCAAAACCAAAATAATAAAGAATTTCCTCTCATTTCCTATATAAACCCACTCAATCTCCCATTCCCCTTCACTCAAAACCTTATAGATCTACCAACTTCTGACCTCCTATCTCTAGAATCCTCCCACGGTTCTAAAATCTCCCAATAATCCTCTCTCACGCCTCTCCCAAGCCTTTGGGATCACACTTCCAAGTAAGGGACTTCTTCCTTTCTTATTTTTTTCCAAATTCCATTATGTTTTTATACCCTTTTATTTTCAATTACAAATGTTGGGGTATGATTTATCACCTCCAATATAATTCCCTCCTTATGTTTCAATTATTAGATACCCCTTTCTCTCTCATTAATTCTACTCATGTACACCCGTTACCATGCTGAAATTCTGTAAGGAATTTCTCTCTCCTCATTTACATTCAAGCAATTATTTTATATTATGAATCTAAATTCCATTACATATGTTGGAACATGTATCTATATGACCACCATTACTTTCCATTTCATGTACATATGATGATATACCCATTTATCTCTCATTAACTATTTTTATGAATTCTTATGTCACGTCGTTATGCTGCCGAAATTGCACCACGATTTTCCAAGACAAAGTCATTGTGTAGTGAATACCATGTATATTTCTCTATCAAGCATATTCACCTTTATTCACATTTACTTATTGATTATAGATTTTCATGTATTAATTTCATAATCTTTTATCATGTAATAAATGATTATGTTTAATGAATTCATGTTGTATAATATATGTGGAAAACTTATGCATGAAATGAAATGATTAAGAAGGGTGCGCCCTGATAGTGCTCTAATGCATTGGGTAAATATTTGTATCATGATACATCAAGTGCAATGAGGGTTTACTCATTATAATTAAAGTGAAATGAGGGTTTACTCATTCTAATTCAAGTGAAATGAGGTTTTACTCATGCTCTATGTGCAATGTGTTAAGTCAAAAGTCTTCTTTTGGCTTTTACATCATGTTTTGGAAATCACAAATATATTTTACATCATGTTTTGGAAATCACAAATATATTCTGTCATGTTTTGGAAATCTCAAATGTATTCTATCATATGTTTGTAAATAACAAATTGTCTTTTATCATGTTTATCGTATCGTACGATGTTGATCGTACCGACCAAAACGTATCGTACTGACTCTGTCAAACGTATCGTACTGACTCTGTCAAACGTATCGTACTGACTCTGTCAATCGTATCGTACTGACTTTGCTATTCAGATGATCATTATTTGTTTTGGTACTTTGTCAAAAACTCTCTCTGCATATGAATCGTACTCATGTTTTACATTTCTATATATCTCTTATCCTAACAAAACGATGTCGTTGAGTTAGTTATATACTAATCAAAACGATGTCGTGCTTTCTGTTTCAATATGACCGTTGGAGGCAATATGACCGTTGGAACCCGAGGCCTATAAATAGGAGGTCATTTGAAGCTGAGAAGACACTGATGAACGAAGAGAACGAAAGAGACTCTGTGAACTACGAAGATTCTAGAGAGAGACACTGTGACTTCTCTCATCAGCCTTGTGCGTCCGATCATCGTATCGAGGGCTTTCAAGTAATTGAAAGACAGAGGTGCCGATTACCTGCAAAATCGAGGGCTGCCGGGGATAGGCAGACAGACGTGCCGATCATCGTATCGAGGGCTGCCGGGGATAGGCAGACAGACGGTCCGATAATCGTATCGAGGGCTGCCGGGGATAGGCAGACAGACGTGCCGATAATCGTATCGAGGGCTCACCAAGGTGTTGGTGAGACAGACCTCTTATCCTAGGTGAAAGGATAACCCTTCTCTTTGGGTTAAAAGAATTGTATTACTTTTACATTTCCGCTGTTGTATTAGAAAGGGATTTTTATTGTTTCCTTTCTTCTTTACATATTCAATTGTAATTGTTTCAATTACAATCATTTCATTACATATTGTATTGATTGGTTCTATACGCTTTAAGGTAGAATCATTCATATTTGTATTACTCTGATTATTGTGTTCACCTTAAATACAATTGTTTTGCTTTACAATAGTATTACAATACATCATACCTTTTACATTCAATACAATTGTGGGTGTTTGTATTTGTATTAGTTTAAGTTCATTTAAACTAATCTCTTTGTTACTAAATCTCAAAGGTTTTTAAACCTACAATTCACCCCCCCTCTTGTATTGTTCCATCTAATAGACTTTTATATCAACTATTCGATCCAAAACAATGAGCCTTTGCTCATGCTAATATCATATTAAATGTTGTTTCCACATTTCCATGTTATGATAATCATGCTATATCATGTCTTTATGTTCATGTTTCTCTTATACTCAATTGATATGCCTATTTCCTAACATGTATTATATTCTTCCTGTTATTCCTTTTTTACTTCCTTACTGAGCTTTATAGCTCACCATTTTCTTATGCATGTCCTCAGGTTATCCCATGCAATGCTAGGTTCGAAGGAATGTTGTGGTCATGTAAAAAAGTTTTCAATAAAGATGATGTGTTTTATGTTCTAAGTTGTTATGTAATGTTCCTAAATTCTCAAGACACTAGACCTCTCGATCCTCAAAGTTATCTTAAGTGAAAGTTTATGTAATAAATCACGTTTATGTGTGTAATAAAGAGTGGGGTTGTTATTATACCCTCATATTCAGAGTGCACAGTGGTAACAAATAATAAACTCAGAAAACAGTATAAGAAGATGTAAATAAACAGTCAACTGAATAAAGAAAGTGGCCAACACTAGTTTATATAATGAATGCTTGTCATGGTGATACATATCTAAAAGTGGTAAACAAAACAACATGATTTATATTTCAATACATAAATAAGGAAAATACTCAAAGTTTCAAGGTAGATCTCTATGAGCATCCTGAGCTTCAGCTCAGTCCTTTGCTCCTAACTCCCAAGTAAAAGTAAACAGTCACAAATAAGAGTCCACAGTCCTACAATCAAGAATGTCTACTTGGGTACCCTAGTGAAATGGCATCCCGAATAGGGTGTGAGATATAAATCTCATTAGGTTGGGACCAACAGTGTCTAGCTTAATCTAGACAATGAAATATAATTAAACAGTGTGCAAGTATATCAAATCAATAGTGAAATTGAATAAATAACCAAAAACCCATCGAGGTTCCAAAGAGACACCTAACAAAGATACATGTTTTGGCTCATAGTAGGAATAAGAGTATGAAAAGAAACAATATATATAAAAATAATGTATAATGAGATTTTTATCATGTTATTTAATATTATTTGTTTAACCACACACAATAATGAGTATGTTACCATTCTTATATTTCATCCATTTGAATAAAATTATCATTACATAACTCACACACACTTGAATTTCCATGTTACCATTCCATAATCACGCACCCATGAATGTCAATGTTACCATTCCATACTCACGCACCCATGAATGTCCATGTTACCATTCCATACTCACACACCACGAATGTCCATGTTACCATTCCATACTCACGCACCCGTGAATTTCCATGTTACCATTCCATACTCACACACCATGAATGTCCATGTTACCATTCCATACTCATGCACCCATGAATGTCACACACCCATGAATGTCCATGTTACCATTCCATAATCATGCACCTTGAATGTTCATGTTACCATTCCATACTCATGCACCCATGAATGTACATGTTACCATTCCATACTCATGAACCCATGAATTCCCATTTAACCATTAACCACATCATAATATAATTAATTCATCAATTAATTATCATCATAAATCTCATTACTAATTAAAAAATTAGTTAAACACGACAATTCATTTAGTTAACTCAACAATTACCTTATCACAAAAATTACTCAAGTTAATTCAAAAAATAACTAGTCACCAAGCAACCATGTCAATACTACATAATTAATTAATAAATTAATTATCTTCAAGAAACTATCTCTATATTACTTAATTAATTCAAAAATTATTTATCTTAACTTATCCCCAAATCAAAATCTCATAATTAATCCCCTGATTAATTTTCTATATTACAATCTCATATTACATAATTAATTCATAATTAACTATCTCAACTTAACTAATTAAATATCTGATAATTAATCTTCCAATTAATTATCATCTCAAAGCACATAAATAATTTAAAATTAATTATCTCAACTTAACCAATTTAATATCTCATAAATAATCTTCTAATTAATTATAATCTTAAGTACATAATTTATTCAAAATTAATTATCTCAACTTAAACAATTTAATATCACATAATTAATCCCCAGATCATTATTGTCTCAAAGAACATAATTAATTCATAATTGATTATCTCATCTTAATCAATTAAATATCTCATGATTAATTCCCTGATAATTATTATCTCAAAGTACATAATTAATTCACAATTAATTATCTCATCTTAGCCAATTTAATATATCATAATTATTTCCCCAACAATTATTATCTCAAAGAACGTAATTAATTCATAATTAATTATCTTATATTAATCAATTTAATATATAGTAATTAATTTCCCTATAATTATTATCTCAAAGAACATAATTAATTTACAATTAATTATCACAACTTATCCCACCTAATACTCATAATTACCACTTAGACCAAGTGTGTCAACGTGTAAGGGCAGAAATAGGAAAACAAATATCAGCAAGCTAAAATAACATATCAATCTAAACATTATTTTTTTTATTTTGAAGGTTGTGAACCTACATTGGAGGGGGTTTTTTACAAAAATGATATTTTGTAATCTAACAAATCATTTTATACCAATAAAAAAATTTCTCCAATATTGCATTCAACTTTATCAAAAGTAGAAGATTAACGAAAACTGCATTTTTTCAAATAAAATCAAAGTTAAGGACCCAACATCAAGGAATTAGTTGGTCCAATGCTTTCTAACTCAAACCGCAATGCACTCACACACACGCACTTTAAAAATATTGAGTGTGTGTGCTAGGAATTGGTTTCATCACCCTACAGTGATTACTGACACCCAAAATTAGTACGGAGAGGACCAACGCACCTCCAATTAATTTACCGCAACTCAAATACACCATAATCATCTAATTTAAAGGGTACAAAACCGATTATTAGGTTTATGGCCTTACCCAAAAATAATGGTGATGAACCAAATCAAGCTGAACCTCCATTCCTTCTGTGATGGTTGTCAAAATAAAACCCGACTAGTCCCGATACATATTCCGCACCACCTAGGATCGGAAGAAATAAGAAATCTTGGTTAATCCCAAACCTAGGGTTTCATCCCAACGAAACCCAAGTGAAGGAGAGCTGAGACAGCCGATGCGAAGAACAAAACATACAGGGAAGGACTTACTTTGACAAGATATGAAACTTATATGAAGACACCGGGAAGAGATAGTAGCGCGAAGAGGGAGCTGGAGAAGGGGGTGATGTGCCACCCATGGGTGTTGCACCATGGGTGTGCCACGCCCCCTATAGGAGGAGGGAGAGGTGTGCCTCCCTATTCTTGTCTCCCTTTAATAAATCAAAATTTTAATTTAAAATATAATAATTAATATAATAATAATAATAATAACCATAATATTATTATTATTGCCCTTTAATATTATACCTCTTTGATAAACTCCAAACTCCCTTTTACACGTTATTTAATTAAATTATCCTCAACTGAATTTAATTAAATGAATTATCCAACTCATGCTATTTAAATAAATTATCTCAACATTCAATTTAATTAAATTAAAACCCCTTTTTCACATCAATTAATTAAATTCTTCTTAACCTTGAATTTAATTAAAAAAATCCATTTCACATTAATTAAATAAATTCCTCTTTACCTTAAATTTAATGAAATGAAACCCCAAATCCTCCTATAAATTTCATTTAATTAAATTTCTCTCATCTCAATTTAATTAAATAACTTCTCTATATCAACATCATTTAATTAAATTCTCTCAACTTTAATTTAATTAAAAGAAATCCCAACAACTCATTTAATTAAATTCCTTTCAACCATGAATTTAATCAAATTAATTTAAATTGAAACTCAAAATTGGGTAGACCATATGGTTTGACTTTTACTGTTTGATAGACTATGCGCAGACCATGCATCCACTACTAGACACCTTCTTTGTTATGCACAGCTGACCCACATGGCTTGACTAACCGTGCGTAGCCTATGCGAACATCACTGCTTGGTCTGGTTCTCCCAAAACTCATCCTTCCATCTGGTAAACTCCTTGAGCCTTTACCCAAGATCGTTATCAAAATTTTAAAAGATTTCATCCCACTAAACTTCTTTATGAAGTTTGGTTTTTTAAAAAATTGAACCATGCAGTAAATGAAAAAAGTTCAAAAACTTTTGTATTTTAGCCCTTGTCCAAAAACATGGGAATCTAAACTTGGTCTTATCACCTCCAGGGAACCATTTCCACTCCTACCTCGTGAAAAAGAAGATGTCATATAGAATTCTAGACTACTATAATTTGGTCCATAAATTCAAGTAAGTTCCACATGGCATCCCAACTCTCAACCGGTATGACTATGGGCATCAAATGTTATATGGAATCCTAGACTCTCTATTGGTCTGTCCATATATTCTAAATTCTATATGTTATCCAAGGATCTCAATCGGTCTAACCATATTTGAAAAATGTCATATGGAATCTCAGAATCTCTATCGATATGATCTTTGATTCTAAATTCCATATGGAATTATGGTATCTCAACTAGTTTTAATATAGGCATCAAATGTTATATGGTATTTCAGGCTCTCCACTAGTATAAAGAAATATTCTTAATTCCATATTGAACCATTGGATCTTGGTTTGTCAAACCATAGGTAGAAAATTTTATATATCTTCTCAGACACTATATCAGTCTAACAATATATATGAAAAAAGTAACTCCTTTGGAGAGACGATCATTTTGATAGCATAACTAAAAACCCAACTTCCTTGGGTCCCATGTAATTATCACCATAATACCTACATCAACATGGTCTAATGGACTTAACAAACATGGAAATTACAACCCTTGATGTAGATCCCATCTTGCATATCATACATATGACTCGTCCAATTTCATGACTCACAACCTAGAACCAGAAATAAGGACTCATACCCATCACCCATTCCATATATCAAATCCAAGTTAACATCCTTGGTTGTAACATCCTAGATATCGAATGAATATTTTTATAAATTTTATTTCATAAAATATAAATGTTAATTATAAATGAATTTATTTTTTTAATAATATAAACAAAACATTTATACACATATTTATCACTTATTTTGTTTTCTTATATATTTTTCATGTATAATGTAATTTTATTTATTAAAATGTTTTATTAGTAAAATAGAAATATATAAGATAGGTGATATCCAATCACGTCTAATGAGGCCTTAGATCTTGAACCCATGATCTAAGGGTGACAAAGGCATTGTTCCTAACACTAACCTACATATTTTCTTACTTATATTTTCTATCCTTTTTATATATAGTTATATCTATTTTACTATATTAATGATTATTTTTACATAAATAGTTTTATAACTACATTAATTTTTAGTTTTATTTTCATATCTTCATAGTAATTAAGTCTTTATAATATAATGGTTACACAGTATGATACATGTTTTCAAAATCACAAAGTTGTAACATATTGAAAGTAATGTCATATAAAATTTTATGTGAAACATATGATAAATGGTTAAATAGAATGTTTACATGAAAATAATATTTTATCATGCATTACAAATTATATTATAGCTCATTTAATTTCTAAATTGTTTTTATCATATTCTATTTACATATTTTATTAGTCAAAAAATTCCTTTTAAATCATTAATTAACATTTTTATAATAAAATAAAATTATGAAATATTTATTATTTTTAATTAAAAATGAAATTCTTATTATGTATAGTGTCTTATGATCACAAAATGGGGATAAAAATTTGATAATTTAGTTTCTAGAAAAGTAAAATATTCATTGACATATATTTTTGATCATAGTGTATAAAGCTTGTTATACTAAAACTGTTTTCTCAAATAGGTATTTAGAAGAAAAATTACACTTAATTATAAGAATAATTTCATAAAGTGTATATTTTTTATAACTATAAATAATAAAATAAATAAAATGTAATAAAATAAATAAATGTAATTGTACATAACAAAAGAAATAATTTTGTTCTAAATAAATTATTTTTCCATGTATTATATAAATTTATTTTAAAGTTAATTTCCTAAATTTTAGAATATTAATTTGATAAAAAAATAATTTATTTTTTTAATTAGAACATTGAATTTATCTTAGGGTGAATTTTTGGGATTTTTTCGAAGAAGTTTATTTTTGGATAAATAGTAAAAAATATAGTTTTTATGAATACCGTGGATTTTATGACATTATTATGATATAATCGTGAATTTAAAATATATAAAACATTTTTCTCAATAAAAAATGTATTCAAAAAGAAAAACAATTAATTTAAAAAAAAATTAACTTATAAATTTATAATTAAAATTTTGGAACCTAAATTATACTTTATCTTGGTAAAAAAACTATTTTTGGTTCTTTTCATTTAATTAAGTTATAAGTTCCTAGAATTATAAAACAATTTATTTATTTTTTTGTATTGAAGGAATTAATAGGGTGATTATATTTCTTTTCCATAATAATTTATACTTTTGTTTTTGTAGTCACTTGATTGACTATGCAATCATAATTTAGGTGTGTGGTTGCTTGACTGGTCGTGTGGTCACTCATTTATTCATCTAGAAGATTGACTGGTCTTGCAGTTTAATTTGATCATGTGGTCAATCCTTATTTCATGTTGTCACATTTTTTCCAAATATTCAATCCTTCATTTAGTTTATATAATGGTCATTCATTCGATCTATGTTCATAGGTTTGATCTTTTTCTTCATGTGATTGATCCTTCCTTTTCTTTATGTCGTCGATCACTTGGCCATGCGGTTGATCCATGAGGTCACTAATTTTGTTCATGTGATCAATGTTTTGGTATTGTGGTCAATCTATATGCTCACTATTCAAAGTTGATTTTCATGGTCCACCATCCCCTTAAGCTAAAAAAATCTCATTTTCCCAAAATGACATAAAATACCCTTTTAAACAAAAATATGAAAATATAACCTAAATTTATGTGATTTAAAACATGAATAAGTTAAGATGGGTTATATATTTTAATTCGATAATAATAAAAGTATTAAAACAATCATTCAAAGGGAATTAAATTTTATTTAATCTAAATATAATTAATGTGTATTAAAAGGAATGCTTAACTAGGTTTTCAGAAATACTGTGAGAATCATATTTGTTATTATTTAAATGATAAGGTATTTACCCTTGCTCATTTTTTCTTAATTTTTATTGATTTTTTATGAACCAAAAATCCTTACTAGATTCATGTGGACCCTTATACAATCTCTCAAGTTTCTTCCTGTGAGTTTTCATCCTAAACGTAACCCACATTTCAAATCTTTGTTTTGGGTACAACAAAATCATGAAAGATTCTTTCGATATAGGGGATATGATTCTTTTATATTACTTTTGTGTAAGTAGTGATTTAATCTTTCTTTAGTATTTGTTGTTAAATTGATTTGATTAACCTTAATAAGATAATAATATTGAAATTTTATGAATGATTGTTTTATGCTCTTGTAAATTGTTAAAGGAAGATGGAGAAGATAAAAACACATGAAATAGAATATTCTTTAATGATATTATTATTTAAATAATTTAAATGGATGTAATATCTCATATTATAGCTTAAATTATTAAGATTTAAAAATCTTAAAAATTATCTAAGAGTGAGGAAGTATAAACACATGTAGTAAAGTTAAGGGATTAAAGTGGATATCACATGTTACGGATTATATGTTATTATTTTACGATAATAATTGTTCCATGAATTTGGACATTCGTAATTTTAAATAAGATAATTATTTTATGTTATATATAATTAATATTTCATGTTATGGATATTAAAAAATGGTTATCACATTGTGATCATATGTGTTTTATGATTTGTTGATGTTCCCTCTTGATTTACTAGATAGTCTATTGTTTTATTAGTTATGTTGTTGTTGTGCAGAATGACTTATATGTTAAGAAATTTGTTAGCAATGTAAAGAAATTATTTTTGAGATATTAATAGAATATTATTATAATTTAATTAATGATCTTCCTTTTGATCATTATAACATGGAAATAATTCTTGAATAATGTTTATATTGGTTTATAAATATTATTAGGTACTTCCTATAGGTTTTCTAGTGTACAAAAACTACATATAATATACCAATTAATTCAAAGGGAATTAAAATGGTTTTTTACTAAATATAAATGATTGGGGTTGTGTGAGATCATTCTTTATTGTGGGAGGCATGAATACATTGATCCATTAGCAAGATTTTCTTTTATTGTGTGCACATAATACATTTAATATGTATGTATTATCTAGGATGATCAAATACTTGTTGTGAATTGATGTAATTGATTGATAACCTATTTTGTTTGGGATTGTTTGATAATAAATGGGTTGGAGGCCTGGGGTTGAATTTATGGTCGTTGTTATTGATGGAAGGATGGATTATATGATGCACAATGATGTGGGAATTACATTAGGGCAGTCATGATGAGTTTAAAATATGGATTTCTCATCAATATGTCCTCTTTCTTGATGCTTTTAAATGTTCAGATGATTGGATATAGTGTGTTTTGTATTACACTTGGTAGCTACTGAGGATGATGATAATGATGCGGTTTTGGGATTCACAAGATACATAATGGATATTATATGATTTTACAAGATGTGGTATGACTTATGGAAGGGAAGAGAACAAGATGTTTGGTATTGGGGTGAGAGAGAGAGAAACCAATGGGAAAGTGGAAGCTAGGTACCATCATAATTATATAGGTTCTTTGATAATGGAATGACTTATTTTTATGTGTTACTCATTGATTAAACCATGGTGATAATGAAGTAGATAGTTTTACCTATTTGGGTGATGGGTGAGTTTCATTTGTTTATTCTTTGAGCTTTAGTATGCTTCTTTCACATTTTTCAAAGGTGGTTTTGGGGAGGATCCTACAGAGTATAAATGTTATGCTCACCCTATGTATATATAAACTATTTTTCAGATCCCAGGAGATGGTTGGTGATTTATCTATGCATTAAAAGTTAATGGGAGCTTTTCAGGAGATATTGGAGATTCAAGGTCACTAGAGAGTATTGATTTTGGTAATTTCAAGTTGTTTTATTTTTTTTATGAAATTATATTGTGTATTGGGATTCCATATTTATCTATACCTAGTATTGGTTGGTGGGTTTCCCATCTTATCTCTTATTCATTAAACTTATATGAGGTAAATTCCTCTCATGTTTATACCCCTAATTCTAGTCACCAACCTTAGCCTATTAGAGGTGATCTTCTGGGGTCATTATCCCCCTTCATTCATTTTCATCCTAGGAGAGGTATCTTTAAATGGAGGGGGTCATGACATGAGTGGTTGGAAGGTACTATTAAGTTTTAGATTGTTTCAAATATCAATTAACCCTTCTTATTTTAATAATAAACCACAAATTTTTTGTGAATAAATACTATTTAAAATTAGTTGGCCTAAATGATAAAATAATCAATATTTTGACACAAAAATACCTCTCCCCTTAGGTATAAATTTCCCATACTTTCCCTTGGAAAACACCTTCATATTTACTTCTCAAATCCCAAGATCTACCCATTAACCCTATTATAATTCTCTTATCTCCATTAAGGATGTTCTATAGTTTCTCAAACCCAATACTTCAAGGATTTATCAAATTAGTGAATTTTCCACAAAGAGGTAACCCCTATTCTCTTTCATTATTTTATTTTTCTTCTTCTTTTTAATCTTCCATTAAATTTATATTTTTTTTTATATTTATAAAGTATTTAATATTTGAGTATATAATATATTCATGTTATTATGATACTGATATAATAACTTTAATCTGTTTATAGTATATACTCTATCTTCCTCTCTTTTGACATGTTTCGATGAATAGTCAAATTCATATACCTATAAAGACATTATCAATGCTTCACTTATCACAAACTACATGAATGGTTGGTAAAAATTATTTGATATAAATTTATTTTAATGTATTCTAATATTATAAAAATAATTTTACCAAATGATAAACTACAAATAATCAAAATCATGAAATCAAAAGATAATGGGATAATTTAAAATAAAACATGTCTTCAAGCCATTATATTTTAAAACAAAATACTAATAAATAAATTTAAATGATTATAATTGATAAACAATGAAAAAAATTAATATAATTAAATTATATATTCTTTTTTAATAAACTTAATTTTATTATACATGAGGTGAAAACATGGAAAAATAAAACAAGACCTAAGGTAAGGGTTATTTGTCTCAATTTCAATTCCTTGAGACAAGTTTCTTATTATGCACCAATTTACTTTTATATAGTTAAAATGCTATACTATTAACTTATTATGTCTTAAATAATTTGTTATTATTTGGTTCTCACTTTCATTTAATCTCTCCTTATTCCTTTTCCTTTGATTCATATATTAAATAAGTCGTAAGAGTTGTTGTTAGCCTAATTTAATTTCATTAAGTTATAACCTTTAATATTGAACTTCATATTTATAAATTTTGTTTCCTCCACCATATTATTGTATTATAATGTATTTTCTATTTATTTTTAGAGTTTTACAAATATTATTTTCATTTAACCTCCCATTGTATAATGATTTAACTAAATAGTTTCTTGTATGTGGACCCAACCTTATCTCTACTTTAAGGTTTGGAATCTTTCTCTTCCATTTCCATATTTTTTAAATTGTTTTAAGGTTCTTATTTGTAATTCAATGATTTTTTAAGGTAATTTTCCATTATTGTTGACTTTTTTATAAGGTTTAAAATGAATCTTTTTAATATTTTCCACATGGGTAATTTTTTACTTTTTCTACAAAAGTATGAAAAGAATAACTTTTTTTAACATTTTATTCATGAATATAATTTACCTATTTTATGTTTTCTCTTAATTATAAAAATTAATTTAAAACATTCCATTTTTTTATAAAGTAAATTATATTCCCATTATTATATGAATTTTTAATTTTTAAATGTTATCAAAAGAAAAGGATATTTATTCTTTTTTTAAGTGATTTTCTAATAAACTTATAAAGGTGTTTTTCATATATTTAAAAATAATACTTTGATTGTTTATACATGTTCTTAAATATAAGTGATGTGATGGAAATTAAATATCTATAATATAAATGATCCATCACTGTTTTTTCTTTCCTAATCATCTACTATGCATAAACATAACTTTTCTTCAAATTTTTCTCCTCTATGAATACCCTATATTTCATTATTTTGATTGAAGGGTATTCACCTAGATACTCATACATTGATTTACTAAAGAAATTATTTACTAAACTATATACCCTTTTACCTATAAGTTTTAAATAACTTTTACTTCATTATCTTAATTGAATAGTATTTACATAGAGTGTTACTTAATTTCATTAGTTGCCCATTTAATTTCCATGACTTTATCAAGTTATGATTCATGATAGTTTTATATATGTTTTCCTTATATGGTATCAATTTATGATTCATGATAGATTTATATATGTTTTCCTTATATGGAACACACACACACATATATATATATATATGAAAACCCATATTTCAATACACTTTATTTTATGATTTATTACGTAAAGGTATACATTATACAATCCCAAAATATTATGTGGATTAGAGTCCTTTGGAAATTAGGTACATAGTATATCAACTTGATACATGGATAAAACAATATTATTGAAAATTTCCTTAACATGATCCTAAAATTCCATTGATATTTTAAAATTGTACAAGATAACCTAGGGACATACATAAGAAATGGGTAATCTATAAAGCCCAGTAAGGGAATAAACATAGAATATATTAAGGTAAAGTAGTACATGTAATCCAAATGACATATCAATGTAACATAAGAGGTGTGAGAATTATAATCTTGGAAAATAATTCATGATATAACATGATAGCATAAAGGGAATATGAGAATGTGGTGACAATATTAAACCTAAAATCATAAACATAGGTCAAGGATAATCAAAAGTCATCATAACATGGTGGAAAATTCCTATAATGGATTGGTTTTACTCCCTAATCTCATACCTAGTGTCTTGTGAGACTAAAACTTTACCCAATGAATTGGAGTTTTATCTGGAACTCCCATCATTTTTATATCATGTACATGAAAAAGTGTGCCACATGAATCATACAACATAAATATGCCTTTCATAAATTTTAATCACATGATAAAGGATTGTGGGTTATATACATGGATTTCCCTAATAAATAAAGGATGGGTACATCTAGGTGAATACTCTTGAGTGGAAACAAGGATTGAAATACACAATAAAAATGTTTAGCAAGGAAAATTTGTAGGATAATTTTGGCAGTATAACGGGGTATGTAAAGGTTCATGGGAGGGATTAATGAGATTTAAATAGGTCTATAATCACTTTTAAATCATCATTTTAGTAATAGGGATTTTTTAAACCATATACCAATATGAAAAATTGGAAAACAAATGGAATAATATAATAAAGATGCATTAATAAAGAGAAAGAGAGGATCCCTTTCCTTGAGAGGGTGTTTCCAAAAGCTTGGTAGGAGCTTATTAAGAGCTTGGGGACACCTTTGTAGGGATATAGAGAGGGAAGGTTACCGTAATGTCATCATATAAGGGTTTTAAGAGAATAAAAATGGGAGTTTGGGTGGGTTTATATAGAAAAATAGAGGATATTTCTTTATTAATTTCAAAACATAGGTTTTGAACTCTATATGATAAAGTAATCAAAACCATAAACCATCCCATATTTTATGCCCATGGTTTCAACCAATGTAGAGTACTTTTCATTTTTTTTACATTTTTAGGAACCAATATCATTAAAATAATCCCCTTGGTGATGTGGAAGTGAGTCATGTTTATAAAAAAATTATTTTAAAACAATAAAATATAATATAGGTTTGGGAGGGTTCATTAAGATTTTATAAAATTAATCAAATAACCTCAAAAGGAAAATATTTTCAGGGTTAAATTTTTTTTTTGGACACATTTTTTGTAATATATTATTATGATATTTCATCCTGGATTCCACTAAATGGTTCCCTGATCTGGTGAGTCACATAGCCTCAAGCATGACTCCCCATACTCCAAAGACTACCAACTAGTGTGAGGGTCTAAGGTGGTACAGTAGGGAAACTATACCCTCAATATCATATTAGAGAAATGGAGTAATAAATAGATAAATATTGTAAGAATAATAAATGATAACTAAACATAATAATTTAAAGAATCCAGATATAATAAATAATCAACAATGAAAACATATGATATCATATAAAAATTGATGTAATTTCATGTATTTATCAAAATTAAATAGGTGGTAATGGTGGAAATAATGTAATATTATACATGTATAAAAATAAAAAATAATCAAAAATACTATCTCTAATAGCATCATGAGCCATATCTTGGTCCTGTTCTTTCCCGCTCTCATGTAATGATCAATCAAAGTATCAATAATTAGGCACTTTCCTTTGTCCCTACCTTCGTCCACATAATCTACCCAGGTTCCATCAACAGTCCAGATAGGTTGTGAGATAAACTTATTAGGCCACCACTAATGGTGTCTATAAATATCCATTTGGTTCATATGTTATGGTAGTGTGCAGATAATAATGGTAAGTAGTGATAAAAACTATAAAGGGTTGGCTTTGGTTCATGAAGGACACCAGGATGACACTACCTACTTTATCCCATACTGGAAAATATCTAAACAAGAAACCATGTATATAAATATATATGGTATGTATATGTAGTTCCTTCTTTAACCATATATATGGATATAGATACTAGTCTAGACCTGTGTCATAACTCAAGCATCCATGGTTAGTAGAATGAGTCTCTCAAGTATCAAGGGGTGCCATGCACGGTCTTATAATAGTAGGGACTTCATGATCGTGTATCATAATAGTATGGAATTCATGCCTTTTTATCATATCAGTAGGGTCTCCATTCCCATTTATCATAATTCATAAGGTTCATCATTCCCATTTATCATAATTCATAAGGGTCTCCATGCCCATTCATCATAATTCACAAGGGTTTCCATGACCATTCATCATAAGCTATAAGGGTCACCATTCCCATTCATCATAAGCTATAAGGGATTCCATGCCCATATCTTATAAAATTATAATGGATTCCATTCATGTATATAAAAAGTGTAAGGGGATCCATGCCCATATATCACAGTGGTATAAAGGGTCACCATGCCCATATATCACAATAGTATAAAGGTTCTTCATGCCTGTATATCGCAGCAGTATAAAGCATTCAAGGATTAAGAAGAACCAATAGATGGTTCACAGATCATTAGCATTATTCTATAATAAGGGTGTTACCATTATTCCATTAAAACAAGTGATGTGGTCATAACACTCACTTTACATTTAATTTAGTATAGTATGATAAGGGTTATCCTTGCTACACCACTACAATCATCCATTTTCATTTATTACATCACCATTTATAAGTCAATAAAAACACACCAATGGGTATTTTGGTTATATAAAAATGAAATTCAACTAGAAATATAACGTTCAGACCCAAAGGGGTGGATCTCATTGAGTTTTATAACCTCCAATATCTTTTGGGATCTAAAAAATTCATTTGGTTCTAGAATAGGAAACTAATTTAAGGAAGATTCATTTGAGGGGCAATGTACAGAGAAACTGACATGCGGAACACAATTCATAATATAAAGCATCAAAAATTTTATGGATAATTACTAAACCACCTACCTTATGCCTATAGAGGATCACTCATCTAGTATCATCCTTCATTTTGGTCCAAATAAGAAGAAAACAAAAAAATAGATGAACTCCATAGAAATATATCATATGATTCCATACTAAAATATCATCTTCTATAGAAATAAAAATGATTAAATGAGCCTAAGGAGTAGATCACTTACTGGTGGCTATCAAATGATATGATCAGAAGTTGAATCAGAGTCTGAATGAAGGAATAATAAAAAATACTATGTTAGGCTTGAGGAGAGGTCTTAAGGAAGAAAAATAAGACTTTTGTACGATGGAAATGAAGGAAGAAGAATGGGTGAGATCTTAAAATTAAAGAGGGAGGAATATAATTTTTTCCAAAGTTTAAAATTTTCACAGTTTGGCCACACCTTTTTTCAAAACATGTGCCAACCATGTGCACCCCACTTCTAAGGGAGCACACCTTGCATGGAGTACAATGCACGATTAGAAAAATTCTTCACAACCCATGCACACCACCTATCTCAACCCTACATGAACCAATCCTCTATCCAATAGTTTTAACAAATAGTGAATCACTCTCACTATTTCGTACGGTTTGAGGTTCATGTTTAGCATTAATCATGCGCTAACCTTTCACCTATTCATTTCCTATGAAAACTAGAACTTTGGGCACCAAAATATCAATGGATTATCTTGAAACCATACTTATGATATTAGGCATGATTATATTTATATAATTAAGAAAACCAATTGAAAATAAAAGGTCCATACCTCATCGAAAAATCTAGGTTCTTACATTCTTCCCCTCTTAAAATAACTCATCCCTGAGTTTCCCTTCCAAGGGAAATAGAACTTCATCTAAGAATAAATTCATCCACTGCACACATATATAGGCCTCCCACTCCCAATTCTCATCCTATATAAAACCGTTCTACCATATCACTCATACTAAAGGGATAGGCCAGCCTCATAGATCCTTCATGCTTTGATCAGTGATGCATATGGGATACTCCTCAAAAGAAGTGTTGGAATCCAAATCAACATCCTCAGGATCAAAAATATGAGATGGTTTTGCATGATAATGGTGAATCTATGAAATGTAGAAGACATCATACATGGAACAGTACCTATGGGGTAATATAAATTGATGGTATACTATCCTAACTCTATCCAAGATCTTAAATGACCTGAAAAAAATGAGGCAAGAGATTCTATTGCCTATGTATCCACTTATGCCCAAGTCTAGGTGATACCCAAAAGAAAACACAATCCCCAACCTCAAAATATGGAGTTCATCGATGGTGATTGACATAATATTTATTACTATGCTAAGAAATATACATACACTTCCTGATTAATTGATCCTACTTTGAAGTCTCTTGCATGACGTGAGTACCTAGTAGCACTACCTCTCCTACCTCAAACTATGATAGGGGTGAATGGCATGTCCTAACATAAAATACCTCATACGAATCCATATGAATTATTTCCTAAAATATATAATTTTAGGAAAAACTGATGAGAGGGGTATGATTATTCCAAGAACTATTTAAATCAAGGATGCATGCTTTGAGAATGTCCTCCAATACTAGTACCATCTGTTCCGAATGACTGTCAGTCTGGGGGTGAAAGGTTGTGCTCAGAAGAACCTATGTACCCAAATCTCTCTGTAACCCCTTCCATAATGTCAACATGAAATGATCATCCATATCTTAAATGATAGTATGAGGGACCCCATGTAAGATTATAATTTTATGTACATAAATCCTTCCTATTTCATTAACTGAGAAAGTCTCATAGATAGGAAGGAAGTGGGATACTTTCTTTAATAAATCCCTGACTACCAAAACGGTGTCACTACCTCAAGTTAACCTCATTAATCCAACCACAAAATCCATTTCAGTTTCATCCCATTTACATTATTAGACTGGTAACTTATATAACAAGCCAGTAGGCCACTGGTGTTTTTCCTTCATCTATTGAAAGTTATAACACCAAATGATAAAACCCATTATCGAACATTTCATACCAGGAAACAAATATCGATGATGCATATCATGATACATCTTAGAGATATGTGGATTCAAGACCCACTGAGAAGCATGGAAATCTCACATCAGATCCTCTTGCATGTATGTAGGAAACCATATATGACCATGTATACATAGGATGTTATCTCCATCAATAGACCAATATGGAGGTGGGTCCTCACCTGAAATACCTTCTTATAGGACCAAGCCTTCAGAATATGAAAACTAAAATCCCTTGAATCTCTCCATAAGTGAATACGTCACTGATAGCGATTCATGTACAGAAATACCATGATGGTACTGAACCTATACATGCATCCCATAAAACAAGGCCATAAGTTTCCACTCGCTACTAGCCTCTTGAACTACTGGTGTCTAATTCCACCTGCCCTGAGCATCAGCAACATCATTTCCCTTCTTGGGCATATAGGAAATCTTGAATTCAAATTATTTTAGGTATTAAACACACATTATCTAACTAAGGTTCAAGTCATACTTCATAAAAATATACTTTAGGCTTTTGTGGTTTTTAAAAACCAAAAAATGCTCTCCCATCAAGTAATTCCTCCAACAACGCAAGGTGTGAACAATAGATGCCAACTCAAGATTGTGCATAGGTAATTCCACTCATGAGGCCTCATCTTTCATGACTCATATGCAATGACTCTATCTTCCTACATCATAACTTCTCCTAAACTGATACCTGATGCATCATAATACACTGTGTAACTTCTACCCAGATTTGGAAGAATCAAGATCGATGCTGAAGTCAATCTACTTTTCATCTTCTGAATGGTTGTGTCACTAGATTCTAACCATATAAACTTCATATCCTTCTTATTCAAGCCTGTAACATGTGTTTTTAGGTGTGATAAGTCCTGAATGAAGTTCCAGTAATAACCACCTGGCCTTAATAAACTCTATATATTAATGATGTTCTTGGGATGCTCCCATGTAACTACAGATCTCACCTTCTCTAGGTCAACTATTACACATCCCTCTATGATAATATGACCTAATAAGTGAACTATGTCTATCCAAAAGTTACATTTATTGAATGTAACATATAGTAGGTTCTCTCTAGATATATTCATAACTATCATAAAGTAACGCACCAACTCCTATAGCTTGGAGAAGGTTCATTATTTTATTAAATTAGGATGATTACAAGGAATAAAATCCCAATAGACCAATCATTTTAGTAGTATTGAATAAACTAGATACATACATGGATCCCATTTTACATAGGGGAAATAAAACAAAACATAATACATAATAAAAGCTAATAAATTGTATCTATGAAAACTCAATAAATGATCCCTTCTTCATAACATATGGAAGGAAAAAAATGAAAGGGGTGAGATAAAATGCTCAGTAACGGTTACATATATTGGAATCATGAATCAATAATAATTGAATCATATTCAATTTTACATAATCAATATGGCATGGTGAATAAATGAAAAACACACACCATCAATAAACTGAGAATGATAATGCATCCACATATTTTTGTCATAGTGAAAACCTCATGGAAACTAATAACTATATAATGAATAAAGAGAGTGATTATTATTTTGATGTCATGTATCTGGAACATTAACCATAATACCATCATTATGGTCTAAGTTTGTGGGTAGATACCCTTCTGATTCTATTTTGGAAACAAAATCGAAGGGTTTGTCACCAATAGTTTTGTCTTATGAGACCTGTTGATGCATCGAGGGTCTATAGAGGGCCCCACCCATCACTTCAAGTAAAAAATAAATATTTATACAAGGATTTAATACAAGAACAATAGGCCTTTTCAATATACATATTGAGTACAGGATACAGATTCATCAGAGGATTCAAAATAACCACCATATATGAAATGGTATACATCTTAGACAATAGTTACATCCATTGAAACAAGAATATGGATACATAATATAATTAAAAATAAAAATTAAAAATGATCTAAAAGGGGAAGTAGATACATCACATAAGAATTATTAGGTGCACAATATAAAGTAAATCTCAATGAAATGGAAATTGAGACAAAGTCCCTTACCACATTGTAATCAATCTAATTGTATGACCAAAAATTAATAATAATCAAATGAATCACTGAATAACATGAATATAAATAGAATAATTATATTATATATTAAATGGAATTACACATAAACCACATATAATAAATAAGTGGCAAACAATGGAAATCTCACAGAAATAAAAGTGAGATGAGAAACCCCTTACCTTAAGCCCGAATGTATTCTACTCTTGATCTTAATGTCCTGAATAATAAAATTAGATTCATTAATTAAAAATTAAATAACCTTATAAATTTTTTTTTTGATTTATTATATCTTAATTAAGTTCATTTATGGCCTTTTATATGTGTTAATAGATTCAATTTCATCATTTGGGAGTGCATGTTTTCTTATTTTTCATGATCGTTTTTCTTGTATGAGAGTATGGAAGCTCGTGTAAAATGGAAATTGAAAACCAGAATTGAAGTTATGAGTTGTTAATGATAATATATAAGGTTAAATTATTATATTAATTCTTTGGTTATTTTTTTAGAGTATGAATCATTATATAAAATTTTAATGATAAACACTTTGATTATTTTTATGGTTTTTCGATCACCATGATATCATTTAGTTTTATAATTAAATAACATGTGTAAAAAATGATTCCTGAACATTAAATATTATATATTTAATATATTATGATCTCTTTTAACCATAAAAATGGTTTCATGACCAGAATTGGATATATTAATAAAAATTGAAAACTCGTCGTCCTTGAATGTGATAAATTAACACATCTGGGACAGTGTTTTCATTTTTATTATAAGAGGAGGGGGAAAGAGAGATGATGATGAAATATTCCATTAGAATAATAAAATTAAAGTATGTTAAATGTTTTGTAATTATCACATCATTTGGATGATGGTATTTGAGTAGAGATAAACAAAATAATGGAACTTGTAAAAGAAGTTGAAAGGAAAAGGAAGAGAGGTTTACCTCTTGAGTACTCCTCCTTGAGAAACTCCTTAAGGCCTTTGTATTTTGCCTTTTCGTGAGACCAGAAGGTCTTGTAAATAGAGAGAGGTATTTGGAAGTGTATTTGTAATAACATAGGATATCCTCAAAGATTTATTGGTGTGAGAGGAAGAGGGGGTGAGGGGTGGTTTCTATAGTGGAGAAGAGGATGGTTTCGGCATTATTTTAATCATTAGTTTATTATTTTGCCTCAAGACTATGAATAGTATTTATTATTGTGACTAAAAATAGTAATAAGAGCATTTTATTTTGAACAAAGGGTTTCTTACATCATAAATGATGCATGTAATGGTGTATTTATCCCATAATGTATTTATAGCGTAATTACCATATTTTACTATTCACCAAAAAATCAAGTATTTCAGAAAAATCCCCAAAAATAACCCTGACCATTTTTAGAAATGTTGAATCCAAAAATTAACTCCATTTTGTGAAAATAATTTTCTAAATATGAGAATTTTAAATTTTAATTAAAATCATCATTTAATCGAAAAATACCAATTTAAAAATTATAACCAATTTTATGTCACTTTGAAAAATTAAATAAGGTCTCATTAAATTATCCTAAAATCATAGGGAAAGAAAATATTTATTTATGAATAAATTTTGTGAAAATGAATTATATTTTAAATCATTTTATTAATTAAAATATTGTAATTAAATATTTATTACCCACAAAAATACCAACACTTAATTAAAATATTCACCTTCATTTATAAGGTTCTTAAATTTTATTTTACTTTCATAGGTAAGGTTACCCTTCATAAGGGTCATATTACTATTCATAAGGGTAAGTTACTATTCATAAGGGTAAGTTATTATTCACCAAAAATTTAGTTGATTCTATCAGACTCCAAATATCACCTTGATTGAAACTGTGTATGTCTGTTTTTTGAAATTCAAATCACAGAAGAGGAAAAATTGTGTTTAACAGCTAGGTTATAAATAACAAAGTGTTGTTTTATAGAGACTTAGCATTGTGTGTATATAATCTATCTAATTAATTGAAATTATTTCAGAAGAAACATACCATAAAATATTGGTGTGTTATATTCTTCCCACCTTCATAAATTTTATCCTCAAAATTTTTCATGTATAAATCCCTCTAAAAATATGTGGATGGTTCTTCTTCATAACATCCTTAGGTTCCCACATTGATCCCTCCATTTTATGGTTTCTTGAAATAACCTTTACAAGTTGAGTCATTTGATTTCTCAATACTTTCTCCCTAGTCTCAAGGATCTCTATAGGCTCTTCATAGTAAGACATATTAGGTTCCAGTTCTATTTCCTCATAGGTGAGTACATGCATTGGGTCTGGCATGTACTTCATTAACAAAGACATGTGGAATACATCATGAACCTTGGAGAGACTTGGTGGCATCACTAAATGGTAATATACAACTCCAATTCTATCCAGAATTTCAAATTGTCTGATGTAATTGGGGATCAGTTTCCCTTTCTTACCATACCTTACAACACCCTTCTATGGAGATACTTTCCAAAAGACATGATTTTTCACTTGAAATTCTAAATCCTTTATATGTTTGTCAGAATATCTCTTTTATCTACTTTGGGATGATTTAATATGGGCTTGAATTATTTTATATTTTTTGTTGTCTCTTTGATAAGTTTTGGGCCTATAAGTTTCCTCTTGCCAACTTCATCCTAACAAGTTGGAGATTGACACCACTTTCCTTTTAATGCTTTATATGGCACCATTTTAATGCAATAATGGAAACTATTATTGTAGTAAAATTTCACCAATGGTATGTATTGATCCCATATACCTTGAAAGTCAAGATATCATGATCTCAACATGTATTCCAATGTTTGAATTGTCCTTTTAGATTGTCCGTCAGTTTGGGGGTGATAAGTAGTACTCATATAAAGCTCATAATCCAAAGCCTTCTGAAGAGTTTTCTGGAATTTTGATGTAAATCGTGAATCTCGATCCAACACAATTGATATAGGTGCACCATTAAGTCTTAAAATTTCATTAATATAAATTCATGTCAGGTGATCAAGTGTTAAATCCTCTCTTATAGCAAGGAAATGTGATAATTTTGTAAGAATATCAAAAATTGTCCATATTGAATCATTCCTTCTATGTTTCCATGGTAGTCCTATGAAAAATTCCATCATATTTTCATCCCAATTCCACATAATAATAGTTATAGGTTTCATGACCCCTCTAGGATACTATATCTCGGCCTTTACTTGTTGACAAACCACCTTGACGCATAGTCAGAAATTGTTTGCTTCATGTTATCCCACCAAAAATATTCCTTAGTATATCTATACATCTTGGTTATACCAGGTGCATGTAGAGATTTTAGCTATGAGAATTATCTAATAGTTCCCTTTTCATCTCTTGTACTGATGGAATGCATAACATCTTTCCAAATTTCAAAACCCCATCCTCATACATGAAGTCTTCCAATCTTCCATCCTTAACAGCTTTAATTTTCTTTCATAGATTCTCATCATCAGATAGAGAGCTTTTTATCTTCTCTATTAAAGATGTTTTAGAAATAATTTGAAAAGATAAAGATGTTTCCTCTTCCTTAACAATTCCCATATCCATATTTACTAGATCCATGAATATAGGGTCTCTCTCAATCCTTATTTGGGTCAGAAGTTCATGATCTTTCCTGCTTAATGCATCTTCTACCTTATTTTCCTTTCATGGGTGGTAGTGCATTGAACAATAATAATATTTGAGTGACTAGATCTATCTACTTTTCCTCATATTGTGTTATTTCTATATAAAAATGTATTTCAAACTTTTTTTATCCGTATATACCTCACATTTTTTCACCATAGAGATAGTGTCTCCATATTTTTAGAGCAAATATTACAGTTACTAACTAAATATCATGAGTTGGATAATGTTTCCCATGAGTCTTAAACTACCTTGGTGTATAAGCAATAACTTTATCATTTTGGAATAAGGACACAACCCAATCCATTATTTGATGCATCATTATATATCACAAATCCATCATTTCCAGATGGAAGAGTCAAAATTGGATCATTGACCAATATTATTTTCAATTCTTCAAAGCATTCTGTACATTATTTTGTCTATATAAACTTCACCCCTTTACATGTGAGCTTTTTTAGTGGGTTGGCCAATCAATAAAAATTATAAACAAAATTCCAATAGTAACCTGCTAAGCTAATATAACTATGTACCTCAGTTATGTTTGTTAGTGTGGGCCATTCTTGGATTTCCTTTGTCTTCACAGGATCAACTATGTTTCCATCCTTAGAGACAATATGTCCAAGAAAATAAATTGATTGAATCCAAAATTGACACTTTCTAAACTTATCATATAATTCATTTCATCTAAGAGTTTTTATAATGATATATAAGTGATTCTCAAGGTCTTAGTATATTTTAGAGTATAATATGATATCATCAATAAATACCACAAAAAAATCATTAAGATATTTTTCCAAAACTCTATTCATTAGATCCATGAAAACAGAGGGTTCATTAGTCAGTCCAAAAGGCATCACTATAAAATCATAATGCCCATACCTGGTTTTAAAGGATGTCTTTAGAATATATTCCTTCCTCACATTTAGATGATGATATCAAGATTGAAGGTCAATCTGCAAAAAATATTAGGCTTCGTGAAGTTGATCAAATAAATTATCAATGTAAGGAAGAGGATACTTGTTATTTATTGTAATATCATTGATCTCCTTGTATCCAATGCTCATCCTCATAGATATATCTTTCTTATTGAAAAATAGAATAGGGGTTATACATAGAGAAACACTAGGGTGGATAAATCCTTTATCACTCAATTCCTCTAGTTTTTTCTTGAGTTAGAACAATTACATAGTGTCCATTCTATAAGGATTCTTTGATATAAGTCTTGAACCAGTAATTAAATCAATAGTGAACTCAACATCCCACTTTGGATGATGTCCAGGTAAATCATTTGGAAACACATCAATATATTCTTTCACAATAGGTACATCCTCAATTTTAATATTTCTTTCCTAACTCGTAAATATTGAGTTCTCATCCTTCCCAAGAATTGAATTTAGTAGAGCTTTTGGGGGTGGATCTAGATAAGAATCAAATGGCGAGGTCTCTAATCTAAAGATAAGGGATTCTACATCATCCTAAAAAAATTAAATTCCTTCTTCTTACAATACATTTTTTCATCATGATATGAAAGACAATCCATACCAAGGATTATATCAAATTCAATCATGGGTATGATGATAAAATCAGAAGATAAGATATGTTTATATTCCATAATGGTAACTTCCTAACACACCTTTGTTGAAATGATACTTCCCTTAAGAGTTTTTACTGAAAACTCCTTTATTAGATAAAATTAGAAATATATAATTTTCATGGAAAACTAGGAAGATATAAAGGAATGCGATGATCCAGAATAAAATAAAGCATTGGATAAGTTTGAGGAAACAATTAAAGTACCTTCCATCACATCATTAGGAACTTTAACCTCCATGGTTGTGATCTCATAAACTTTCCCTTTCCCTCGTGGACTTTTCTGATGTAAGTTTACTTAGTGATTAGGACACTCATTTTCATAGAGTCCCATATCTTTTCAATTGTAGCATTGAATGTCGTCGACTTTTTTCCTCCCCTTTCATTCATTATATCAATGACCCTTTTCTCCACACTAATATAAAACTCCCATGTATTTCAAAAATTTCCCAGGAAGATTCTTTCTACAATTATCACATAATGTGAATTTCTTTATTCCATTTTTATTATTTAGCACTTTACCTTTTCCATGGTTATCAAAATACTTCTTATTATCTTGGTTTCCCTTCAAAAATTTTTATCTATAAAATTATTTCTCTGTTTTGATGGAACTTAACACAATTTCATCATATGATGAAAATGTTTTATAAGCCAGTTCCCTTTGAAGACTTGTCTTAAAAACTTCAAGGAAATGATCAATATTTTCTTCTGAGTCATGAATGTAATCTTTGGCATACCTAGATAGTATTGTGAAGGTAGATTCATACTCTGCAACAATCTATTATTGCCTTTTCTTTAAGTTAAGGAATTTTCTATTTATTTCAGTTAATTTTTCATGAGGGAAATATATTTTGAATAATATTTCCTTAAAACTTCTCCATTTCATATCTTCTATTTCTTCTTCCTTTGTGGTATTCTAGATCAAGGACCGCTATTTATCAGTATCACCCTTGAGGCAATATACTTCCAGTACTGCCTTTTCATTTTTTTTGCATTTTAATGCCAGAAATATCTTTTCAATGGACTTGATTCCCTACTTAGATACCACTGGATTAGTATTCCCACTAAAATATGGGGGCTTCTGTCACATGAAAGGATCCAACATAGATGCATCATGGTTATTCTTCATAGCCTGAGTAAGTGTTTCCAATATGGTCATGATCTGATCCGCTCCAACACTAACTGTGTTTACTTACTCAATGGGAAAATACTTACACTGTTTGCGGGTATCAATTCCCTTTCATCCATTAGGCTCCATCACTAAAAAATTTCATACACTAAATTAGGTCATAATTAATAATTTATAACTAACAAACACTTAACATAATTTGAAAATTTATTCATTGCTAATCTCATAATCATAAACATGGTTTCTATTTAAATTTAAATCCTTCACAATGGTTTGTAAATAAAACTTAAATTATCCTAAGAATATCCCTCGGTAGTGTCAAACCAGGTTCATAGTAAGGCATGTTTTCATGTACCAAGATACCCTGGGTCAATCCCAAAACTCCTTGTCAGAGTTTTTACTCCTAGGTACATATGTTCCAGAACCATTTTCACTTGTAGTATCCAGACAAAGATGTATTTTCTAAGAGTAAACACATAGTCTATACCTTACCAAAATTCTAGGATGTTACTCTATGCTTATTCTCAAATACTGTCTTAGGGTTATACTCCCTAAGCTATGTTTTCTAAATCTATCTCCCAAGGTTTCTACTAAACTTCTTTTGATACCAACTGTAATGCCCCGACCCCTATAGCCTAGAGCCAGTGCATTATTTTATTAAATTGGAATGATTACAAGGAATAAAATCTTGAAGGACTGATTAGTTTAGTAGTCTTAAAGAAACTAGATACATACATGGATCCCATTTTATATAGGGAAAATAAAACAAAACATAATACATAACAAAATCTAATAAACTACATCCATGAAAACTCAATAAATGATCCCTTCTTCATAACTTGTGGAAGGAAAATAAATGAAAGGGGTGAGCTCAAATTCTCAGCAAGGATTGAATATAGTGGAATCATGAATCAATAATAAGTGAATCATAATAAATTTTATATAATCAATATGTAATGGTGAATAAATGAAAAACACACGCATCAATAAACTGAGAATGATAATGCATCCATAGATTTTTTTCATAGTAAAAACATCATGGAAAGTAATAAATGTATAATGAATAAAGAGAATGATTATTATTTTGATTCCATGAATCTGTAACATGAACTATAATACCGTCAAGATGGTTCAAGTCGAAAGGTTTGTCTCCAAGTTTGATTTTGTTTTGGAAACAAACTCGAAGGGTTTGTCGCCAACTGTTTTGTCTCATGAAACCTATAGATGGATCGAGGGGATGTATCTGGACCCACCCATCAATAAAATTCCAAATAATTCTTTATAAAAGTATTTAATACAATAAAAATATTCCTTTTTAATATCCATATTGAGGAGAGGATATAGATTCATCATAGCATTCAAAATAACCATTGTAAGTGAAATGGTATACGGCTTAGACAATAGTCATATCCATGAAACAAGAATATGGATATATAATATAATTAAAATTTCAAATGAAAAATGATGTCAAAGGTGAATTAGATACACCACATAAAAATTTTTATGTGCACAATACAAATTAGATCTTAATGAAATAGAAATTGAGACAAAGTCTCTTACCACATTGTAATCAATCGAATTGTATGACCAAAAATTAATAATTATCAAATGAATAATTGAATACCATGAATATAAATATAATCATGATATTATATATCAAATGGTAGTACACATACACCACATAAAATAAATAAGTGGTGAACAATAGAAATCTCAAGGAAATAAAAGTGAGATGAGAAACCCCTTACCATAAGCTCGAATGTGTTCTGCACTTGATCTTAATGTCCTGAATAATCAAATTAGATTCATTAATTAAAAATTAAATAACCTTATATAAATGTAATTTATTTATTATATATTTATTAATTTCATTCATTTATGGCCTTTTTTATGGGTTAATATATTCAATTTCGTCATTTGAGAGTGCATGTTTTCTTAGTTTTCATGATCATTTTTCTTGTATATGAGTATGGAAGTTCATGTAAAATGGAAATTGAAAACCAGAATTAAAGTTATGAGTTTTAATGATTGTACATAAGGTTAAACGATCATATAAATCCTTTGGTTATTTTGTTATAGGATGAATCAGTATATAAAATATTAATGACAAATTCTTGTATTATTTTTATGGTTTTTCAATCACTATGAGCTCATTTTGTTTTATAATTAAATACCATGTGTAAAAAATGATTCTAGAAAATTAAATATGATATTTTACACATATTATGATCTATTTCATCCATAAAAATGGTTTCATGATATAATTTAAGATGGTAATAGAAATTGAAAACCTTTCATCCCTGATTGTGATAAATTAACACATCTCGAACAATGTTTTGATTTTTAGTATAAGAGGAGAGAGAAAGAGAGATGATGATGAAATATTCCATTAGAATCATAAATTTAAAGTACATGTAAGGTACTGGAATTATCACATCATTTTTATGAGGGTATGTGAGGAGAGAGAAACAAAAGAATGGAACTTGTAAAACAAGTTTTAAGGAAAAGGTAGAGAGGTTTACCTCTTGAGTATTCCTCCTTGAGAAACTCTTTAAGGCCTTTATTTTTTGAATTTTGGTGAGACAAAAAGGTCTTGGAAGTGGGGAAAGGGCTTGTAAAGTTTATTTTTCAGAAATTAGTCAAGTATAAAATCTTTAGTGGTGTGAGAGGAAGAGGGGGTGAGGGGTGGTTTATATAGTGGAGGAGAAGAGGGTTTTTGCATTATTTTAATCATTAGTTTATTATTTTGCCTCAAGACTATGAATAGTATAGATTATTGTGACTAAAAAGAGTAATAAGTGCATGTGAGTTTTAACTAATAGTTTTTTACATAATCCATGATGCAAGGAATAGAGTATTTATCCCATAATGTATTTATATCATAATTACCGTATTTTACTATTCACCAAAAATTCAAGTATTTCAGAAAAATCCCAAAAATTCACCCTAACCATTTTTTGATGTGTAGAATCAAAAAATGAACTTTATTTTATGAAAATAATTTTCTAAATATAAGAAAATTAATTTTTAATTAAAATCATCATTTAATTGAAAATACCAATTTAAAAATTATAACCAATTTTATGTCACTTTAAAAAATTAAATAAGGTCTCATTAAATTATACAAAAATCATATAGAAAGAAAATATTGATTTATGAATACATTTTTTGAAAATGAATTATATTTTAAATCATTTTATTAATTGTAATATTGTAATTAAATATTTATTACTCACAAAAATACCAACACTTAATTAAAATATTCACCTTCATTTATAAGGTGCCTAAATTTTATTTATACTTTCATGGGTAAGGTTACCATTCATAAGGGTCATATTATTATTCATAAGGGTGAGTTACTATTCATAAGGGTAAGTTACTATTCACAAAAAAAATTAGTTGATTCTATCATACTCTAAATATCACCCTGATCGCAACCATGTATGTCCATTTTTTGAAATTAAAATCACATAAGTGGAAAAATTGTGTTTAATGGATAGGTTATAAACAAAAAAGTATTGTTTCATAGAGACTCAGTGTTATGTGCATATAATCTATATAATGAATTGAAATTATTCAAGAAGAAACATACCATAAAATATTGGGGTGTTATACTTAAGATGTTTGGAATGGTCTCTTTGAGTATGAGAATACACCAAGATGACATCTATGAGGACCACCATGAATGAATCCAAAAAAAATAGTTGGAAAACTCAATTCATCAAAGATATGAAAATGGACGTCATGTTTCTGAGACCAAATAGAATAACCAGATACTCATATAAATTATACCGGCTTTATAAATTCATACATGGTATATCGAAAGATCTAACTCACACTTGATGATAGCCTGGTGTCAGGATGATCTTTGAGAAAACCATCACTCCTCTAAGCTAGTCAAAGAGGTCATCTATACGAGTTAAGGGGTACCAGTTATTCATAGTTTTCTAATTCAATATCTGGTAATCTATAGAGAGCATGGGGGTTCTATCCTCTTTATTGGTGAAAAAGACTTGTGAACCCCAAAGATAAGTACTAGTCCATATAAAATCCTTAGCCTCTAAATCCTATAGCTTTTTTTAAGCTCCTTTAACTCAATAGTATCCATCTTATAAGTATAAATGTAAACTAATGCATCTTTGGTAATTATATTGATAGTAGAATCTACCTCTATCTTAGGAGGTAGTCTGAAAATTTCATAGGGGAAAACATTACTAAAATGATCAACTATGGGAGGGAATTTAGTCTAATGTAAACCTTGATCATCCATATAAAGTATTGAAATCTAGGTGGTCACTCCAACTAGTCCAAGATAATCGGGTCCAACTCTACTTGCATAGACATCCCACTCACCCTTGTGAGTATAAGTACCACCCTATGGTGGTGTGAACGAAACCCTACAGAGATAAGAATCCACATAGGCATAATAGGGGACCAACTAGTCCATACTAAGAATTGAATCAAATCCCATCATGTCAAGGATGAATAGGTCTTATAAGAAATGATGATTGCATATCTCAAGGGGGAATTTCTTACATTCGAGTACACTCTATGATCAAATTCCCAATGGAGTTTCAAGTGTCATCATGATAAAAAAGTACTCAACATAAATCCAAAGGATTTAAATAAATATTCATATAAATAAAGTAATGTTAGGAACCCATGTTAAATAAGGTATAAAAATAGTATATGGTACTATAATAGTTGATGTTATGGAACCTTGATCCTCTAGTATGGGTTGCACTGAATAAATTCGGCTTAATCCATGGCACTGTGTTGTAACCTGACTTCCCTAAACAGGTATGATCTATTGGCGCTATGTATCTAAAGACTGGATACCTCAGCCATGACCTCCTCCTCTACATGTACATTCGTAGTACTCCAGCTACCTTCCTAGTTAGGTTCTCCTAACCCCTCTTCTAAAGGTGAAGTGATAAATGTATTTCATGCATATATTTTAGAGTGTTTTAATATATTAATTCATGTATTTAACTGAATATTTTTGATAATTTGTGAGATATTTGAATTTTTTTATGTTTTATGGTGGTATATAATGAATATTTGAAAAATAAATGAAAATATATCAAAATTGGATCTTAAATACACTTCACGTCGGATTTTTGAAGCCAATGCAGAGCTGGAAAACTGGAGCAGCATGATTACACGATGTGTAATTCATTTACACCCCATGACTTTATCAAGTTATTAATATCTATCTAGACAAGTTGTGATGAGGTTACATGATTTTAAATCCATTTACACATCATGAATACTAGTTACACATCATGAAAGGATTCAAAGTTCCAAATCTGTGAACAAGATTCGCACGAGATTCACGCAAATTCAAAAATCATAGAGGTAACCTCATATTGGGATTACATAACGTGTAAACACATTACACATCATGAAAAGTGTCAGGCGGAGTCCATCTTGATCCTATAAATAAGTTTCCAAGGTTCCACTTAATGGATTCATTTGGAGCTTCCACCATCGGGATCAAGGATTGCTGCTGTTGTGATGAGTAGAATAGGAATTTTTTTCTTACCCCCTCATAGATGGCATGAGGGGGTAGATCTTGTGAGAAGCAATTGTAATCAAGTGGGTTGATTGTATTAAGGATTTTTATTTATTTAATGCAATTAATTTTGGGTCTTTTGCTGCGACCCTGATTTCTAAAAATCTCTTCTTCACTCTATCATTCATGATCATTTCATGATTGTGAGGGGGTGATTCTTTTAGTGCATTTGACTAGAGAATGATTCACACCATGACCATTGGGTGAATTTTTTGTTATGTTTAAAAATGGTTCTAATTTACCAGTTCAACAAATACTCGAAGTAACATGACCATTTTGAAAAGGGGATGTTGGTGATTTTAGGGTTGTATACCATGACCATTGGATTCAACTAACTCAGTTCCAACACGATGTGACTACCATTTAATTATTGTATACCCTAATCAATCATGAACATACATTTACAATTTCTAAACATGTTTTTACATTTTATTTATATCCAAATCAATCACCATCTCTTCTTCCAATTAATTAGTTTAGATTTCAAACATTAAATATCTTAGGTTTATTTTATTTAATTAATATTTTCTCCAACCCTATCTCTATAGGTTTGACCTCAGACTTGCAATTACTATATTACCATGTAGTTTAGATATTTGTTTGTTTAATGTTTTTTAATTTCTAAATTTGGTTACTCAATGGGAATTAATGATGCCCATATGGCTATCATGAAGCAAATATGGATCCTCTCCCACTAGGTATAGATGGTAAGGTCCTTCAAAAACCCTGAATATGCCCCAACCTTCCACAAACTCAGCACTCAATGAGGTTTTTGGGACATTGAGAATTATTATGACTAGTCTTCCCAAACTGGTCACAAACAACATAACTTTTGGTGGGTGTCACCTAGCTTCTTCTACTCATGCGTGCAGTCTCAAAGCATCACTTCTAGCCGCTATTCAAACCACTTTCCTATCTCAGTTCTGAACCTTTTCATACCACACCATCTTCTTTGTTCATGTTTTTCTTAGTTATGAGAGCCCTTTTTACTATATAATACATAGTAGTCAATTGGAAAATGTTAACCTAATATCAAATAGGATGCATAAGTCCATCCTCAAATCATCTTTCTTTCATCGTCTTGTCAGTTGTATAGATGGGTGCAAAGAATTGAAGCTTTGTAAAATGATCTTAATAGTAAATAACATACATAGAACCCTGCTTCGGGTTCATGAAATCCTTTTGATGATCATACCTCATGGTATCAGGGAATAAATAGTTATAGAATCTCGATTAGAAATCCCTCAAAATCACTTCCTGATACTGACCTTCCTGGTTCAGAATACCCCACCAACGTTTGGCGTATCCTTGAAGAATATAAGTAGAGAGATTCAATATCCTCCCAGGAGGTGTCTCAAGGTGCTCAAAGATATATATGAACATCTTGATACATAATTCTATAGATATCATGGGTTCCACCATCCCCTAAAAAAGTAGGTGGATGTTGCTGCTGAAACTCCCACGTCAACACTCCCATAGAAGGGGAAAGTCATGGAGATCCCAGTACAGTCTGCATAAGTCATATAAACTCCACTAAAAACTATGAATCATCACCCATATTGGGTATAATAGGTGTTTCTATATGTGTAACTACTAGGGGTATCACTATTGGATTAAGAACCACCATCTCTAGAGCATGGTTTCCACCACCCTCCTAGCACATGACCAGAGGACATTGGAGTGAATTAGCTCTAAAAATGATAAGATCACACCTCATATAAGATTTAACAATTATAACATCACAAATTCTTGAATAGGATAGGTTTAAGCTTTACTATATAAAATCCACACCCGTATTTCTACTCTTAAATCCAGGTCTAGGTGATAGTATCGATCATAAGAGCCCATGAGATACTTCCTACTGCCCACTACTAAATTCTTCTCGAGTTCAAGTTCTCTACTAAAATTACAAGGTCCCAGTATATATAGTTTCAATTTTAATTTATAGAGGAAAAAACCTTTAAATTTTAATTGGTATACCTAGTTAACAGTGATCATTTAATTTTACAATTCAATTTAATTTAATTTCATTATCATTTATATAACGATTCTTTTTAAAAGGTTGAACCATATGGATCACCACTTCTAGTTTATAAGGGACGATACACCTTATAAATTAATGTTTAGTGTTCATTTAATCACAACTAATCACTTATCAAGCCCCTGTATTAAATTTTAGAACAATTCATGGACATATAAATAAAGCACCAAAACATGATGTAAGAAATTCACATAGTAGGTAAGTTTCATGGAATAATGCATGGCAAATAAATCATATAATGTGCCTAAAATGATGCATGATCAATGCTTCCTTTTCATATCAGACAAGGAAAAAATATAATCATCAATCATAATAATAAACATCACACATCATGTGCATCACCCAATGGTGGAATCAAATCAACTGTAACAAGCATAAACCAGAACATAATATCCCATCCTAGGTAATTTGTCTTTTTACTATATGTGGGTCAGATACTCTTAGGAATAGACTCATGACCAAATTCCACTCATCCTAGCCTCCCTTCTACCATCCCAAAAGAGTAAGGCAATAAAATAAAGATCTGATACCACTTTTTGACCTCCCAACCCGGATTCCACTAAATGGTGCCCTGAGCTAGTGGGTTACATGGCCTCAATAATACCTACCTATATTCCAGAGGTTGTCGACTAGTAGTGAGGGTCCAAGGTGGTGGAGTGGGGAGACTATACCCTCATGATCATAGTATCGTAGTGGTGTAATAAATAGATAAATAGTGGAAGAATAATAAATGATAACTAAAACACGTGAGGTAAAGAATCCATAAATAATAAACAATCAACAAAAAACATCTGATATCATATAAAAATTGATGTAATATCATGTATTTATCAAAAGGAAACAGGCAGGTATTGCATCAGGAATGAAATACAATACATGTATAAAAAGTATAAAATGACCAAAAAGACTATCTCTAATATAATCATGATCCATATCTTGGTCCGTTAATTCCCCACTCACATTATATAATCAAAAAATTATCAACGTTTGGGTGATTTACCCTATACCTACCTCCATCCACATAATCTACCCGGGTACCATCAGCATCCCAGATAGGGTGTGAGATAAACTCAGTAGGACACCACAAATAGTGTATATAAATATTCATTCAATGCATATATTATGGAAGTTTTTAGATAATAATCGTAAGTAGTAATAAAAACTATAAAGGGTCATCTATGGTTCCTAAAGGACACCAAGCTGACACTACCTGCTTTGGCCCATTCCAGAAAATCTTTGAACAAGTAACCATATGTATAAATATATGTGGTATGTGTACATAGTGATGTTTATAGCCATATATATGGATATTTATACTATTCTAGACCTGAGGAGTAACTCAGGCATCAATGGTTAGTCCATTATTCTCTCAAGTGTCAAGGGACGCCATGAACAGTCTCATAACAGTAGGGACATCATTCCCATATATCATAACATAAGGGATATCATGACCATATATCATATCAGTAGGGTCCCCATGCCCATATATTATAATTCATAAGGGTCTCCATGCCCATTAATTATAATTCATAAGGGTCTTCATTCCCATTCATCATAATTCATATGTTTTTCAATGCCCATTCATCATAAGCTATAAGGGTCACCATGCCCATTCATCATAAGCTATAAGGGAAAACATGCCCATATCTCATAAAAGTTCAAGGGATTCCATACTTGTATATCGTAAGTTTAAGGGACACCATGCCCGCATATCACTTAAATATAAAGGGTATCCATGCTTGTATATCACAATATTATAAAGGGTAACCATGCATGTATATCACAATAATATAAAGCATTCAAGGATTAGGAAGAGCTAATAGATTTTTCATATATCATTAGCATTATTCTTTAATAGGGGTGTAACCATTGTTCCATTAAAACAAGTGATGTGGTCATACCACTCACTTTCCATTTTATTTAGTATAGTCTGATAAGTGTATAGACCAGGCTATACCACTACGATTATCCATTATCATTTATGATATCACATTTAGAAGTCAAATCAAGCACACCAATGGGTGTTTCGGTTATATAACCATTAAAGTCAAATATACGAATTAAGGGCACACCCAAAGGGGCGTCTCGTGTTGAGTTTGATGGCCTACAACATATTTTGGGATCTAAAGGAGTTATTAGGTTCTAGAATAGGCAAAAAAAATTAAGGTAAAATCATTTTAGGGGAAATGCATGGTGAAATCGGTGTGTGGAACATGATGCATAATATAAAGCATCACAACTTTGAGGATAATTACTAGACCACCTAATTTATTCCCATAGATAAGAATTCATCCAGTATCATCCTTTCGTTTGGTCCATATTAGAATAAAATTTCAAAAAATATGAACTCCTTGGAAATAGGGCATATGAGATCGCACCAAAATAGCATTGTTGATACAAAGACAAATGATGAAAGGATCCTAAGAAATTGAGAACTTACCGATGGCTACCCAAGAAGATTATTATAATTAGAATTAGAGTTTGGATGGAGGAATAACACAAAATCCTATATTAGGCTTGAGGAGAGATCCCAAGGAAGAAAAAGAAGGATGTTTTCCTATGGAAATGAAGGAGGAAGAAGGAGTGAGATATTAAAATTAAAGATGGGGAAACATGTTTCCCAAATATTAAAATTTTCATGGTTTGGGTGCATGGTTTTCCAAACTGGCTACCAACCGTTAGCACCCCACTTCCCTGGGAGCACACCTCGCACAGTATACAGCGCACGGTTAGAAAAACCATGTGCATCCCATGTTCACCCTCTATCTCAACCCCAGACATCCTAAGCCTCCCTCACATGGTTTTGAAAAACTGTGTGGATCCATAAATGGTATGCATGGTTTGAGTTTCATGGTTAGCAAAAATTGTGTGCTAACTGTTAGCCTTTGTTGTTCCTCTAAAAACTGGAGCTTCGGGCTCTAAACAAGCCCTAGACGCTCCTAAAACCTTTCTTAAGAGATTAGGAATGTTTATATGGATAAAAGTAAGGAAACCAACTAAAAAAAAGTTTTCTTAACTTATATAAAAATATTCTTTCTTACAATTACATCACTTTTGGGTCATTATGATGTCATAATACACACTGTATATCTATATCGTATTTAATTTTGATCCAAAAAATCGATGATCTCCAAAAATTATGAAAAAATCACTATTGGATAATTTCGACATGCTGATTTCAAAAATAATATTTATTTTAACCAAATAATTTTCTATTTATGGGATTTTATAATTAAAAATAAAAAAATCATATTTATTGAAAAATACTGTCTTTTTTTTAAAATAACACTCTTTTTATCCTTATAAAATTATTTCTGACTTCATAAAATTGTATTATAATTTATATTTAATAAAAATTATTTAATAATAATATTTTATTAAAGTACCATTTATTTAAAAAAATCTTGAATTCATTAAAATAGTGTGTCTTAATTAGAACTATACATTTCCCAAAAATATAATTTGTGTTTAATCATATCAAAATCTAATTTTTATAAAACACATTATCTAATAATTTAAAAATTAATATTAAAATTGTATAAATATAATAATTATTTTATTAAAATAAAATATAAAAAATATTATTATTAGGGTCTAGATACATAGCCGATTATTACACTAGAAAATGACCTAAAGGTAAGGGGTGTGATGGCCAGATTTCGTTGGGGTGGTTCGGCATATTTGGTTTGGGTCATGATATCAATGAGCTTGAACTTATCCCAAATAAAAATTTGTTCATGCTTTAGTTTTTTAATCTCATCTTGTGATTGATTAAGGGAAAATCTCAATGATGATATCTCCCTCATAAGCTCTAATAAATTAGCTTTAAAGGGTATGATCCTACTGATCAAGTCCATATCTTTTTTCATTTGTATCAATTTTAATTTATCATAACACTTAATATACTAATATTAATGGTAAATGTACCATGCATATATTAAAAATAGTTATTATTCATAACTATATTTAAAATTTGACAGACCAAATAACTGTAAAAAATAGCCAAAGTTATGTCTATGTTTTCTATAACTTCATTATTTAATAATGTATTTATTTATTCAAAAATAGGGAATTTAATTTATAAAATTTTGTGGTGTTACAATATACATGTACATATTATGATTTTATAGTGACCTTGATTTTCTTACATTACTATTACATCATTTTAAAGATAAATAATATAATAGTATTACAAAACCAGGATTAAAATGTTTAGTGTCTTAGAAAAATTAGGATCAAGCATATCATTTAAATACTAAAATATAAAAATTATTTAATTCCTTATTATCTATCTTCTTAGAGTCCCTCATTTTATCCTTAGTACAAGTAATCACCTGAGGATATACATCAAAGAAAGGGGTGAGCTAAAAGCCTATTAAGAGGATAGATAAGAACATTAATCAATATAACATGGGGTGACCATAATCATCATCATCATAACATAATAATTGTATCATCATCATAATCATGATAAGAATCATTAGATAAAGGAATGTAATGTGGAAATGCATAAAAATGAAAAATCATGTCTTAATGGTCAAATACCACACATAGTTGTGAATAAAGCTAGTAACATGTTCAGGAATAACATATGTGAACAATCATATAAAAATCATTGTAAAAAACTCTAGAATCATTTTCATGCATATTTTACCTTATCTCATAAGATACATCACATTACTCAATGCATTGAAGAACTATATAATTCTGGGTGCACCCATTACATTATAACATTTACATAATCATGCATGCCACATAGAATGTATATCAATATTAGACATAAAATAACTCATTAAAATGAATGATTTTATTTTCATAAATCATACATTCATGAAAAAACTTTGGGGATCCAAAAAATTAATAGAATACTAGTATAGGAATAATCAATCTTGAGTGAGAAGAAACAATCTCAAGAGAAGTAAAAGATGTGTTTTTAGAAAAAAAAAATTAGAAAATATTTTTATTTTTCATAAAATCATATTAGAAACATGTATATACCATATAATAAAAGGTAAGAACAATAAAATTATATTTTAGGAGTATTAAATGCTCATACTCACTGAAATTTAGTATGAAAGAGGAATAACCCAAAGGAATGAAATTGGGTTCGAGAATCCCCTTACCTTATATCTAAATGATTTCTTCACTTTAATATCTTGGATAATAAAATTAGATTCATTAATTAATAAATCAAGAGACTATTATAAAATTATTTAATTTATTATAATTTTATTAAGTTTTTTATGACCATTTTGTTGATTTATAGTGTTCAATTTCATCGTTCGGGGGTGTTCGTTTTCTTGGTTTTCATGATCGGTTCACTTGTATACATGTATGGAAGATTGTGTAAAATGAAGATAATTATCAAAAATTTAAATTATATGTTATTAGTGAACATAAATAATTTTAATTGGTCTTATATATTATTATTTTTCTTATATGAGGATGATTCATTAGATAAAATGTTAATGATAATCATTTAGACTAATTTTGGTGGTTTTCGATCACAGCGAACTTGTTTTGTTTTATTATTTAATATTATGTATATATGCTAGTTATAGAACATAAAAAAGGTTATAACATAAATTTTAAAAAAAATAAACCATTATAATGGTTTTATGACCAGCCTTGAATGTGGTAAAGGAAAATGAAAACTTGTCATCCTCGAAGGTGACAAATCAACACCTCACGGACGATGTTTTCATTTTTAGAATTAATGGGAGAGAAGAAGAGGTTTCATGGTGGATTATTACATTAACATAAAAACATTCCAATATATATAAGATACTAGATTTATCATTCCACTTAGATGATGGGGTCAGGAGATAATAAGAAAATAAAATAAATTAAAAAGAAAATAAAAGAAAAGAAAGAGGGTTTTTCTTCTTGAATTCTTCTACTTGAGAACCACATTAGGGAATTTTTTTTGGTATTTTGTTGAGAAAAAAAGACCCTAGACATGGGGTAGGGATTTGTAATAATATTTGGTAGAAATTTTACAAGATTCAAGGCTTTGAAGGTGTGAGAAAGAGGTTGAGAGGGGTGTTTTTTCATTTTTTATTCATTATTTTATTATTTTGGCTCAAGACTACGAATAGTTTGAAACTTATCACTAAATATATTAAATAATTAAGTAATGTTCTATATTATGGGCTTACATCATCCACCCATCATCTATTAATCAATAATTTATGTATTTGTTAAATACCATAAATTATCGTATTTTACTATTCACTAAAAATTCAACTATTTTAGAAAAATACCAAAAATTAACCCTAATAATTTTTCAATGTATAGAATTTAAAAATTAACTCCATTTTATGAAAATAATTTTCTAAATATAATAATTTTAATTTTTAATTAAAATCATCATTTATTCAAAAAATACTGGTTTTAAAATTATAACTGATTTTATGACACTTTTAAAAAATAATTAAGGTCTCAAAAAATTATCATATAATAATAATACAAAAAAATATTAATTTATAGATACATTTTAAAAAAATAAATTTTCTTCTAAATCATTATATTAATTATAAAATTGTATATAAACATTTATGTTTTATAAAAATACAAACACGTAATTTATTATTTTTTAAATATTTATATACTTATACTATGATATAATTATATCATATTTTCATTTATAAGATCCCTAAATTTTATTTATAATTTCATAAGTTAGGTTACTATTTTTTTGGATGGGTTATTATTCTTAATGGTCAAGTTACTATTCCATCAGTATAGGTTTCTTAATTTCTATGAATATCACTTATTTCATTCTTTATTTATGAGAATGATGTTTTTATTGGGCTATCCATGCTATGTATGTGTTTTATACTATATAAAATAATTATAATAAGGGAAGAAATCCATTAATAAAAGTTTGGTTCATTACATTCTTCCCCCCTTTTGAAATTTCACCATTGAAATTTCATTTTACATAAACAGGTGAGGGTATTTCTCCTTCATCGCTTACTTTGGTTCCCATGTTTCCTATTTGTACTTATGGTTCCACCATAGTACTTTGACCTGGTGAGTAGTATTGTTGCATAGAAATTTATCTCTATGGTAAAAGATCTTCACCAGCTACTCCTTGTAAGAGAGATCATTTTCCAATTGTACCACCTATGGATTCAATACTTGTGAGAGATCTAGTATGTACTTACTCAATAGGGATACATGGAATACATTGTGTACTTGAGACATGGTAGGTGGAAGTGTTATTCAATAGACCACAGCTCCAATACGTTAAAGAATCTCGAAGGGGTTAATGTACCTAGGACTTAGGTTTCCTTTCTTCATAAATATCATGATCCTATTCCATGGAGATATGAAGAGGAATACCATGTCTATAACCTAAAAATATAGGTCTCATTGATGATTTTATACATATATATTTTGTTAACTTTGGGCTGCCTTGATTTTATACTGAATGGTTTTCACCTTTTCCACCATTTCTTCAACCATTTCAATCCCTAAAATCTTATGTTCAACATCTTCATCCCAGTATGCTAGCGTTCTGCATATTTTCCCATAATGGGATTCATATAGATCCATTTAGATGCTTGAGTGGAAACTATTTTTATAAGAGAAATCAGCCAGAGGAATATGTTGGTTTTGTCTACCTTTTAATTCCATCGAACATGATCTCAACATGTATTCTAGCATCTGAATAGTCTACTCAGATTAGACATCATTTTTAGGATGATAAGATGTACTAAATTTCAGCTCAGTTTTTAGAGCATGTTGGAGACTTTTCCAGAACTTGGAGGTGAAACTCAGATCTCAATCAGATAAAATCAGTAGTGGTACTTCATTAATCCTTGCCACTTATCTTTGGTATATCTGTGCAAGTTGATCCAGTGAGAATCCCTCTTGAATTGCGATAAAGTGATCTTTCTTTATAAGATGATCCACAACAACCCATATAGAATTTATTCCTCTGGATTTCTTCATAAGTTCATTGACAAAGTCTATGGTGATGTTTTTCCATTTACATATTGGGATGGGTAGTGGTTGCATCATATACTTAGACTTTTTCATTTCATCCATCACTTGCTAACATACCAGGAAGTTTTATATACATTTATTGATCTACTTCTTCTTGTTTTCCCACCAATAATTATCTTGGATATCTCAATATATCTTTTTACTCCCTGGGTAGAACATTGATTTTTGTGTGTCACTCAGAAGATCTTTCTTTATATTTGGATTGTATGGTACACCTAGTTATGACCCAAATCTTATAACTTCTTCCTCATAAATTTTGAACTCTGAGGATTTCCCCTTTCTAATAGCTTCCACCTTATTATGAATTTCTACATCATTTATTTGATTGTCTTTTATTTTATCTTTGAGGGATGGTTAATTAAACATTTAATAAAGGATTTATGATGTTCCTTACATAATGATTCTCATGTATATCCTTTTTAAATCAAATAAGAATGGATCCTTCTAAATTCTCTTTATTGATAATGTTTAAGGATCCTTTCTACTTAGTGCATCTACCACTTTCTTTTATTTTCCATGATGGTAGTGGATTGAGCCATCATAATCCTTTAGGATCTCTAAGAATCTTTACTAGCACATATTAATCTCCTTCTGTGTGATTATATATTTGAATCTCTTTTTATCAGTATATATTTCACACTTCTCCCCATATAGATAATGACTCCAGATTTTCAATGTGAAGATCATAGCTCCAAACTTCATATCATGTGTGAGACAATTTTTCTCATGAATTTTCAATTACCTTGAGGAATAGGCTATAACTTTATCATTTTTCATCAATAAAAAACCTAATCCATTCTTTTATGCATCACTCTATACCAAAAAGAGTTCCCCACTTTTCAAGAGTGTGAGTACGATCATGGTGATAAGCCTCTTTTTTTAACTCTTTGAAGTAGTTTGCACATTTACTGGTCCAAAGAAAAATTTCTCCCTTCTGATTCATCTTGGTTAGTAGGTTTGACAATAATGATAACTTCTTCAAAAATTATTGATAATACCCAGCTAGACTAAGAAAACTATGAATCTCTATTATAGATGTTGGACTGGGACACTCTTCGATTGCCTTTATCTTGGAAGGGTCCATAGATATTTCTTTATTGGTGATAACATGCCCTAATAATGATACTTTCTCCATCTATAACTAAAATTTACTATACTATGAATAAATTTTCTCCCTTTGTAAATTGTTTAGCATAGTATTCAAATGCTCCTCATGTTCCCCCTTACACTTCGAGTATATTAGAATATCATCTATAAAGTCTACCACAAATTTTTCAAGGTAATATCTAAAGACTCTATTCATTAACTCCATAAATATTTCTATAGCATTAGTAAATCTAAAAGGCATCACTATGAACTCATAGTTTCTATATCTCATTAAAAAGGTAGTCTTGGGAATATCTTCCTTCCTTACCTTTAATTGGTGATATCCCAACCAAAGGTCCAACTTAGAGAAATACTTAGAACCACATAGTTGATTAAACAAATAATTTATCTGTGGAAGGGGATACTTTTTCTTTATCATGATTTTTTTAAGATCATGATAATCAATGTAGAGGTTCATTAATCCATCCTTATTCTTGATGAAGAGGATCGGTTCACCCCATGGTGAAGCACTTGGGCATATAAAACCCTTGTCAATATTCTCTTGTAACTTCTTCTTCAGTTTCTCCAACTCAATGGTGGGCATTCTTTAAGGAGTCTTTGATATTGGAAGAGATTCCAGAATAAGTTCAATCGAGAACTCAATCTCTCAGTTAAGATGAATACTAGGTAATTATTTAGGGAACACATCAGTGTAGTTCCTCACAGTGGGTTTGTGTTCAATCATGATTCTCACCTTTGTATTAATTATTTGATCTAGATATTATTGATCATAAAGAAATAATATCCACAATTGATATGATGTTTCTGAAGGAGATTCATCCTCCTCCTTACACTCTTATAGAATTAGAGGATTCCTCAGGATGTGAAGATTTATCTCCCTTTCCCAATAGTTGATTCTACCTTTGTATAAATATATACAATCTATGCCCAATATAGAATCAAACTCCACCAAAGGAAGTAAGACAATATTTTCTGAGAGGTTTAGTTCAAAAACATTAACCAGGGAGGAGTTATATACTTTGGATGTAGTAATTTCCCCATTTTCTATTCTCATAGATAACTCAAATTCCACATTTTGAGGTGGTGTTTAAATTTTTATACTAAACTATCAATATATTAAAGAATACATAGAACCATAATCAAATAGTATGTTTATAGTTATTTAATGAATAACAAGTGTACCTATACCCACATCATTTTTGGACTCTACCTTAGTAGTAGTGATGGAATAAGATTTCTCTTTCTCTTTTGGATTTGGTGGCTAATAACGCTAATTACCTTTGAGAACTTGAGGTTTAGTGAACTATCTTACATAGTTCCCTTGATCCCTTCAATTGAATAATTTAACTATAGGTGGTTCTCTATTTTCTTCCACCACATTGTCCATATTTCTTGTGTATCTTCGACATTCATGATCTTTGGTGGCCTTATCTCCCACACTTAAATAATTTCTATATCCCTTTGAGTCAATTCCCATAATACTTCTTCTCACACTGTTTATATGTGACTGGTTGAGTTTTATTTACACCTTTTTCATTATATCCTCTAGATTGAAACTTCTTATTTTGGTTATTATCTCTATATCCATGGGACTATTCTCCAAACTACATCTCCACTTTGAGATAACATTGAAAAACTTCATCATAACTCCCAAAGTCTTCAAGTTTTAGAGCCTCTAGAAGGTGTGGTTTTAAACCACTAAATAATATACATAGTTTTATATCATTTTTTATAACAAAAATCTATGAATACCTTGAAAGACTTGTGAAATTTTTTTCATAAGTCCTGAAAAATTCACCTACCTTTTTATTCTGCTCTATGAATTCTCTCTCCATATTTGTCTGAAGAGTTCTAGGGAAATGATTACTAAGAAATATTTTCTTAAATTCTTTACACTCCATCTCTTAAATTTCATCCTTCATCTTGTTGTTCTTAATCAACACCCACCATTTATCAACCTCTCTATCTAAATGATAAATAGTTAGAGTCACCTTATCCATATCATAACACTGAAGCACATAAAATATCTTCTCTATTGAGTTGACCCACTATTCTGCAACTAGTGGATTGGAAGATCCACTAAATTTCGATGTTTGTTGCCTCATAAAATACTTCATATCCAGTTTCACCCTCTTAATTGAATGAGGATGTTCCATATTATTCAAGTTATTGTTCTATCCTAAGACAGTTGGGTAATCATTTCCATGAAATTTTAAACTCCAAATCCTAATGCATTAGCGATGTCATTTGGACATTTTCATCATTGTCCCTCACATGGATTATTAACATTGTTTCTCCTGGTTCCCCCCATTTTCTAAAATAGAAATGTTTTGAACAAAACATAAGTCAAAAAATCATGAATAAAAAATTTATTCCTTTGTGAAATTAACTCTATAGACATATCTTATGGGATCCTTTTGTTTAGAATTTTTTTCAAACAAATATTCTTGGGTACTTATATATACTTAGTCTCATACTAAGGGTTTTTACTAATGTTCTCTAATCCTAATTCCTAAATTAACTAAATTTTGCTCTAATACTAACTATAGAGACCGTTTTTCTTACATTAATATTACATCATTTTATATATAAACAATATAATAGTGTTACAAATCCAAATCTATAGGTTTAGTGTCTTGGAAAAAATAGGGCCAAACATTAAATTTACATAATAAAACATAAAAATTATTTAATTTCTTCTTCTCTAGATTCTTAGTGGACCTAATGTTTTCCTTAGTACAAGTAATCACCTGAGGATATACATCAAAGAAAGGGGTGAGATAAATGCCCAGTAAGAGTATAGATAATAACATTAATCAATATAACATGGGGTGAGAATAATCATCATCATCATAACATAATATATTATCATAATTATAATAATGATAGGAATCATTAGATAAAGGCATGGAATGTGTAAATGCATAAAAATGAAACATCATGTATTAGTGGTCAAATACCACACATAGTTGTGAAAAAAGATAGCATCATGTTCATGTATAACATATGTTCATAATCATAACATAATCATTCTAAAAATATATATCATCATGTTCACGCATATTGCACCTTATCTCATGAGATACATCACATTACCCAATGCATTAGAGCGCTATATAATTATAGCACACCCATCACATCATAACATTTACATAATCATGAATTCCACATAGAATGTATATCAATACTAGATATAAAATAACCTATGAAAAGGAATAGGTTTCTTTTCATAAAGAATACATTCATAAAAAAACTTTGGGGTTCCAAAAATGGAATAGCATACTAGTATAAGAATCATTAATCTTGAGTGAAGAAGAAACAATATCAAGATAAGTAAAAGATGTGTTTTTAGAAAGAAGATTTATTTTATAATATCTTTTTATTTTTTATAAAACAAGATTAGAAACATGTATATCCCAAAGAATAAAAGTTAAGAATAATGAAATTATATTTTAGGAGTATTAAATGCACATCGTCACTGAAATTTGGGATGAAAGAGGAATAACCCAAAGGAAAGAAATTGGGTTCAAGAATCCCCTTACCTTATGTCTGAATGATTTATTCACATTAATATCCTAGATAATGAAATTATATTCATTAATTAATAAATAAATAACCTCTTATAAATTTATTTGATTAATTATAATTTTATTGAGTTTTTTATGGCCATTTTGATGAGTTATAGTTCTCAATTTCATCATTCTGAAGTGTTTGTTTTCTTATTTTTCATCATCAGTTCACTTTTATACATATATTGATGATCATATAAAATGGAAATAATTTTCTAGAATTTAAATTATATATTATTAATGAACTTAAAGAAGTTTAATTGGTCTTATATATTATTTTTTTCCAGAATATAAAAAGGTTATAAAATACATTTCAAAATATTTATATATGTTACAATATGTATAAATTGGTCTTATGTTTTTTAAAATAAATTTTTAAAATTTCTATACATTGGTCTTATATATCATTATTTTTAGATTAATTTTGGTGGTTTTTTATCATATCGAACTCGTTTTGTTTTATTATTTAATATTATGTATATATGTTAGTTACAGAACATAAAAATTGTTATAAAATACATTTTAAAATATATTTCAACCATTATAATTGTTTTATGACCATCCTTGTAGGTGGTAAATTAAAATTAAAACTTTTCATCATTTAAGAAGATAAATAAACACCTCACGGATGTCGTTTTCATTTTTAGAATTAAAGGAAGAGGAGAAAGGGGTTAGGGATGGATTTTTCCATTAAAATAATAAAATTATAGTATATATAATATTATAGAGTTATAATTCCACTTATATGAGGGGAGGGGAGGATATAATAGGAAAAGAAAAAAATTGAAAAAAATTAAAAGAAAAGAAAGAGGATTTTACCTCTTGAATTCTTCTCCTTAAAAACCTCCTTAGGGAAATTAGTTTTGGTCTTTTGTTGAGACCAAAGGATCTTGGACATGGGGGAGGGTCTTGGAAATGGTATTGGGCATAAATTGGACAAGCTTCAAGGCTTGGAAGGTGTGAGGAGAATATGTGGTGAGGGGTGGTATTTATAGGGATAGAGAGGGGTGTTTTTTCATTATTTTATTCATTATTTTATTATTTTGGCTCAAGGCTATGAATATTTTGAACCTTATCACTAAATATATTAAATAATGATGGATATTTAGAGATTATGGGATTACATCATCCATACATCATCTATGACTTAATAATTCATGTATTTGTTCAATCTCGTAAATTATTATATTTCACTATTCACCAAAAATCAAAATATTTTAGAAAAATATCAAAAAATCACTTTAACCATTTTTCAACATTTAGAATTCAAAAATTAAATCCATTTTTTGAAAATAATTTTCTAAATATGATAAATTTAATTTTTTATTAAAATCATCATTTATTCAAAAAATACCAATTTTAAAATTATAACTCATTTTATGACACTTTGAAAAATTAGTGAAGGTCTCATTAAATAATATTATAATATTAATAATAAAATATTAATTTATTAATACATTTTATAAAAAAAATTCTTCTAAATTAATATATTAATTATTAATTGTAAATAAATATTTATGTTTTATAAAAATACAAACACTTAATTTATCATTTTTAAAATATTTATTTACTTATATATATTAGGTACTTTGAGGTAAAATTACATTAAAAACACACACACATGCTGGAAAGGCTAGCCATACCCCCTCCCCCCCAAGGGATATCTTACCCATCAAGCCTTATTTTTTCAGTACATGGATCGAAGTCCCAGTGGGAATTAAGCCCATTACATGGCCCAAAGGCCCAAAAACTGACTTTTAGGCCCAGTGAAGCATCATTCCTACATCATAATGCTTGTATCATCAAACCTGTATCATGACAACATCACTGCCTTCCTATTTCATGCCTACATCACTACCTATCTATGGAAATTTGCTTCATCTCGAATTTGAACTCGGGTCTGATGCGGGGTCATGGAGAGCCTTTACCACTCAGGTAATCCCCCAACTGCAAAATATTTATTTACTTATATTGTGATATAATTATATAATATTTTCATTTATAAGATGACTAAATTTTATTTATAATTCCATAAGTGAGGTTACTATTCTATTGGTCATATTATTATTCTTAATGGTCAAGTTACTATTTCATTAGTATAGGTTTCTTAATTTATATGAATATCACTTATTTCATTATTAATTTATGAGAATGATTTTTTTATTGGTCTCTCCAAGCTATGTATGTGTTTTATACTATATAACATAATTATAAGAATATAAACAATTCCATTTATAAATTTTTGGGTCATTACAAATGTGATGGGTGAGAATGAAATTATACATCCCTCCAATTCATTGGGTAATATTTTATATCTCATGAGATGATATTTATGGGACTAGGGAGTGAACAGAATTCACTATGGGACTTTTTCCACTATGTTATGTTGTCTTGGTAGTGATCCTTGACTTATTATTTTTATGTCATGTTTTATGTTATTTCCACATTCTTGTGATTCTGTGATCCTATGATGTGTGCCTATTTATAAAAAAGAATATGTTATGATTACTAACTTATGATCAATGATTTTTCAGGTATTATTTCATTATGATGTGTTTTTTACCTTAATTGTGTTCTTATACCCACATTTTTATCTTATGATCGCTTATGATATTTGATTGTTATCACTTATGTTTATCCTTACTAAGATTTTTATCACTCCCTTATTATGTTTCATTTCCCAAGGCTATTATGAATAGTATTACAAATTATTAGATGGGTATCATGTGTGTAGAATTTTGTGGGAGATATTTAAGACTTGTGGGGGGGAATCATTGGTTTAAGGGGAAAATTCCAATTGGATGGGAAAGATATGGGTTTTGTTAATTAAAGGTATTTTATAATTCTCTAAAACTCTAAACCTAAAAAAATGTCTTGTGTATGTAAGTGACTTAATATTTATTATTGGTATTGTAATTATGGATGGTTTAAGTTTTTTTCACTCTTGGTTTGTATCAAAGCTAGTATGTAAATAATTTTATTTTATGATTAAATCCTGGAATGTGGGTTAGAGGAGTCTGATTGGATAACCTTACAAAGCTAAAACCTATCACACTAGACACAATATACCAAACCAATAGGCATGCCTATCATTCTCGTAAAGGCGTCCACTAATATCCTCATACCAAACATGATCTCTATCCATTGATGTTGACCCACATCAGTCATACCATGATGACCCCATAGCCTAAAGGAACTACCCAACCAAGCCTTAATAGGCCATTATGATTCCTCTTAAAATTTTTATATTACTATCATAATCGTGAAAATATGGTCCATCTTAATCCAAGCACACCCATGACACCTAAGAAACTCATTGGTAAGCCATAGCAACAATTCCCATTACCCACACATGGGTCCTATCTCATAACACCCATAGGAGATATCTCAAGTCCATTATCTAGAGGAAACCCTCTTTTTCACATCATACAAAGCCTCAGATGACTTATCATGCTCACAACATATACCAAGATCACTGCTTGTCCTCAAAGGTGTTTTTCAAATAATGTATGTGATGAATGGTCATCTCACCCATCACACATCGGCTTAATCCCACCATATCTTCTACACTAACTCTAAAAAAACCATCATAGGTCAACCAAACCTCATCCCAATATCAAGAACATATTTGAGGCCCCTTTTATACCAAACTAGAAGCCTCGTCCCTTTATGAAAATGTCATATAGAATTTCTATGTCACTCACTACATGATGGATCACTCGCTCCAATATAAAATGGATCTAGGAAAAATAATTCTCTACTTAAGAGTGATAATGATCCCTATCCAATTTATCCAAGCCCAAAACCCCATGTAGTCATGCACAATCATGCATAATCTTGCATATTGTTAAGTATTATAGGGACCACCTACCTCATTCATGGATTTACACCTAGCCATATCCACTAATCCTAGACTAAGCTTGATCCAAAACTCATCCAATCCACAAGCCCATAATTAAATTAAAATTCTCGAACAATTATTTATAATAATTTAATTAATTAAAAAATTTAGTCCAATAAGGTATAACTATCTGAAACTCACCATGAGGCTTTTCATGGCTGAAACCATGAGCAACAGCTCATTGACCACCCATGGAATTCCTCTCGTACTCCTATGAAAGAAAATCCCCATGAAATGACTTCCAAACGATACATAATTAATAGTCAATTTAATGAAATCCATATGAAATTACACCATTTTATATATGTTAATCAAAATTCTGAAAGATGGTGTGTGTTCACCACTGCTCGGTACCCTTTATCCACCATAAAAAAAATCCCCTTCATTCGTAATGATTTCACTATGCTCTAGTGTAGTTTCCACTCAAACCCTAACCCAAAACCACAATAAATCAGTTATAATAAGTAAGAAGAATAAAAAACTGAGGAGGAAGGATATCATTCCTTAAAATCTTCATGAAAATGATTCACAAGACAAGACCCCCAAAGGGGGTCTGTAGGAGAGAAAAAGGGAGGGAAAACTATGAAAAATGGCCTCCTCGTACCCCATTTCCACATTAAAATCTGAGTGGGGTGAAAAAAATATAAACATTGCCCTTATTTTTAAAAACATCCTCAAGATATAACAGGTACTTGATTAGGTTGTGTTGGGTACCTGACCTTACACAGGCCAACCAATACACCACCATCAGATGGTCGGTGGTGGTCCAAGGGTTATTGTCCCCTTGGACAGGCCACTGAGTACTTATCCTCACCTAATTAGTTACACAGTGGCCCCATTCTACTAAATTAAGTAGTAGGTCCACCCAAACCCTACTCCAATGTTTCCTTGGTCACCTGGGTCTCCTCTTGAACCTCTAAACACATCTAAAAACACCTTCTAAGGGTATCCAAACACTCAGATCTCCAATTTGAATCTTAATTTAATGATCACCCCTACATCAAAAATAAAAATTCAAATTTTCTCTCTCGATCCATAATGACACAGATCATTAAAAGCTATCCACTATAATTATTCCCATCCTCAATAATCACCCAAAAAGTCATCCATCCTTTAATCCATCAATAAAAATATGATACCACTCCTCAATCCTGATTCTGAATTGAATTTAATGTTTCTCCACTTCCCATGAACTAAGTCTAGATACACTATATTTTCCCTTGAAATCTCCAATCCAGTCCTTGAAAATGATAATCACATCCCAAACTATGTGAATGATATGATCTCCACCTCACCACATCCAATTAGATTTTAAAACATTGATTGTCCCTTCATTGGTTAATCATACCCAAAAACACTCAACCTCTCAAGTTGGTGCACTATAACATCACCCATTCAAAATTCCTTCACCCCTAGAGGTATCACATAATCATCCAACCTCCCACAATAAATTATGAACATTACACTTTGTTAAATTCCATGTTCGGGTCCTCAACCAACCAAATTCATGATTCCACTCTCTCTATGAGAACCAGTTCACCCCCAATTTGAATCACTCTCAAATCCCATTAAATTATACCTTGAGTATGCTATCAAAACATGGAATCCCATTGGATCTATGTCTGAATCATAAATATATTATTTACCAAGGAACTAGATAAAATCAAATTTCTAGTGCACCAACATCCCAGTGTCATCTCCACATCTTACCAACAGGTTTCACTATACTCACAACCCTTCTAACATGATGTTCATGCACTAGTGACCAATATGATTCCCCCACCATAAGATTATAATTTTTATCATACTATTTAAAAAACATGCATGATATCCATTCCCATGTTCTATCCATTATCGAATGTAATGACTAGACTTTATCAACCCCCTCATACTCAATCACAAACAAAGAACACCAAAATTCCACCCATTATCGATTTACTAGGAATTTCATCCTAGACATACACTAAAAAAACTAAAATGAGAATGACTCGATCAAAAAGTTAATGGTGTTCTCCTTTCCATATGATTTTTCATACCACTACATACCTAGAACCATCCTAGTTTGATCCCAACATCACATGTGTGTTTCTCTTTCTAAGCCATGCTCATCCCATCTCTGATAACCCCTATAAAGTCTCGTGATTAGATTTATTATTCCACAACACTATGATCTATCACTGATGTCTCCTAGTACCATATAGGGCACCTCCCATCCTTATAAAACTATCGGGTTTTCATTCCCATGGGCATCTCATTGAATTCATTTGTCCTCAACCCATAACCAAAACTGAGAAGCCTCACCTCATCCCTGATCACAACCTATGTTTGATCTTTACTAAGCCTCACTTGAGTAATGTGGCCCATATATCATCTTCTAAGGAGTAAGGGGTACTCCATACCATTATACCATCATTTTTTCACCACTCAAGTCCTCCAGTAACCCATAAAATTATCAACAGACCCACACACAGTCCATTCTAACACTCTACATACCAAAGAGACAGATCAAGTAACCAATGTGTTCTTTCCCACACACATCAACAATTTCCTTGAGAGACCACATAAAAACCCACTCTAATATTTCCAAGATATAGTGAACTCACCAAAGAACCCTCTCACTGGTTCATTCCCATCACCCAAATTTGTCTCATTTTAATTCAAATGGGTATACACTCTTGTATTATCTAATCATACAACCTGACACATTCTTTCATGAGTCGTGTCTCATAAAACCTAGGCTTATGTGCCTAAAAAACATACCATGCCTCCATTGTATGTCAACAAAATACCAAAAGAACCTTCAATGCCTTATTTACAATGATCTCAGGGAATCTCCCTCATTCCAAGGATAACACAAGATCACCTACCACCTGAGCATCACTCTAGAACCATAAAGTGTATACCCATGCTCTTCCCATCCTATAATTCACCATCTAGGATCACCTCTCATTATCCCATATAAATCCATTCTTGAACCCATCTAGGGTAGTCATCAAACTAATCATTCCTTCCAAATTCAACTACCATTAGTCAATCACTATAAGCATTTTACATCCCAACAACACAAGAAATCCACATTCCCTCCTCTGTCCTCTCAAGGGTAACCATCTCATTAAGTCAATTAGTTTCCATTCCAAAACTGCGTCTCTGGAATAACCTACCTATACCAAACCATCATTAATTCATCTAAGCATAAACCTGAGCATAAAATTTATTCATTCACCCCTTGTACATAGGAACTATATAATTATAATTATATCATATCCTCTTATAAGATCTGTATAAGTTGTCATCAGAAAATTTTTTGGATCCAGTGACTAGAATGGCACCAACGTGTTATATAGGAAAACACTCTATAATTTATTATTGACACAATAAACAACTGAACTCTATTTCATCAATAAAATAAACCATGCACAATTGTATAAGTTTCATGTGAATCTGACATGATAATTATGATGGATGTACGCATGCCTCTTATCAATCTGGGTGAAGAGTAAAGATAGAAAAATATAAGCTCAAATTAGCACATCATACTTGAATAAACAACTCAAAAGCAACAATGAAAACCAAGAACCATAATCCTTTAACCTAGATAACATATACTTCCCATCAGGAAGTTGTTCATGACTCACCAGCCCAATTTCCATCACAATCTATGACACATTCTTATCTTCAACTACTGAGTCTCAAATAATATGAAAAAATAAAATATGTTCTATTACTATTACTACATGACTAAAATAAACCAAACAAAAATATAAATATGTACAACACATGAGCTCATAAAATACTCCTCATATGCAAGAGGTTTTCATCAAGTGGTGATGTCTTAAACCATAAATTGTGGATACTATTCCTATATAATCATAAAAATAAATAAAAATGAATAACTAAATATATTCCAAATATATAATGAGAATACATATGTATGTAATTACATCCAAATAAAATCATAGAAAAATAAACAAAAAAAACATTCCATAAAAAATGAATAATGTGGTCCATATAATCATATATCTCAATAGGTCACCCACTCGACCAATCACATATATAAAATAAAAAAAGAATAAAATATAGAAGTAAGATCCACTACCAACCTTGAGCATCACCTCAACTTCATCACCAATCCAGATGAGATGCTCTATTTTTCTCACCTATGAAACCTATACTCAAACCTTCATTCCAGATATGAGGCCTTCTCATGAACTAGGGATCCCATGTAGAGTGTAAAAAATATATCTCAGTAGGGTCTTTCCAAGTTTTCCTAATATACATCATCATTTACATGTGTATGTAAGAGATGAAACATATGAAAATCAAGAATGTGTGTTGAGTCATCATGTGATTACTAGTACATTACAACACTCATTGATACTATGTTTGATCACCTTCAATGAACCATTTTCATCATAGCCTCATAAATAATAATATATCAAATAGAATATTTGACTACTTATATCATGACCATAGACATTGACAAGTGACAAATATAACCCTAGCTCTCGACCAGTTTGATCATGGGAATCAAATTTAATATGGAATATAATACTCTCTTATAGTATAACCATCAAACTTAAATTATATATAGCATAATGGGATCTTAACCAGCCCAAATATAGGTTTCAAATGTCATATGGAATTCTGGACTCTATCATACTGACAATAAATGCTAAATTCCATATGGAATCTTAAGCTCTCAATCATTCAGACCATTGGAATAAAATTTCATATGGAATATCAGACTCTCTATGAGTTTAAACATAGATTTTAAATGTCATATTGAATCTTAGGATCTCTGTAGATCTAACCATAAGTTAAAATTTTCATATGTCATCTTGGGATCTCTGTTAGCCTAACCATATCTTGTAATGATAACTCCTCTAGGGATATCATCACTTGGGAAGTATAAATCAACACCATACTTCCTAGGTTTCCATGTCTCCATCACCTAAATACCTACATAAACATAGCTATATAAACATAAAAAACATGAAAATCACATCAATTAATGTAGCTCCCAGCTAGCATCCTGCACATTTGGCCCATCCCTTTTTATGGGTCACAATATAGTGCTACTCATATGTGACTCAACCCCATAAATTTTTTCACATCTTAATGCCAACTTATCCTACTATGATAACCTTTATATAACATACCCTATTTCACTAGACACAATACATTACACCCAACAACATACCCATATTTCATGTGAAGGCATCCACTAAGATACCTAGACCAAACCTCATCTCTATCCATTGATGCCAACCCAAATTGGTCATCCCACAGTGACCCCATATTCCTACATACCTAAACAACCCAAGACTCAATAGTCTAGTCCATTGCCTCTTCTAATTTCCACATCATTATTCCATCCATGACCCTAAGGTCCATCTCAATCCAAGAACATGCATGATCCTTAAGTAACTCATTTCCAATCCATAGAATCAATTCCCACAATCCATACTTGGGTATTATGTCATAAATAATATAGAATATCCCTTAAGTCCATCAATCTAAGTAAATTCCCCTCACTATATCATACCATGCCCTGGAAGACTTATCATGCTCAACTCATACATCATGACTACCACCCACCCTCAAAGGGGGTGTTCTCAATTGTGTGTGAGATGAATGACCATATCACACATCACCCATAAACCTAAGACTACAATGCATGTCACACTAGATCTAGAAAAAAACTCCTTAAGACAACCAAAACTCATGTTGATACCAAATACCTATTTCAGTACCCTCATACACCAAAATAGAATCCTCACCCCATGAATATATAGTCTCCATGCATTTCTAGAGCACCAGGTACATGATGTCTCACTCACTCCAATAAAAAAGGCTCTAGGAAAACTAATTCTCCACTTAAGGGTGATCATAGTCCCTATACAATTTACTTGAACATAAAACCTTATGTAGGAATGAACAATCATGCATAAACACACATATGGATAAGTATTATAAGGATCAGTGACCTCATTCATGGAGTTACCCCACTATCCATGTCTAACGAGCCTTAATCAAAACCTAAGCCAAATCTTGTTTGATCCCCAAGTCCCTACTTCAAAAACAACACTAAAAAAATTATAATAATTTAATTAATTAAAAATTTTAATCCAACAAGGAATAACCATTAGAAAAACATCGAGCAAACACTCGTATCCAAAACCTCAAGCAACGACATGCTGACCACTCATGGCATGCCTCTCCTACTTCAAAGAAAAATGATCCATGAAATGAATTCCAATAAATCACCAATTAATATCCAATTTTTAAAATCCCCTAGTAAATTCCACTATGTGATACACTTTAAATGAAATAGTGAAATATATTGTATGTTCATCACTCCTTATCACCCTCTATCCACTATATTCCAAACACTATTCATTCAATATGATTCTACCATGATTCGGTGTAATCTTCACTCAAACTCTAACTCATAACCATCATAAATTAGTGGTAGTAGGAAATAAGAGGAACATAGGGAGTAGGAAAGACATCATACCTCAAAATCATTATGGTAACACTTCACAATAAATCCTTCATCAAGGGGGATCCATTGGAGAGTGGTAGGGAGGGATAAGTGGCCAAAATGGCCTCTCTAAACTCCCTTTCCCTATTAAAATTTGATAGGGGATGACCATGAAAATATGGTAATTCCCCCTCATTTTTAAAAATCCCTTAGATCCTACCAAGTACCCAGTCAGGCTATACTAGATACTCATCCGTCTACTAGCCACCCAGTACACCACCACCTGGTGTCTGGTGGTTGTCCATGGGGTAATGATCCTCTAGATATGACACTGGGTACCTACCCCAACATGAATAGGTACCCAGTGATCATATACTTCTAAATTAAGTAGTATGGCCACCCCAATCTTGCTTCAATGCTCTCTCAATCACCCAGTACACCTCCCAAACCTCCAAATACACCTAAAAACACCTCTTGAAGATTTCCAAAATAGTCTGATTTTTAATATGAACCCCAATTTTCTGATCACCCCTACTATAAAATAAAAAAAACAAATTTCCACTAAAAATATCAACTCATAAATATGTGGGTTTTTACCCCCAAAGATACTATATTTGAGACCAATTTAGAGAAAAAAATTAGTCAAAATAATTAATAGATATAAGGAAATCAGATCACCCCAATATAAACCCCTTATGGGAATAATTAATTTAGTAAAACCATTACCAACTTTAACCTTATAAGAAACATGTGAAATACACTATAAAATTTTGAAACCCAAATATCATGAAACCCGCTTTTGATAAGATTAAATTCCATGAGGCTCTATTCCATAATTTTTTCATCATACTAGCATTGTGGCCCAATCCTCTTCTATTTTCTTTTTTAACATGTATTTCATTAAAATTAATACTATCCAACATTGATCCATAAAAATATTTATTAATCCTACTAATAAGATCCCATGTATACTATTTTTCATTTCCTTTTAGACACCCATTTATTCCTATAAAGTACCAATCAATCATATCAGAACCCTTCACAAGAGAAACAATATGGTTTTGATAAAAAAAATTGACTATCAGGTTCTAGGAAATGTGAAGTCTATTTCAAGTTATAATTCAGAACTTTGAAATAAGAAACTCTAGAATTTATGTTTCATCTAGATTAGACATTTGGTGATGGAAGTCCAGTGGAGGTAGTTATCTATAAGTTGTGTTTCAAAACTAGGTTGTATAGGTTCTCATCATTAGGATAATGGAAGGGAGCTATGGAATATGTAAGGGTTTCTGATGAAGATATATAAAGGTAATCCTTAGTTTTTTTTGGTTAATGGGATATATAAGGATCATTAGTTTGATATGTAAAAGTAACATGTTCGGTTCATCAAAATTTGGTAGTCAATAAAGAGGCAGCTACATGAAATCGAAGATTATTATGACCAACGGTGAGTCCCCATAATTTTTGGAAGGCACTGGAAACATTTAACCATATGAGGCCCATTATAAGGTAGGGTGAGGCTAATTATACACATTTATTGTGATAATTTATTAGTTATATAAAAATTTATTGGCCTATAAATTGATATTGTAATCATATAACTTCCATGAAATGAAAATTATAGTAGTGTTCTCTTGTGGATATAGGACTAACATATGAACTGCATAAATAATTATTTTTTTTTACTTGAATGTTTTATTTTTCTTGAATGTTTTGATTTCCATGAGCTATGTTTTTTTTTTGAATGTGCATGTGGGTTCTATTCTAATGTTGTGATTTAGGGTGTGGTTTGTCTTCCAAAGTTCTGGAACATTGGTGTATGGGGTTCCTTTTGGTATGTGAATTTTCTTCATGGATTTGTTTATATCTATGTGATTTTTAGTAGTTTAACTTATATTAATCATTTATTCATGAATCCCAACAAGTGGTATTAGAGATTTTTGTTTTAAAAAGTCTTGGAAACACACTCAGCAACAAAATTTATAGTGGTATTCTCATCTTGATATTTTTATATTTAGTGGGAGTCATTATTTTAAAAGGTATGGAATCATAATAAGACAAGGTGTAGATTGAAAAATTCAATGGGATGAACATTAAATTCTAGAGGATGTATATATAGGACCATATGATTCATAATTACTTTGAGGATCTGTTGAAATGGGTCAAACCTAAGGCAATGGAGAAAGAGAAATGATAAATACTAGATAGAATTGAACTTGGATTGATATGGATGTTATTATTACATAACGTTATCATTAACATTCAAAATATAAAGACCACAGTGTAGTGGATGGATGATTTGGTGGACTTGTATGATAATATGAGATCTATAAATAAGGTTTTCATGATGAAGAATTTCTTCGACATGTGAATGTCATAAGGAAGACTACTGGATAATCATGTGAATGACTTTAATATGATTCAAATTCAGCTCAAATCAATTAAATTAAAGTCTATGGAATATGTGTGGGATTTATTTCTTTTTTATCTCTTCCATATTCTTAGGAAAAAATGATAACTATCATAACCCTTATTTGAAAATTGACCTAGTATTTGAGGATGTTAGATATCTAATTCTGAATGAAAAACTATGATAGAGATAAGTCCAAACACCTACTGGAACTGCACTCAATGCATAAGGTATATGATGTTATCGTCATTATATAGGTTAGAAGAAATTTTAAGATAAATAAAAAGAAATAATTTTAGTTAAATCAAATGGTTCCATCCCTGTATGTTTTCATTTCAGGAAGAAGGGGAATATCAAAAAATATTGAAAGGATCATAGAGTGAATTTTATAAGGTAAGGTTCTTAAAGTTCAAGTTCTGTGAATTTTATAGCTGAATGTGGTATAATTTTATTTCATAGTGTCAATATTTCATTAGAATCATGGATAATTGATTCTTTGGATTTGTTCCATTCTATGGTCCATAGATGGTGCATGGAAAATTATGTATCTAGAAGGTTTGAAAAGGTTCAATTAACTAATGATGAAGCTCTTGAGATCTTGTGGAAGGTTTATGTTAAATTTTGAATGAAAAACATAATTCACCTTGAGTTAAAGATATTTTAGCACATACCAGGTTTATTGAAGAACTTAATTTACATTGTTTAGATAAATGAAGCATAATTCAAAAGTATATTTATGAATAAAGTAAAAATTTACTTAGGATTCCAAGGTCATGACCAGCAGTGTAAAGGATGGGATATTTTATTTGATTGGAATTTCATATAGAGAAATAATTATTGGAATGATAACTTCTAAAATTTTAGAGTTTTATAATTTTTATCTTGGAAACATTAGTGGAAATAATATACAAATTCTAGCAGCTAAGGGTGTAATGAATTTCAATCACTTTGATTTTAGAAGTTGTGAGAGTTACATACATAGAAAGTAGAGAAAGGTTGTTTTCAATCTAAATGGATGGAAACATAAGTCAAAAAAGTTAGATTTCATGCACATAGATGTTTGGGTCATGCACCAGTCTGTTATCATGGTAGGTAATTTTACTATGTAACATTTATCAATGATTCAACAAAAAAATTATGGCTTTACTTCCTTAATATAAAATCCAATTTGTTTGAAGTGACTATTCTATAAAGATCCATGGTCGAAAACAAGACCATAAAAAAGATGAGATTTTCAAGGTCTGATATATTAATGAATATAGTAGAAAGGTTTTATGAAGCTTTTTTTGGAGAAAATGAATTTGTTTTGAGAAAATTGTACTCAAAACATAAGAGTATAATGGTGTAGTATAGTAGATTAATTATAAATTAATTGAGAGGTATTGAATCATGAGATTACATTTTAGAATGTTTAAGGGGATTTGTATAGAAGCAGTCAATTGTGTAACATACCTTTTTAATAGGATTAATTTTGTGCCAATGGGTAGGATATTTTATATAAATTGTGGACTTGAAACCCAGAAGAATTTACCCACATCAATGTTTTTGTAAGTTTTTCCTATATCCATATTGATGTCAAGGATTGGTAAAAACTCAAGTCTAATTCCCAAGTATGTTTCATTATGGGATATAGTGATGAAAACTTTGGTTTTTCAATTTGGGATAATGAATTTCACATGGTCATTGGAAGTCTGAATATTCACATAAATGATAAGGTCTTGTGAAACAATGGTAGCTTGGTGAAAATGGTTTTGAGAACAAAGAATCAATTGAACAAATACTAGTATATTTTAATGAATATTCTAAAAGGATAGAAGTTCTAGAAAGTTTAGGGGGAAAGTTTGGAGATTAAACTAGTAAAAAATATACCAGAATTATCAAGGACTATAAAAGCTTGGGTCATAGTTCTAAAAGGTTAAGTTTTTGTAAATTGTAGTTATAAGATCATAAAAACTATAGTCAGAGTTATAGAGATCTATCATAATAATATAACCAATTCATAGGTTTAGAACTGATTTTCAATACCTACTTCTGAAGGATGGAGTAGATCCTCAAAGCCTGGAGAAGTATGTAGTCTCAATGATTATGGAAAGTGGGAGTTAGGTATAGAATATTAGTAGGATTAATTAGATAAAAGTAAAACATAGGAGCTAATAGAATTACCATAAAGGAATAAATAATTATAGAATAAGTGGGTATTCTATTTGAAAGAAAAATATCTTGATAGGAAAAGGTACAATGACAATCTGGTTGTCTAGGGGTTTCAGTATAAAGGAGTAAACTTTTCCAAAAAAAATTTGGTCATGGTTAAATATATAACCATATGGACAGTGCTAAGTTTGGTTTCTTTTTTAGTTTTTATTCTAAAATATAATGATGTAAAAATGATATTTTTTCATGGTGATTTAGAAAAATAAAATTTAAATGAATAAACCAAGTGGTTTTGTGGAAAAACAGAATGAGGAATTTTTTTGTAAGCTAAAAAAAGTCTTTAAAACTTAAATAAGGTGTTAAGGTAATGAAACCATAATTTTGATGCCTTTATAGCAGAGAAGTGGTTCATCTGAACTAACTTAGATCATTTTTACCACTAAAAGGTGATTAAGGATGGGAACATTATCATCCTTCTCTTATATGTGGATGACATACTTTGGGAGGACCCAAACATTAAGTAGATTTGGGAGGTGAAGGCTGATTCTTTTTAAATATTTGAGATGAAAGATCTCAATAAAGAAAATAAAATGTTAGTAATGTGAATTGAGAGAGATAGTAAATCTAAAAGTTTGGTTTTATCTCAGAAGGATTACATCCAGAAGTTCATTAAGAGATTCATACTGATTATATGTAAACAAATTTTAACCATTTTGGCTAGATACTTCAAACTATATAAGAAAAAATAATTGAAAATAGAATTTGATATTAAGTGCATGGTGAAGTTTACATTTTCATCAATGGTGTGTATATTAATATACACCATGATATATACAATGTTGTATATTGAATTTATAGTGGGGGTGTTATTAAGTTTAGGGAAAATACAAGAAAAGAACACTAAGAAGATATAAATCAAATTGTTTAGTATTTAAAAGGTTTAGAAGATATATCCTTGTGTTTATAAATAGATGATTCAATGCAAGGTTATATAGATATGGACTTTAGAGAGGATACATACACAATAAATATTTTTATAGGATTTTTTATTACATTTAGAGGAATAAAAATAAGCCAGATGTGAATATTAAAGCTAGTTCTAACACTATCCATAATGAAAGTGGAATATTTGGTTGTCACAGAAGTATATAAAGAAATGATATAGTTAAAGTGTTTGTTGGAGTACCTCAAAAGGATTAGGGAAAGTGAATTTCTCTACTATTATGGTCATAGTGAAATTAATTTGGTTAATAATATGGTGTTTCACTCATGGAAAAAGAACATTGACATGAAATATAATTTCATCTAGGAGATATTGGAGGATGGTGTGATTAAGCTATAGAATATTGGTGGTAGTGAAAACTCGGCTGATATATTTACTAAGGTTTTAGCCTAGGCAAGTTTGAGGTAGCATTGTGCCTCAGTGGGACTAGGGTAACCAGAAGGTGTATGGAGACACTAACAATTTTTTACTATGGAAGTTGGGGTGATTAGGTTTTTTCTTAATTGTTTTTGGTTGTCGTGTTTCCTTGAAAGAAATATTCAAGTGGGATATTGTTAGGAAATGTGAAGTTTGTTTCAATTTCTGATTCAAATTTCCAAAAGAATAATCTTTGGAAAACAAAATCAACTAGATCAAACATACAGCAGTGGAAGTCCATTGGAGGAAGTGGACCGAAAGTTATGTTCTATAAGTAGGTTTTTCACATGGTCATCATTTATATAACAAAATATCAAAAGCTATGACATATATAAGGGTCACTATAATGATATGAAACCTTCATCCCAATTAGTTATGTGGTAAAGGGGATGTAAGGGTCATCAATTTAATACATAGAAGTAACTTTCTCAACTCATCAGAAGTTGGTGGTAAGGAAGAGGCAGGTACAAGCAATCGAATGTTACTAAGACCAATGATGGGTCCCTTTCAAGTTTTAGAAGACAGTGGAACTGGTAGATGGGTTGGGCCCCACTATAAAGGTGGGGTGGGACCACTCATACACATTTCATGTAATAATTGATTAGTGATCTAAAAATTGGATGACTTTTCAATTGATATAGTAATCTTTTAACTTCCATGAAATGAAAAATATTGCAGTGTTCTATTATTGATGTAGGACTAATGTTCGAACCACATAAATCCTTATTGTCTTTTACTTTCATGTTTTATTTCACTAGAAAGTTTTGGTTTCCATGATTTGTGTAATGTTTAGGTGTTTTTGTGGTGTCACTTTGGTGTGATGATTCAGGGTATGGTTGGTATTTCTATGTTATGGTACATCATGGAACAAGGTTCCATATGGTCTAAGAAGATGTTTAGGGACTTTTTTTAACTTGTGTAAGTTTTAGTGGTTTAAATTATAGTGATTGGTGGTTTGAAAATCACAAAATCATTTATTCACCCTCATACCATAGGAAACCAACACCCCCTGCATGGCCACACCTATCAACAAAACACCATTATGGACTCTCAACTTACACTTCAAATATGAAATTTCCCTGTTGTGTAAAACAAAAAGACCATATCAAGGTAGTACTTCATGCTATAATGATGAAGTATACAAATTTACCAAGGGTTTCCAGTCCTCATAAATTATAGAATAATCTTTTAATTACACCCAACAGAGTTAATCGTCACCATTCTTAGCTTGATTAAAATCTGATTGAATTAGCCCCATGTAATTCTTCATGTGCTTCCCTTGTAAACTAGACTCATCAAACAGGCCTTCTTCCAACCCCCTTTTCCCATTATAATTTTCTTTCCTAACCCATCATTTTCCTTCTCATATTATCCACTTCCATGTGCAGACTGAAACTACTCATAGTTTTCATTATTTTATTTTATTCATTAGGTATATCAGGTATAAGGACCCAATCTTAAATGTTACATAATCTTGAGATAAGTCAACAATTCACATTGAGGATTTTTCAAGATTATATTTTTAGAGAATTAGTTCATAACTCATACATAACAACTTAAATATTAAAATTAGATACTTCTACACACTATTCATTTATTTCATAAAACAAAAACTATTTAAAAAGGAACATGGTGTTTTTTCATGTTTTAACAGCATAACTTTCCCTTAATACCATCCTTGAATCTATTCTTCTTTAAGTCCTATGAAAAACATTTCAAAAATTTGGATGAGCATAAAAAATCTAAGTAAGGAATATAAAATAATGAATAAAAATATTATTCCATGAATATTTAAAACCCATGATAACATTTACACAAAATTATACTTTTCACCCATAAAACATAAACTACTTAGCTTACATCATGTAATCATAAGATTCCTAAAAAACTTCATAGAAATCATAAAACATAAAGGTAACTTGTGGCATCCATTTTATACTTACATTTTAGCTTTGATAGCTACATAGGGAGTAACCTTCATGGTTACATTTGGAATACCCATCATAGTATATTCCCTAAATCTCTTAGGATAAAATTTATCGTTTACCTCTGCCACGTTATCCAATGTATTAGAGAGCTATCACAGGCTCACCCACCCTAGGTTTATCACGAAACCACCCGTATTTAGTTTATCATATAACCACCCATCAAATTTCCAATTACCATTACATAATAATAACACATAAAAGGTTGAAATTTTCAACATTTCACTCATAAATCACAAGAAATCAATTCAAGATATTGAAATATTCAATCCATTTCCAAAACTATTTAAAACATTTAATAAAGATATTTTTGAATCAAAGTGCCTCATACCACTTTGAAACTTTTAAAAGAAATTAACATTTAAAAACTTTAATGTTCATATAAATAAATCCTTAAAACCATTTCAAAAACATGGACATTAATGAGAAATATTTAGGAGAATAAATCAATAAAACATTTAAAAAGATATTTTAGTTAATGAGTATCTTAACACTTGAGAAGATCTTGAATAAAAATAATTAAAGAATAATATCAAATGAAACTTTAAATATCATGAGAATATAAAATTCATTATATAAAATTTCAAAAGGGTTGTATATACACTTTATATGATATTAAAGGTTCACAATATCGAGATATGCCTCAATGAAAGGAGATTGAGACATAGTCCCTTACAAAGATCATATCATTAGATTAAGGATAAATCAATGACATAATTATGTGTAATAAATATAAATACACCCAATATAAGTAGATATTAAGTGTAAAACAATCATAGTTCATTCACACATATTCTTGGAAAAACAAAACCAATGACATAGATATTTAACTCAATAAATGGATATTGAGATAAGATTTCCCTTACAAAGATCATTTTGTTAATAAAATAGATAAATTATGTGTATTCACAATAAATAAACATAAATCAAGTATAAATAAAAAATGGGATATAAAAATTTATTTCTCGCATAATCATAGAATTACATAATCAAGAAGTAGAAGATTAACCTTACGAATGGAAATTGGGTTAAGAAGTTCCCTTATAAAGTTCGTATAAATGACGTAAGAATTTATCAATGGGGTGATTATGTGTAGCAATAGTATATCCATAGAAAGGGAAGTAGAAATTAAAAACTTAATAACTAAGTATTTATTCCACACATAATCTTGGCATAATAAAATAAATAAATTATATATAAAACCCAATGAGAGGAAATTGAGTTTAGAAATTTTTTTACCTTGAATCCTACTTGTCATGTTCGTTCTTTAATTTATTGAAAAATAAAATTAGGTTAATTTATAATTTATTTAAAAAATATATGTTTATTATTCATTTTATATCACTTATTAACATGTTATATCAATTAGTTAATTATTTTAGTTTATATCAGATGTTTTGTTGATATTTGGTACTTGAGTTGAAAATGAACTTGTTTTGATGTAAATTGTCCATGTAGTCAAAATTACATCTTCTACGGAATAATATTCATGATTTAAATATCATATATATTAATTATATATGTATTTATAATATTCCATAATATTTTTATATAATAAATTAAATGCATCGTTCATGGAGATGGTAGGTCATACGTACGCATGAACGCTACTTTCATTTCTTTGTCATATTAAAGGAATGAAAACTAAATGATACATAGATATTTTATAATTCCAGTATAATATATGTTTTATATATGTTACATAAATTCATTAACTCCATCCTTTATATGTTCCATGTATGTTATGAATGAGTCATATCATTTTGAGGGGGCGGTAGTTTTCTCTTCCTCAAATGAAATTATCGTATTTACACATTATGGAAAGCATAAAGATATGTTGTAAATAAAAATTATAGAATAATAGGGACAATATAAATATAATATATATCATATATAATTACATTTTCATCATAATTTTCACCATGATATGTGGTAGGATAAAATTGAACAATAATCATTTCGTGAGGCAGTAGTTTGCCATACACAGAAATAGTATGTTCGTATCCATTAGATGGAGGTGTGTGTAAGTGTAGTTCAAATACTTATCATAAAAAAATCCTAGTATATTGAGGATATTTTTTTTGTTATGTAATAAAATAATAAGGAGATCATAGGGAGTGGAGAAGGAAAATAAAGGAAAGTAACTTGAGAGAAGATGTTACCTCTAAATCAGGTAAATTCTTTTGATTTGAGCCAAAAGGATTTCTTGAATTGACTTATGCCCAAGGTAAGTCTTCTAGGAGGAAGGTAGGGATTATAGAAATATTATTGGATAGAGATTTTATGAACTAAAAGTCTTTGGAAGTGTGGGATAAAGAGAATAAGAAGTTCCCTTTTATAGAAGTGGTGAGGGGCACTTTAGTAAAGTCTTGAAATCTTAATTTATTATAAATTATATTTCGATTAAAAATAATCTAAAAATAATTTATTTAAAATATAATATGATGTTGGTTCTAATACCCATAATCCAATAATTTTTATACATGTTTTTAGTATTTTATTATCTTTTTGGTTTAACCCTTATTTTACCCTTTTTAATCTTATAGTGATATCATGTTATTTACACATTGGGGGTTAATGTAATTACCATATCATGTCAAAAGTCCAACAAAAAATGAAATTTATGACATATTTGGACTTATATTAACCATTTGGATAAATATTATATTTTTAGGAATTTAATATCATTTAATAAACTAATTTATATTTTAAGTTATGAAGTAAGTCAATTCTGGTCACTATTCATACTTGACTTTTTTACAAATTCATAACAACCTGATTCCTTTGAAAAAACATTTAATTAATCCTAAAATGTAATATTAATCCATAAAAATCATGTATGACATAAATTATGTCAAATAATATTTATTTTAATATTTATAATATCATTTATTTGAATCCTTTATTAATGAAGCAATCATTGCATCATCATTATTTTATAATTAAATTTATTTATTTAATATCTAAAAATTATAAATAAAATATCATGATGTAGGAAATATTTTTATATTTATAATTAATATTTAGAGTAGAATATATCACTTATATAACCTCATATAAAAATTGTTTTAGTAAGAATATACATGTTTATGTTATTTTCCTCTTTACTTTAAATTAATTATTATAATATGTCGTTATCACTCCCAAGTGGCTCCATGGGGTCCCAAAATCGACCCAAGGATGCTCATGGTCGGACATATCTCATTAAATAGGATAAGAACATGTGTTAGGGTAGTTTAATAATATTATAATATTATTTTTTACACTTATTTTCCAGATTTACCCTTTAACCTTGGTAAATAAAAATAATTACTGAAGTTACTATTCATAATGAAAAAATAAATAAAAGGTACATATTTACACAATTTGGAACTTATGATTCCAAATATGGAATCCATTTTTTCAAATTAAAAATACATAATTTACATTAATTAATTTAAAATTAATTCCCATTTTTAAAACCAAAAAGCAGGTTTTTAAGAAGTAAAAACTATCAAAAGATCGACATGTGTTTATATCCAATTTAAAAGTGAAATTACTTAAAATGAAAAAAAAATGGATAAAATTATAAAAACTTAATCCAATTACACTTTAAAACAAATTAAAAATACAATCTAACTATATAAATGTATTAGTTGAAAAAGGTAGTTTTAAATTAAAATGTAGTCTTTTTCATTATTCATAAAAATATGAATTTTATCAAAAAAATACCAAAATTTCATCCAAAATAAATTTTTATGTCCCCCTTATAAATAAGAAGTTTATTTTTTCAAATATAAAATATAAAATTAACAAAAACTAGATTTAAAAAGGGTTCTCCATCAAAAGGCGGTAAAACTTCATTTTTAGAAAAATACTTCTTTTATCCGAAAAATTTAATTTGTTCTTATATCATATCTTGAAAAAATATGATATGAATTTAAAACATTACATTGAATATATAACATATATTTTTCATTAAATAAAAATCCATAAATATTGATATGATTTTATAAACACAATTATTCTCTTTTAAATAGGTTTTCATAAAAACACATCCTTTATATTCAATTGGTTTTTATTTACATTTATAATAAATTTAGTAACCAATGAATAATTATTTAAAGATGTGTAAACCATATTTAAAAATTCATTTTATAAAATTCATTCCCATCATTCCAACGGCAAGGCGTTAACTAACATTTAAAATAATAATATTATTATTTTATTTTTTTTGGTATAACTCAATGTTGTGTGCAACGTAAGATTTCGAAGAAATCCATTGTTGCGTGTCGAGTACACTATTGGAAAAAATAATCCCCTTTAATATAAAATTAATGTCTTATTCATAAATATTAATAGAAATTAAAAAGTATTATTCTATAAATACCTGGGTCGTTATATCAGGGAACTCCCTTACCATTGAGTCGAACATCATTTAAACCTTCACCCCCACCCATTTTAAAATTTTCATTCAAATTAGATAGTAATTATATTATAATCATAAAATAATTCACCTAATTTTTGAGTTTTGATTCCACTATTATATTAACCTTATTCTTTGAAACACAAAAAAAATATATGGAATATTTGGCAGTCCTAGACTAACCACATCAAGTTTCTTATTGATCTAATCAGGAATTTCAATCGAAACTTTTGGTAATTTTTTCCTATCTTGGTATTTTTCCACATTAGAAATCATATTAAACCTAGTATTACTTACACACAAACACATGCCTTCTTCGTATGACCAAGATTTTTTGTAAAAGTAATAAAATATTGGTAAGCATTCATATTAAAAGGAAAATAGATGATCATTACCCACTTTTGAGCATTGGAATTCAGGCAATGGGGTTCACCACATCAATCCTGACCCTAAATACCCCACTAGTTGATGTTATCTAAATTATATCATTCCATGAATCCTCCGGTAGCATCTACAGCACTATACGCAATTTTCATGTCTTTCTTTTTGAGAGGAATTCCCTTAATTTTAATCTAGAATAGCGATTTAGTAAAATATAAATTAGTTGGATTCACCGCATATAAAACTTCATAAATATTTATGAGATGATCATAAAACCAAAGGAGGACATCTTGCACTCTCTTTTTTTTCTTCTTTAAGGAAAAAATTGGAAAATAAAAATGTCTTGTTCAATTTGTCTTACGGAGACTCCCCTTTGAATACTCTATATTTTTTGTAGCATATTTCAAAAATCACTAAAGTTATAATTGAATTTCTCATGAATTTTCCCACAAAAAGAATTTATATAATATTTTTAGGGATAAAATCCTCCTCAATATTTGGTTCATCCATAATATTTTTCCCCAATAAAATTCTCCAAAAAATTAATAAGTTCATTTTTTATTATGATGAAACACCAAACCAGCCACCCAAACCCATCATTCATAATTTTATTTAAAAAATAGGACCACTATAGATTTGATGTAATAAAACACTCATAATACCTACAACCACACTGTACACTAAATTCCAACCACCAAACACCAATCACAAAAAAACATAAAATTATCTTCGATCACAACCATCAAACACTAATTACAACCAAAAAAATGGTGAAACCTTAGAGAAAGAAATCCTATATGAGAAAATATAAATAAAAGAAACAAATGATTCATTAAATACTAAATTATTAACACTACACATTTACACCAAACAAATGACTTCAAAATTTCCAATATAACATCTTCATAAAATTCTAAAATTTCAAGAAGTTCCATAAGTGTTCAATAATAGGTGTTGTTTATGCTCACAAATGAAGAATTATATGTTATGTTTATTTGGATGGTTTTATCAATCCTAGTGACTTATTTTATATAATTATCTTCATATTAATTTTATCATTCCTCTATCTCAATAATTACATAATTCCATCATTAATGTTATATTTAATCATAAAAAATGATTAGAATCGGTTATGAAAATGGTGATAAAGGTGAAATAACTTCATCTATATCTATAGTTTAAACCAATCATGGAATGAATAATATTAAAAGAGTTAAATAATAAAAAGGAATAAATATTTTTCATTTAGGATCACATTACAAAAACCTTATAACATTTATGTCATGCTATTATATTGATTATTAAGATTTAGAAAGGGGTAATAAAATAAAGAAAACATAAGAGTTAAAATAAGAACGTATTACCTCTTCTTTAAGATGACGTGTTTTCTTAAGAGACTTAAGTTTGTATTAGATAATTATAAGAGATATTTAGATAAGTTTTAGGTAAATGAATTATTCAAAGAATTGATGGAGAATGATTATGTTATTTATGGGTGAAGGATAATGATGTTTTTGAATACAAAATTAAATAAACTATTGAATAAATTATTATTTTTTCCAAGGTTATGAATGATGTCAACTCTTATAACTAAAAAAAAATTTGAGTTATGTGAGGATGAACCAATACCGGTAACATGGTAAATGGTTCCATTTTTACATGTATTAAAATATGATAAAAAATATATTATTTTATCATATTTTCTATTTATCTTTTAATTTTACTATTTATGAAAAATATAAAATTTTCACTTGTATCTAATTTTGAGATCCATATTCCAAATATGTAAACCATTTTATGAGAATTATTTTTTAACAATGTGAAATTTATTTTTTAAGTGAGTGTTTAAAAATCATAAATTCAATGTGAGAGATTTTAAAAAACAATTTTAAAAAATTATTATTATTTTGATAAGCATGTGAAATTATATTATTATATATATATTTATAAATAATATTATCTAATATTAAATTCACTCTTAACAATGGATAAAATTTATTTTAATCAATATGTGTAGGTTAACAACCAACTAATGGTCATATTACTATTCTACCGATATTTTTACTATTTTAGTGACCATATTATCTAATTCCTAATATTTTGTTTTCTTAATATATTGATATTCAAAAAAATGATATTTTGGTTATTTGATTTAATTATCCAATTTTATTTTTATCATCCATATAAAATATATTTGACTTATAATGTTTTATCTTTTAACTTGTGTCATAATTAAATAGATTTTTTAGTTAAGAAAATAGAATATATGATGAATATAAGATAAATCACTAACTATTTGTACTTTTGATTACATGTATATTCAAATATTTGAATATTAATAAAACATATTATTATATATTATTTGTTATTCTGTATGAATTTAATGTAATAATGTGTTATGGTATCTATTACATTGATAAGGTCATAGCATCTCCCCACAATGATGATAACCTTGAAGTTTCATGATGATATTTTCAAATATAGTTCTATAGTCAGATAATGTACTATAATATGAAACATATTATATAGACTTTTAGGTGTGAATAACCATAAGGTGATGAGACTTCATCACATGAATTTCTCACTTGGTAATATCCAAGACAGGATATTATGGGAATAGGCCTGCCAGTAGGAATTTCACATGTTTTGGTGTCATCAGATATTCCAATCTGCGAGTGTGCGTAATGGTATTTAGACTTTATGTGTAACACCCTGAGATTTTATGAAAAATATTATTTTTTTTAATTTTATTAATTTCTTGTGTTGTACGCTACACCAAAAGGAGATTTCACAACACGCATCCTTGACTTTCCTTGCATTACACGCAATCGCGACCTTCCTCGATAGCGTGTGTAGTACGCAATACCGAGTTTCACTAAAAGAGATATTATTATAATATTATTATGAACTAGCTGTTATGAATAGTAATACCCACTTTTTGAAATTTTATAAATTTTATCTATTAAAATGGACTTCATTTTTGGATTCGGAATATCGAAATTAGCTTAGGGTGAAATTTTGGTACTTTTCGGATAACTTTCATTTTCTGATGAATAGTGAAAATTACTAAATTTTAATTAAAAACAACCTTTTTAATCGAAATAATTAATAGTGATAAATTGTTAATTTGAGTGGTTTTAAAGTATATTTAGAATATATTTTTACAATTTAATACAATTTTGGTCATTGGATGTAATTTCACATTTAAACCAGACTTAAACAAGTGTCAATCTTTTGATAGTTATTATCTCTTAAGAACACACTATTTGTTTTGACGACGGGAATTAATTTTTAAATTAATTAATGAAACTGATATGTTTTGAATTTGTTAAAATAGACATCATTTTTGATTTCATAATATCAAATATAGCTTAGGCCTAATTTTTGGTATTTTTCTGGAAACTTTCATTTTTTGATGAATAGTGAAACCACTAAGTGCTAGTTAAAAAAATGAATTTTTTATAAAACTTAATTTTACCGCTTCTGTGAGTAGAATTTCAAAAATCCGAGAGACACGATTGATGTCAGTAAGTAAAATGTGGTTCAATGAGATGAAAATAATTTTTGGTGAATAGTAACTTTTAAATTTTTTTTACCACGGTTAAAAGTAAATAGGGTAATTAAGGGTAAAAATGATATTATTATCACCCTAACACATGTCCTAATTATATTGGATAAGTGTAATTCGACCAAAAACAATATTAGGAATACAATATGACCATTTAGGCCCACTTGGATTAGATTAGGACATTTATTATTAATTTATTTAATGAAGGGTTAAAATAGTTAAAATCAACGTTTAATAAGTAAATCATTTTCAATATAGGGTTATACATAAGATAAATTCGACTATAAATATTCATTAGAAAGATAAAACGATTTACCACATAATTATATTTAATTTGTAATTTTTAGACATTAAATAATTTAATTTATTTATGACACAATGATGATGCAGTAATTATTTTATTAATGAAATATTGACATAATTGATGTTATAAATACCCAAATAAATGTAATTTGAGACTTTTTATGAATTTCACTATTTTTCTAGGTTAATATGACATGTTAGTATTTATTTAATTAACTTTGTTCGAACTAATAATTTTGTTATGATTTTCACAAAAATCAATTACTAAATATTGTCAAAATTGACACAAAATAGTTTTTAAAACAAATATTATATTATTAATTGGGATTTTATTCCTAAAAATCTAAGGTTTGGAAAAATGAATTATATAAGGTTATATATATTAATAATAAAAAACTTGGGGTTCGTTTGTCTTGTTATATTAAGTTTATTAACGTTATAGTGTAAGAACACAATAAGACACGGTAAAAGTAAAATTATCTAACTTAAAGCTAAATATAAATGATAAGGTTAAAATAGGAACCTAAACTTGTCTAAATTCTATTTGATGAGAGGATTTAGACCCATCCCCGCCTTATCTTTGAAATAAATCAATTTTGAGCTATTTAAAACCGAATATGACTTTATAATAAAATAATATTTTTAGTTTTCCAAAGGAGCCCCTCTCCTCCCTTATAAAAGGGCACCTCCTCCCTCTCTTCCTCACACCACTTTGAGCCTTCAAGCTTGGCCAAACCATGACAAATTCTCTTCTCCACTTCCCTAGAAACATCCTAGAGGTCCTGGTCTTCTTCAAGGACCAATTTTAGTGCCCTAAGAGGAGGACTAAAAGAGGCGCTTCAAAGAAGAGGTAATGTCCGTTACCGATTCTTTCAACTTTATTTCTTCTTCCACTTCTTCTTCTTAGGTTGTTTCATTATGAAGTAATAAAATAAGTATCAATCATATACTGATATGTTATTATAAGAATGAAACAACCCTATTTCACCATCTATCTATCCTACGGAAAATGAAATCACCGCGTGTGTGTACGTACGAAATATCGTCTCCACGCCGTGGTGTAATCTATTTTCCACCACCACCATACTTGGATGGGTATAATGGTGTACATAATAACTATATATGATTACTTTAAATTGATATTGATTCTTAAATATTATACATACACTCCAATACAATTCCACGATCATGTGAACGATATCATCGCTCGTGCGTACGTACGGACTACCGTCTCCACGACGCGATGAGATTCATTCTTCACGTTAACCATTCATGAATGATTATAAAGTATATATAATAAGTAATCATGAAATATATGACATAATAATGATACTGTATTTATGTGTATATATATATTTATTTCATCTACTTAATTCCATTCAACTCAATAAGGAAACGAAAACAGCGTTCATGCGTACGTACGGCCTACCGTCTCCATGAACGGTGTATTTCTTTCCATTTACTGATCTATTATATATATGTATATTATGAATATATATTATATATAAATCATGTTTTATATTCTATAATTAAGTAATCATGATCTAGGTAATCATATGAATAAGTACAAGTCAAAACACGGACGACAAATGAAACGATTTTACCCAAAACGCTCTTTAACATGGAATTTACAAAATAACGGGTAATATAAAGTCATAAGTGAACCATATATGATATCATAACAATGAGTATGATTCTGGAATAAGTAAATGACATTATTTAAATAATTATACAAGAGGTTCGGACACTTACGAAGCAAATCGGACCTAAGGTAAGGGAAATATCACAATCTCATTTTTATCCGAGATTGTTTATACTTTGGAATTTACTCGGGTGTATTTTATCATCCAAATCCATGTTTCCTAAATATTTAATATTATTTCCATCCACCTACAATTTTTTAAATCCAATTTTACCCTTCGGTGAGTTTTTTAGTAAAATATATGAAAGGAATCTTTTGTCGTTTTTCATACAAGGCACTTTTTGACTTTTCCGACAAAAGTACGAGAAGAATGTTTTTTTAACTTATACGGCATGAATGGATTTTTAAAACATTATTTCCAAGAAGCTTCCCTTACAAGTTTTCAAGTTTATTTTTAATCGACTTATTTTAGTATAAAATTGTATGACATGTTAATAAAGGAAAAATGTTTTTGATGTAGAAAGGATATTTTCCTCAAGAATGGAGTCCAAGTGTTTTATCAAAATTATTTTCCATCTAAGATAATATAGGGTTATGTTTCTATACCTATTATTACATTGATTTGATTATGTTGTGATGGAAATATTTTTATGAATTCCTTTATCTTATATGAATTGTTTTATGATGTCATGATGTTTAAGATTCCCATTTTTATTACATGGGTTATGTTATGATGTATGGTTTATGATTTTGTGGCACATATAAGAATGGTATCATTATGAGATGGGTGGGACCTATATCTCCCTCCAATGAATTGGGTAAAGATTTTATATCACATGAGATAGACATGGCTGGAACGGAAGATTAAACCGGTTCAGTGAAACAGGACTGAAACGAGGAGTGAACTCGGTTCAGAAATGGACTTTGTCCACTAAGATAGTTTTGACTAATAAGAAATGATTCTCTATGATTATGTGTGTATGCCACAAAGTTTCATGTTTTAAGTTATGATTATTGGGATTACATTTCACTACTATGATTTATCCCATGTTATGATATTATGATCTCTTTTTCAGGTTAAGATTTCCAAAATGTTATGTTCTTATGAATATGATGTGATTGATATTTCTTTTGTTTACCCTTGATGAGCATTTGAGCTCACCCTTTTATGTTTTCTTTTCCCCAGGATATAAATAAAGGTTTTAGGTAAAAAAAAGGAAGATATTTATTGGAGATGTTGAAGATCTTTCACCACGAATAGAATATTATATTCCGAGTTTCCAAAGACACTAAACTATTATGGTCCTTGTGTGTGTGTTTTTGTTATGTACTAAGTATTCCGCAAAAGTAATGTAATGTCCATGTACATTAAGCTTTGGGTCTCTATAGTTGGTATCCGAGGAAAGGTTTAGTCAACCTTTGGAAACTAGGATGCAAGAACTTTAGTGATATCCCTAGAGATATTTCTAAGGTATGTCTAGGGATGTCCCTAAGGTTAAGTATAAGTATAGGTTATAGTACTAGAATTACGGTAACCCAAGATGTTAGATATTGAAGGTACTCCCCCTTTATTATATTGTTTTCCCTAGCTTGATTTATGCCTCTCACACTATTCTTTTTGGGTTTTAGACGATGGCTGGAACCTGAAGGAACCGTGTTGATCAATGTAATGGACAATGCAATGATTGTCCTCCTGAACAAACAAATGTTATGGGAGATGGAGTGAAAAATATTATTTCTATACTTACACAAGATATGAATCATTCTGGACTTCCAAATGAGCAGAGAAGGGAACAATATTCTATTGAGTCCTTCATGAGGCAACGTCCACCTTCTTTCAGTGGGTCTTCTGATCCACTTGTTGCTGAACAATGGATCAGTACCACTGAAAAGATATTTTCAGTTCTTCAATGTTCGGATCATGATAAAGTCATCTTAGCAGTGTATCGTTTGGAAGGTGATGTTGATCAGTGGTGGAATCTTATCAAGAATACGAGGCCAAGAGATGAAATTGGGTCCATGGAATGGGATGAGTTCAAGAACTTATTTTTCAATAAGTACTTCCCTCGTATTCTTCGAGAAAAGATGGAGAAGGAGTTTCTTGAACTAAAGCAAAAGGATGATGAATCTGTTGGTATATACGAAGCGAATTTTACAAGGCTTGCAAGGTATGTATCTCGATTTATCATCCAAACTGATAGTAAAGTTGATCGATTCTTCAGTGGCTTAAAACCAAATCTTCGAATGGCATTAGCTATAAGAGACTTCAGTAGCTATGAAAAAATTGTGTGTTGTGCTGTCAAGGTAGAAATGGAAGTTGGTGTTACTTATCCATCTCATAGTTTTGACAAGAAACAAAAGATGGAGTTCAAGGAGAAATATCAGAATAATGGTGAAAAGAATATGAATGTTTCCTTATGCTCAAAGTGTGGAAAGAAGCATGGTGGATATTGTCTTAAAGGGACTAGAAAATGTTTTAAGTGTGGAAAAGAAGGTTATCGAGCAGCTAAGTGTCGAAGTAATGGAAAAAAGGTTTCTAATGATGTGAATAAATAAAAGACTGCAGAGAACGCACCACCAACACTTCAATGCTTCAAGTGCAAGGAAATGGGGAATTATGCTAATAAATTTCCTAATCGAAGGGTTAATGATGATCGACATGAGCAACCACTTAAGGCAAAGGACAAAGGGAAGTCACATGCGGTCACTATTGGTGATGTTGAATATGACAACGATGTGGTGTAATGATTAAGTGTTTATGTAATGGGATTCCAAAATAATGTTGTATATAGTATCTTGGAATATTGGAATATTTATGTATTGGTTTATTGTGGTTTTCAATAATTTTATGGTACCGGTAACCATGGAATGTGATTGAGATATTTTTGGAAAAAAAGATGATATGCGCATAATGAAGGGAAAATGAGAAAATGAAATGTTTGACATTATTCATGAGCTCATGATTGACATAAGGACTAAGTGATATCATGGTTTGAGTATATAGAATTTTGAGGATTTTGGTATGTGGAAAGAGTTAACTTTTAACAGCATTCATGTTTTCAATAAGGTTCAATGGGTATTCATTTTTTTCAAGTGAATACATGATTAAGGCCTTCGAATGTTTGGAATGTGACCAACAAGACATATCTCATGATATATGGGGATCAACAATGGTATTAACATGCTAGTTGTATGAACTCTTTGGTAATCGTTGTCACTATAATATGATATTGGACAGCAGTATTTTGGATAAGCCTAAAGATTGGAATGGATTATGTTGGACATAAGTTAGTATTGTTTAAGGATAGAAGTTTTTTCGATATTATTTATGGGATGTTATAGTAATTTAGTTTTAGAAAAAGGACAACCTGCAGGATGGGCGACAGCCCATCGCGTCGGACAAGGCTATGGGAATCGAACCCACAACTGAAGTGTGACTGGCCTTTATTGCCTACCACTGGCCTACAGAAAGTCCCTGTTTAGTAGAAATTATTTTTATTATATTAAGAAGTATGATATATGAAGTATAAGTCCATTTTAGGAACCATATATGATTAATCTCACTATAGATGGACTTATGTATTTTTTGATAACTTTTCTAACATTTTGTTTGAGACAGATGGAATGACCCATCATTCTACCACAAGATCTTCTAACACATAATGAATGAAAAATTCAACTTCATTTCTTTAAGAGATGAAGTGTAAATTTTCCAAATAACGACCAATGGTGAGACTATACCAAAATCACGAAAGTATTTCTTCTAATTCCAATTTCATCAACTTTAGGGAAATGAACTTGAAAACCAAAAATGTTTTCCTAGTGCTCTTATATCTGATGAATCAGATGGTACCTTAGATCATCACAAATTTATGGCTTTGTGATAACTGGCTTTTCCATAGCCATGTTCTCTACCACTCTCCATCAGAACATGACGGTTAGATTTCTCTTCCATATCCATATTTTTACCTATGTTCTCCTACATGGAAACCCAGTGATGAGTTAATTTGGTTACCGTTACGTTTCATACTTTATTTTTTAAAGCCAAGTTTTGGTATTCCTTTTTACGATGTGGGTTTCTATTAAAGAAACTTTCGAGTCGTAAACCATTTATAACCCTGACGAATTTCGAGGGAGAAATTCACTTTAAGGGGGGTAGAATGTAACACCCCGAGATTTTATGAAAAATATTCTTTTTTTAATTTCATTAATGTCTTCTGTTGTACACTACACCAAAATGATATTGCAAAACACGCATCCTTGACTTGCCTTGCATTACACGCAATCGCGACCTTCCTCGATAGCATGTGTAGTACGCAATACCGAGTTTCACTAAAAGAGATATTATTATAATATTATTATGAACTAGCCATTATGAATAGTAATACCCACTTTTTGAAATTTTATATTTTAAAATGGACTTCATTTTTGGATTCGGAATATCGAAATTAGCTTAGGGTGAAATTTTGGTACTTTTCGGATAATTTTCATTTTCTGATGAATAGTGAAAATTACTAAATTTTAATTAAAAAAAACCTTTTTAATAGAAATAATTAATAGTGATAAATTATTAATTTGAGTGGTTTTAAAGTATATTTAGAATATATTTTTACAATTTAATACAATGTTGGTCTTTGGATGTAATTTCACATTTAAACCAGACTTAAACAAGTGTCAATCTTTTGATAGTTATTATCTCTTAAGAACATGCTATTTGTTTTGACGACGGGAATTAATTTTTAAATTAATTAATGCAACAGATATGTTTTGAATTTGGTAAAATAGACATCATTTTTGAGTTCATAATATCAAATATATCTTAGGCCTAATTTTTGGTATTTTTCTGAAAACTTTCATTTTTTGATGAATAGTGAAACCACTAAGTGGTAGTTAAAAAAAATGAATTTTTTATAAAACTTAATTTTACCGCTTCTGTGAGTAGAATTTCAAAAATCCGAGAGACATGGTTGATGTCAGTAAGTAAAATGTGGTTCAATGAGATGAAAATAATTTTTGGTGAATAGTAACTTTTTACTTATTTTACCACGGTTAAAAGTAAATAGGGTAATTAAGGGTAAAAATGATATTATTATTACCCTAACACATGTCCTAATTCTATTGGATACGTGTAATTAGACCAAAAAAAATATTAGGAATAAAATATGACCATTTAGGCCCACTTGGATTAGATTAGGACATTTATTATTAATTTATTTAATGAAGGGTTAAAATAGTTAAAATCAAAGTTTAATAAGTAAATAATTTTTAATATAGGGTTATACATAAGATAAATTCGACTATAAATATTCATTAGAAATCTAAAACGATTTACTACATAATGATATTTAATTTCTAATTTTTAGACATTAAATAATTTAATTTATTTATGACACAATGATGATGGAGTAATTATTTTATTAATGAAATATTGACATAATTGATGTTATAAATACCCAAATAAATGTAATTTGAGACTTTTTATAAATTCCACTAATTTTATAGGTTAATATGACCTGTTATTATTGATTTAATTGACTTTTTTTGAACTAATAATTCTGTTGGGATTTTCACAAAAATCAATTACTAAATAGTGTCAAAATTGACAAAAAATAGTTTTTTAAAAAAAATATTATATTATTAATTGTTATTTTATTCCTAAAAATCTAAGGTTCGGAAAAATGACTTATATAAGGTTATATATGTTAATAATAAACAACTTAGTGTTCTTTTGGCTTGTTATAGTAAGTTTATTAACCTTATAGTGTAAGAACACAAAAAGACACGGTAGAAGTAAAATTATCTAACTTAAAGTTAAATATAAATGATAAGGTTAAAATAGGAACCTAAACTTTTCTAAATTCAATTGGATGAGAGGATTTCGACCCATACCCACCTTATCTTTGAAATAAATCAATTTTGAGCTATTTAAAACCGAATATGACTTTATAATAAAATAATATTTTTAGTTTTCCAAAGGAGCCCCTCTCCTCCCTTATAAAAGGGCACCTCCTCCCTCTCTTCGTCACACCACTTTGAGCCTTCAATCTCGGAAAAAACCTGCCAAATTCTCTTCTCCACTTCCCTAGAAACATCCTAGAGTTCCTGGTCTTCTTCAAAGACCAATTTTAGTGCCCTAAGAGGAGGACTCAAAGAGGCGCTTCAAAGAAGAGGTAATGTCCGTTACCGATTCATTCAACTTTATTTCTTCTTCCACTTCTTCTTCTTAGGTTGTTTCATTATGAAGTAATAACATCAGTATCACTCATATACTGATATGTTATTATAAATATGAAACAACCCTATTTCACCATCTATCCATCCTACGGAAAACAAAATCACCGCGCGTGCGTACGTACGGAATACCGTCTCCACGCCGTGGTGTAATCTATTTTCCACCACCACCATACTTGGATGGGTATAATGGTGTACATAATAACTATATATGATTATTGTAAAGTGATATTTATTCTTAAATAGTATACATACACTCCAATACAATTCCATGATCATGAGAACGATATCATCGCTCGTGCGTACGTACGGACTACCGTCTCCACGACGCGATGAGATTCATTCTCCACGTTAACCATTCATGAATGATTATAAAGTATATATACTAAGTAATCATGAAATATATGACATAATAATGATACTGTATTTATGTGTATATATATATGTATTTCATCTACTTAATTCCATTCAACTCAATAAGGAAACGAAAACAGCGTTCATGCGTACGTACGGCCTACCGTCTCCATGAACGGTGTATTTATTTCCATTTACTGATCTATTATATATATGTATATTCTGAATATATATTATATATAAATCATGTTTTATATTCTGGAATTAAGTAATCATGATCTAAGTAATCATATGAATAATTACAAGTCAAAACATGGACGACAAATGAAACGATTTTACCCAAAACGCTCTTTAACATGGAATTTACCAAAGAATGGGTAATATAAAGTCATAAGTGAACCATATCTGATATCATAACAATGAGTATGATTCTGGAATAATTCAATGACATTATTTAAATCATTATACAGGAGGTTCGGACACTTATGAAGCAAAATTGGACCTAAGGTAAGGGAAATATCAAAATCTCATTTTTATCCGAGATTGTTTATACTTTGGAATTTACTGGGGTGTATTTTATCATCCACATCCATGTTTCCTCAATATGTAATATTATTTCCATCCAATTACAATTTTTTAAATCCAATTTTACCCTTCGGTGAGTTTTTTAGTAAAAGATATGAAAGGAATCTTTTGTCATTTTTCATACGAGGCACTTTTTGACTTTTCCGACAAAAGTACGAGAAGAATGTTTTTTTTAACTTATATGGAATGAATGGATTTTTAAAACATTATTTCCAAGAAGCTTCCCTTACAAGTTTTCAAGTTTATTTTTAATCAACTTATTTTAGTATAAAATTGTATGACATGTTAAGAAAGGAAAAATGTTTTTGATGTAGAAAGGAGATTTTTCTCAAGAATGGAGTTCAAGTGTTTTATCAAAATTATTTTCCATCTAAGATAATATAGGGTTCTTTTTCTATCCCTATTATTACATTTATTTGATTATGTTGTGATGGAAATATTTTCATGAATTTCTTTATCTTATATGAATTGTTTTATGATGTCATGATGTTTAAGATTCCCATTTTTATTACATGGGTTATGCTATGATGTATGGTTTATGATTTTGTGGCACACATAATAATGATATCATTATGAGATGGGTGGGACCTATATCTACCTCCAATGCATTGGGTAAATATTTTATATCTCATGAGATAGACATGGCTGGAACGGTAGATTAAACTGGTTCAGTGAAACAGGACTGAAACGAGGAGTGAAATCGGTTCAGAAATGGACTTTGTCCACTAAGGTAGTCTTGGCAATGAGTCTTGAATAATAAGAAATGATTCTCTATGATTATGTGTGTATGCCACAAAGTTTCATATTTTAAGTTATGATTATTGGGATTACATTTCACTACTATGATTTATCCCATGTTATGATATTATGATCTCTTTTGCAGGTTAAGATTTCCAAAATGTTATGTTCTTATGAATATGATGTGATTGATATTTCTTTTGTTTACCCTTACTGAGCATTTGAGCTCACCCTTTTATGTTTTCTTTTCCCCAAGATATAAAGAAAGGTTTTAGGTTAAAAAAAAGGAAGATGTTTATGGGATATGTTGAAGATCTTTCACCATGATTAGAAGATTATATTCTGAGTTTCCAAAGACACTAAACTATTACAGTCCTTGTGTGTGTGTTTTTGTTATGTACTAAGTATTCCGCAAAATTAATGTAATGTCCATGTACCTTAAGCTTCGGGTCTCTACAGTTGGTATCAGAGAAAAGGTTTAGTCAACCTTTGGAAACTAGGATGCGAGAACTTTAGTGAGATCCCTAGAGATATTTCTAAGGTGTGTCTAGGGATGTCCCTGAGGTTAAGTATAAGTATAGGTTATAGTACTAGAATTATGGTAACCCAAGATATTATATATTGAAGGTACTCCCCCTTTATTATATTGTTTTCCCTAGCGTGATTTTTTCCTCTCACACTATTCTTTTGGGGTTTTAGATGATGGTTGGAACCTGAAGGAACCGTGTTGATCAATGTAATGGACAATGCAATGATTGTCCTCCTGAACAAACAAATGTTATGGGATATGGAGTGCAAAATCTTATTTCTATACTTACACAAGATATGAATCATTCTGGACTTTCAAATGACCAGATAAGGGAACAATATTCTATTGAGTCCCTCATGAGGCAACGTCCACCTTCTTTCAGTGGGTCTTCTGATCCACTTGTTGCTGAACAATGGATCAGTACCACTGAAAAGATATTTTCAGTTCTTCAATGTTCGGAACATGATAAAGTCATCTTAGCAGTGTATCATTTGGAAGGTGATGCTGATCAATGCTGGAATCTTATCAAGAATACGAGGCCAAGAGATGAAATTCAGTCCATGGAATGGGATGAGTTCAAGAACTTATTTTTCAATAAGTACTTCCCTCGTATTCTTTGAGCAAAGATGGAGAAGGAGTTTCTTGAACTAAAGCAAAAGGATGATGAATCTTTTGGTATATACGAAGCAAATTTTACAAGGCTTGCAAGGTATGTATCTGGATTTATCATCCAACCTGAAAGTAAAGTTGATCGATTCTTCAGTGGCTTAAAACCAAATCTTTGAAGGGAATTAGCTATAAGAGACTTTAGTAGCTATGAAGAAATGGTGCATTGTGCTATCAAGGTATAAATGTAAGTTGGTGTTACTTATCCATGTCATAGTTTTGACAAGAAATGAAAGATGGAGTTCAAGGAGAAATCTCAGAATAATGGTGAAAAGCAGATGAATGTTTCCTTATGATCAAAGTGTAGAAAGAAGCATGGTGGAGATTGTCTTAAAGGGACTAGAAAATGTTTTAAGTGTGGAAAAGAAGGTCATCGAGCAGCTGAGTGTCGAAGAAATGGAAAAAAGGTTTCTAATGATGTGAATAAATAAAACACTGCATAGAACGCACCACCAACACTTCAATGCTTCAAGTGCAAGGAAATGGGGCATTATGCTAATAAATGCCCTAATCCAGGGTTAGTGATGATTGACATGAGAAACCACTTAAGGCAAAGGACAAAGGGAAGTCACATGCGATCACTATTGGCGATGTTGAATATGACAACAATGTGGTGGAATGATTAAGTGTTTATGTAATGGGATTCCAAAATAATGTTCTATATAGTATCGTGGAATATTGGAATATTTATGTATTGGTTTATTGTGGTTTTCAATAATTTTATGGTACCGGTAACCATGGAATGTGATTGAGATATTTTTGGAAAAAAAGATGATATGCGCATAATGAAGGGAAAACGAGAAAATGAAATGTTTGACAGTATTCATGAGCTCATGATTGATATAAGGACTAAGTGATATCATGGTTTGAGTATATAGAATTTTGAGGATTTTGGTATGTGGAAAGAGTTAACTTTTAACAGCATTCATGTTTTCAATAAGGTTCAATGGGTATTCATTTTTTTTTCAAGTGAATACATGATTAAGGCCTTTGAATGTTTGGAATGTGACCAACAAGACATATCTCATGATATATGGGGATAAACAATGGTATTAACATGCTAGTTGTATGAACTCTTTGGTAATCCTTTTCACTATAATATGAGATTGGATAGTAGTATTTTGGATAAGCCTAAAGATTGGAATGAATTATGATGGACATAAGTTAGTATTGTTTAACGATAGAAGTTTTTTTGATATTATTTATGGGATGTTATAGTAATTTAGTTTTAGAAAAAAGACAACATGCAAGATCGGTGACCGCCCATCGCGTCGGACAAGGCTGTGGGAATCGAACCCACAACTGAAGTGCGACTGGCCTTTATCGCCTACCACTGGCCAACAGGAAGTCCCTGTTTAGTATAAATTATTTTTATTATATTAAGCAGTATGATATATGAAGTATAAGTCCATTTTAGGAACCATATATGATTAATCTCACTATAGATGGACTTATGTATTTTTTGATAACTTTTCTAACCTTTTGTTTGAGATAGATGGAATGACCCATCATTCTATCACATGATCTGCTAACACATCACGAATGAAAAATTCAACTTCATTTCTTTAAGAGATGAAGTGGAAATTGTCCAAAGAACGACCAATGGTGAGACTATACCAAAATCACGAAAGTATTTCTTCTAATTCCAATTTCATCAACTTTAGGGAAATGATCTTGAAAACCAAAAATGTTATCCTAGTGCTCTTATATCTGATGAATCAGATGGTACCTTAGATCATCACAAATTTATGGCTTTGTGATTGATGTCTTCTCCATAGCCATGTTCTCCACCACTCTCCATCAGAACATTACAGTTAGATTTCTCTTCCATATCCATATTTTCACCTATGTTCTCCTACATGGAAACCCATTGATGAGTTAATTTGGGTAACCGTTACGTTTCATACTTTATTTTTTAAATCCAAGTTTTGGTATTCCTTTTTACGATGTGGGTTTCTATTAAAGAAACTTTCAAGTCGTAAATCATCTATAACCCCGACGAATTTCGAGGGCGAAATTCATTTTAAGGGGGGTAGAATGTAACACCCTGAGATTTTATGAAAAATATTATTTTTTTAAATTTCATTAATGTCTTGTGTTGTACGCTACACCAAAAGTATCTTGCACAACACGCATCCTTGACTTGCCTTACATTACACGCAATCGCGGCCTTTTTCGATAGCGTGTGTAGTACGCAATACCGAGTTTCACTAAAAGAGATATTATTATAATATTATTATGAACTAGCTGTTATGAATAGTAATACCCACTTTTTGAAATTTTATAAATTTTATCTTTTAAAATGGACTTCATTTTTGGATTCGGAATATCGAAATTAGCTTAGGGTGAAATTTTGGTACTTTTCGGATAACATTCATTTTCTGATGAATAGTGAAAATTACTAAATTTTAATTAAAAACAACCTTTTTAATCGAAATAATTAATAGTGATAAATTATTATTTTGAGTGGTTTTAAAGTATATTTAGAATATATTTTTACAATTTAATACAATTTTGGTCATTGGATGTAATTTCACATTTAAACCAGACTTAAACAATTGTCAATCTTTTGATAGTTATTATCTCTTAAGAACACGCTATTTGTTTTGACGACGGGAATTAATTTTTAAATTAATTAATGCAACTGATATATTTTGAATTTGGTAAAATAGAAATCATTTTTGAGTTCATAATATCAAATATATCTTAGGCCTAATTTTTGGTATTTTTCTGGAAACTTTCATTTTTTGATGAATAGTGAAACCACTAAGTGGTAGTTAAAAAAATGAATTTTTTATAAAACTTAATTTTACCGCTTCTGTGAGTAGAATTTCAAAAATCCGAGAGACACGGTTGATGTCTGTAACTAAAATGTGGTTCAATGAGATGAAAATAATTTTTGGTGAATAGTAACTTTTTACGTTTTTTTACCACGGTTAAAAGTTAATAGGGTAATTAAGGGTAAAAATGATATTATTATTACCCTAACACATGTCCTAGTTCTATTGGATAAGTGTAATTCGACCAAAAACAATATTAGGAATAAAATATGACCATTTAGGCCCACTTGGATTAGATTAGGACATTTATTATTAATTTATTTAATGAAGGGTTAAAATAGTTAAAATCAAAGTTTAATAAGTAAATAATTTTTAATATAGGGTTATAAATAAGATAAATTAGACTATAAATATTCATTAGAAATCTAAAATGATTTCCTACATAATGATATTTAATTTATAATTTTTAGACATTAAATAATTTAATTTTTTTATGACACAATGATGATGCAGTAATTATTTTATTAATGAAATATTGACATAATTGATGTTATAAATACCCAAATAAATGTAATTTGAGACTTTTTATGAATTACACTAATTTTATAGGTTAATATGACATGTTAGTATTGATTTAATTAACTTTTTTCGAACTAATAATTCTGTTATGAGTTTCACAAAAATCAATTACTAAATAGTGTCAAAATTGACACAAAATAGTTTTTAAAAAAAATATAATATTATTAATTGTTATTTTATTCCTAAAAATCTAAGGTTCTGAAAAATGACTTAGATAAGGTTATATATATTAATAATAAACAACTTGTTGTTCTTTTGGCTTGTTATAGTAAGTTTATTAACCTTATAGTGTAAGAACACAAAAAGACACGGTAAAAGTAAAATTATCTAACTTAAAGTTAAATATAAATGATAAGGTTAAAATAGGAACCTAAACTTGTCTAAATTCTATTGGATGAGAGGATTTCGACCCATCCCCACCTTATCTTCGAAATAAATCAATTTTGAGCTATTTAAAACTGAATATGACTTTATAATAAAATAATATTTTTTATTTTCCAAAGGAGCCCCTCTCCTCCCTTATAAAAGGGAACCTCCTCCCTCTCTTCCTCACACCACTTTGAGCCTTCAAGATCAGCCAAACCATGCCAAATTCTCTTCTCCACTTCCCTAGAAACATCCTAGTGGTCCTGGTCTTCCTCAAAGACCAATTTTAGTGCCCTAAGAGGAGGACCCAAAGAGGCGCTTCAAAGAAGAGGTAATGTCTGTTACCGATTCTTTCAACTTTATTTCTTCTTCCACTTCTTCTTCTTAGGTTGTTTCATTATAAAGTAATAGAATCAGTATCACTCATATACTGATATGTTATTATAAGTATGAAACAACCCTATTTCACCATCTATCCATCCTACGGAAAACGAAATCACCGCGCGTGCGTACGTACGGAATACCGTCTCCACGCCTTGGTGTAATCTATTTTCCACCACCACCATACTTGGATGGGTATAATGGTGTAAATAATAACTATATATGATAATTTTAAAGTGATATTGATTCTTAAATAGTATACATACACTCTAATACAATGAGAACGATATCATCGCTCGTGCGTACGTACGGACTACCGTCTCCACGACACGATGAGATTCATTATCCACGTTAACCATTCATGAATGATTATAAAGTATATATAATAAGTAATCATGAAATATATGAAATAATAATGATACTGTATTTATGTGTATATATATATGTATTTCATCTACTTAATTCCATTCAACTCAATAAGGAAACGAAAACAGCGTTCATGCGTACGTACGGCCTACCGTCTCCATGAATGGTGTATTTCTTTCCATTTACTGATCTATTATATATATGTATATTATGAATATATATTATATATAAATCATGTTTTATATTCTGGAATTAAGTAATCGTGATCTAAGTAATCATATGAATAATTACAAGTCAAAACACGGACGACAAATGAAACGATTTTACCCAAAACGCTCTTTAACATGGAATTTACAAAAGAACGGGTAATATAAAGTCATAAGTGAACCATATGTGATATTATAACAATGAGTATGATTCTGTAATAATTCAATGACATTATTTAAATCATTATACAGGAGGTTCGGACACTTACGAAGCAAATCGGACCTAAGGTAAGGAAAATATCACAATCTCATTTTTATCCGAGATTGTTTATACTTTGGAATTTACTGGGGTGTATTTTATCATCCACATCCATGTTTCCTCAATATGTAATATTATTTCCATCCACCTAAAATTTTTTAAATCCAATTTTACCCTTCGGTGATTTTTTTAGTAAAAGATATGAAAGGAATCTTTTGTCGTTTTTCATACGAGGCACTTTTTGACTTTTCCGACAAAAGTACGAGAAGAATGTTTTTTTAACTTATATGGCATGAATGGATTTTTAAAAAATTATTTCCAAGAAGCTTCCCTTACAATTTTTCAAGTATATTTTTAATAAACTTATTTTATTATAAAATTGTATGACATGTTAAGAAAGGAAAAATGGTTTTGATGTAGAAAGGATATTTTCCTCAAGAATGGAGTTCAAGTGTTTTATAAAAATTATTTTCCATCTAAGATAATATAGGGTTATGTTTCTATCCCTATTATTACATTGATTTGATTATGTTGTGATGGAAATATTTTTATGAATTCCTTTATCTTATATGAATTTTTTTATGATGTCATGATGTTTAAGATTCCCATTTTTATTACATGGGTTATGATATGATGTATGGTTTATGATTTTGTGGCACACATAAGAATGGTATCATTATGAGATGGGTGGGACCTATATCTCCCTCAAATGCATTGGGTAAAGATTTTATATCTCATGAGATAGACATGGATGGAACGGCAGATTAAACCGGTTCAGTGAAACAGGACTGAAACGAGGAGTGAACTCGGTTCAGAAATGGACTTTGTCCACTAAGATAGTCTTGGCAATGAGTCTTGACTAATAAGAAATGATTCTCTATGATTATGTGTGTATGCCACAAAGTTTCATGTTTTAAGTTATGATTATTGGGATTACATTTCACTACTATGATTTATCCCATGTTATGATATTATGATCTCTTTTGCAGGTTAAGATTTCCAAAATGTTATGTTCTTATGAATATGATGTGATTGATATTCCTTTTGTTTACCCTTACTGAGTATTTGAGATCACCCTTTTATGTTTTGTTTTCCCCAGTATATAAAGAAAGGTTTTAGGTAAAAAAAAAGGAAGATATTTATGGGAGATGTTGAAGATCTTTCACCACGATTAGAAGATTATATTCCGAGTTTCCAAAGACACTTAACTATTACGGTCCTTGTGTGTGTGTTTTTGTTATGTACTAAGTATTCCGCAAAAGTAATGTAATTTCCATGTACGTTAAGCTTCGGGTCTCTACAGTTGGTATCAGAAGAAAGGTTTAGTCAACCTTTGGAAACTAGGATGTGAGAACTTTAGTGAGATCCCTAGAGATATTTCTAAGGTATGTCTAGGGATGTCCCTAAGGTTAAGTATAAGTATAGGTTATAGTACTAGAATTATGGTAACCCAAGATGTTAGATGTTGAAGGTACTCCCCCTTTATTATATTGTTTTCCCTAGTGTGATTTTTTCCTCTCACACTATTCTTTTTGGGTTTTAAACGATGGCTGGAACCCGAAGGAACCGTGTTGATCAATGTAATGGACAATGCAATGATTGTCCTCCTGAATAAACAAAATCTATGGGAGATGGAGTGAAAAATCTTATTTCTATACTTACACAAGCTATGAATCATTCTGGACTTCCAAATGAGAAGAGAAGGGAACAATATTCTATTGAGTCCTTCATGAGGCAACGTCCACCTTCTTTCAGTTGGTCTTCTGATCCACTTGTTGCTGAACAATGGATCACTACAACTGAAAAGATATTTTTATTTCTTCAATGTTCGGAACATGATAAAGTCATCTTAGTAGTGTATCGTTTGGAAGGTGATGTTGATCAATGATGGAATCTTATCAAGAATACGAGGCCAAGAGATGAAATTGAGTCCATGGAATGGGATGAGTTCAAGAACTTATTTTTCAATAAGTACTTCCCTCATATTCTTCGAGCAAATATGGAGAATGAGTTTCTTGAACTAAAGAAAAAGGATGATAAATCTGTTGGTATATATGAAGCGAATTTTACAAGGCTTTCAAGGTATGTATCTGGATTTATCATCCAACCTGAAAGTAAAGTTGATCGATTCTACAGTGGCTTAAAACCGAATCTTCGAAGGGCATTAGCTATAAGAGACTTCAGTAGCTATGAAGAAATTGTGTCTTGTGCTATCAAGGTAGAAATGGAATTTGGTGTTACTTATCAATCTCATAGTTTTGATAAGAAAGTAAAGATGGAGTTCAAGGAGAAATCTCAGAATAATGGTGAAAAGAAGATGAATGTTTCCTTATGCTCAAAGTGTGGAAAGAAGCATGGTGGAGATTGTCTTAAAGGGAATAGAAAATGTTTTAAGTGTGGAAAAGAAGGTCATCGAGCAGCTGAGTGTCGAAGTAATGGAAAAAAGGTTTCTAATGATGTGAATAAATAAAATACTGCATAGAACGCACCACCAACACTTCAATGCTTCAAGTGCAAGGAAATGGGGCATTATGCTAATAAATGCCCTAATCCATGGGTTACTGATGATCGACATGAGCAACCACTTAAAGCAAAGGACAAAGGGAAGTCACATGCGATCACTATTGGCGATGTTGAATATGAAAACGATGTGGTGGAATGATTAAGTGTTTATGTAATGGGATTCCAAAATAATGTTCTATATAGTATCGTGGAATATTGGAATATTTATGTATTGGTTTATTGTGGTTTTCAATAATTTTATGGTACCCGTAACCATGGAATGTGATTGAGATATTTTTGGAAAAAAAGATGATATGCGCATAATGAAGGGAAAACGAGAAAATGAAATGTTTGACAGTATTCATGAGCTCATGATTGATATAAGGACTAAGTGATATCATGGTTTGAGTATATAGAATTTTGAGTATTTTGGTATGTGGAAAGAGTTAACTTTTAACAGCATTCATGTTTTCAATAAGGTTCAATGGGTATTCATTTTTTTTCAAGTGAATACATGAGTAAGGCCTTCGAATGTTTGGAATGTGACCAACAAGACATATCTCATGATATATGGGGATCAACAATGGTATTAACATGCTAGTTGTATAAACTCTTTGGTAATCGTTTTCACTATAATATGAGATTGGACAGCAGTATTTTGGATAATCCTAAAGATTGGAATGGATTATGTTGGACATAAGTTAGTATTTTTTAAGGATAGAAGTTTTTTCGATATTATTTATGGGATGTTATAGTAATTTAGTTTTAGAAAAAGGACAACCTGCAGGATGGGCGACAGCCCATCGCGTCGGACAAGGCTGTGGGAATCAAACCCACAACTGAAGTGCGACTGGCCTTTATCGCCTACCACTGGCCAACAGGAAGTCCCTGTTTAGTAGAAATTATTTTTATTATATTAATTAGTATGATATATGAAGTATAAGTCCATTCTAGGAACCATATATGATTAATCTCACTATAGATGGACTTATGTATTTTTTGATAACTTTTCTAACCTTTTGTTTGAGACAGATGGAATGACCCATCATTCTATCACATGATCTTCTAACACATCACGAATGAAAAATTCAACTTCATTTCTTTAAGAGATGAAGTGGAAATTGTCCAAAGAACGACCAATGGTGAGACTATACCAAAATCACGAAAGTATTTCTTCTAATTCCAATTTCATCAACTTTAGGGAAATGATCTTGAAAACCAAAAATGTTGTCCTAGTGCTCTTATATCTGATGAATCAGATGGTACCTTTGATCGTCACAAATTTATGGCTTTGTGATTGCTGGATTTTCCATAGCCATGTTCTCTACCACTCTCCATCAGAACATGACAGTTAGATTTCTCTTCCATATCCATATTTTCACCTATGATCTCCTACATGGAAACCCAGTGATGTGTTAATTTGGGTAACCGTTACGTTTCATACTTTATTTTTTAAATCCAAGTTTTGGTATTCCTTTTTACGATGTGGGTTTCTATTAAAGAAACTTTCGAGTCGTAAACCATTTATAACCCCGACGAATTTTGAGGGCGAAATTCATTTTAAGGGGGGTAGAATGTAACACCCCGAGATTTTATGAAAAATATACTTTTTTTTAATTTCATTAATGTCTTGTGTTGTACGCTACACCAAAAGGATCTTGCACAACACGCATCCTTGACTTGCCTTGCATTACACGCAATCACGACCTTCCTCGATAGCGTGTGTAGTACGCAATACCGAGTTTCACTAAAAGAGATATTATTATAATATTATTATGAACTAGCTATTATGAATAGTAATACCCACTTTTTGAAATTTTATAAATTTTATCTTTTAAAATGGACTTCATTTTTGGATTCGGAATATCAAAACTAGATTAGGGTGAAATTTTGGTACTTTTCGGATAACTTTCATTTTCTGATGAATAGTAAAAATTACTAAATTTTAATTAAAAACAACATCTTTAATCGAAATAATTAATAGTGATAAATTATTAATTTGAGTAGTTTTAAAGTATATTTAGAATATATTTTTACAATTTAATACAATTTTGGTCATTGGATGTAATTTCACATTTAAACCAGACTTAAACAAGTGTCAATCTTTTGATAGTTATTATCTCTTAAGAACACACTATTTGTTTTGACGGCGGGAATTAATTTTTAAATTAATTAATGCAACTGATATTTTTTGAATTTGGGAAAATAGACATAATTTTTGAGTTCATAATATCAAATATAGCTTAGGCCTAATTTTTGGTATTTTTCTGGAAACTTTCATTTTTTGATGAATAGTGAAACCACTAAGTGGTAGTTAAAAAAATGAATTTTTTATAAAACTTAATTTTACCGCTTATGTGAGTAGAATTTCAAAAATCCGAGAGACACGGTTGATGTCAGTAAGTAAAATGTGGTTCAATGAGATGAAAATAATTTTTGGTGAATAGTAACTTTTTACTTTTTTTTACCACGGTTAAAAGTAAATAGGGTAATTAAGGGTAAAAATGATATTATTATTACCCTAACACATGTCCTAATTCTTTTGGATAAGTGTAATTCGACCAAAAACAATCTTAGTAATAAAATATGACCATTTAGTCCCACTTGGATTAGATTAGGACATTTATTATTAATTTATTTAATGAAGGGTTAAAACAGTTAAAATCAAAGTTTAATAAGTAAATAATTTTTAATATAGGGTTATACATAAGATAAATTCGACTATAAATATTCATTAGAAAGATAAAAATATTTCCTACATAAGGATATTTAATTTTTAATTTTTAGACATTAAATAATTTAATTTATTTATGACACAATGATGATGCAGTAATTATTTTATTTTTGAAATATTGACATAATTGATGTTATAAATACCAAAATAATTGTAATTTGAGACTTTTTATGAATTACACTAATTTTCTAGGTTAATATGACATGTTAGTATTGATTTAATTAACTTTTTTTGAACTAATAATTCTGTTATGATTTTCACAAAAATCAATTACTAAATAGTGTCAAAATTGACACAAAATAGTTTTTAAAAAAATATTATATTATTAATTGTTATTTTATTCCTAAAAATCTAAGGTTTGGAAAAATGACTTAGATAAGGTTATATATATTAATAATAAACAACTTGGGGTTTGTTTGGCTTTTTATAGTAAGTTTATTAACCTTATAGTGTAAGAACACAAAAAGACACGGTAAAAGTAAAATTATCTAACTTAAAGTTAAATATAAATGATAAGGTTAAAATAGGAACCTAAACTTGTCTAAATTCTATTGGATGAGAGGATTTCGACCCATCCCTACCTTATCTTCTAAATAAATCAATTTTTAGCTATTTAAAACCGAATATGACTTTATAATAAAATAATATTTTTAGTTTTCCAAAGGAGCCCCTCTCCTCCCTTATAAAAGGGAACCTCCTCCCTCTCTTCCTCACACCACTTTGAGCCTTCAAGCTCGGAAAACCCCTACCAAATTCTATTCTCCACTTCCCTAGAAACATCCTAGAGGTCCTGGTATTCTTCAAAGACCAATTTTAGTGCCCTAAGAGGAGGACTCAAAGAGGCGCTTCAAAGAAGAGGTAATGTCCGTTACCGATTCTTTCAACTTTATTTCTTCTTCCACTTCTTCTTATTAGGTTGTTTCATTACGAAGTAATAACATCAGTATCACTCATATACTGATATGTTATTATAAGTATGAAACAACCCTATTTCACCATCTATCCATCCTATGGAAAATGAAATCACCGCGCGTGCGTACGTACGGAATACCGTCTCCACGTCGTGGTGTAATCTATTTTCCACCACCACCATACTTGGATGGGTATAATGGTGTAAATAATAACTATATATAATTATTGTAAATTGATATTGATTCTTAAATAGTATACATACACTCCAATACAATTCCACGATTATGAGAACGATATCATCGCTCGTGCGTACGTACGGACTACCGTCTCCACGACGCGATGAGATTCATTCTCCACGTTAACCATTCATGAATGATTATAAAGTATATATAATAAGTAATCATGAAATATATGACATAATAATGATACTGTATTTATGTGTATATATATATGTATTTCATCTACTTAATTCCATTCAACTCAATAAGGAAATGAAAACAGCGTTCATGCATACGTACGGCCTACCGTCTCCATGAACGGTGTATTTCTTTCCATTTACTGATCTATTATATTTATGTATATTCTGAATATATATTATATATAAATCATGTTTTATATTCTGGAATTAAGTAATCATGATCTAAGTAATCATATGAGTAATTACAAGTCAAAACACGGACGACAAATGAAACGATTTTACCCAAAACGCTCTTTAACATGGAATTTACAAAAGAACGGGTAATATAAAGTCATAAGTGAACCATATATGATATCATAACAGTGAGTATGATTCTGGAATAAGTCAATGACATTATTTAAATCATTATACAGGAGGTTCGGACACTTACGAAGCAAATCGGACCTAAGGTAAGGGAAATATCACAATCTCATTTTTATCCGAGATTGTTTATACTTTGGAATTTTCTGGGGTGTATTTTATCATCCACATCCATGTTTCCTCAATATGTAATATTATTTCCATCCACCTACAATTTTTTAAATCCAATTTTACCCTTCGGTTATTTTTTTAGTAAAAGATATGAAAGGAATCTTTTGTCGTTTTTCATACAAGGCACTTTTTGACTTTTCTGACAAAAGTACGAGAAGAATGTTTTTTTTAACTTATACGGCATGAATGGATTTTTAAAAAATTATTTCCAAGAAGCTTCACTTACAAGTTTTCAAGTTTATATTTAATAAACTTCTTTTAGTATAAAACTGTATGACATGTTAAGAAAGGAAAAATGTTTTTGATGTAGAAAGGATATTTTCCTCAAGAATGGAGTTCAAGTGTTTTATCAAAATTATTTTCCATCTAAGATAATATAGGGTTCTGTTTCTATCCCTATTATTACATTGATTTGATTATGTTGTGATGGACATATTTTTATGAATTCCTTTATCTTATATGAATTGTTTTATGATGTCATGATGTTTAAGATTCCCATTTTTATTACATGGGTTATGCTATGATGTATGGTTTATGATTTTGTGGAACACATAAGAATGGTATAATTATGAGATGGGTGGGACCTATATATCCCTCCAATGCATTGGGTAAAGATTTTATATCTCATGAGATAGACATAGCTAGAACGATAGATTAAACCAGTTCAGTGAAATAGGACTGAAACGAGGAGTGAACTCGGTTCAGAAATGGACTTTGTCCACTAAGATAGTCTTGGCAATGAGTCTTGACTAATAAGAAATGATTCTCTATGATTATGTGTGTATGACACAAAGTTTCATGTTTTAAGTTATGATTATTGGTATTACATTTCACTACTATGATTTATCCCATGTTATGATATTATGATCTCTTTTGCAGGTTAAGATTTCCAAAATGTTATGTTCTTATGAATATGATGTGATTGATATTTCTTTTGTTTAACCTTACTGAGCATTTGAGCTCACCCTTTTATGTTTTCTTTTCCCCAGGATATAAAGAAAGGTTTTAGGTAAAAAAAAGAAGATATTTATGGGAGATTTTGAATATCTTTCACCACGATTAGAAGATTATATTCCGAGTTTCCAAAGACACTAAACTATTACGGTCCTTGTGTGTGTGTTTTTGTTATGTACTAAGTATTCAGAAAAAGTAATGTAATGTCCATGTACGTTAAGCTTCGGGTCTCTACATTATGATTATCATTGATTCATTTCATGACTCACGCACTTAGATTTACTGACCAAAATGATGATTCCATATGTGTGTGGGAATTATGGTATGTTGGGTGTGTCATGAATGACATGTTATTAATGGATAAGTAATGGAAGGATTTTTCCATTTTATCTTTATAGAAGTTGATATCTTATCCATTTGATTGTAATTGAACCATTTACTTAAAATCCATGTATGTGGTGTAACGATGTTTTTATTTCAGATAGTTACATGAACACATCTCAATCATATAGGTTGATGACACAGATGTGCAACCTTCTTGATGATATATTGCGATAAATGGATTATATTAAATAGAGACCATTTGTATGTGGTTGTCGATATTGTGATATTATGTTCTTTCTCTCGAGTGTCCTAACTCTTTATTAGACAATAATCTTGGACATTAGGTGAGCCTGCCTAATTCCAACGAGAAACAATCCTAGAGGGTCACATGATAATTGTTTATGTTGATCTTGATTAAATTATATTTTAATTTAATTAATGGAATAAATATTATTATCAAGATGGAGGAATAATTTTATTCATGTTTTATCGATCAAAAATATTTATTTAATATTTAATAAATATTTATTTTATAGTTTGTGCATAAAGTATTTATTTATGAATAAAATATTTATTCAGGTATTTGATAAATGTCGAGGAGGATGAATGGATCAAGATCATGTGCGGTCATAAATATTAATTTTCAAGCTGGTAAAATAATATTTATTATTTTTTCAATTAGTGGACCCCATAAAATATTATTATTATTATTATATCGAATGGGGTTTTATAAGGATTATTACATTATTTATGGATCGGTACACAATTAAATAATGTTTTAACCTAAACTCTAACTCTATAAATAGATTGTTGTGTCTATTATGTAGGGTTAATAGAAAAATTGAGACTTGAGAATCATTGAGCACAATTGAATTCTCTCTCAATTCCACCTATCTTCCTCTCAATGATGAGAAGTACTAGAGATATTCCTTCAAGATCGAAGGAACTATTAGTGATCATCACAAGACAATAGATCTGCCACACTAGCACCAAACATTCTTTGAGTGTTTCTCAGAGATCAAAAGAGAATGTATGGATCATCACTAGAAAGATTCTACACTTGGATCCTTACAGTGAAATGAAGGTAATACAAAAAAGGGTTTTTTAGACTATATGATCAACATCATCTATGAATAAAGATCATAATACAATGTATCATTTATTACATTATAATATAAATTAAATATAAATTTAATGTGAAAATATGCTCATAGGGTTCTGAGTTCTCTTATATCAACATTCAGTGGAAAAATTTCATTGGTCATGTTGTTTATGTCTTGTACAATGTTGTGAATGATCCATAAAATTGAAAACAAAAACTTATTGGTTATACACCCACCAAGGTGCTTCCGCTGCGCCTGGAACCTTCAAGTGGTATTAGAGGGGTCACGTTTCAAATTTATAATTATTTTTTTAATTGTTGATCTATTATGTGCAATAGTGGTTAGATATTTTATTTCAATAATATTTATTTTTTAATATTTTTTTAATTAAAATGATTTAAATATATTAATTATCATCATTTAGGGTTTTATTTTTGTAAAGGGATAATAACAAATGATGAATGACCATGGATTTCATCGGGAAGTGCTAGGAATCATGTCCGGTAAGATTGGGTTACACCATGTGTAGATGGGGTACATGTCGTATACCCATGTGCACTACATCTGGATGTGCCATAGGATACATGGCATGCCAATAAGTAACTAAACACGGTGCATTTATTTTACATTATATGTAGAATGAGCCAACTCGACACAGAGCTTGTTGAATTACATGGCGTATAGCTGGCATACATTTCGTGTAGTCTACACGGTTTAGTGGTGAAATTCTCACTAACCATGTGGTCAAATACATGATCAAAGCCATGTGATACTGACACCCTGGAACATTGATAATATACACAGTGTGTATACGTCATACACGATGTGTAGTTAATTATTTCCCACATCCAAAATACATGAGTTGTTTGGAGAGTTATGCAGACACATGGATAGCGTAACAAATTTCATGTTTCTAGAGTACACATTATTTGCTCCCATGTCTAAAGTACACACCGAGTTCTTAAAAAAGTCTAGCGAACACATAGAAAGCAGAACACACGACATGTAGCTAGCATATACATTGTGCAGTCCAGTGTCCTAAGAACACACTAAGGCCTTGAGCAGGCTTGTGGACACACAAAAAGTGTGATACATAGTGTGTAGCTAGATAGTACATGTTTTGTAGTCCAATAGAGTGATAAGTGTATTTCATGAATACATTTTATGGTATTTTAATACATTGATTTTATGTATTTAATTGAATAATCTTACTAATATGTGAATGATATAATTTTTTTACATTTTACGGTAGGATTCAATGAATATTTGGAAAAGGAATGAAAAGTGATGGAAATATGATTCAAAACATACTTAGGACCATGAGCTTCGCTTGCGGCCCAACGCCAAATTTTTTAGAAAGCATGAAGCTATAAATTCTGGAGTAGAGTAATTACACGACATGACTTTTTTTTAGATGATTTTTTTGAAGAGTACACTAAAAATCACGACACCTTCTCATGGAATAAAATTTAAGGGATGACATGATGTGAAAGTTCATTACATTTCAAGTAAGTGTCAGCAAGAAGAAAAATAAATACAAATATAGACAAGGTTTGATGGGATTTTCGATATATTCACCCCTTGGCTACTACTTTGAGGATTACATGATCAATAGGGAGTTGACAGATGACTGATGGAGTGTTGCATGCATGGAGTGAGAATTCAGAGCCCTATTTCTCCTCTATTCTTCTTCAGGTACCCATATTTCTCATTCTCATCATGCATATCATGAGCGAGTAGTTTTCTTTATGTCAGGTGATTTGATTATAGGGGGAGTGCTACATAGGGGTTATTTCTATCTGTTATTCTTATTTTGGATTGTTGCAAACCATTTATCAATTCAAATATTATTTTTTTTTCAATTGCATGACCATTTATTTTTATTTGAGGATGTTTATTTTATTGCACCAATTGATTTCCCTATATTTTGTATGACCATTATAAAATCTAGGTTAGTTATTTTTAAATAAGGTTTTGGGTTAGCTATTTTTTGCGTTTTCAACCAGTAGATGATCATTCAAAAAGTGAAATCACAGTATTAGGGCATCATATCTAGACCAAGGATCCTTATTGACCTAATTTCAACACCAAACTTGAATAAACCCATTATCAATTGAATCCCTAGAACACGAACTTGAAAATAATTGAACCTGGTATGCCTCATCCCTTGATATTTCAACCGAATCTTGATACTATTTGTTTCTCTTTTCTTAAAACAATCAAACAATTTCAATTTTAGATTCGTTAATTAATTTATAACATAAAGATTGTCCATGTTGGTTTAACACTCTAACTTTCCAAGTACTATATTTTTAGTTAGTTTTTCTGAGTTTATTAAATTACTAAATTTGTGTAGCCCCATATGAATTTAATGATGCCCTTTGAGCTATCACCTAGGTACACGTCAAAGACCTATATGTTTATCTCAAGTACATGAAAATTGAACTACATAGAGTTTAGCTCATAATTACATGCTACGTAGTCATCTAATAAAGGGAAAAATAAAATTACATTAAATTGTTAATTCTAGTATTAAAACATTATTATATTGATTAGCACCTGATGTTTTTGATAATTTATTAAGGGTTTTATAGTATTATTAAATTCTCAATTAATTTATTATAATTATCATTGATTATTGGTTGGAACATTTATTTTTCATGAATGTAGTTATGATGGGTATCTTCAAGATAATTTGGATGGTCATTAAGATAAAAGAGAATTAATGCAAGTGTGTTATCTTAATAATAAATAATGAATAGAAATGAATGTTATCCAATGTACTTTTGTGTAACTATTGCATGTGTGTGACCGATCATGATATTCTCCAAGACTTATGTATGTGTTGGTTTTATTTAATTGGATTTATTACATGATTTTTCAATTATTAAAAATTAAATTAAAATTATGTCATGTGATCCATCAATCCCTCCTTTATTATGTAGGACATTCATTTCCAAGGTGATTTATGTAATTCTTTTAACCAATATTTTTGTTCCCCTCACTTTTGTGTGATTTATAAATACTTGTAATAAAAGTAGTATCCTAAGGTGCATGGAGGTGGTTCAATGTAGAACCGATATGATATCAACCCAGATGATGCAATGGTGGATGGGTAGAATGTTGTAACTCATGCCAAGACTGACACAAGGATGTTTCCACTAGGTCATGGGTTGATTTATTATTCATTCAATAAATCAACTATTATATAAGCTCATGATTGGGACATCTATTTGTTTATTTCTTTATTTCTTATGAATTATTTATTTTATGGATGCGAAATTGTGATCACATAAATAAATGAAATAATATTAAAATATGGAATTTAAATAAATGGATTATGTTTAAATGTTTTATAAAAACATGGTTAATCACTTAAGTAAAATCCACTTAATATTAACAACACATGTAAAAGATAAAAGAAGATAATTTCATGCATAAAAAATAAAATCCCTTAACTAAATATTAAGTCAGGCTTGGCCTTCCATTACTTGATTAGGAATGAAATTCATGGACCTAAGTGTTTGACCAACCCTCATTAGGGGAGTTTCAAGCCTACAGTTGGAAAATAATTTTCTACCTAAATACCTTCAATTAGCTTAACCAACCCTAGTTAGGGTTATGAAAAGGGTCATATAGATCCTTTCCACTAGAATTTATTAGTAACTAGACATTATGAGTCCAATGGTGGGGGTTATTAGGACTTGATAAAATAGTGGGAGACTTAATAAAATCAATTATTATTATTTCTAAAATAATTTATAATCAAGAAAAGTACTGATGATCTACTCTTTTATAATTGTAAAATTATGGAAAGTTTTTCATCCACATTATCTCTATGGTTAATATTGAAAAAATATCATATTTTTAATGGAAGTAACATTTAATAATGGTTTATATGTATTTGGGTTGTTTTGCACCATGAACGGACATATTACATGTTATAATCCTCATTACCTGATTTTCTTACTAAGGAGTCAAGTGGTAAAGAGTTCGATGTCTATGAAAAACACTTGAATGATGTAGTTGATGTTTAATTTTTAATGTTTTCATCTATGTCTATTGAACTCGTGAAGTCTCATGAAAACATGGATTCTTATAGAATACCTCAGAATCTCTATGGTCTTTACCAAGAGAGAGAAATAAATGAATGGTTTTAGATATCCAAGGAACTCTTTCATAGAACGTTTGGAGAGGGTGCACCAATTGGGCCTCACATAGTCAAACTCATTTGATATATTTAATGCCTAGAGGTTATATGGTTTAAAATACCTGATGAATTGTGCACTGATCTTATTCTTACATCATTACCTCAGAGGTTCTCCATTTTTGTTGTTAATTTCAATATGAACAACATTGAGAAGTATCTCCCAAATATTCTCACTCTTATTTTTCAAATTAATAAGGTGATGAAGCATAAAAATACTTCCATCCTTAAAGAGAATAAACAAAAAGGTCAATAAAAGAGATCTAAGACCAAAGATTCTTCACAATGCTTTTTCAAGAAGAGAAAGATCAAGGGGAATGGAAGGGAATAAGATTTTTTCTATTTTTCATGTGGTAAGAAGGGACACTATAAGAAAAACTACACCTAGGAAAATAAGTAAGTGAAAGATTTAGGTGAGTTTTTTATTGAGTAAAATTTATCTTTTTTATACAAATTGGGTATTAAATATATCTTGTGGTTCTCACATATGTATTCAAATACAAGAACCAAGTGGATTCAAAAATATTAACTGAGGGGGTATATCTACAAGAATCCAATGAATCCAAACTGGCTATTGTGGCTATCAAGAAATACCACATCACATTGTTGATGATAATGATATTGGTTTTAAAGGATTGTTATTCTGTTCCATTTATTACCAAAAAACATTATTTATGTATCTAAACTTGATACATATGAATTTATTTTCATTTTTGGGAATAAATGTTTCTTATTTTATAAAGATGGAATTTATTATGGTAAGTAATATTTAAATAAAAATATATGTGTGTTGGATTGCATGAACCAAGTAATAGAAATCAATAATGAAACTAATTCACATGACTCACACCACACCTAACTATGGAATTTATAGCTAGGTCATGTAAACAAAAAAAGTTTGACTAAATTAAACCAAGTTGTAAAATGTGAAAGGGTCAAATAGCTTCTTGAATTAGTTCATACCGATGTGTGTGGTCTATTTCTAGTTGAAGTAAGAAGTGGGAACTCATACATTATAAAATTTACTGATGATTTTAGTACATACGGATATATCTACTTAATAAGGTATAAGTTGGGTTCCTTTGATAGATTCAAGGAATACAAGAATGAAGTTTAAAACTAGCTTGGTAAGAAGATTAGGAAACTATGATTAGACCATGGTGGAGAATATATTAATCAAGACTTATTTTATTGTTTATAGGAGTTTTGGATCTTATCCTAACTCACTCCACCTTATACACCTCAATGGAATGGTGTAAGAAAAAGGAGGAACCACACCTTGTTGTACATGGTGAGATCAATGATGAGTCATACAAGTGTTCCATTATCCCTTTAAGGATACATGTTACAAAATGAAGCATAAATACTAAAGCAAGTGTCAAATAAATAGTAATATTGTATACTATGCCAATTTTGAAATGGAAAGAAACCCATGTTGTCATACTTACATGTGTGGGGTTTTCAAATTTTCAGTAAGGCCTCTTCTGGTAACAAACTTACACCCTGAGGCACAAGGTGCGCCTTTTTAGGATACCCTAAGAAAATAATAAGATATTACCTATATTACCCCTTAGAAAAAAGGGTAATAGTGTAAAGGCACATCATATTCCTTGAGAGGGAGAACATATCTAAAAGTGGTTGTGGGAGTGAAATAGACTTCGATGAAGTCTAGGATCAAGGTACACAAGAGTTGGCACTATAAAAATTTCAACAAAGCCTCTAGGAATAAGAAAATGTTCTAGAGACACAAGTACTACATAGGAGTACAAGAGAGTTTGGAGAAACAAAACGATATGTTTTTATAGTCTCCAAGGATGGTGACTCGTTATTAGTTAATAATAATAATCCTGTAACCTAACAGGAAGTGGTAATCATTAAAGATATTTCCAAGTGGAAAGAAGAAATGAATTATGAAATGTATTTCATATAACAAAACCAAGTATAGATTTTTATATATCCTCTAGTAGATGTAAAACCCATTGGTTTTAAATAGGTATTAAAAAATAAACTATACATGGATGGACAAGTTAGTACTTATAGGGAATGACTGGTTGAAAAAAGAATTAAAACAGTGTCAAGGCATTGGCTATGATGAAACCTTTTCACCAGTTGTAATGCTGAAATCCATTAGAATTATACTTTCCATTGCATCATTACATAACTATGATATTTGAAAGTTATATATCAAAATAGCTTTCTTTAATGGGATCCTTCAAGATGATGTCTATATAACACACCCAAAGGCTTTGGGACTCCAAAGGATTCCAAAAAGGTATGAAAATTGAAAATAACCATTTATGAATTAAAGCAACAATCCAGGTCATGGAATATTCAGTTTGATGAATCTATAATTGAATTTGGTTTTATAAAGAATAAAGGTTATTCTTGTGTCTACAAGCATTTTAGTGGGAGTGCAGTCATTTTTTTTAGTAGTATGTGTTGATGACATATTACTTATTGGAAACGAAATACCATTTTTACAGCCTATTAAATATTGGTTAAAGAAATGCCTCTCCATATAGGACTTATGCAAAGAATCATATATTATTGGTATTAATATCCATCGTGATAGATTTAAGATATTTCTCAGCCTAAGTCAAGGTGCATATATTGACAAGATACTGAAGAGGTTCATTATGGAACAATCCAGAGGGGATTGTTAGAAATGTCACATAGAATTCATCTTTCCAAGAAAATGTGTCCTCAGACACATAAGGAAAGATTGAGGATGTAAAGGATTCCATACGCATCTATGGTTTGTTCAATCATGTATGTTATGTGATATACTAGGCTAGATGTTGCATACACCTTAAGTGCGATAGGAAGATATCAAGATGACCTAGGTGACCGTCATTGGATGAAAATCATGACTATCCATAAGTATTTGAGGTATACTAAGGATATATTCCTAGTTTATGAGGAGATGAGGAAATAGTCATCATAGGATATACAGATGTTAGTTTCCAAATAGATCAAGATGATCTAAAATCACAAATTGGATACATCTTCACTCTTAATAGAGATGTTCTATGTTGGAAAATCTAAAAGAAATTTTTGGTCACGGATTATACAGTAGAGTCTGAGTATATTTTGACTTATAAAGAAGATAAATAAGAATTATGGATATGAAATTTTATCCAAGAGTTTGATGTGGTGCCTATAAGTAAAGATCTTACCACACTCTATTGTGGTAATACTAAAGTGGTGGCTCTCACTAAGGATCCAAGGTCACATCAACAAACAAATAATATACTTCAGAAGTATCATCTCTTGAGGTATTTTTCTTAGAGAGGGTAATTTTTAGTGAGAAGAATATATATATAGAAGAAAACATGGTAGATCCCTCAACTAAATCCTTAACTCCGCAGAAACATGAACATCATGTGAGGTCTAGAAAATTGAAAGCCATAGGCAGTTGGCTCTAGTCCAAGTGGGAGTTTGTTGGAGTTTTTGTTCTAGAACCAATTGTTTGTACTTTATATTAAATGTATATTATAATATTTGAATATTAATAAAACATATTATTACACATAATTCATTATTCTGCGTGACTTTAATATAATAATGTCCTAGGGTATCTATCGCATTGATAAGGTCGTAGCAGTTCTCTATTATGATGAGAACCTTTAAGTTTCATGTTAATATTATTAATTATAGTTATATGGTCAGATAACATACTATTATAGGACACATAGTATGTAGACTATCATGTGTGATTAATTATAAGTGAATGAGACTTCATCTCATGAAGTTCTCACTTGGTAATCCCCAAGATGGGAGATTATGAGAAAATACCCACAAGTAGGAATTCTACATGTTTTTGTGACATCAGATATTCCTATCTATGAGTGTGTGTAATGGTCCTTAGACTTTAATATTTTCATTGATGAATTTCATGACTCACACACTTAGATTTTCTGACCAAAAATATGATTTAATATGTTCACAGGATAGGGTATACTAGTTGTGTCACAAATGACATCTTATTAATGGATAAATTGAGGAAGAATTTTTTCTCTTCCATATTTATTAAATTTTATATCTTGGTCCTTTGATAATGGAACCATTGCCTTAAATTCTATGTATATGATGTAAAAATGTGTTTATTTTAGATATTCATAGAAATACATATCAAGTATATAGGTTGACGACATAGATGTTAAAATATCTTGATGAGATATTATGATAAAGGGATTATATTACACAGTGACTATTTGTATGTGGTTTTTGATGTTGTGGCATTAAGTTCTCTCTCTTGTATGCTTTGATCTCTTAATAGACAGTAATTTAAGACTTTAGGTGAGCTCGCCTAATGACAATGAGAATGAATCCTAGAGGGTCACACACTAAGTGTTTCTTTTGATCTTGATTAAATTATATTTGAATTTAATTAATGGAATAAATATTATTCTTAATACCGATGAATAGCTTTATTCATGTTTTATCGATCGAAAATATTTATTAAATATTTAATAAATATTTATTCACTAGTTTGTGGATAAAGTATTTATTTATGAATAAATTATTTATTTGGTTATTTGATAAATATCAAGGAGGATGAAGAGACCAAGATTATGTCTAATGATGAATATTAATTTACAAGATGGTAAAATAATATTTATTATTGCGCTAATTAGCACACACCATAAAATAATATTATTATTATTAATATTGTATAGCATGGGGTTTTATAAGGATTATTATATTATTTAAGGGTTGATATTAAATTAAATAATATTTTAATTTAAACCCAATCTTTATAAAAATATTGTTATATGTATTGTGTAGGGTTAATCAAAAAATTGAGACTTGAGAATCATTGCGCACAATGAAATTCTCTCTCAATTCATCCTCCTCACTTCCTATCATGAAAAGGAAGTGTTATAGAGATTTCTTCAAGATCTAAGGAACTATAAGTGATCAAAATTATCAATAAAAGATGATAGATCCACTGCACTAGCCTCTGGTGTTCTTTTGGTGTTGCTTTTGTTGGTTCTGGGCGCAGCGGAAGTGAGCGATGGTGGGAAATATATTAAAATTTATTTTAATAATTTTTTCTCAAAACAAAGAGTGAGGATATTGCACATAAAATTTATAATTAATTTATTAAATATATTAAGAAATAAATATCTGGATTTAGGAACATTTTTCACTAGTGAACACTGATCTTCTAAAAATACCCTTTCGGATTACCTTCATTATGCTATCAGGATCCAAAGATAGAATACCTCTAGTGGTGATCCACATGTACTCCTATGATCTCCAAGAAACACCACTTGATATATGATTTCTAGCGTGGGGAGTCAAATGTATTTAATTTTTCATTATTGATCACTCATTTTTCAGTCTTGAAGAAATCTCTCTTGTGCTTCTCGTTCTTGAGAGGGAGATAGAAGGAGTAGTTGAGAGAGAATTCATTATGTGCAACAATTTTCTATTCTCAATTTTTTAATACCCTACACAATAGAAATATTAGATAATTTATAGAGCTGTTATTTAAGTTAAAATATTATTTAATTGCATACTGGACATTAAATAACATTTATTACCTTTAATAAATCTTATGCCACTTAATAATAATTATATAATTATTATTTTTTGGTGTGCCCGAACTTGTGCAATAAAAAGTAGTATGTAACAGTTTTGTTAATTAATATTTTTCACTGGGCTCGAACTTAGTCTGTTCGAACTCCTCTTGCATTTATTTAATAACTGAATAAATATTTTATTCACAATCTAGAGAATAAATATTTATTAAAATATTCAATAAATAAAATAAATATTTTATTCACAAGTCGGTGAATAAATATTTATTTAATTTATGAGTTCAATATAACATGAATAAAATTATTCCTTAAACTTGAGAATAATATTTATTCCATTAATTAAACTCAAATAGAATTTAATCAAGATCAATGGAAACACTTAATGTGTGACCATCTAGGATTCTTTCTCGTTGGAATTAGGCAGGCTTTCCTAAAGTTCAAGATTATTTTCTAGCAATGGGTCAAGTCACCCAAGAGAAAGAACTTAATATCAAAACATCAAAAACCACATATGGATGATTACTATGTAATATAATCCCTTTTTCACAATATCTCATTAAGCATGTTGCACATCCATGTCACCAACCTATATGATTGATATGTCTTTCTTTGACTATCTGAAATAAACACATCATCGCACCATGGACATGGAATTTAATGAGACAATTTTATTCTAATCAAAGGGTCGAGATATCATCTTCCATAAAGATGGAAAGGAAAAATCCTTCCCTGGCTTATTCATTAATAACATGTCACTCATGACGTACCCAACATATCCAACTTCTCCATGAACTATTATCATCATGGATTATGAAATACATATAAGTACATGAGTTGTAACATTCATTAATAATAATATTAAAGTTTAAGGACCATCATACACACTCATAGATAGGAATATCCGATGACACCAAAACATGCAAAATTCCTACTGGTGGATCTATTCTCATAATCTCTCATATCGGAGATTACCAAGTGTGAACTTCATGAGAAGAAGCCTCATATTATTACGAGTACTCACACCTGAAAGTCTATGTTCTATGTGTCTCATCATAGTACGTTATCCAACCGCATAACATTATTTGAGAATATCGTCATAGCACATCAAGGTTCTCATCATAGCAGAGAACTGCTATGACCTTATCAATGAGATGTATACTCTGAGACATTATTACATTAGAGTCATGAAAAACAACAAAAAATATGTAATAAGAAGTTTTATTAATATCCAATCAATCGAATATTCATGTAATCAAAGTACAAATAGTTGGTCCTAGGATAATAACTCCAACAAACTCCCACTTGGACTAGAGCCAACTGTCTATGACCCTTTTTCCACTAGACATCACATGATATTCATGTTTCTGCTGAGTTAAGGCTTTAGTCAAGGATTCTTATATGTTTTATTCCATAGAAATAATACTCACTACAACTTCACCTCTCTGAAAAAAAACACCTCAAGAGATGATACTTTTGAAGTATGTTCTTAGTCCGCTCATGTGACCATGTCTCTTTTGCAAGAGCCAACGTTGTAGTATTATCACAATAGAGTGTGATGGTATATTTACTGTTAGGTACCACATCAAGATATTAGATGAAGTTATGAATCCATACTACTTCATTAGCTGCCTCATAAGCAGCAATATACTCAGACTCTACTATAGAATATACAACTATTTCCTACTTTGTTCTCTTCCAGCTCACAGTATATCCATTCAAAGTGAATATGTATCCCGTTTGTGAATTCATTCCATATTTATTAGTTTGGAAACTAGCATATACATATCCTTTGATTACTAGTTCCTCATATCCTCCATAAACCAAGAAATATCCTTAGTACGCCTCAGATATTTAAGGATAGTCATGACTTCCATCCAATGGAAATCACCTGAATCAACTTGATATCTTCCTACCACACTTAATTTATAGGAAAAATATAGCCTATTACATAGAATATCATAAACAACTGACCCAATTTCTTATGTTTATGGAATCCTTATCATTCTGTTTCTTTCTTCATGTATTTGAGGACACATTTTACTGGAAAGATGAATGCTATGTGATGATAGAAACAATCCCCTCTTATATTATTCCATATTTAATCACTTTAGTATCTTGTCTATGTATGTACTTTGACTTAGTTTGAGCATCCTCTTGGATATATCATGATGGATCTTGATCCCAAGAATATATGTTGCCTCACCCAAGTCTTTCATAGAGAAGTATTTATTCAACCACACCTTAACAGACTGTAAGACTAATATTTCATTTCCAATGAGTAATATGTCGTCAACATATACTATTAATAAAATTACTACACTCCCACTAAACTATTTATAGACACATGGCTTTCATTCATTCTTTATGAATACAAATTTTGTTATGGCCTCATCAAAAAAAATGTTCCATGACTTGGATGATTGTTTTAATCCATAAATGGATTTTTGAAAATTTCATTCCTTGTTGGCATAATTTGGAGTCACAAACCCTTCGGTATTTTCCATATAGACATATTCCTAAAGGTTCACATTAAGGAAGGCTATTTTTTATATCCATTTTCCAAATCCCATAATAATGGAAAGTTTCAATGACAAGTAGAATTATGATGGATTTCAGCATTGTAACCAGTGAAAAGGTTTCATCATATTCAATTCCTTGATGTTGTTTAAACCCTTTTGCAACCAGTCACGCCTTATAGGTAATGACTTGTCCTTCTATGTCCAGTTTCTTCTTGAATACCCATTTGTAACCAACAAGAATTATATTTATTGGATGATCTACCAAAATCTAGACTTGTTTTTTATACATGGAATCCATTTTAGAATTCATGGTTTATTTCCACTTAGAAACATTTGTGCCACTTATGGTTTCCTTATAGGTTATAGGATCATTATTATTAACTAATAATGAGTCACAATTCTCAGTGACTAGAAACCCATACTATTCTTGTTCTCTAACCTCTCTAGTACTCCTACATAGTAATTGTGTCTCTGGAATAATTTCTTCTTCCACATTGATTTTTGGAATTTCTTTATGTGCCAACTCTTGTGTATATTGATCATGGACTTCATCGAAGTCTATATTTCACCCACTATCTCTTTTAGATTTAAGATCCTCCTTAAAAAATGTGGGATGTTTGTCAACCACAATAATTTTGTATGAAGGATTGAATATGTAGTATTCCTTTGTTTCTTTGGGATATCCTATAAAGATACATTTTGTGCCTCATGGTTCAAGCTTGTTACCTGAAGAGGCATTAAAAAAATTTCTACAACCCCATACATGTAAGTAAGAAAAATGGGTTTCTTTCCATTCCATAATTGGTATTCTATACCGTATGTTTCTCTAGTTGGCACTTAGTTTAGTATGTATGCTACTGTTTGTAACGCATATCCCCAAAAGGATAATGGAAGACTCACATGACTCATCATTGATCTCACCATGTTCAATAAGGTGTGGTTCTTTCTTTCACTTACACCATTCCACTAAGGCATATAAGGAGGAGTGAGTTGAGATAAAATCTAAAACTTCTATAGATAATCAATGAAGTATTCATTAAGATATTCTCCACCATAGTCTGAGCGAAGTTATCTTCTTCCAAGATGGTTCTCAAATTCATTCTTGTATTCCTTGAATTTTTCAAAATAATCGGACTCATACCTCATTAAGTAGATATATCCAAATCTACTAAAATCATCGATAAAAGTTATAAAGTGTGATTACCCACCCCTTGCTTCAATAGTAAATGGTCCACACACATCGGTATGAATTAATTTATAAATCTCTTTAGCCCTTTCACCTTTCCCACTAAATAGGGATTTGATTATTTTTCCTTGTAAACATGTGTGACATACGCCAGTAGTTTTAGTTCAAAAGAATCTAAATATCCATCTTTATGTAATTTAGTCAAGATCTTTTTATTTACATGACCTGGCTGGTGATGCCAAATTTGGGTGTCGTGTGAGTCATGTGAAGTAACTTCATTATCGATTTCCATCATTTAGTTCATTTAATCTAACACATAAAGATTTTTATTTAAATGTTCCTTACCATAAAAAATGTTATCTTTATAAAATAAGAAACAATTATTCGCAAATTTAAAAATAAATCCATTTGTATCAAATTTGGATACAAAGAATAATGTTTTGGTAACTGAAGGTACAAAATAATAACCCTTTAAAACCAAGATCATTTCGGTTGGAAACATGAGGTGGTAGTCCCTGATATCTACAGCATCAAGTTTATATTTGTTGGTTACTCAAATATCTACCTCTCCTCAGTCAATCTTTTTAAATCTACTTAGTTCTTATGTTTGAATACACATGTGAGAACAAAAAGTTGTATCTAATACCCAATTTTTAGAAAAAATATAAATTTAACTCGATAAAAACACACATGAATCTTCCCCTTGCTTCTTTGGATGGGTTCAATTTTTCTTCTGATGGCCCTTCTTACCACATGAAAAACAGACAGCATTATGTTCCTTTGTTTTCCCCTTGGTCTTCCTTTTCTTGGAATGGTGTGAAGAAGCTTTGGGCTTAAAGATCTTCGCTTTCGCTTTCCTTTTGTTCACCATAAGGATGGAAGGTTTTTCAAGCTTCATATCCTTATATACTTAGTGAAGAAGATTAAGAATATCTGGAAGAGTCTTCTCAATGTTTCTCATATTAAACTTCACAACAAAGTTGGAGAAGCTCTGAGGGAGTGATGCCAGAATGAGGTTGATGCCCAGTTCTTTAGGGATTTTAAACACTAAAACCTCTAAGTTCTCAATGTAGCCAATGATATTGAATACATGAGGCCTATCTGGGGAATCCTCTCAAATATTACTCTGAAATATCACCTTGAAAATCTCAAATCATTTCAGTCTAGCTCTCTCCTAGTAAAGACCATAGAGGTGCTCAAGCATTCTATACACATCCATGTTTTCATGAGACTTCATTAGTTTACAATACATCTATGAAGGCATCAAATATTGAATGTCAACCACGTCTTTAAAATATTTTTCATAGATAATGAACCATTCATCACTCACCTCTTTAGTAGGTGGATTAGGCATTGAGGATTCTAGCACGTGAGATTTCCATTCATGGCATAGCACAAGCTGAAGGCATCTAAACCACTCCTGGAAGTGACTGCTGGTTATGAGTTTATCTTTATCCAATATTGATTATAGGGATAGTGTGGATGATAAAATTTTCATTTTATTCTACAATTAGAAAGAGTAGATTCTTATTACTTTTCTTAATTACAAAATAAGTGAGATATAATAAATTAAATGTTTTTATTTATTTAATTATTAATTCTCTAACTATTTTTTCAAGCCTTAATAGCCCTAACCATTGAACTTGGAATGTCTATTTTCTTTAACATTATAGTGGCAAGGATCCCAATTACTTTTATTAATGATTCATACTTTGTCCATGAAAACCATAATAAAGTAATTAGGTAGGCAGACATTGTTGGGACCACTTTGGTGTATTGAGTTGTATTTGTTGTCAAAGATGTCAATGGTGATCAATATGAAGAAAGATCTCTCCTCAGTCCAAAGTTAATGGAGAATGTACAAATCAGACAATTGTTGCACAGATCTTAAAGTTCAAAAAACTTGTATCAAAAAGTGATACAATGTTTACAAAATTGAAGTAGCATCCTTTTAAGGATGATTGAAGTGCTTTGGAATTGATAATACAAAAAGAAAAGTAGTAATAAAAAGGTTGAAGAAGAGGCTTGGAATACTTGGTGGCCTTGAATCTTATTTGATGTTAACATTTATGTTATAACCTTTTTATGGATTACATTAAAAAAAGGGGGCCATCCCACGAGCTCTTTACCTAGCCTCAACTCGAGGCACATGCAGGACCCCAGGGGTAGACTGCACCCATGGGGAAGCTAGACAGAGCTAGCCCGAGAGTGGCATAGTGGATGCAAAGCACACACCACCGTGAAGGGTAGCACGGAGGTAAGGATTCATAGGGTGGGAGCAGAGCACACCTACAGAACACAGTACAGGGCGGTACCATGGAGAGGGGAGGAGAATTATGAAATGAGGATAGAGCAAGTTTATAGTTAAATTGTGGTGTTTCCGTATCTCCATTTCGATGTGGGGTGAAAATTTTAATAAAAAAACTAATCTTAGTTGTCCATATGATCCTATGTGCGATCTTGGATGCACACCTCATCCCATGACCTGTGATCTAATCATCGTTGTCCGCACCCGATCTGAGTCGATCCCACGGTCGTTGATCGACCACGTCATCATCTTTAACCTCCAAACCCATGAAGGTCTCTCGATGCCACAGTTCACCAGAGCTATGATCGAACCCACTTGTTTGAGCTTCATACCACCACTATCAATCCAATTAACTTCATTACACTCTTATGGGTGTCAAAAAATCATGCATGCAATTGCATTTGCATGCATGCAACAAAATATAGAAGTTCAAACGTAGCGGAAGAAAATGAAGTTGTGAGGCCATGTCATGGAGCTCAGGTATTAGTAATCAAGAGTTGCATGTGATCTTGAATTCATGAACATGATAGTTTCATAAGAAAGATAAGGTCACACGCATAAAAAAGGAAACAATCTAGAATCTCAGTGTATCTCATACCCATGGTTTAAAGATTTTAAAATCACGATCTTCATGGTATATCTCGAGGAATTTGAACATAGAAAATATTTGATCTCTACTTATAAAATGTGAACCACTTATACAAGAAAAGGTTGTTGATCCCAAGCTTTTGAGAGCTCCTGTTTTGATAAAAAGATTCTCTTTGATCTTCCAGTTTGTGAGGGGAAAGAAATTTCTGCAAACTGTTCTGGGTTCGTGAAGAGTGGACCGATAACTGCTCTAGTTCTGCGAAGAGAAGGAGTTCTGCGTACCGCTTGGGTTTGGGAAGAAAGGAACCATGTACCATTCTAGTTTCATGAAGAAGTGATACCACGTACCATTCTAGTCTGGAAAAGAAGGTGAACTGCGTACCACTTGGTTTACAAAGGTAAACCACATATCATCCAGTTCTGCAAAGGAGAGTCACGCACCACTCAGAAGAACCGTGTACCACTTAGTACATGAAATGAGTTCTTAACTCTCTACACATAGGATTTCAATTCATTTCGTGCATGCGGAGGAGCTTCGAACCATCCTAGTTTGCGAAAGAGGCTTTCACACTCTGTGCAAAGAAGAAATCCATACCCTTGGTGTGAAAACACAAAACACGAACACCATAATAAACCCGAGGAAGTATGTGTGTTTAAAGAATAGGGTAGATCACATGCATGATGCACATGAAAATCATATTCATGATTTGATACTCATAATTTTTCAAGAATAAACCAACCAGTAGACTACCCCCATTTGGGTTTGAATAAGATTCATGGATAAACATATAAATGACACCTAAAATTGAATGAACTAAATAAGGATTTGGGTGTGAGCTTGATAAGAAGACAAAGGAAAGTACATACATGCATGAACTTATCATTTGAATAAATTCAAGGCAACATGTGTGTACATTTGTGAAGAAAAAATAATTAAATAGTGAAGATCATTTGTATTCTTGCATGCATATGTGAATACATTTAAATAAAAATCCATAACTGTGGGTACACATGTGTAAATAAGAAGAAGAAGAAGAATTAAAAGAAAGGGAGGAGTTCATTTAAATGTGACATGCATGATATCATGAATACATGTGAAGAAGAAAGAAGAAGAATATGATTCTGATGATGCCCAGTGAGCTGATATTCATTACGTGAACAATCAGAAAGGCACTTGTGATTATGGATAAAAAGAAGAAGAAGTTTTAGTGAATTCATAAATTGCACTAAAGAAGATAATTGGATATAAAAGAGAATAAATTTGGGACTTTGATCCAGGAAGTTTCTCATGCTAAATAGAGACAAAGACTTCTAAGCCAATCTATTGAAGAGACCTTCAAGTCGATAAACTGAGTGAGACTTCATCCAGTGCAGTAATCCAAGGGGAGTCAATGTAAGTGATCTGAGGGAAGTAATGATCTATCCCTAAGCCTTTGTAAAGGTAGTGTGCCGGGGACATAGTGACTATTCCTGAACCTTTGTAATCCATAGCTAGTAAAGATTAGTGGAATTTGATACGACTAACAACATGTTGGCGTATGCTCCTTGGATGTAGCCCTTAGTGGTGAACCAAGTAAAAGTTTTGTGGTGTCCTTCTACATGTGAATGTTTTAGTTACTACACATATCCATAAAATAGATTTAAACATGTTCCTACCAGCATGGGAACAAGATCCATTAGTTTAAATAGAAAAAGGTGACACCCTGATTCACCCCCTCCCCCTCTAAGGGTGGTATGGGGTCCTTCAGTCTTGTCAACTGCGGGCTTGTGGATCCTTGATACGTTGAGTGGATTACCCTATTTTGAAATCCTGACTTGGATTTCCTCAACATTTTCCTCCAAATTTTTATTTAACATACTTTTTTTGTTAAACTCAATACAATTTCGGTTAAGTCAACCCAAAACTCTCATGAGAACTCCCTGATAAAAGTAAGTGTCCAAACATTGTCCATGTACTACACTTAGTTCTATGGTTTCATTCTCAATCAAGTAATGGAAGGATTAGTCTAACTTAATATTTAATTGAGATATTTTAATTTATTATGCATAAATTGTATCTTGTTTTATCCTTTACTTGTCTTGTTAATATTAAGTAGATGTTACTTAATTAATAAACCATGTTGGATAAAACATTTATGCATAACTCATTTATTTAATTTTAATATTTTCACATAAATTCATTTATTTATGTAATCACGGTCTTGCATCCATAAAATAAATAATTGCATAGACATAAATAAATAATTAATTAAATGACTCATTCATGATCTTTATCTAATGTTTGATTTAATGAGCAGCCATTAAATCAACCTTAGACCTAGGAAAAATAACTTATATTACCAGTCTTGGTATGAGCTACATCATTCCACATGTCCACCTATGTATCACCTAGTTTGGAATTATTATGGTTATGTCTTGAACCTCCTCTACGTTCCTTGAGATGCTTTATTAATTAAAAATATTTATTACTCACATGCAGGTGAGGGGAACCAAAGGATTGGTTAAATGGAATTACATAAATAGCTTTTCACACATAGTTCTTACATAATAATGGAGAGAGGTATGACTCACAAACCATCATTTAATTTAATATTAAATAATTTCAAACTCATGAAATAAATTAAATTAAAACATCCAACACATACATAAGTCTTGTTCAAGCTTATGAATGGTCATACATGCAACGAATACGCAAAAGTAAACTGCTAGCATTCATTTCTTTATTCATTATTTTATTATTTAAGATAAACGCACTTTCATTAATTAATTAATTAATTAATTTCCTTTCATTTTAATGATAATCTGGTCTTATTTAGAGATACCCATCATTAATGGTATTCATGTAAAATAAACGGAAGAATCAATAATGACATATTAATTATAATAAATCAATTGAGCATTTAAAATTTTTTAAAACTATTATTAAATTTCCAAACACACAATGGTGTGATAATTAATAAAATAAGGTTTTAATGTTGAAATTTCAAATTTAATGTAATTTTAATTTTGTCCATTAATGGGAGACTACACGTCGTGTACATGTAGCTACATGCCATGTACCTCAGTTTTTGTATATCCAAATCACATGCCTGAGGCTTCGGCGTGTTGACTCGGTCAAACTACATGGTGTTTACATGCTAGTTACATGCCCTATATCCACTTTCCATGTGCCAAGTTGGAACAGTCAACATGCGATGTGCAATAAAAACATTGTGTGTAATTAATTTCTCAGTGTGTCTAGATACAATGTGCATAGATATACGGAATGTGCTCTGACCACACGCTGTGTAACCCAATTTTACCAGACAATGATTTGGCACTTCCCTATGGAATCACTGGTTTTTCTTTATTTGTTCTTAAACCTTTAAGTAAATGAATCACTGAACGAACATGATTAATATGTCGATAATATGTTAATTCAAAGTATATTAAAGAATGAATAATATGAAATTAAAATCTAAGAACAATTGCGCATAGATCAACAATCAAAAAAATAATTATAAATTTAAACATAACCTCTCTTTGATAGAATTTATTGGTTCTAATCATAGAGAAATCAAGTGATGGTGGGTGATATATTAAAATTTATTTTAATAATCATTGCTCGAAACCAAGAGTGGTGATCTTATATGTCAAATTTATAATTAATTTATTTAATATCTGAAGAAATAAATACCTGGTCTTAGGAACTTTCTTTACTGGTGAATGTTGATCATCCAAAAAGACCCTTTAGAATTACATTTTTTTCAGTTGTGAAGATCCAAGGATTGAATCCCTCTAGCGGTGATCCACACATTCTCTTATAATCTCCAAGAAACACCACTCAATATATAGGTGATAGTGCAGTGAGTCGAATGTCTTGCATTGTTCGTTCTTGATCACTCATTCTTCAGTATTGAGAAAATTTCTCTTACACTTCTCATTCTTGAGAGAGAGAGAGAGAGAAGTTGAGACAGAATTTATTGTGCGCAATAATTATCTATTCTCAATTTTTGGATACCCTACACAATAGACATAGACGCCTATCTATAGATTTGGGATTTAAGTTAAAATATTATTAAATTTCATATCAGTCATTAAATAAACTTTATTGCCTTTAATAAATCTCATGTTGCATGATAATTATTATATAATTATTATTTTGTAGCACGCGCTAACTTGCACAATAATAAATATTATGTAACGGTCTTGTTAATTAATATTTGTCACCAGACTTGGTCTTGGTCCTTTCAAACTCCTTTATAATTAATTGAATAACTAAATAAATATTTTATTCATAAATAAGTATTTTAATCAAAATCTAGTAAATAAATATTTATTAAAATATTAAATAAATAAAACAAGTATTTTATTCCCAAGTCAGAAAATAAATATTTATTTAATTTATGTGGTCAATATATCTTGAATAAAATTATTCCTTGAACATGAGAATAATATTTATTCCATTAATTAAACTCAAATAAATTTAATCAAGATCAACGGAAACACTTTGTGTGTGACCCTATAGGATTCTTTCTCGTTGGCATTAGGCGGGCTTATCTAAAGTCCAAGATTACTCTCTAGCAATAGATCAAGACACTCAATAAAAAGAAATTAATGTTGCAACATCGATAAACACATACAAATGCTCATAGTGTAATATAATTCCTTTTTCACAATATCTCATCAAGCAGGTTGCACACCTGTGTCACCAACCTATATGATCGATATGTCTTTTTTTGACTATCTAAAATAAACACACCGTTACACCATGTTCATGGAATTTAATGAGACGGTTCTATTCCAAACAAAGGTCCAAGATATCATCTTCCGTAAATATGGAAAGGACAAATCCTTCCTCGACTTATTCATTAATGATATGTCACTCATGATGCAAACAATGTATCCAACTTTTCTATGAACTTTTATCGTCATGGTTTATGGAATACATCTAAGTACGTGAGTTGTAACATGCATTAATAATAATCTTAAATTCTAAGGAACATCACACACACTCGTATATGGGAATATTCGATGACAACAAAACATGCGGAATTCCTACTGTTGGGACTTTTCTCATAATCTCTTATCTTGGAGATTACCAAGTATGAACTTCATGAGAAGAAGCCTCATCTACTTACGAGTACTTACACCTAGAAGTCTATGTACTATGTGTCCCATCATAGTATGTTATCCAACTGTAGAATTTTATTTGAGAATATCATCATAGCATGTCAAGGTTCTCATCGTAGCGGGGAATTGCTATAACTTTATCAATGTGGAGTATACTCTATGACATTATTACATTAGAGTTATGCATAACAACAAAAAATATATAATAAGAAGTTTTATTAAAATTCAATACATTGAACATTCATGTAATCAAATTACAAATAGTTGGTCCTAGAACACCAACTTCAACTGCTTGGAGATCAAAGGAGCACGTGTTGATCACCGCTAGAGGGATTCTATACTTGGATTTTTACAGCACAATGTATGTAATTTGGATAAAGGTTTTTCAGATGATTCGATCAACATAATCTATGAATAAATATCTTAATATTGGGAATCATTTCTTCCATTATAATATAAATTAATTATAAATTTAATGTGAAAATATCTATTATGGGTTCTAGTCTCTCTTATGTCAATATTCGATGGAAAAAAAATTTTGGTTGTGACATTTACATCTTGTACAATGTTGCGAATGGTCCATTAAATCGAAAAAAACCTTCTTAGTTATACGCCCACTAAGGAGCTTCCATTGTACCCAGAACCTTCAGTATTTGGGAATTTCACTTAATGAATCTAAAAAGGTTACAAAAATACTTGTAAGAAAGGAAGCACAATGATATCCACAAAAGGATAAAGGGACCTCCTGTTGCCAATTCACCAGATTATTCTTTGAAATCATATTGATTTCCATTCAAACTTCACTTTTACAAACAATGGGTTGAAGGTCCTCTTGTATAATATACCTTTTGGAACAACTTGACTAAAAATTTGACTCAATATTCTACTTTAAGACTCAATATAAAGTGAAATCTTACAATGTACACCACTAACAAAGCTAAAGCAAAAAAAAGTTAAAGGTGGAGTGCACAACCATGAATCCTCCACCACACACCACAAACATAAAATACAAATAAGATAATTGGCATATCTGATTTGATCTTATCACTCATGTCAAATATGACTCATTTCTGGATTAGTATATAAAATCCATCCAATTCATGTTGTGAATTGATCATCTTGTCTACTGGAACTTCCTTCTATTACTTCTTCGTTGAAGGTTCTAGAGCACAGAGAAGGTGTTAAGCAGGTTCTTGATTTTTTTCATCGGTATCAATGAATAAAACCCAAAGTAATTGATGAAAATACCCTAGAATATGGATATGATCTTCCACATCTAATTTATAATTAATTTAAACAATAACTACTTCCAATGTGATAACCCTCTTTGTAACATCCCAAGTAAGTAATGAATAATAGATATTTTTATCTATGTCTATTAATGATTAAGATAGTGTTTTAGAGGCTTAAAATGAAAATAAATCCAATCTTAAGCATGGAATACACTAATATTCTTAAAAGATTGTTTTACTGCCTTATGATGGAAAACCCTTTTTAAATCTATCTTTTGACAATTTTATAAACTATGTTTGTCAAAATAAACTTATTCTTTATGATTGGGACATCAAAATTTACTTTTTGTGAATTTTTGGTATTTTTCTGATAATGTTCATTTTTTAATGAATAGTGAAAAATACTGCATTTTACATCAAAAATGCTTTTTAATCTAATTTATTTATATGATTAGATTATCTTTTGAATTGGTATTAATGTGTAATATGAATATATTTTTACAATTTAATTCAATGGTGGTCATTGGAATCAATTTCACTTTGAAATTGGAATCAAACTAATGTCAATCTTTTGATACTTATTGTTTCATAAAAACACGCTATTTGCTCTGACAGTGGGAATTAATTATTAAATTAATTAATGTGACTTATATGTTTTGAATTTTGTAAAATAGACTTCATTTTTGAATTCTGAATATCAAATATAGCTTAGGGTAAATTTTTGGTAATTTTCTAAAAAACTTTAAATTTTGATGAATAGTGAAACCACTAAGTGGTACTTATAAAAACTGATTTTCCGTTTAAATGAAATTTTTCCATCATTGTGTTTTGAATTTCAAAAAATCCGACATACATGGTTGTCATTAAGAAGTAAAATGTGGTTCAATGAGATTAAGATATTTTTTTGGTGAATAGTAACTTATTAAGTTTTTAATCACGATTAGTGGTAATTAGGGTAGTTTAAGGTATAAATAATGCTTTAATAATATGAAATGACCTAGACACATGTCCCAACCTTATTGGTTGTGTCATGGCCGACCAAGACAAGCCATGGGTCAACTTGGGGACCCCATGGAGACACTTTGGTTGGGAAATGACATAAATAACTTTTTATTTAATGTAAAAGTAAAAATGACACAAACATAATATGTTTTACGAAAACAATTTTTACATGGGGTTATAAAGATCAGATTTTTGATTATAAATAGTCATTGGAAAGATAAAAATATTTCCTACATCATAGTATTTTTTTATAATTTTTAGACTTTAAATAAATTAAATTAGTTATGACATAATAATGATGCACCGATGACATCATTATTTGACGATTTAAATGAAAGGGAAAGATAATGTAAAATATATGAACTACACATGTCCAAAACCAATTGTATGAGTGTATTTCGAACCCTTATCACCTTATCCATGAATTATATCAATATGGGATCTTTTAAAACCGAAACACATTTTCAAATAAAGTAATATTTCTTTACTTTCCAAAAGTGCCCCTCCTCTCCTCTTATAAAAGGCCCCCACCTCTACCTCATTTCACACACTCCTCAAGCCTTTGGCTCAGCCAAACCCTGCCCATTTACTCTCTAAAAATCCCTATCCTCATCCTAGAGGATTCCCTTTGGGCAGAATCATTTCAAAGGAAGCCTTTAGGCTCAAATCAAAAGGAGTTACACTTTTAAAGGTAATTCATTCTCTCATGTTCATTTGTTTTACTTTGCTTCTCAAACCCCCTAAACTCTTTTTATTTACTTCTTTTGTAACAACACCAGTATATTCAATATACTAGGATGTTTTTATAAGATTTATTTGAGCTACACTCTCACAAAACTACATCAAATGGTTAAAGAACATACGGTTTTCGTGGATGGCGAAATTCTGCCTCCCGAAACGATGATTGTTCAATACTCATTTAACACCTTCAAAGGTGGACATTATGATGTCACTATTTTTATATATGATATATAATATGTTTATGTTTTCCTTAAGCTTCTGTTTTTTTCATTTTGGGCATACCTTTATGGTTTCCATTATGGGTAAACACGATATCTTCATTTTAGGAAGTGCGGACTACCGCCCCCTGAAAGTGATTTGATTCGTTAATACCATATGTGGGATGTGTAAAGGATAAATTTAATGATATTATATATGTTATTATACTGGAATTATAATATACTCTTATATCATTATGATTCCATTCCAGAAAATACGAAATAGAAATGGAAGTAGCGTTCATGCGTACGTACGGCTTACCGTCTCCATGAACGGTGCATTTCATTTCTTACCTCTAAATATGATGTAATATTATAAATACATGTATATGATGAATATATATGATATATATGTTATCCAAATAATTAATATCATTCTGGATATAATGAAACTTTGACCAAATTAACAACATGTAAGTGTAAGAAGTCTTTTTTTGACTTAAGAACCAAATACCGACAAAATGAACATTATTAACTTAAATGATTACATGATGTTCATAACATGGTATAAAAGGAATAATGAACTTGAAAAAGATTCATAAGCAAGTAGATATTAACTCAAGTTTATTATTCAGGAGATTAAAGAATGGTCGGGTCAAGTCGGATACGAGGTAGGGGACTTCGTCTCAATCTCCTTTCATTGAGGCATATTTTATTTTATACACAACCTTCTTTTATACGGTGTATAAACCCCTTTGACTTTTACGTTTATTCAAAAGGAATATTTTTTATACGAAGTGTTTACTAAACAACAAAAGGTAATGTTTTTGTCGTACGTATGCGGCGACAATGACTTCTCCGCCGTCGTGACTGTTATTTGAGTTTCGGATTCCTCTACAAGCCATACCTTCTTTTTAAAAGAAAAATAAATACCATGTTTTACTTTTCTTTTATTTTGGTATTGAAAATGGTTTTCATAATGTTTTTGTGTTGTATTGATATCTTGTGATTGAAATGTGGAAATTTTATGTTTCCTTTATGCATATTTTATGTGATACGATTATGTTATGGTTCTTGGGCATTATTATGAAGACGGGTGGTTCCGTGATAAACTAAGGGCGGGTGAGCCTGATATAGCTCTCCAATGCATTGGGTAATGCGAAGGAGTGAAACGTTAAGGTTTCTCCGAAGAGATTTTAGGGAATATACTGTGATGGGTATTCCAAACGTAACCAAGAGGGTTACTCCCTACGTAAAAATGTTATGAATGCCTCAAGTTACCTTTATGTCTTATGATTTCTATGATTTACTCATGATTTGATGAGGTATGTTAATGTGCTTATGTTTTATGGGTAAAGTGTGATTTCACTCTTATGTATATATGTACCCATGTTTCCTTTCCATGTTTTTATAACCCATACTGAGCTTTTTATGCTCATCCCAAGTTTTTTTGAAATTTTTTTCACAGGTCAAGGGAAAGGTACATGATATGATGATAGTGTCAAGGAAGTGTCAAGAATGAATCCATGTTTTATTTTAAATATGTTTCCATTGATGGGAATGAAGAATACTATCTTTATGTAACCACTTTGTTTATATGTGGAATGTAATGCAAGTTTTATGATCTAATTCTCTAAAACTCTAAACCCGAAAAGGTCCTCAATGTGTAATCTTGTAATAACTCAAGATTAAGTAAGGTTTAAGGCTGGGGCCTTATACTCTTGATCAAATTTTGTTTCCACTCACATCGGATTTTCATTGTAGTGGTGAATCCAAACGAGCACTCATCTATATGTATCCACACAATCTCCATGAATCTTAAAGTAGCATTCTTGGTATCTTGAGTATTATCATGATAGAACCAAGTGATTCATGTCGTTATTCATTGATCACAACAAGGGGTTCTCTTGTTCTCTCTTGATTTTTGAGAGGAAGAATGTAAGGATGAATTTTCTATGGTTTTAGATAATTATAGAGAGGCTTTTATTATGAACAACAAGCATCATTCTCTAAAATGATATGACTTGGTTTATAATTAGAGCTTAAAAATTGATAATTACATAATGGCTCTATCGATTTATTTATCTAAGTAATCCTCATGTCAATTATTATTATTATTATTATTATTATTTTCATGGCATGTTTATTTAAATATCACTTATTAAATAAATCAATTAATATTTATTTAAATGATATTAAATAAAATATATTATTTATATCAGTCTATCCATCCTATTAATCCTCTATGGAATTTATTAAACTTTGAATAATAAAATATTTATTCAAATAAATATTATTCATTCAATAAATATATAAATATTATACTCATTAAAATTTTGAATAAATATTTATTTTAATATTCACATAAGTAAACAAATATTTATATTAATCTATTCACTAAATTGGTGAATAAATGAATATTTATTTATTACCTTGCAAATAAATTAACAGGAGATAAAATTCAAATCAAAAGTTTTAAACTTTAATATCTCGTGATTGAATTTCTACAATTAACTTTACTTGAATGATTATTATTTCAAAAACTAAAAATAATATTTATTATTAATATTAAATTCAATAGAATTTAATAATATTCTGGATACACTTAGTATGTGACCCTCTATGCTCCATTATCAGTAGCATTAGGTTAAATTATCTAAAGTCCTAGATCAACATCTAACAACATGTCAAGGTGCCCAGAGAAAAATAAGTTAATGTAAAAACTATAACAACCTTCTTATAAACACTAGTGTTTAAATTTTTTTTTCTCGAAATATCATCAAAAAGGATTCATTCTTGTGTCATAATTATATATGCTTGATTTATCTTTTTCTAAATTTTTTAAATGAACTTGCCTATAAACTACCATTATCATGGATTTTGTGAGACGATTTCATTTCTATATAAGAGTTAGATATATCTTATTCCATTAAATTAGAAGGGAAAAATATTTTCTTGATGTATTCAATTAATGTCATATCACTTATGAATCACTCAATTTATTCTACCTTGCAATGAGAATATTCCATTGTAGTTTTCGTTCATACATCAAAGTGTGTGATTCATGGTATAAATTAATAATAATCTCAAGTATAAATACCAATACACATGTTCAAAAATAGGAATATTCAATCACAAATAAACATGTGAAATTCATATTAGTAGTTCGGTCCTCATGTATTATCTTCTTGGAGACCACCAAGTGCGTACTTCGTGAGAAAAAGTCTTAATATTTTATGAGCCTCCTTCACATTATAGTCAAACATAATTTGTGTCCCATTAGATAGATATTATCTAGGCCATAACATATATGTTTAAGAATATTGGTATAATATCTATAGGTTCTCATTATAGTGGGGAACTATTATAACTTTTTGGTGCGATAAATACTCTAAGAGCGTTATCGTATTTATGTTATAAAAAATAATTATCATTACATGTATGATATTTATTAATATAGGTAATATAAAGTATAAAGTTTATTGGTTCTAGGAAACCAACTCCAATATTCATCTACATCAAATTATGATGAAGCGTTGGATTTTTTCTCAGTCAATAAATATATCTTCTTTATATCTTTTTGCACCTTTAGATCTTCAAGGATCGTGATATTTTCTACCAAAAAGTCTGTTATATGTGTCATTTTTTCTTCATGTATATCTCTTTCATTAATAATGACTAGCACACTGTCTCTGAAAAAAATACAATCTTTTCTTTTCAATTTTGAGTTGATCATATAGATACTTAATGTAATTTAGATTTGTTCATAATGGATCTTTTTCAAACTAAAATATATTTGGTCTTCATCGATGAACTAGGATTATTTGAATTATTTCTGAAGAGATCCTTTAGTCCAGTGTCTTGGGTACAAGCTCTATGGAATAACTAATATGTCTACTAATATGATAGGCTCAATGTTTTCAACCCACCATAACAAACATAGATATGAAATATTCATAATTGTATTCACTATCTATGGTACCCAATTATAAGGGGAATTTATCACTTTAAATCAAAAAAAATCAATTCTTCCAACCTAAAATCTTTATGGAACTCAATGAACTCTTTTGGTTCTAGGTCATATCTAATATATGGATTTTAGGAATCCTTATTTAATTAATCCTATTAAACCTATTCAGGGTTAGGAAATATTCCATAATTGTTTCATTAATCTTTTTAACTTTCTCAAGAAGACCATTAAATTAATATTGTAATGGTGTAGCCTGATCCATTTGGATGAATTTGGACCAAATTAAAGCATCTTGGACTATACACCAAACTGCAACTCTGGCGGTTTGACCAATGTAGTGAGACCGTTGGGAATTACAGGGGATAGTGCATCCCTACCCCTAGGGTTTGAAGTCTGAAGGTCCCCATCCTAATTTTTGGGGAACTGTAGAAATATTGACTAACTATAGAAGTGTTGACTAATGACACCAATAGGTCATTATAGAAGTGAATACTTACTATACCAGTATGAGACAGGACATTGTAGCATATCAGACTTTAGACATAGCATTCACTACAACCTTTTGGTCTTCTTACCATTGACATTCTAGCATCTTGGACTTGGGTGATTGTGGAACTGTAGCATAGTGAACTTACTATGTGATTGGTGTAATAGTAGCATCATCTTCTTTTATAAGCTCATTAGAGCTAGGGTTTCTATGTGCCTAGAACTCTAATTGTACCCTATAATTCTACTCCTCATCATAGTGAATTTTCTTCCTCTTTGTAGATGTAGATATTTTTCCTAAACCGTATAATTTTTTGTGTTTGTGTTCATCTTCCTCTTGTTCTTTTTTTCTATCTTTTCTTCATCTGCAAACCATTATTCCATTGTGACTCCTGATGTTTTTGTAACACTTAAACATTTATCCAAACCTCTTCTATAATGATCATACTAATTGTTACTCAATCTATATTTTTATAATCTTTCATAAGTTCTTTGGATTCCTCAAGTATGTTTAGAACATAGTTTAGACCTCTCTTAAATATATGATCATCCTTAACTTTCTAGATAAAATTATAAATAGTTACAGTTTTGTTTCTAGAAACATTTTTAATCCTTTAGAAATATTTTCATATTTCCTTTACTGGATTTAGATCTCGTCTAGCTTATCATCCATGCTTTCATGGTCAATTTCTTTCTGCACTTTTTATTTCTCTTACTGCTTGATTTCTTTCTTGGCATGGTCAGTCCAACTTTTAGAGATAATTTTCTCTTTTCCTTGAGCAACGCCATTTGTTTATGTCTTCTAGTTCTTCTGAACCTTCCTAGTTATTAGATTATCAACACATTTAGTGTTGTAATGACCTTTCTGAACACATATAAATCATTCAATAAAACATGTATCTCTAAACTTACAGTAAAAAGATCTTTTTTCTAAACTTCCTGGTTTTTTCAATCTTCCTTCTTAAGGCACAGTGAAATTCCTCACAGGAGTATGACATTCATGGTAATGAATCATGCTAAGAAATAGAGTGGTAAAATCAAAATTATTATTAATGATCGTGATATAGACAATAATACAAAGGATAATGACTATAATGACTAATACAAAAATTATTTCTCATGTCTCCTTTTTGAAATCAGTTATTTATAACCAATGTGAAAAAGACGTGAAAAAATATTTTCCACATTAGTTATTATATAACTGACATGAAATTTAATTTTTTTATTTTCTAGGTAAGTTACCTAGAAACCAACATTGAATATAAGGTTTAGTATATTGGTTTCAGGATAACTGACATTGAAAAACTATTTATAACATCGTTTATTTGGAACCGGCATAAAAATATTTTGTTCACATCGGTTATTTAATAACCGATGTGATATACCTTTTAAAATTTTTATGAATCATTAGGTGGAATAATTTTGGTGTCTTTCATTCTCACGAAAATGGTCTTGTTTCTCTCATGTTAAAGCCCTAACCCTCATTTCTTCAATCTGATGGATTCTATCTCTCATTTCTATCTGTATACACCCTTAGGTTCCAATGGAGTTTATCTCTCATTGTATTCTTGGTTGGTTTGTTACATTTGTATTTTTATATCTCATCTTACCATTTATAATCCCTTTGTTTAAGAACTTAAATTAATGGTTTCATGTATGTTGACCCTTCCTAATCCCATTTTTTCAAATGGGAATAATTCTCCTCCATGTCTATATTACATATATTATTTTATGGATATCATTATATATACCTTTCTAATTTCATATGGTTATATTCTTTTTTTAACTTTAGAAATGTTTGGAAGGAATCTATTTTATAATTCCTTTCGAATGAAATAATTTTCTCATCAAATTTTTCTATTTTACTTATAATTTTTCCCTTCTTTGTTTTCTAGGTTTTTCAATGTCATTTTTATTCTCAATATTCTATAAATTACTCTCATTATAATAAAGTTTAATTAAAAAATTATATATAATATCTTCTTATTTTTTAATGTAATTTTATAATGCAATTATAATTTAATTTTCATCTACATTAACACCCTTTAATGTTTCTTATTTTCCACTTGAGATATACTCTAATGATACCACCCAGATTATTTTTTAGTATGGATTATGATCAAATTTTTGGAAATCCTCTTGTAATTCAATTTGTTTATCATGTGTTCAATATGATATGTTAGGATTATGATTATTTTCACATTTACGTTCTATAAATATTTAACTTTTATCATTATTTGATGGGTGGATGTATTATATCTCTCCAAAGTATTGGAAATATATTTAGTTATTTAACACCCTATTTTCTTTAATGAGGTTAGATAGAAAATTTTATCGTCTATTGCTTTACAAAATTGATCTCATTGTTCAATGAAATATTTTTTTCATTGGCTAATGAATATAATATTCAAATATAAGAGTGATATTTCTAGGAAATTAGATCATTAAATTTTAATATTTTCATCCAAAATTTGTGATTATTCACTGATATTTTTGTTTGAAATTTTATTAGAGTTGTTGTTAATGTAAGAATGTTTTTTTAGTGCGTGTCTTAACTTCAACCTCCATCTTGTTTTGCTGTAAAATACTACTTATTACAATACTTATATACTTAATCTCTTATCTTAAACAACTTCATTCTATTCACTACTGATCCTATATTATTTTTCATTTTTTTTACTTTCAATTGAATTAAATCTTCACATGCAATTTCTAGATATTTAGTCTCTCTTCTACGACTTTAATTTATTTTTTCTTTTCTAGTAAGACTCTTTTACACTATAGTGATATAAATTTATTTCCTTTATTTTCTATTTTATTGTATAATCATTCAAATTAACATTTAATTTCATCTCCAGTGTTATAAACTTCTTTAACATTATATTCACTATCATTGAAAATCATGACAGTATTTTACTGATGAATAATACCACAAGTGTGTATTCTTGATTATCATTGAAATAATCTATTATTACCCCTCTAACTCACTATTATCACTAATATATTCTTTTGACAAGATATTTTTTTTATAGATAATAATGAGTCGAAGTTGGATTACTACACTTTGAATAAGTGATGAATATGAGGAAGGTGTCGATGTTTTTTTGTAATTTTCTAAACAAAATGTTCTAAATGAATTTTTTTTATATCCATGCCTAAAATGTTTAAATATAAAGAGGTTGAAAAGTAAATGGTTCAAAGATCATTTAATTTTTCATGGTTTTAATCTGAGTTATAGCCCTTTGATTTGGCATGGTGAAACTAGGTAAAATTTTAGATCTATTTATGATGATGCTTTGCAAGATGACAAATCTAATCAAATTAAATAAATGGTTCATGATATTGACATAGAGGAAATTGATAAAGAACTAACAATTGAGAATATTTATGGTGATACTGAAAAACCATTGTATCCATGTTATATGCAATTTACTATTTTATCGATGGTGTTAATATTGATTAACATGAAGGAAAAAATGGATGGAGTGAAAAGAGTTTTACAGAGTTGCTACAATTGTTGAAATACAATCTTCCTAAAGATACAGATCTTCTATTTTCATATTATAAAATAAAAAAATATAGTATTCCCAATGGGATTAGGTTAAAAGAAAATACATACCTGCCTGAATGGTTGTGTTCTATATAGGAAGGAATATGAATTTCTATAAAGGTTTCCTAAATATGGGACATCGTGATATAAATTGAAATAATAGTCATAGGCTGATTTAGCAGTTATAGAGACCCCTTCCAAGTCATTTTGGTATCTTCCTATAATTCCTCATTTGAAATGTTTATTTGAAAATTCAAATGATGCAAAAAGGTTAAGATGGCATGAATATGAGTGGATATGTGATAGAAAATTATGACATATAGCTAATTTTCCATTGTGGAAAAAAATTGATCAATAGTTTCCCACATTCCAAAATGAAATTATAAATCTCATAATTGGATTTTGTATAGATGTAATGAATCCATATTGAAGCCTTAGTAGCGCACATATTTCATGGCCTGTTTTATTGGTAATTTACAATTTATCTCCTAAATTTTGTATGAATCAAAAATATGTCATGTTGAGTTTAATGGTCTCTAGACCAAAATAGTCCAAAAATGATATTGATATTTTCTTGTCTCCATTAATTGATGATTTGGAAATTCTATGTGAGGAGGGTATTAGGGTCTATGATTCTTTTAAAATGGAATATTTTCAACTGCATGCAATGATTATGTTCATTATAAATGACTCCCTGGTATATGGAAATTTGTATGGATACAGTGTTAATGGGTATAAAGCTTGTCCAATTTGTGAACAACATACTTCATATTATCAACTACAACATTGGATAAAAACAGTATGCATGGGTCATCCAATGTTTTTAACTAGGGATCACTCTTATTAAAGATTAAAAAATACATTCAATGGTTCACAATAATTTTATATTTCTCCAAAACCTTTCTCCACCGATCAGTATTTTGAGAGGGTAAAAAACATTGTCATGACATCCAAAAATATACAAAAAACTGGTAATGATAAAAATATTTGAAAAAAATGATATTTTTTAAGCTACCATATTAGAGATATCATGAGGTCAAACATAACATTAATGTCATGCATATGGAGAAGAATATTGTGAAAACTTTATTGGGGTATTGTTAGATATTAAAGGAAAGACTAAAGATGGGTTGAATGAAAGATTGGACTTATTCTCAATGGGAATACATCTGGAGTTAGCTCTCACTCCTGATGGAAGGAAAACATTCCTACCCCCAGTTTGTCTTACATTATCCAAGAGGGAGAAAATTATATTGTGTTAGTGTCTTCATGATATCAAAGTGTCGCGGGTTTATTCTTCAAATGTAAAAAATTTTGTGTCTTTAAAGGATTTAAAGTTGACAGGTATGAAATCCCATGATTGTCACATCATGATGCAACAGATCCTACCAGTTGCATTGCATATAATATTTTCCATCCATGTTCGAATAACTATCATGAAGGTGTGTTATTTTTTAAATTCAATTTGTAATAAGATGATTGATCTGAATGCTTTGAACAATTTGGAGAATGAAGTGATTTCTATACTTTTCCAATTGGAAATGTATTTTCCTCCATCTTTTTTTGATATCATGATGCATTTAGGGGTTCATTTGATATGAGAAATAAATATTTGCAGGCCTATATATCTACATTTGATATATCCTTTTGAAAGGTATATGAAGATATTGAAGGGGTATGTTAAGATTCTATATTTACCTAAAGCCTTCATTGTTGAGAAGTGTATTTATGAGGAGGTTGTAGAGTTTTGTACAAGCTACTTGTCTGTAGTGGAGCACATCGATTTTCCTACATCTTTCCATGAACGAGTCAATTATGGGGGAAAGGGGATCTGTGGCTTGAAAGTAAAATCATTAATGGGTGAACAGATATAGAAGGTAAATTTATACATCTTGAATAACATAGATGATTCTCAATCATATATAACATTGCATATTAATGTGTTGGAAAAATGTGATCCAAAGAAAGATATGTGGATTCTAAATAAGCATAACAGAACTTTTTTGTCATGGTTTAAAGAGATTGTGCTTGGTAGATCAGATGCATCAAAAACATTGAGATGGTTAGTGGGCGGTCCAAGTTTAAATTTGATAACATGGCTTGAGTATGAAATTAATGGTTATAAATTTCATATGAAAGATCAGGACAGTAGAAGTGCGGTTCAGAATAGTAGTGTATTGGTGTTCACAGAAGTAATGCATTTTTCGAGTGTCAAAGACAAAAACTCAATATTCGCATCAAGTGCATATTATGGAGTCATTGAAGAAGTATGTGAGGTTGATTAAATTAAATTTCAAGTTCTAGTGTTTAACTGAAAATGGTTTATTGGTAACAATAGTATCAGACACAATGAATTTGGAATGAAACTAGTTAATCTGAATAGATTGGAATACACAGTTGATCCTTTTATCATGGAAACACATGCAAAACAAATTTTATATGTTCTTGTTCAATATGATATGTAGTGGTCTATTGTTTTACAAGGAAAAAAGTATGTTAGTGATGGTAAACTTGATGAAGATATTGATTTATGTGAGATTCCTACTTCCATGGAAAGATTAACAGATAATATTTATGAGCACCTCGTAGACATGATTAGTGCCATACAGAATGATCATGAAAGAGAAATTTGGTAAAACAATCCTTTAGTACAATCCTAATATTAGAGGTAACATATGTTTATTTCTAGTTTTCTTTTTAAAATTTCATAAAATGTTAGATATTTTAATTTTATTTTCTTTATTAAAACACGCACTATAACTAATAAGTTAAATTGTTTGTTTATATTAGTTTTTTTTGTTTCATTTTCCATGTTTACCCTTACATAACTTATCTATTAATTGATTTTGTTTAAAATTAATTATTTTAAATATAATATTTTAAATAAAAATAATATTTTATAAAAGAGTATGTTCAAAAAAATATTCTTTTTGGTGTAAAAAAATGATTTATTAGGTTAAAGAATTTTTATTATTCATACACCATTTTTGGATTTGTTTTCATTCTTTTATGTCTTTTCATCTCTCATTAATTTTTTTATCATTTTAGTTAACTGCTCTAAAAAATATGAATAAAAATGTGGTCAGTTTAGTTTACTTTTTGTTTGATCATTTTTTATATTTTCAAATAATATTATTTTCAATGGATAAAATAGTGTTATATGTTGGAGATTTTTACAATTCACATGCCATTTTTTATTTTATTTTTCATCTATTTATATCATTTCATCTCTCATTAATGTTAGAATTTTAGTTGACTATAACAAATATGAATAAAAATGTGTTTAGTATAGTTTACTTTTTATTTAATAATTTTTCAATGTTTAATTTACATGTGTATGTAATAGTTGGATTTATATATTTGTGTAATAATTGGTTGTTGCTTTAATTTGTAGGATAATGGAAAATCAATCATTTATTCCACCACATACTTCTATAGAGGATCATACACATACCTATGGGGAGGAACGTACACATGCTATGAGCTTCTTCATACTTTTTTACAAGAGACATCTTTTTCCATGAGGAAAAAAAAGTTTCAGAGTTGGTAAACTTGGGAGCACATGTTTACCAAAATTATTAGTTGCCCGTATCCAGGACTAGAGGATGGTAGTAGACTTAAATGATAATGATATTCCAAGTGGTTCAAATTCAAAACAATTCAATACTTTTATAACAATGCAGGCTAAAAGAAAAGTTAGTATTTTGGTTGATGATTGGAGAAGTGTTGAAAAAATCACAATATCTCACTTATGGGAGACTGTTTTGGTAAGCTTGATTGTTATTATTTTACTTATCATGAAATGTTTATAGTAATATATGTTTTCCCCCTTCTTATCAGATGACATATGATATACCTGATACTGAAGGAGTTGGGAGGAAATATTTATCATTAGCTGCTAAGAGATGGAGGGATTTTAAATCAACCCTCACATCAGATTTCATTTTTTGGCATAGAAAACATCATAATAAATGTGATGTATATACATTTATAGATGAAGATACATGAAATCAATCTGTTGAAAGTGGATGACAATAAGCATTTTTTGTAAGCTCAATGTTACCTTTTAGAATATTTTTTTATATTAATGATCTTATTAATGATTTATTTATTCTTAAATTACAACAATCTAGGAGATATTATCAGGAGATCCAATCTAGAAATATATACCCTCGTAATTTTTCTTTGGGAGGGTATATGTTGTTGGAAGAACAAATGATACCTAAAAAATTTTAAAAACTAAGAGCTAGGTCTTCAGGCTCTGCAGAGGTTGACCCCCCCCCCCCCCCCCGCTAGACATGAAAAATAGAAGAGGACTCAGATGAGAAAAAAAGAACAATATCTTACAGAAAGAGTCGAGGGTTGTAATTTAGAGGATTGTAAGATGTTTACTTTATTTATTTATTTAAGTTAAATCAATTCTTTATATATTGTCATTCACTAGGGATTTTTTCAAATATTCTATACAAGAATCTCTTGAGCAGAGCACACAGGGGGTCTTCATAGCCAAGGGTGGGAATGATATTTTAGCCACAGTATTGGGAAATCCTAAACACTTAGGCTATGTACGATGATACCCAATAGGTGCATCGGTAAAAAAAGTGTTTTCATGTTCAGAAGTTTCTTCAATGAAAGATGTTTATTAAAAAATAAAATCTTTGGAAGCTATAGTTTAGGATATTCGTGAGACGATGGAATAAGGGATCAGAGCTTTGGTACAGTCAATGTTTACAGAAATGAAAAAATAGTTTGAGACTACTGATCCCACTCCTCCACCTCCACCATCTGATCCCACTCCTACTACTTATCTTACTCCACCTTTGTCTATTGATCCCACTCTTACTACTTATCTTACTCCACCTCCGCCTGCAGACCCCACTCCTAATTATCCTACTCCTACACCCCCTCCTCTTCAGCTTCTCGTTTATTGTGAGTTATATGTTGATGATCCCCAGCATCATATTTTTGCATATGGGATGATATATTATATTAGATATATCATTCATCATCAAGAGAAAGAGATAGAGAATCATAGGGTCATTGTGCATGATATTATAGATAGATCAGTAAAAATATCATTTCCTACAGATAAGGTCAGCATAGTGGGATAAAGCATCAACCATTTTTTAGTTTAGCCATCTAAACTTGTTTGACAGATTACCATAGAGGTATGTTTATATTATATCCTTTATTTCATTTTGTTGTTAAATTTTTTTTAACATTTTAAAGTTTATATATTTATCTATTTTTTACAGGAATGCTTTAAAGATAAAGAAATATTGTATAGACAACAAAAAATACAAAGTGTTATGACTTCAAATACAAATTAAACAAATCTTGATAGATTGTCAACATATTCAAATTTGTTGTTGGATGTTTATAATATTCCAATAGAAGCTGGTATTTGTGGGTGTGCAATGACTGTGACGCTTTTAAAAAATGATATCATGGAGCTTCTAAATGGATATGAGTTGGGAAACAATATGATGCAAATTTTTTCCATGTAAGTCAATTAACATAAATCTTTATGTTATTTTAATTTATTGAATATTTATAGTTATGTTTGTTTTGTATCAGGTATCTTTATACAATTTGTACATAGTATGACATGACAGTAGTATATGGTTTTATGGACCTACAATTTATTTCACCTATAGCGAGGACAGTGACTGATGCAGAAAGAACAGTTTATATTACTGATAGACTTCAAAAGAATATAATTGTTCAGTTCTAGATGCTTTCTTATCTTCAAGAGTATGAAACATATATCTCAAGTGTTATATATATCTTAGCAGGATAATCACTCACATTAAATTTTCTTATATGTCATTGGTCATTGGATGTTAGGTGTTTTTTGTCTAAGGGAGAAGATACTTTATTGGCTATGCTCTATCCATGGTGAAGCGTGAGAAAACTTTATGACTGAATTGAACACGTAATATTGAATATTTTAATACTTGTACATATTAAATGACATTTATATTTATTTTATTCGTATTATTTTAAAACAAAACATGGGATTTCTTTAGAGAGACAACAAAAAAGAAAAGCACCAAGATCAGATATGTAAAAGCAAATGTGACATTTCATTTACAATTACTATTTTTGGATATAGTACTTAAAAAATTATTTTAAATTGAAAAATTCTTTTAAACAACAATGTCATAAACAAAGAGTGAAGGAATGTGGATATTATGTTTTGAGATCTATGTTTGAAATAATTACAACCGGGACAGTTATGAAGTTCCGTAAGGTTAGATTTTTTTTATAAGTCTTTCCTTTAAATTTTCATTCGTTTTATTCAGAATACATGTTAAATGCCTCTTCTTAATTTGTTGGTTTTTGATGACGCTCGGCCATATACTAAACAAGAGTTAAGACACTTATAAATTGAATGGGCGAATCATTTCATAGGTCTGATTAGGCTTTAGTTCATTTGTAATATACATTATAAACTTGAAAATTGTAATCTTTTTTGTTATTCTTCTGTTTTTATGTTGTTTCTATTATTTTGTTGTTTCTATTATTCTGGGAGGGGGAGATGTAATAGCAATTTTTTTTAAAAAAAATATTTTTCGCGTTGGTTATCATATAACTGACGTCAAAAAATTCCACAAAAATATATTTATAACGTCCATTTTTATTAACCGGTTTTAAAAATTATTTACAACATCACCTGCAATAATTTTGCGTAATAACTGATGTTAAAAAACAAAAAAAATGATGTGAAAACCCCTATTTTTCACTAGTGAATCTTCTTAATTATGAGGCTTTGAACATTCTTCACCACTTCTTGAATTTTTTTTTTAAGGTTGGGGTTGAAGCCACATTTATTATTTAAAGCAAAGCAAAGACCTCTTTTAACTGGGTAGAGAGAGACCCATTACATAGCCCGAAGGCCCAATGGGCATTTAACCCATTACATGGCCCATAGGCCCAAATTTTTGGCCAAAGGCCCATTTTGTGAATAGTACTACTACAGTACTCTACCTGCTACATTACAGCACAGTATCTGTCAATGCTACAGTAACCTACCACCGCTACAGTGACCTGTCGTCGCTACTGTCGCGACCCGACCCAACGGGGCTCAAGTCGTGACTCCCCAAGCCCGCCTCCAATAGGCTAGGGGTTGGCAACTAGCGTCGAGTAGGCTATCACACACATGGGAGGCATTAGCCTAAGGTACATGTACACACGCACCCACATACACCTCCATGCAACAGTGCAAAGATATATAAAACTGAATAGTAAATGAATGCATACAACTATCCCAAACCAAAGTGCAACAGCAGTACAAAAAGGGAAAAACATGGCCCACCAAAAGAAAACTACAAAGGCATCCAACCTGCTCGGAAGAAGGGGTACGCTACCAAAAGCACCACCGGAAAGCTCCTTGGAACAGCTCCGGTAAGACTCCACGGTCAGTTCCGCTCACTCAGCTCCGCCTGCTCCGGGTCCTCCTGGGACTCCGTCGAAAGGTCTGTGGTTTGCACAAGACACAAACATATGCGGGAAAAGCCCGTGCAGGGGTGAGTATAACAATACTCAATAGGCACCCCAAAAACCCAAAACAAAAGAAAGCAACTGAAAGGAAACAGTTGGCTCATCCTAGCCAGAGGGAACCCAGACGAGAGAGAAACTCCATCTCATGACAATCCTCGGCTAAACACAACTAGTCAGCTCAATCCAGGTGTATGCCCATACATACACCTTGAACATCCACTTAGGTATAAGCCCAAACATATATCTCGAACATCTGCCCAGGTATATGCCCATACATATACCATGAACATCCGCTCATATATACGCTCTTACGTATACCAAAAATATTCAGATATACTCAGCTCACGCACCAAGCCACATGAGGTACTGACCTCATCACCAGCAACAGTTCACAACCAGGAGAGCACACTCCACGAGCACTGTCATCCCAGATGACACTCATCCGAGAGATACACTCCATCGAGTCCCACACAAACATCTCAGACGCTCACCCGAGAGATCACGCTCATCGGATATCGTCACTGAGGAATCCTTGCTGAAACAACATAAACACCAAACTCCTTGGATAGGGGATCGCTCCTAGGGTCCGCTAGGGGATACCAAAACCCACACCGGTATACAAAGATCTCATAGATAGGGGATCACTCCCAGGGTTCGTTGGGGGATACCACAACCCGATCTGACATTCGTAGATCTCACAGATAGGGGATCACTCCCAGGGTTCGTTGGGGGATACCACAACCCGATCTGACATTCGTAGATCTCACAGATAGGGGATTACTCCCAGGATCCACTGGGGGATACCACAACCCGTTCTGACGCTCGTCAGAAACACGTCACTCAGATAGAGGATCGTCACCTGTGTCACGACGGTCACGACGATACCAAAACCCTATCTGGTACATCTCACGCTATAGGGGATCGAACTGGCGATGTCGCAACCCTACAGAATCTACGCGCTGAGTAGGGGATCGTATAACCAATGATACAACAAGCCTACTATAATCCTCATGCTGAGTAGGGGATCGTATACCCGACGATGCAACAAACCTACTGAGCACAATCCACTACGTAGGGGATCATATTCCCGATGATGCCACAAACCCTACAAGATTAACCTGCAAGATAGGGGATCGCCGCCCGTGGATAAGCAGTCACAGCGATACCAAGAACCCGATCTAGGGAAACGATGCTAGAGGATCCCACTCCGGGCCCACTGGAGGGATGCCACAACTCTAACATATTAAACATCACATCGAGAGGATCACAAACCTATACTAAGGTTGTGATGTCGCGCAAACCCTCGTAGGAATGAACCAATGGAGTACCCTCAACCACTACTGGTCCAAACGTCGCTAACCCGAGCGACCCGCCACAACGCCACACAGCACACCTCCAAGGCCGATACCGAGGCCACCATCGCGATCTGCGCAGAAAAACAATCAGGATAGGCTGTTTACTTGCCCGAAACGGACAACCGGTGAAAAAGGCACTATTCACCGTAGCTAGCCCATGTGGGGCCCACACTACGATCCCAAAACTCATCAAGTGGATCATACCACTGTAATTCCCTCGGAAAAACACACGGGATTGACTATTCGATCGTCCCAAACGGACACCCGGTGAAAAATGTACTATTCACCGAAGTCAGCCCGGGTGGGGCCCACACCACACTCCCGAAACTCGTCAAGAAAATCACACCATTGCGATCCCCTCGGAAAAACACACGAGATCGACTACTCGTTCGTCCAAAACGGAAACCCGGCAGAAAAGTTGTGTTTCTCCGAAAACGCCAAAACCCGGCCTCGTGGGGCCCACACCCTGTTCTCGGTCAGAACACCTGAAAACCACAAGAAAATTCTTCTGTACCATCAGGGTCTCAACGCCACTAACGGCACGTCAATCGGACACTCCGGGTAGAAGATACAACGGTCTGAAGTCGATTAATAATAAAATATCATTATTTTATTCGACGTTTCTAGCACCCGGGCCACGATCCCGAACTTCGAAACCCCCGAACCCACACTGAAGGGTTCGCCTCATCGCCAGTGTCGCGTCGCCGCAGACGGCATGCGATTCTGACCTCCAGGGAGCAAGTTACGGGGGTTTTAAACCCCCCGTGTACAAGAAGAGGCACGGACCAGCCTGAACCGGCCGGCGGACCGCACCGTCGCGGCACGGCGCGCGCACGCACGACCGACCCCCCCCCCCCCCCCCCACCGCCGCGGTGCGGCGGTCCCGGTTAACTCTCGCGGCCCGCCACCGGGGGCACCCTGAGGGTCCAAACGCGCTTCCGAAGGCATCCGCGCGCCCCCCGAAACCGGATCTACTCACCTCCAGGCTCAAAATGGAGAAAACCCAAACAAATCAGGATCCAGGATTTCAAAACTCAAAATGCTTACCTGTTGGCGGATCGCCGAAGCTTCGGGTGAAGAACGACGCCCGCGACGCCTTGAAGCTCGATCCGCTGACGATCAGCGCCAAAAACGGACGTCGGCGGCTCGATTTGGTGAAGAACGAAGGTAGGGGGAGGGGTTTCGTCGTTCCGGCATGCAGGAGTAGGGAGATGAGGGGTGAGAGGTTTTTCTCTTTCTTTTTTTTAATTTAAATTAATTTATTTAATTTAACACCCCCGACCAGACCTCCAGGCGCGGAGGAAATTAGGTCACCCCTAGGGTAAACGTTTCGTTCTGAACGCAACGGCGGGCTCGGATTTCCGATCCGAGACTCCGTTCAGAAGTTATTCGAGCCGACGCTCATAAATAAACTTTTCCATTTATTTACGAAAACGCCCCTGGTGGCTTTTATCACACTAGGCCCGCACCCGCAAAGTTTACACCCTGCCTAGGGTAAACGGCACACTCCGGACGCAACCGTGCTCTCAGATTCCCATTCTGAGCTACCGTTTAGAAGATAACACACCCCCTCCATGTGCATAGTATAAAAATACTTAATATTTTTATAAAATTAATTCTGGGCACACCGGGGCTCGGAACCGCATGTCGTCTTCACGCCTAGCTTCGGAATTATTCATAAGAATGTTTCATAATCTGACAGGGCCAAAATCCGAGTCATTACAGCTACAGTGTCCGTCGTTGTTACAGTGTCGTCACTGCTACAATACGCTACAGTACTGCTACAGTACCTGCGCCCAATGGGTTTTGAACTTCTTAGAATATGTCTCTCAAACTCCTTAATCATTCCATCTAGGTAGGTAATTTTCTTATTTCTAATCAACATATCAGGGGCCTTAAGGGTAATTGTAGTTTTTGGCATTTACTTTTATCACAATTTCATAGGAGTTCCTGACCAATTTTATGATAAGTAGTCTCTTATCTTGACTAATTCCTCTTTTCCATTTATCCTCAAAACTTTTAATCTGACCAATTCTTTCCATTGTTTAATCTTTTTATGGTATTCTTTATCCTTTTTTGGGTAGTTTTCCACTTAGATATTAAAGATTTGCCTTTCTAAAACTATTCCAGTTTTCCCAAAAGCAATTGGAAGCAAATAATTATCGATGGTAATTCCTTCTGAAAATATCATTACTTACTGATTTCTTTTATGGAATTGATTTCCATTCAAGAAATGATCTGACAATTGAGGAATAAAGAAAAGAAGCTACTTTACAAATATTCTCCCATTTGGTTCAATCTGAACATTCTTCGTCACCTCTTGAATAAAAATCGTTGCATTGTTACCTATTATAACCTGTAACTCTGTGGATTCTTAGGGTTACTCATGGAAACCAGATTCTCATGCAAAAGAATATACATCTTGTATCCACTAGGGTTGTACATGTAGTTCCACCAATATTTAGCTTCACTAATGTAGCTCACTCCTCTGTCTTTGCAGTGAGTAACAAAGATCTCATATATCCTACATGAGGTTCTTCATCATCACATGTGAGTATTTGAATAATCTTGTTTCTAACTATTCTTTTGGAAACTGACGTTCTGAGTGCTTTTATTGAAGTACCTTCATCTTTTCCTACTGAGATCCTTGGATTCTTTGAAGGGTACTCAAGTATTTCTGATTCGACGTCTTTTATCTTCAAATTTAATCTTCCTGGCCTTGAGTCCTCTAGCTTTAGAAAATATTATTATCCTATTTTGGAGATTACAAGTCTATTTCCAACCTATCTAAACACTTTTGGAAGAAGTTGCTTCTACCTTCTTTCTTCCTCTAGATATGGTGAAACCCACTCTCTAGGTCATGTTAACCTCTTAAGGTTTACCACCTCTAATTAATGTTCCTTCATCCTAGAAAGGATGCGTAAATCTTTTCACTTCTTTCCTTAGTGTCGGACTCCCTGTATTATAGAAATTTACATAAAGACAAGTAATTAATCTGACACAACTTTAGTCGGGTGGGCATCCCAACATCTTCTGTCAGTTCCTCGTATTGGTCATTACTTCTAAAGTTCTATTAATACTTATATTCATAAGCACTGCATGAAAATCTGGGATCACCTTCACTCATGTTGCTCTTGCATATAAATCTGCTTGTGCTCCTCCTAACAGTGCATTAGAGAAATTAACTAAACTGACATCCAATACTGCAGTTAAGATTGGTAGATCTTGTCTCTTTCTGTCTAATCCAATCTAAATTATTCCAAAATGCACATACTTAGCATTCTTTTGGATAGCCTTACTAACCGGTTTTGGTTTTAGCAAAGACATTGTAAATAATCCTTTCTGTTTTATAAACTTCAATTGTCTCTTCATCCTCAAAGATTTTAGTCATTTCTCAATATGGTGCCCAAGATTTTTGGTATATTCCTCAGACCAATCAACTTCAGGCATCTTCTATTCTTGAAAATCTCTTCTTTTTTAAGGGATTCCAGTTTCTGCATAATGCACTATATCACCTTTCATCTCCTCTAGTCTTACTAGCTCTAGAGATTCTTCAGGTGTATTGACACTTGCTTGAATCATTGTTATTCGAAGCTGACTCAAAATTATATTAGGGATTTTCTTTTCCTTGTCTGAGTTGGGTTCATCCTCCTCTGAGTACACTGAATATAAAGAATATAAACCTTCATCATCTGAGTTTGTCTTCTCCCCAGATAAACTCAAACAATATTTTTTAGGTATCCTCCATCAGTATTGCTTTGAGATTACCTCTTCTTCTGTTCGCATTTGAACATGTGTCAGTTATGTAACTCTTCTTGACACAGAACCAACAATAATCACAAATGGATAGAGATTTTCCTTTAGGGCATCTAGGATATTTCCCATGTTTTTCATTAAAGTTTTCTCTCACATCCTTTCGAGTTCTATTTGGTCTTTCTTGCCTGAAATTCTATTTGACAATCTTCTTTTACCAAATTCTTTCCGGACTTTATTATTTGATTTCTTTTATTCACACATGTCATCTCGACATTGTGTTCTAAATGATTTATGTTAGTGTTTATCAAGCTCTTTCCTAGTTAGATCACACTCATATCTTCCTGCAACTCTCTCAACCTTTGGGTAACAAAATAAACTCATATATGAAATATTTCTTACATCCTACAAAACATGTCTCTACACATGTAAGTCTTATGGTTTCTACTCTAACTCCCAAAGTATCCTACAAATTTGCACTTTGAGAAAGATGACTCTTTAAGTTTGTTAAACTACTTTTCTTACATCCTACAAAACATGTCTCTACACATGTAAGTCTTATGGTTTCTACTCTAACTCCCAAAGTATCCTACAAATTTGCACTTTGAGAAAGATGACTCTTTAAGTTTGTTAAACTACTTCAAGCCAACTGCCTAGAAGCTTCTATATAAAGACATCTAATGCATACGCTTGATCTCCCGGTCCAAGAAGACAATATCAATGATGAAACTCGCAAAAATATTCTTCAATGTTGCACGTCACAAACCTGGACCTTGGTTAGACCTATTCTAGCTTTTTCTACCAATTATCCATCTTGATCAACCATCAAATTTCCAATAAACTCATGTTTGAGGAAATCAAATACTAATAGTATAACAACGATAGGGAAAGTAAATATATTCTTGGATATGCGCTCTCACTTAAGTGTCTTAACACCATATCCCAAAATCACCATGCATTACCCTTTAGGGTTGCTCCTATAAAATTGAATGCACTATCTATGATCCATGACTATAAACCTACTGATAGCATATAATATTGAAGGTCCAAAACTCATTCATCTATGGCTACTCTAACATCATTTTAACAATCTATCTTAAGGGGCATGCCATGTTGTGGCACCCTTTCTATATGTCTTTCTAGGACTATATTCCTCCTAAATATAGTTATTATATGTGGGATTTGCTTCCTGATTGATTATCTAAAACAACTCTAGCCAATCCTCTTTGATATACTGGTCATTCTAAGGTTTTACAATGATAGTTTTGATGAGAGGTGAATGTTCTTTTCCCTCTTCTTCTCTTTTGTCTTCTTGAGCTTTTCATTTTGGTCATTAGACACAAATTCTATTTCTCCAACCTCTCATTTATCCCGAGTGATAACATCATGGATCTCTTTTTAATATTCTCAAATACGAATATTATAAATTTCTTCCTGGTGTTCTTGACCATTTCATGCTAAAGATCATGCGTAATCTTCTGCAATATATCATCCTGATATACTTACTCATTTTGTATCTCAATGTGGAATCATATCTGAGGCGGTAAACCTTGGATGACGAAGCTTCACTTAAAACTCTCTTCAAACCTCTGTCAAATATCTCGAATATTTGATTTAACTCTAGATCATCTTCTAACCAGACAATTTCTATTTTTCTAAGCAAATTACTTCATAATCGTCAACCGAATCTCTCGAAGTTTTCTCCAGATTTACAACTAGCCACCTAAATTGTTGAAATTGAAATTCAATTCACCCATAGTTGGGAGCTTCACCTAAAACTTTCCCTTCAAGCCTTTTGAGGCATTAGATCATGGACTTGGTGCGGCGCAAATGAGATGGTGCGCGCCATTCACGCGCTGCATCGCCATTCGCGATGGCAAGCGCTGGTTGTTTTTCCATAGCTCATCTCAGCATTTCTAGGTTTACTAACAAGATTTCTCTAGTCATTACCTTCATTAGGTAACGGAAAAGCACTAGAACAAACATTAAAGAATTTGCAGCAAAAACAAATTATTATATCAAAGTCTTTAGAATAAACCAATTAACCTCTCATGTTTCTCACCATTTGCCAACTTTTGGATGTAAAATGCAGACGAAATGTATCATGAATATTTATCTATATTAGCAACTTTAATCTGACCATTGTTTACTGATAAATCTATAAAATATTTATAACTTTGTATACATTAATAAAACTATATTCTAAGGATGTTCGATCCAGCAGCATATGCATAGGAAATCAAGCAAAATATTTACTGCATAAGCACATTTTAGATCCAAATTGAAACCAAACATCCAACAGACCATCAACAACACTACCAAATTCATGCCAAATGCTACAGTTTCACCCAAGAATTTACACAAACCCATCATATTTTGATAAACCTTAAGCTTGCATTGCATCTATTCAAACCCAAATGTATTTTCACCACTGTACGTCATGTAGAGGAAACCATCTTCATCCTTGTTTTCCTCATATATCGCAGACATCATGGCAGCTGCAGCTCCAATAAGAACCCATTTAAACATTTCAATTAATAAAAGAGAAACTGGCTTGAACTGAAAGCATTGAGCAACGTGATTAGACTGTTCATGGAAAGTGGGTGGATGGAAGGAATGCATACAGACCTGTGGGCGGTAAAATGTTCTTCACAAAGATGAAGATGGCCTTCTCAGCACTCAGCTTGATCCTCTTCCGCACCACATAAACAAACTGACCAACAGTTAGATCAGCAGGGACGAGATACCTGCAATTTTCAGCATATATAAGTAATGACAGACCAACAAATGATTATCCAATTGGCCTGTGATGATTCGAGATCAACTAAAAGGTGCAAAAGCCGTCCAGTTCTTCAATTGTTCTAGCAATGAGGAAGAAAAGAAGCACTATTTGGAAAATTTTAGGTTTTCTAAAAAACGTTGTTTTAAGTTATCCCAGAATCAATTTTTTTAAGCGGTATGCTGAACATCTTTCAGCATATATAAGTAATGACAGACCAACAATTGATTATCCAATTAGCCTGTGATGATTCGAGATCAACTAAAAGGCGCAAAAGCCGTCCAGTTCTTCAATTGTTCTAGCAATGAGGAAGAAAAGAAGCACTATTTGGAAAATTTTAGGTTTTCTAAAAAACGTTGTTTTAAAATCCATCATGCTATCATGGAATGACTGGCAAATAAGTCTAGCAACACAACATATAATGACAGGTTTATGGATGATGCTAACTTTTTTTTGTCGATATCAGGTATGTCACTTCTTTCTGCCTTCTCTACAATGACCTGAAAGACAAAATTGTGGATTGCAAAAATGGCAGCGTATATAAAACAATTTGGAGAAATCCACAAAACAGTGCTATTTTTTTATGAATAGATGGAATTTCCATACTGGAATTCTATCGGGGTATTTCTCCCTGATACGAGAAGCTTCTGCCTGCCTCCTCTCTAGAACAAAAAGGGAAAACAATCACAACAGCATTAGATGGCAGACGTATACCAAACCAATTGCATTCATTTTGGTTAGTGGAAAAAATAAAAAACTGAAACAGCCGACAGAAACCAGTCGAGAGATATAAAGTTCCATCTCTTTTCTTTTCCAGCATGTAGAGATAGATTTTATGAGAACCAAACGACCAATAAGCAGTGCAAATGTAAAACAACGAGATGTCAATTAACAACAGTGAGTAGCCTTAATAAAGTCTCTGTGAAACCTTGCTGCGCAGATAAGTATCATCCTACCATTAAACAGACCACAACCAGCAAAAGTATCATACCCAACATACTGGAAACCCACCCCACCAGCAATAGTCACCCAAGCCCACCCATAAACAACAATGAATTCCAATAAACATGGATAAACTTTCCAAAGGAATCGAGTCGTTAAAAACATCAAACGTTAGATGTAACCATAGTTAATAACTAGCGAAATCCAGCGGGAGAAGGACAGACAGGGAGAGGTCGAAGGCAAACCGAGGGGATGCTCCAGCTTGAAGGATGTCTTCGCCATGGAGCAGACAGAACTCGAATCCTTGAAAACCAGTGTCTGAATCAAAGGAAAAGGAATCGATTAGGGCTCGTAAAAACAAAATTGTAGAAACGAAAAAGAGGAATCGAAAGAAGATAATCATGGAATAGAAAGCGAAGGCAAACAAATAATCAAATGAAACGGGATGTAAAGAATCACAGAGTCCAGAACAGGGGATCTCGGTTCTGCCCGGAAGACTTCCTCCTGGAGATTCCCCCGAACGCACCTTCCCTGTTCCCACGCAAGTCACAAGAGCGTAAAGCTGAGAAGATCGACGTCGTTTTGTTGAGGCTAATGGGCCTTCCAAATTGGGTTAAGCGGGTGGAAGAAATTGTTGCTGCGATATGGCTCCGCAGGAAGGCCCCAAATATGAAGACAGATGGATCATCGCAACATTTTTTAAATTCAAAATTATTTTATCCAATATTGGGTTTTAGAATTTTAAAAATCATGTGACTAAAAACTATTTTTTAAAAATTTTAAAATACTGTGAAACGATCAAAATATAATTTAATTATAATTTATAAAATATAATAATTATTGTAAAAATAATCATTGGTGACTCGATAAAAAGGCAAAGTCAATCTTGATGATCCGAGTTGATGATCCGGACAAAAAGGCCAAGTCAATGTTGATGATATTAATTTTTTATAAAATTTTATTTTATTTTCAATATTGGCCCAAAAATATTAAAACATAAATATTTTTTAGACAATTTCTTAGAATAGGTGTTTGATAGTGTAGTTGGTCTCATTTCAATGGGTTTAAGGATTTATTGTTTGTTATTGTATTTTATTGGATAAGTCTCAAGATAAAGTATTGCATTGTTTATTGGTAGTTGCACCTCAAACTAGTTGGTATGGGCAATCGGGCGACATCCATGGGATGGGGGTTTGATCCCCCTATGGGGGCGGACAATGGTTGGGGGCACTCAATGATGGGTTTTAATGACATCCATATGTCTAGAGTAACAAGAAAAACTTAGAATTCATTTGCTAAAATCATTCAATTGAAATGAAAAAAGAAATCACGAACATAAAATGACGTGATTTTTGTTATGTAACTCGTGTAGTTGACGATGACCACATAACAACAGCTAACTGGTTCTTACCTTCAAATGTGTTCCACCGACTATGGAATCTCTAAACCCTTTCGGAAGGACCTTCTTTGTTTTTTTGAAGGTATACAATACCCCCCAGTTAAGGAAAGAAAGAATGATGAATGAGACCTCAATAATTAATATATCATACCAATATATTTTCAAATGAAGCAATGCATCCCTTTTATTGACCTCTTAATTAAGAAGTCTTTTACAATGTGAATATTTCACAAATGTTCATCCAACAGATGTATCTCCATTCATCACATGCATATTCTTATAACTTCTTTGTCTAAGACATCGAGTACAACCACAGGATATGGAACATGTCTATCTCATATTCTTTAACCCATGCATTGTCAATCCTCCTAAAAATAGACTGGTCTATCTAAATGAATACATCACACGTTACTCAAATAAGCATGGTCATGCATTTCCTTAGTTTAATTCAATCAAGAGTCAAAATGTTTTACATGTCACACATGAGGACAATCACTAGCTTGATTAAGAAAAACCCACCACATGATTAAAAACAAATCCTTCCACCACTTAATTAGTTTAGTTTTATGGTCGGCGTAAGAAATGCATCAAAGTATGAAGTTTCACATGTAGAATGCATTGCTAACCTCATGGAATGAGGATTAACATCAAAGATACACCCTAAGTGTATCAATGCAATTATGTATGACATTCCATGTGATATACTTAGTGAACCAGATCACACTCTGTGACAACCATTGATTAAGGACAACTCAAAGACTTCCCTTGAGGGGTTTATTAACATTACCCTCTTATTTATTAAATGCAATGCACATAAATGAATAGTTGAGTAGAAATTTCCATTAATAGTGAAAACATGATGCATTTTACAATCCCAATCTTTATGATATGTGAACTAAATTTTGGATTAAACAAATCCAACTACATTATACACATTCCTAAACATATTGAATACTCAATGTCACGGCCCGACCCACCGAAGCCCGAGTCACAACAACTCCAAGACCGTCTCTAATAGGTCAGGGGTTGTCGACCAGCGTCGAGTTGACATATCTCACACATGGGAGACATTAGCCTAATGTACCTGTACACACACACACATCTCCAAGCTAATACAATGATGAAATGTAAAACAACTGAATCCAATTCCTACATATATCTATAATCCCACAATCAAAGTACGCCAATAAAGTACCAAAAGCGATAAAGGGGTCAAATACAAACCCAACCAAAAATTGCAGAGATTCTAACATGCTCAGAAGGTGAGAACTAATATCAAATGCAACCACCCAAAAAATACTTAGGTCTTTCTATTTTAAACTACGTTCCACCAGCTCCCTGTCCTCCCAAGACACTGTCAAATTGGTTATCATCTGCATAATACATGACACATGCGGGCAGAGACCATGTAGGGGTTGTTGAAATAGTGGGTGCCCTAGACCCAACTATTCAGTGCTTTTGATTACCATATCCTGTATACAATTAGCTATACATGATGTCATCTTACCATTGTAGTGTAGACTTTTCCACCTCCACTATTGAAATGGTAATTTTCAAAGATTAATTGTCGTATCGAAAGGTTATAGCAGATCTCATCCTATAATGAGAACTTATAGATACTATGACATTAATCTTGAATATATATTTTATAGTCTAGACTACATCTCACTGATTGGATATAGTAGATGTTTGACTATCAGGTGTCAGGGGCTCATAAGCATTGAGACTTCTTCTCATGAAGTTCGCACTTGGTGATCTCCAGTAGTGAGATCATGAGGACTGAACTGCCAATAGGAATGCCACATGTTTCGAGTGTCATTGAATGTTCCTATCTACGATCATGTGTAATGGTCTCCTAACTTGAGATCATTACCAATGTATGTCATTTGATCGTGTACTTTGATACAAGACGAAAACCATGACAATGAAGTTGTGGCAAGGTAGTTTGTGTTGGGTGCGTCATTGGTGGCATGACATTGGTTGAATGGTCAAGAAAGGATTTGTCGCTTCTAAGTTATGGAAGTAATATATCTCAGGCCATGTTGATATGGATGACAATACATTTATAAGACCATGGTCATGGTAGTCAAGGGTAAATCCGTCCAGTTAAATCAACAAACTATAAAACGAGAAAAGGGTGATGACATGTGAGTGCGTCCTGCTTTATGAGATATTACAGACAAAGAGATTATATTACACAATGCATGTTCGTAGGTTGGTTGTCATTGCTGTGACAATCCTTATCTCTTCAGGGGCAATGACGGATTACTAGATCTCGCTCTTGGTCTATGAATACTATTTACTACTATTGAGATAAGGGCCTAGAGGGTCACACACAATAGTGTATTCAAGAATCCACCCTATTCAGTTGAATAGGAGTTTTGGACATAGTGGGCCCCACCACTGGGGTCCAGGATTTGTCCAAAAAAACGATCACCAATGCAATAAATAAATTCATATTATTCAAGTTTAGAATAATGAGTATTAAATTTATTTATTAAATGTATTTATGAGTTTTAAGTAAATACATGAAAAATATTAATTGAAAAATATTAAATTATTCAATGTTCAGTTAATATTTATGGGAGCAACGAGTCGAGTGAATGACTTAATTATTATCACATAATATATTTTAATATATTACAAGTGAGTGATAATAATATTTATGACTCAGACAAGTAGTCATAAAACGTCGTTGATAGTGTGTTAAGTATTCAGGGCCAGTTTGGCATTTCCGGGTAATTAATTAACCACTATAAATATAAGAGGAGATGAGATTTCTAATTACTATTCATGATGCTTCTCTCTCCTCTCTTCTCTCCTATGATCTAGAGAGAGAGGTTCTGGATTCGAGGAGCAAGGATCAAACTCTCTCTCAGGCATCTCTAGAGAAGCGATGTGGTGGTCGTTGGAGCATCGAAGGCGTCATCGTAATTCCGCGCTAGCACCCAGATTATGACAAATGGAACTCTCGCGGATTCCTTGAAGTGTGTGTGGATGATCTAGAGGAATTTGACTTCAGATTCTTTGAGCAGCGATCGCCAACAATTAGCAGAAGTCGTGTGCAGATTCAGATCTAAACTAGGTATTTTTACGGTTTATTTTGTGCTTAAAATCCTTCACGTGTGGTCCTCGGCTAATACTGGGCTACTGTTCACCTACGTCGACAAGTTTATGTCGATCGATAGTGGAAATTTTTTAAAAACCCACCTGTTTGGGGATTCCGCTGCATGCCCGGTTCTAATAGGGGTGAGGATAACAATACCCAATAGAACACCCTGAAAACATTCCACACAAAGCATCAAGAGTAGTCATTTCATAATAGTGATATAGCAATCAAAGGAATAACAAACACCCAAATATACTCTAGAAGGACATCGTTCCCCAGGTGGTCTCAACCAAATTGTTAGCCACATGATTTTTCTAGAAGCTTCTAGGACATGCTCGTTCTAGGAGAACCCACTCCATGAGCCATACTATTATCAGAGACACTCATCCAAGAGGTCATGATCATTGTGCCCCACCCATAAAACTCACCGGTCACTGAAGACCTTGATACCCAGATAGGGGATCACACCTATGACTGCTGAGGGATACCATAAAGCTAATTTGGATCAACCCACTATGTAGGGGATCGTATACCAATGAAATTGAAAAACATATTGAAATGATCTACTGTATAGAGGATCAACGCCCCACACATGGAGGTCATGCTGATTTCACGAACCCCACATAGGGTATAAGAAGGAATGATAGAGGATGAGACTATGGTCTCACAGAGGGATACCACAAACTCTATCTAAAACTCATCCTCTAAAGGGGATCATAATCCATATATGTGGATGCAATTTTGTACTATACCCTTGAGGGGATGGACCAAGGGAAAAAACTCAACCGATACTGGTCCAAACTGAATAAATGAAGGGATCCAAACTTTTGAATTTGGGGTCCTAGGACTAACAATTTGTACTTTGATTACATGTATATTTGGTGTATCAAATATTAATAAAACTACTTATTACATATTTTTCATTGTTATGCATGACTATAATGTAATAATGTCCTAGAGTATATGTCACATTGATAATTTCATAGAATTTCCCCGCTATGATGAGAACTTTGATGTGCTATAAAGATACTCTTAAATAATGTTATGCGATTGGATAACGTACCATGATGGGATACATAGTATATATACTGTCAGGTGTGAGTACTCATAAGAAGATGATGCTTCTTATCATGAAGTTCCCACTTAATAATATCCAAGACGGGAGATTATGAGAACATACCCACAAATAAGAATTTTGCATGTTTTAGTGTCATCGGATATTCATATCTGTGAGCATGTGTGATGGTCCTTAGACATTAATATTATTATTAATGCATGTTATAACTCATTCACTTAGATGTATTTCATAAACCACGATTATAATAGTTTATGATAAAGTTGGATATGTTGGGTGCGTCACGGGTAACATGTCATTAATGGATAAGTTAAGGAAGGATTTGTCTCTTCCATCTTTATGGAAGCTGATATCTTGACCTTTTGATTGGAATAGAACCATCACATTAAATTCCATGGTCAGAGTGTAACGATGTGTTTATTTTAGATAGTTAAAGAAATACATATCGAGCATATAAGTTGGTGACACAGATGTGTAGCCGGCTTGATGATATATTATGAAAAGGGGATCATATTACACAATGAGCATTCATATGTGGTTATTATCATTGTGTCCTTAAGTTCTTTCTCTTGGGTGCCTTGACCCATTGTTAGACAATAATCTTGGACTTTAGGAAAGCCCACCTAATGCCAACGAGATAGAATCCTAGAGGGTCACACACTAAGTGTTTCTATTGATCTTGATTAAATTCTATTTGAATTTAATTATTGGAATAAATATTATTCTCAAGACCAATGAATAATTTTATTCAATCTTTATTGATTGCTAATATTCACAAGGTAATAAATAATTATTTTTTATTAATAAATAATTTATTTAATTACGTGAATATATATAAAATATTCATTCGCTAGATTGTGAATAAAATATTTTATTTATTTATTGAATATTTTAATAAATATTTATTCATTAGATTGTGAATAAAATATTTATTAATGAATAAAATATTTATTTGATTATTCAATAAATTCTAGAGGAGTTCAAATGGACTAAGATCGAGTCCGGTGAAAAATATTAATTAACAAGGTTGTTACGTAATATTTGTTATTACGCAAGTTGGTGCGTACCACAAAATAATAATAATGATATTATTATTATGTGGCATGGGGTTTATTAAAGGTTTTAAATGTTATTTAATTGATGACATGCAATTAAATAATATTTTAACCTAAACCCTAACTCTATAAATAGATGGTTATGTCTATAGTATATTTATCTATAATTGAGAATAGAGAATTGTTGCGTACAACAAATTCTCTCTTGACTCCTCCAATTCTCTTCATATCAAGAACGAGAAACAAAAGAGAGATTTATTTAAGACTAAAGAATGAGCGATCAAGAATGAACAACGCAAGACATTTGATTTGTTACAGCAGCACCCAAAGATCGAGTGGTGTTTATTGAAGATCATTGGAGCATGTATGGATCATCGCTAGAGGGATTCAATCCTTAGATATGCACAACACAATAAAGGCTATCCAAAAGGGCCTTTTCAGATGATCAACATTCATCAACGAAAAAAATTCCTAAGCCCAAGTATTTATTTCTTTAGATATTAAATAAAATAATTATAAATTTGACATTAAAGATCCTCGCTCATGGTTTCAGACAATGATTATTAAAATAAATTTTAATATATCACCCACCATCGCACGTTTCTGATGCGCCAGGAACCATCAAGTTGTATTAGAGCTATCACGTTTAAATTTATAATTATTTATTTGATTGTTGATCCATACACAATCATGGTTGAATTTTAATTTCTTATTATTCATTCTTTAATATGATTTAAATTAACATGCTTCTACAGATTAATCATAATCGTTCAATGTTACATTTTCTTAAAGGTTTAAGAATAGATGAAGAATGATCAAAGATGACATCGAAAAGTGATAATTTTTTGGATAGTAAAACCGGGTTACACGACGTGTTGTCGGAGTATGTGTTGTGTACCCATGAACATTGTACCTAGATGTGCCAAGTAGTTAATTACATGTGGTGCATTTATTGCACACCGCATGTTGGTTGGACCAACCTAGCACATGGCAAGTGGATACGTGGCATGTAGCTGACATGCACACACCATGTAGTCCAGCCGAGTTAAAACACCGAAGCCCCAGACGTGTGACTTGAATACATGAAAACTGAGGTACAATACATGTAGCTGGCCTATACATGATGTGTAGTCTCCTATTAAAGGATAAAATTAAAAATTACATTAAATTGAAAATTGAAACATTAAAACCTTATTTTATTGGTGGACACACCAATGTGTGTTTGACAATTTAATAATGGTTTTAAAGAATATTAAATGCTCAATTAAATTATTGTAATTAATATGTCATTATTGGTTCTACCATTTATTTTCCATGAATGCCATAAATGATGAGTATCTCCAATTATGATTGGATGATCATTAAGATTAAAGGGAATTAATTAATTAATCAATGCAAGTTCATTTATCTTGATAATAAAGAGAGAATAAAGAAATAAATTCTACCTAGTTACTTTTGCATATTCATTGCATGTATGGCAAATCATGAACTTGAATAAGACCTATATATGTTTTTATATTTATTTTATTTAATTTATTACATGAGTTTGAAATTATTTAATATTAAATTAAATGATGGTCTATGAGTCTTCCCTCCCTCCATTATTATATAGGACCTACGCGTCCAAAGATATTTATGTAATCTCATTTAACCAATCCTTTAGTTCATTCACGCGTGAGTAATAAATACTTGTAATTAATAGAGCATCTCAAGATGTGTGGTGGCGGTTCAAGACGGAACCATGATGATGCCAACTTAGTGATACACATATATACATGTGGAATGTTGTAACTCATGCCAAGACCAGAAAATGGAGTTATTCCTCTAGTTCGTTGGTTGATTTAATGTCCGCTTATTAAATCAACCATTAGATAAGCTCATGATCAGGTCATTTACTTTGTTTGTTTATTTCTATCTATGCATTATTTATTTTATGTATGAAAGAACGCAGTCACATAATTGAATGGAATAATATGAAAAGATAGAAATTAAATAAATGAATTGCACAAAAATGTTTTATCCAACATGGTTAATTAATTAAGTAACATCCACTTAATATTAACAAGACATGTAAATGAAAAAACAAGATAAAATTAATTCATAAATTAATTAAAATCCCTCAACCTAATATTAAGTTAGACTAATCCATTCGTTACTTGATTGAAAATGAAACCATAGAACTAAGTGTAGTACATGTCCAAAGTCTAGAAATTTACTTTTATCAGGGATTTATCATGAGAGTTTTGGGTTGACTTAATTGAACTTATATTGAGTTTAACAACCAAAGTCTGTCTAATACAAATTTGAAGGCAAGTGTTGAGGAAATCCAAGTTAGGATTTCAGGATAGGGGAATCCACTCAATGGATCAAGGATCTGCAAGCCTATAGTTAGCAAGAACACCTACCTAAATTACTTTCTTATGGTTTTCATGGAAAAAGTCTGGATCATTAAGAAAAGTAATGTGGATCCTTTCCACTAGAATGTTATAACAACAAGACATTTTTAGTTCAATGGTGGGGGCTATTGGGACTTGATAAAATAGTGGGATATTTAATTAATTAATTTATTATTTCTCACATAATTTGTAATCAAGAAAAATTACTAATAATATTCTTTTTTAACTGTAGAATAAAATGGAAAGCTCATCATCCACACTATACCTATGATCATTATTGAAGAAAGACAACCTCCTAACCGGTAATAACTTCCAAGAGTGGTTTAGATGCCTTTAGTTTGTGCTACGCCATGAACAGAAATCTTAAATTGTAGAATATTCAATGCTTGATCCTCCTATTAAAGAGGCGAGTGATGAAGAATTCCTTATCTATAAAAAACATTTGAGCGACATAATAGATGTTCAATGTTTGATGCTTTCATAGATTTATATTGAACTAATCAAGTTTCGTAAAAACATGTATGTGTATATAATGCTTGAGAAACTCTATGGTATTTACCAGGAGAGGTCTAGATAGGAATGACTTGATATTTCCAAGGCACTCTTTCAGAGAAATATTGGAGAGTGTGCCCCAACTATGCCTCATGTAATCAAGATAATTGGATACTTTAAGCACTTAGAGGTTCCATGGTTTAAACTCCTCAAAGAACTGGGCACCGATCTCATTCTAGAATCACTCCCTTAGAGATTCTCTAGCTTTGTTGTGAATTTTAATATCAACAATATTGACAAGTCTCTATCAGATCTTCTCACTCTTCTTTTCTAAGTAGATATGGATATAAAGTGAAAAGATCCTTCTATACTTATAGTGAACAAACAAAAAGGGAAAGTGAAGATATATAAGTACAAATATTCTTCACACCCTTACAAGAAAAGGAAAATCAAGGGGAAATAAAGGGAATATAATGCTATCTATTTAGTAAGTGGAAAGAAGGGACACTGGAAGAAAAACTACACCCAACCAAAGAAGCAAGGAGAAGCTTTAGGTGGATTTGTTATCTAGTTCAATTTATCTATTTCTACAAATTATATATTATATACAGATTCTAGTACACACATATGTTTTTAAATATAATAACCAAGTAGATTCAGAAAGATTGACCGAGGGGAGGTAGAACTAAAGCATCCAACAAAACCTCACATTGCTAACTGGAATGATTTTGGGTTTAAAGGGTTGTTATTATGTTCCTTCAGTTTCCAAAAAACATTATTTCTATATCCAAACAATATACATATGGATTTATTTTTAAATTTGGGAATAAATGTTGATTCTTTTATAAATATTGCATTTGTTATGGTAAGATACATTTAAATAATAGTCTTTATGTATTGGATTAAATGAACTAAGTAATGTAAATCAATAATGAAGTTACTTCACAAGACTCATACCACACCCAACTTTGGCATCACTGACTAGGTCATGTAAATGAAAAATGCTTGACTAAATTACATCAAGATGGATATTTAAATTCTTTTTAACTAAATCCACTTGGTGTATGTCATACATGTTTACAAGGAAAAATTACTGAAATCCCATTTAGTAGGAAAGGTGAAAGGGCTAAAGAGATTATTAAATTAGTTCACACCGATGTGTGTGGACCATTTCCTGTTGAGGAAAGTGGTGGGTAATTATACTTTATAACTTTTACTGATGATTTTAGTAGATATGTATATGTCTAATTAATTTGGTATAAGTCACATTATTTTGATAAATTCAAGGAATATAAGAATTAAGTTGAGAACCATCTTAGTAAGAAGATTAATAAACTCCACTTAGACCATGGTGGAGAATATCTTAATCAATACTCCATTGATTATTTATGGGAGCTCAGGATATTATCTCAACTCACTCCTCCTTATACACCTCAGTGGAATGGTGTAAGAAATAGGAGGAATGAAACCTTATTGGACATGGTGAGATCAATGATGATTCATATGATTCTTCCATTATCCTTTTGGGGATATGCGTTAAAAACAACAACATATGTATTAAACCGAGTTCTAACTAAATCAACAGACAATATACTATACAAATTATGGAATGGAATGAAACATGTGTTGTCTTACTTACATGTGTGGGGTTGAAAATCATTTGTTAAGGCCTCTTCAGGTAACAATCTTTCATCTCAAGGCATAAAGTGTATCTTTATAAGATATCCAGAAAAACAAAAGGATACTACCTATACAATCCTTTAAACAAAAAGGTCATAGTTAATTTTTTTTTCCATATTTCTTGAGGAGGATATTATCTCTAAAAGAGATAATTAGAGCGAGATAGACTTTAATGAATTCCATGCTCCTGATACATTAGAGTTGGAATAGGAACAAATTCCATAAAGCCTACGAAAGAAGGAATTGTTCCAAAGATACAATTACTATGTAGGAGTAATAGAGAGGTTAGAGAACCATAATGGTATGGTTTTTTAGTCATTGAGCATGGTGACTCATTATTAGTTGATAATAATTATTCTCTAACCTACATGGAAGCATTAAGTGGCATTTATGTTTCCATGTGGAATGAGGATATGAATTTTGAAATGGATTCCATATACCAAAACCAAGTCTAGATTTTGGTATATCCTCCAGTATATGTAAATCCCATTGGTTGAAAATGGGCATTCAAGATTAAACTAGACATGAAAGGACAATTTAGTAATTATAAGGTGAAACTGGTTGAAAAAGGTTTAAAACAATATCAATGCATTGACTATGATGAAACCTTTTCACCAGTTTCAATGATGAAATCCATTAGAATTTTACTTTCCATTGAGACTTTTCATGATTATGAGATTTGTAAAATGGATGTCAAAACAAACTTCCTTAAAGGGAACCTTTAGGAAGATGTATATATGGCACAACCTGGAGGGTTTATGACTCCAAAGGATTCCAACAAGGTATGAAAGTTACAAAGATCGATTTATGGATTAAAGAAAACATACATGTCATAGAACATTCATTTTAATGTGTCTATAATGTAATTTGGTTTCATAAAGAATGAATCCAAGTCAAGTGTTTGTAAATGTTTTAGTGGGAGTGAAGTAATTTTCTTAATATTATATATTCATGAAATATTACTCATTGGAAACAAAATACCAATCTTACAGTATTTTAAGGTGTGTTTGAATAAATGAATCTCTATGAATGACTTGGGTGAGGAAACAAATATTCATGGGATCAAGATCCATATTGATAGATCCAAGAAGTTGCTAATCCTAAGTCAAATTACATACATTGATAATATACCGAATAGATTCACTATAGAACAATCCAAGATGAGATTATTGCTAGTGTCACATGACATTCATCTTTCTAGGAAAGTGTATCCTCAGACACATGAGGAATGAAATAGAATGACATGAATTCCATATTCATCAATGATTTGGTCAGCCATGTATGCTATGATATATAGTAGGATAGATGTTTCCTACACATTAAGTGCAATAGGAAGATATCAAGCTGATCCAGGTGACCGCCATTGGATGACAGTCAAGACTATCCTTAATTATCTTAGACATACTAAGGATATGTTATTGGTTTATATAGGAGATTAGGAAGTAGTCATCGGAGGATATGCAGATGCTAGTTTCCAAACTGATCAAAATGACATGAAGTCATAATCAGTGTACATCTTTACTTTGAAGGGAGGTGTTGGGAGCCAGAAGAGCTCAAAGTAGGCTATGGTCATAGATTCCATAGCATAATCTGAGTATATTTCGGCTTCTGAGGCATCTAAAAAAGTAGTACGAATAAAAACATTCATCCAAGTTTTTGATGTGGTACTTAGCAGTAAAGATCATATCACACACTATTATTATAATACTATAGCGGTGGATCTTACAAAAGAGCCAAGGTCACATCAGTGGAAGAAACACATACTTCGAAAGTATCATCTCTTGAGGGATTTTCCTCAGATATGCGAAGTTATAGTGAGTATTATTTCCATGTAAGATAATGTGGTGGACCCCTTTACTAAACCCTTGACTTAGCAGAAACATGACTATCATGTGAGGTCTAATGGACTAAAGGTTTTAGGGAGTTGGCTCTAGTCTAAGTTGGAGTTTGTTGGAATTGTTATTCTAGGAACAATTTTTTATACTTTGATTACATGTATATTTGATGTATTGAATATTAATAAATCTACTTATTACATATTTTTTATTGTTTTGCATAACTCTAATGTAATAATGTCCTAGAGTATACGTCATCTTGATAAGTTCATAGAAGTTCCCCACCATTATGAGAATCTTAATGTGCTATGACAATATTCTTAAATAGTTTTCTTTTGTTTGATAACATAATATGATGGGACACATAGTACATAGACTGTCAGGTGCAGATACTTATAATTATATTAGAATTATTCTCATGAAGCTCGCACTTGGTAATCTTTAATATGAGAGATTAGGAGAACATACCCACCAGTAGGAATTCCTCATGTTTTAATGTCATCAAATATTCCTATCTACGAGAATGTGTGATGGTCCTTAGAATTTAAGATTATTACTAACACATGTTAAAACTTGTGTACTAAGATGTATTTCATTAAAAATGATGATAATAGTTCATGGAGAAGGTGGATACATTGGGTGCGTCATGAGTAACATGTCAATAATAGATAAGTCAAGGAAGGATTTTATCTTCCATATTTATGAAAGCTAATATCTCGTCTATTTGATTGGAATAAAACCATCAAATTAAATTCCATGGCCATGGAGTAACGACGTGTTTATTTCAGATAATCAAAGAAAGACACATCGAGCATATAGTTTGGTGATACGAATGCACAACCTGCTTGATGATATATTGTGATAAAGATATTATATTACACAATGAACGTTCATATGTAGTCTTCATCATTGTGGAATTAAGTTATTTATCTTGGGTTTCTTGATCCTTTCTAGATAGTAATCTTAGACTTTAGGCAAGCTCATCTAATTCCAAGGAGAAAGAATCCTAGAGGGTTACACACGAAGTGTTTCCATTGATCTAGATTAAATTCTATTTGAATTTAATTATTATAATAAATATTATTCTCAAGACAGAGGAATAAATTCATTCAAGTTTTATTGATCACTAATATTCAAAAGGTAATAAATAAATATTTGTTTATTAATAAATAATTTATTTCATTACATGAATATATATAAAATATTTATTTAGTAGATTATGAATAAAATATTTATTTTATTTATTGAATATTTTAATAAATATTTATTCGTTAGATTTTGAATAAAATAATCATTAATAAATAAAATATTTATTCACTTATTCAATAAATGCTAGAGGAGTTTGAATGGACCAAGACCGAATCTGGTGACAAATATTAATTAACAAGACCGTTACATAATATTTGTTATTTCACAAGTTGATGTGCACCATAGAATAATAATAATGATATTATTATCAGGTAGAATTGAGTTTATTAAAGGTTTTAAATGTTATTCAATGGTTGACATACAATTAAATAATATTTTAAACTAAACCTTAACTCTATAAATAGACAATTATGTTTATTGTATGTTGATCCAAAATTGAGAATAGAGAATTGTCGTGCCCAAAAAATTCTCTCTCAACTCCTCATTCTATCTCCCTCTCAAGAACAGGAAATGAAAGACAGATTTCTTCAATATCAAGGAATGAGCGATCAAGAAAGAACAATGCAAGACATTTAATTCACTATACTAGTACCTGGAGATCGAGTGGTGTTGCTCAAAGATCATTAGAGCACATGTGGATCACTGCTAGAGGGATTCTATCCATAGATCCTCACAATGCAATGAAGACAATCTGAAAGGGTATTTTCAAATGATCAAAATTCATCTATGAATAAAGTTCCTAAGACTAGGTATTTATTTCTTCAAATATTAAATAAATTAATTATAAATTTGAAGTGGAATATCCCCACTCATGGTTTTGGGAAATAGTTATTAAAAGAGATTTTAATATATCGGCCTCCACCACATGCTTCCACTAGACCTGAAACCATCAAAAACGCCCTCAAAGGGGTTACACGATGTGTACTAGGGAGTATATAGCATGTACTAGGGAGTAAATGGTGTGTCTAGCCATCCCCCGGACTGCCTGTGTGTCACTACCTCACACAACATGTAAGCCTCAAAATACATGGTGTGTAAGTAAGTATACACGATGTGTAGAGGTCTACTGAAACTTCTCCTATGCCATTTTTCCGTGCTTGTGTACTTCTGCCCATGCTTGTGTACCAAATTGTGTACACCTGGCTATGCCTGTGTAAACTTGGTTATGTCAGAGTACATGAATATACCCGTGTAATCTAGCCATGTCTATGTATCCTGACCTGTTCATTCCCATGTATCCCTCAAGATACACACTAAGTCCACCAATACAGGTCACACGGCATGTGAAAGATGTCACACAATATTTGATCTTTTTCTTTTCCTTGGAAACCCTAGAGCCACACAGAGGGTCCAACATGATGTGCATCTCCAGATTACACGATGTGTAACCTAGGATTTTTCAAAACCCATGGGTTCTTATTTTCATTTTTATCCACAATATCTCCACCATGATTCTATCCAGGAATCATGGATTAGAGTTAAACCATTCCCTGCCGCTGCCGATTGCCAAGATTTGGGTTCTGATCTGCTCGAAAATCACCTATATAGAGCTATCCATCACCATCATTCATCAAAAATAGGAATAACAGGAAACCTTGATTTGATCCAATGCACCTATGATCATCCTCCGTCATTTCACCTCAAACGCACCCTAGATTGTGAATCACACCCACAACATTGATTCGTTACACCGAAGAACGATCATGCAATGATCAAATACCTAGTATTTTGTTGAACCGTAGGCGAAAGGAATTTCCCATGATGAATGTATGAAAAAACATAGATGAAATCCATGAACCATAAAATGCGAGGAATAAACCTCAACCCTTTTTCATTTTCATCCTTGATTCATTGTTAAAGAATTAAATGAATAAAGAGGGAAATAATCAACAAACAATAAATTGACCACAAATAAAATCAACCATTGATGTGAGAATCAATTATTATTCATGGAATTGATCTGAGTTTGTATAGGATAAAGAACATGATGAAAATCACACAAATAAAACATCATACCTAGAGTTTGGATCAATATTTGATAAAGAATAGTCCTGCATTACTATCATTAGCGAGATTAACAAACTTCAATGGCACAATGATCCTTGATATCGATCTGATCCAATGTCTTTCAACAAGAATGATCTCATCTAATAGTCCTTTCTATATCTAAGGTTATGCATATACTGAAACTTTTTTATGCCATCTGTCCATGCTCTTGTACTTCTTCCCATGCCTGTGTACCAACCTGTGTACACCTCGCTATGCCTGTGTAAACTTGTCTATGTCAGAGTACATGAATCTACCTGTGTACTCTAGCCATGTCTGTGTATCCTGAACTTCTCATTCCTATGTATCCCTAAAGATACACACTAAGTCCTCTAACATAGGTCACACAACGTGTGACAAATGTCACTTGGTGTGTGACATATGTCACATGGTGTGTGACAGATGTCACATGAAATTTGATCTTTTCCTTTTCCTTGGAAACCCTAGTGCCATGCAGAGGTTCCCACATTATGTGCATCTCTAGATTACACAATGTGTAACCTAGGATTTTACAAAACCTGTGGGTTCTTATTTTCATTGTTATCCACACTATCACTATCATGATTATAGTCAGGAATCACAGATTAGAGTTCATCCATCCCCTGCTGCCACCGATTTCCAAGATTTGGGTTCCGATCTGCTCGAAAATCACCTCCATAGAGCTATACATCACCATCGTTCATCAAAACTAGGAATAACAGGAAACCTTGATTTGATCCAGTGTAGCTATGATCATCCTCTGTCACTGCACCTCAATCACACCCTAGATTGTGAATCACACCCACAATATTGATTCGTTACGCTAAAGAACGGTCATGCAATGATCAAATACCTAGTATTTTTTTGAACTGAAGGCGAAAGGAATTTCCCATGATGAATGTATGAAAAAACATAGAAGAAATCCATGAACCATAAAATGTGAGGAATGAACCTCAACCTTTGTTCATTTTCATCCTTGATTCATTGTTAAATAATTAAATGAATGAAGAGGTAAATAATCAACAAACAATAAATCAAATGAAAATAAATTCAACCATTGATGTGAGAATCAATTATTATTCATGGAATTGATATCAGTTCATATGGGATAAATAACATGATGAAAATCACACAAATCAAACATCATACCAAGAGTTTGGATTGATCTTTGATAAATACTATTCCTACATTGCTGTAATTAGAAAGATTCACAAACTTCAATGGCGCAACGATCCTCAATATCGATCTATCAAATGTCGTTTTTCAAGAATGATCTCATCTAATAGTCCTATATATCTCTAAGGTTATGCATCTAACTCTGAGATATCATCATAACTATGTATTTATAATCAATTTCAGGTCACAAAAAAATAATAAAATAAATTAATTTCATTCAATTAATTTATTTAAAAATTCATCCATGACCGAGCCTAACCCAAGAATTCGAAGAGCTCCAAGGTTATGTCATGCTTAGGGTAAAACCCACATTCTAGACTCAAAAGAGGCCTCCAATTTCTGATCTGAGACTTCATTTAAGATATATTCCACCTTATCAAGAAAACTACATGTGTGTGATATTAATATTTTAAATATTTTTAAAATATAAATTCTGATCTCATTGGGACTCATAATCTCACGTCATCTCAGTGCCTGACTCTAAAAATAATCCATATAATATTCTAAAGTAATACATGGAAAAATCAGAGTCATTAAATTCTCCCCACCTTAGGTATTTTCATCCTAAAAGAGGAAAATTTACTAAAAAAGATGAGGTTACTGAGCTCTCACTTGGGTCTCCATCTCTCAAGTGCTCTCCTGAAGATTCTCGTTCTGCCACCAGACACACCAGTGGAATCAATCATCCATGAAGGATCCACCCCCGTCAATTATCAATCTTCATCAGGTAATCATCAAAGTTATCCCCATCCTCGATGTCCATATCACCCCAATCGATAACATGTGATGAGTCATGCATGAACCTCCTCAGCTGCGATACATGGAAGACATCATGTACCTGTTCTAATTGTAGTGGTAGAGCAAAGTATTATTCCACATTGCCAAATCTACAAAGTATTTAGAAAGGTCTAATGAAAATCAGAGATAGATTTCCACCCCGACCAAATCTCCATAATCCACATTGAGGCGAGACCCTCAGAAACACCTGGTATCCCTCCTCAAACTCCATAGGTCTCCATTATTGGTCCGCATAGGAATTCTGATGACTTTGTGCAGTCCTCATCCACTCTTAGATGATTTGCACTTTCTATGTAATAACTCACACCAAATCTAGGCCCATGATAACCAACTCATCTGGATCAGTCCAACACAGTGTTAATCTATAGGGTCACTCATACAAGGCCTCTAATCATGCCATACCAATAGTGAAATTATAGGTTTTTTTACATAAACTCTACAAAGGGTAGTTGATCCTCCCAAATATGACCAAAATCCAACATACAAGATTATAGAATGTACTTCAAGACCTTAATGGTTTGGTCAGTCTGGACATCAGTTTTAGGATGAAACGCCATGCAAAAATGAAACTGATTCTCAAAGGCCTCCTGTAATTCTCACCATAATCACAATGTGAAGTGAGCATCATAGTTTGGAATGATTGTAGAGGGAACTCCATGGAGTCAGACTATCTCTTATATATACAAGCGTCCAATCTCTCTACTGAACCCTGCTCTCAAATAGATAGGAAGTTGGTTGACTTGGTGTGTTAATTTATGATCACCCAAATGGAATCATGTCCCCTAGACGTACATGGTAACCCCATCACGAAGTCCATAGATATCCCATCCCGCTTCCACTCTATCACCTTAAGGGGTCTCACTAAACCCACCAAAACCTATTTCTCAGTCTTTACTTACTGATAAGTGAGGCATTGAGAGACAAACTATACAATACATACCTTCACACCAACCACCAAAACTTACATCAGAGGTCCCGATACATCTTTTCTACACTAGGATATACCACCAAAGGGAATGTATGAAACTACCTCATCACCCCTACTATAACATCATTGTTACCATTGTCTATCATATGACAAGTATAATGTGCTCCCAACCTTTAGAAAATCTATTAAAAGTATGCCCAGTGGATATCTAAGTAAGTAAGGTCTCACAGTCAGTATCTCCACACTGATATTACCTAACATGCTATAAATGTGGTGGGGTAACAACCATCATCTAAATATATGAAGCACCATCGTTTTCTACTAAGTACATCTACAATGAGACTAACTACTCTGATGCCATAGCCAACAACTAAGAACAAAATATCCTACTAAGAGAATCTTCCTCCACATTCCCCTTCTTAGAGGTATAGATAATCTAGAATTAATAGTCCAAAAGGAACTCTAGATACCACCTCTATCCAAGTTAATATCATTCTAAGAGAAGATATAATTGAGACACTTATGGTTAGAGTAGACGATTAATCGCTCACTTATAAGGTAGTGTCAATACATCTTTAGGGAGAAGACTACCACTACTAGCTCAAGATCATGGGTCGTGTAGTTATTCTCATGCAGTCTCAACTACCTGGACCCATAGGAAATCATTTTCTATATTTACATCAGGAGATAACCAAGTCTAGTCCATGAGGCATCATATAACGCTACATTCTCAACATCCTCCTTTGGTAATCTCAAGATGGGGGAGCTCATCAATCTTTGACTCAACTCCTGAAAACACTACTGACACATTTCCATCCAAATGAAAGGATACCAATTTCGGGTCAAATATGTCAAAGGTTCTTACACTCTGGAGAAATTGGATACAAACCTTTGATAGTACCCTACCAACCCAAGGAAACTTGACACCTTAGAAGTACACTCAAGTGGCACCCAAGCTATAATTGTATCAACCTTTGTTAGATCCAATGCCACACTTGCCTCTAAAATGATGTGTCCTAGAAATTGGACCCATAAAATCTAAAACTAAAACTTAGAGAGATTCCCATAAATTTAGTGCTCTTATAGTGTGTCCATGACCATCCTCAAGTGTCTCACATGCTCCTCCTCAGATGTCGAGTACACTAGGATATTATTGATGATGACCACCGAAAACCAATATAAGAAAGGTTGAAATATCTGTTTCATGAGTCCCAGGAACACTTTTAGGAAATTTTTTATGCTAAAAGGAATCAACAAGAACTCATAGTGACCATAATGATATTTGAATTTCATCTTCAGTATATCCTCATCCCGTACTCACAGCTGATGATAGCCTGATATGAGGTCAATCTTCAAGAACCATCACTCCCCTCTCAAATGATATAAGAGGTTATCAATCCTCATTAGTGGATACTTATTCTTTATAGTCACCTAGTTAAAATGCTGATAATATATGCATAACCACAAACTCCCATCCAGCTTCTTGGAGAACAACACTGGGGCTACCCAGGGAGAAACACCGGGTCTCATAACGCCCTTCCTCTATAATTCCTTTTAACTATACCCTTAGTTTATGAAGTTCTACGAGATCCATATGATATGATGGTGTATATATCGAGGCTTTAATGGGGTGTAAGTCAATGCCAAAGTCTATCTCTCAGTGGGGAGGTAAGCCTAACACATCCTTAGAAAAGGCGTCCTCATACTCTGCCATCACCATAGGGAACTGGTAGCTTATAACATCCACCACTCCAAGAGTCATGATAGTAAATTGGTGAGTAATATAATGCACTATTCTATGCCTTATTACATCTTTCTATACAATGGTTTCCTTTTCACCCATAAAGAAAAACCTCATCCCATCACTATGGACACATTTCATCCTCCACCTAAAACAATCAATCTGGGCATGAACTTTGGATAACTAGTCCATACCTAAGATGATTTAATAAGGCCTAATCACTGATATAAAGTGATACCAAAAAAATATTTCACCTCTAAGAGTTAGATCACATTATTGGGAAAAGTATGCAATTGCTGAGTCACCTCCTGTTAGAGTCTTCAAGTGAAAGGGTTGAGAAAAAGGCTCAACTAGAATCTCTATGTCTTGAAGAATAGGTGTGGAAAGAAAGGAATTACTCACAACAATGTCTATGAATACTAAATATAATCTATAAAATACATATATTGTACCTTGTATCATCCATGGAGCCTCAAGTTTATAGCCTCCATAGCCAATAAATGGACTCTCCCCTGACCACCAGCTCCCTGGACTAGCATGGACAACCTAGGGGTGGTGGTGGTAGTAAGTCAAACCTATGACCACCTCCTAATACTCTATCAGCCCCTATAACACATTCACTACCACGTGGACCTACCTAATCCTACCTATACCTCTAGATCAATAGTCCCTTAACCGTCTCCCGATCAATTGTACGACGGGTCAGCCAATCTTGTGCAAGATGTCCCTAGCCGTCATAAGAGAAACACATCCTCTCCCTCAACTGACTCAAGCCACCCTAAGATCCATACACCACTAATCCTCTATCTTGGGATATTATCTTGAAGTGTCTAACACACCTGGATCCCTACGACTACCGCTGACTATTTGCTGTCGAGGTCTTAGCTCTTGGTTTCCCACTACCAGAACCCACTATCAGTGCCTACTCTACCAGGAATCTCTCCACCACTAAGGCCTGATCTAGCACTCCAACATAAGTGGGAATGAAAATAGATATCATTGGATACCTAATATCTCAACGTAAGCCCTGATCAATGGTCTGTTCTCTAAAGAACGTATCCTACACCATATCCATGGAGTATCACAAGAGATCAGTAAACCCTACCGAATAATCCACCATGGTCATAATTCCCTACTGAAGATGTAGAAGATACTATATGTGCATTGATCAAAACATTTTCAAATAAAAATCTTCCCTGAAGAGACACTCTAAGTCTAACTAGGAGAGAGCTTTCTCATCATGTGACTGAGTCACCGGACTCCACCACCACCCAATAGATCCCTAAATAAGACTCGTAGTGAGGTCTTCCATCTGATTTGAAGGTGTATTTAGAAGGAGGAAAACTCAAGTGACTGCCTCTAGCTAGTCCTCAACCACCTTGGGGTCTGTATCACCTCAAAACCTAGGAGGTCCCTACCTATAGAACTCATACAGTGCACTTAGCATGCGTACATCCTCAACTGACATTGCCAATGCTAACTATTACTCAACAGGTGGTGATATAGCTGGTAAACCACTCAAAGGTATTATATCTGATATAAGACCCTGTATTGAAGCCTTATCACTTTATGGATCATCCTCATGATCATGTAGTGTAATCCTAGCCAGCTATATTTGTAGAGGATTCCTGGAATAAACAAGATGTACCATGGTTAAATAATACATCTGGGGAGATGAATCAAGAATGACATATAAAATAAAACCCATTCCGGTATGATGTATGTACCATTTTTTTCCTTACAAACAATGTCTACATGTACTAAGTCAAAAGGGAGGTGATCAGAGTCTTGGTGTATGGATACGTTGGCCACCACACCAAGACTAGAGTCCTTGGCTTAAAAGTCAAACTCAAAACACTTAAAATTGTTTCCATAAAACCCAAACCAATATCACAAACTCGGGTCCTAAGTTAGAACAGAAACCTCTAATACTACTCTTTCATGACCTAATCTACCAGGGCCAGAGCCACAACTACCACAATCCCACCTCTAATAGGCTAGGGGCTGGAGAATAACCCTGTATAGGAATATCCCACACATGGGAGGCATTAACCTAATGTACTTGTACACATGCACACATATCCAAGACCATAAAATATTTAAATATAAAAAAATGAAGCTAATTCATGCATACATTCATAATCTTACAATCAGAGCATGACAATAAAGTACTAAAAGTGATAAATGGTCCAAATAAAAGCCCAACCAAAAACTGTAGGGAGTCCAACTTGCTCAAAATGCGAGGACTAATATAAAATAAAACCACTTGAAAAAAACCTTGGTCTATCTAGATTAAGCTATACTCTGCCAGCTCCCTATCCTCCCAGGACACCATCAAATGGTCCATCATCTATATAAGATATGACACATGCGGGCAGAGCCCATACATGGGTGAGTATAACAATACCCAGTAGGACACCCTGAAAACACTAGACGCAAATCATCAAGAGTAGTCAACTCATATAAATTTTATAGTAATCAAAGGAATAAAAAACACCCATATATACCCAGGAAGGACACCACACCTCTAGGTGGTATCAAACCAACTATCAGCCATAGTATTATGCTTGAAGATTATTGTCCATGATTATTCTAGGAGAATCTAATCCATAAGACAATCTATCATCAATGATTCTCATCCAAGAGATCATGATCATTGGTACCCACTCAGAAAACACACTAGTATCTGAGGACCTTGATACTCAGATATGGGATCACACATAGGACCACTGGGGGACACCGCAAACCCAATCTGAATTAAACCACTATGTAGGGGATCATATACCAATGATACCGTGAACCATAATGAAATGGAATGATAGATGGAGGATCAATGCCCCATTCATGGAGGTAATGCTGATTCCATAAACTCCCCCTAGGGTGTAAGAAGAAATGATAAAAGATCTTGCTTCAGTCTCATGGGGAGACACCATAAACTCTATCTAAAACTCATCCTCCAAAGGAGATCACAATCCAAAGATGTGGACATAATTCCACACTATACGCTCAAGGTTATAAAGGAAGGGAACACAATCAACCGATAATGGTACAAACTGAATAAACGAAGGGCTCTAAATATCTTCAAAGGGGGTACACAACATGTACTAGGGAGTATACAACATATATAGCCAAACCCTAGTTTTCCTGCGTCTCACAACCTCACATGACATGTAAACCTCAAAATACACAGCGTTTAAGTAAGTATACACAATATGTAGAGGTCTTCTAGCACCATGCCCATGTTGTCTGTCTGTACTTGTGTACTTTTGGATATACCTATGTACTTCTGGCTATGACCATGTACCAACCCGTGTAAACTTAGTCACGCTTGTGTACACCTAGCCATGCTCGTGTACATGGCTCTGCCCATGTACTCTAACCATGTTTGTGTATCATGGAATGCCCATGCCTATGTATCCCCAAGATACACTTTGAGTTTTCCAACATAGTTCACGTGTCATGTGACATATGTCACATGACATGTGATATTTTTCTTCTACATAGAAACCCTAGCACTGTACAGAGGGTCCCACATGGAATGCATGTCACGAACCAGGCCGGGTCGCCATCCGACCCGGCGCCCGACCAGGTCTGGGGCAAGGCCCGAAGGGCGTTCCCGATCCCCACGGGCTGGCACAAGTGCCCGGGTATTAAAAATAAACATGGGAACGATTTACCCAGATGAATAAATATAAAACAGACAACAATCTGAATAAGTTGAAATTAAAAACAACCAAACAGAACTTTGCCAAGTTCAGACTTAAAGTTAACAACTTGAAATAAAAACCCAAAAGAAACTACATCAATAAAAAAAAACAAAACTCCACACAAACCTCCGTGCGACATGAGGAGTCACATCCCCAAGTCGTCATCGCCAACCTGCATGGGGAAACCAATGCAACTCGAACCCTCATCGCTAAGCCCGATGCCTCGACCTGGAAATAAAAAAAAACATAATCTACATACACCCAAAGGTGTATGTAGGGTGTGAGATAAAATCCCAGTATGATGCCACCAAGAAAAAGTTCCACGCACAATTATTAAATGACAAATACATTTGCAATTTTTAATTAAAGAAAATAACTAAAAGCTTGAACACATTTAGAGAAAATAGGTTTAGATCAAGCGGTTTAAAAAAACAACTTAAATTAAAACACACACACACACCCTTACTTTTAAAATAACCAAAGTGTACCACTGATGAGCGTAAAGTAACCAATGAGCACTAATATGGGAGAGGCCGTGTGGGTGTTAGCTAGCTTGGGTCTCTAGATCTTTGTGTCTCGGTGAAACGTGGATTAGAAGACCACGACCCTCAGAAAACGTGGCTTAGAAGGCCATGACCCTCAGAAAACGTGGCTTAGAAGGCCACGACCCTCAGAAATGCATATGTTTAGTTAGTGTTGCAATCATCAGTCCTGCCAGTGAAAATGGGTCGAGTCACCTCCGGAACACTAGCTCACTAGTCTAGTTCACCCTCCTAGCTACCCGGGCTTCCCGCTTTGTGCTCACACATGTTTGAAATTCTTGTCACATGTTATAACAATATACACTAACTAGACAAGACCCTGAACACACCAAAACCACCATTTGCACACACAAAAGTCCATTTGAAACAGCACACGCACTGAAAATATCCCAAAACAAAATCTGCATTACTTACACAACCAAATTAAAATGACTGCATAATCGAATAAAACACATTCACTGCCAGACACACCATTAAAATGATTTATTGAATAGTTTTCACACGTCGCATGACTTTAAGCATCAAAACCTTTCCAGAATTTAACCAAAATAATTATTCACCCTTAATAAATATTTAATAAAACAATTCAAACTTTCGCAAATAAATTTTAAGGACAAAAAACTGCTACACACCCTAGACCAACCCAAACCCCCTTACATGAAAATACACACACAACGCCACCTCAGGAACAGAAACTGCATTACACATGCAATTAAAGAAGCCACCTACACAGTTGAAAATACCATCACTATAGTTAAACAACCCACCAGAAAACTTTTCTTAAAGTACGCCGCACGACTAAAACACCAAAACCCCACTCAGATACTCATTTAAGACCAAACGCATACCGACGCTACACCAAAATATCAATTACATCCTTCGCACTTCCAAAAAAAAGATACTAACAATTAACCAGGGATGATATTTCAGCATCAATTACACGTATTATGATGACACCCTACCGAACAATTCAAGGCATGTCAAACTTAAATGAAAATCAACTCTGCACCAAAACTTCAATGAAAATCAACTTCACACCACATGAATTAATTAAATAACACTCTAAACAAATTAACCTTGCAAATTAATTAATCAAATAATAATTGGACATGGAACCACTTACCTCAGTGTAGACCCACTTTGTAAATTTTGGTGCACAACTCCAAATGATCCCCATTCGCACCACAACAACACAAATTGAATGCTGCGGCAGGGGTTGCGGGAGGCCATTCGGGCAAGGGGAAGGCCATCAGAGGTGCGCCGCACCAGAAAAATAGCTGGAAAAGAGGGAGGCACGGCTGTGCGAAGGGAAAACAGGGCAAAGTGATTGTTGAAGCCGGTGCATCGCGGCTATGCGGTGCGAGGTGGCGGAGGGGAGGCCACAGGCGCGGGTGAGGAAGCCGACGACATTATGGTGTGCCGGTTCAAAGGGAGGGCGTCGAAGTCTATCTTACTGGAGGATAGGAGGGTTTTACGGAAGTTCCGAATCAGAAGGGGAGGGATGTTGGTCTACTACGGCATTGGAGGGAAAAGAGGGAGCACCGATCGAGATAGCGCGAGACGGGGAGGCTGAAGGGGCGGCTCCAGACAGAAACAGGAGGGAGGCGTGATGGAAAGGAGGTCATCGGGGCTGTGCCGAGCAGAAGCAAGAGGGAGACGGGGCGTTGCCGGATGGGAGCAGGACCAGCGGGTCGCACTTCTTCGGTTTGCCGAAAAGGGAGAGGGCGGTCCATGCTGGAGGGGAAAGCAAGGGGAGAGGCGCTGCGGCTGCGGTTAGGGTTCTTAGGAGAGGTGCGGCCTTGGAGCAGAATTGTTTTCATGCGAGTGAGGCGACTAGAGAGGCGGAGCGCGGCCAGTGAGGATGCGGCGGACCCGCTGGACGAGGGTGGTGCGGCAAAGCAGGTGGGGAGGGTTTCAGCCGGAGGGAGCAAGGGGAAAACGGATGTGGCAGCTAGGGTTGCAGGGGTAAAGGGAATCCGAATGGGGAGAGGGTAGCGAAAGAGAGGAGAGAAAGAGGGGGGGGGGATAAAGGAAAATAAAAATAAATAAAAAGAAAAAGAAAAGGAAAAGGAAATAAAAAGAAAATAAAAATAAAGATAAATTAAAACTAAAAATAAAACTCCAACTCAACATAAAATAACAATAATGTTTTTAATAATAATAATAGTAATATTTGGGGGGGAAAGAATTCTAGAAATTATATAATGAAAACTTAAAAAAAATTATAACTTAATTAATATTAATTCTAATAATAAAACCAACCAAAATAATAATAAATTTATAAATTTAGGCCGAACACTGTGCAAGTTTGAGTGCACGATCGCGCGCAGAGTCGCGCGCACGAGCGTGTTCGCGCGCCTAGTTGCGATTACATTCAAGCACCCATAAAGATCCGAATTTCATAAAAAAATGAACTTGTTCAAAACACATATCAAAAGCAATACTTAAAATAATTAAATTAAAAAGAAGTGTCAGTCGGGGTGTGACAATGAATCTCCGTTTTATACACCATATAACCCAGGATTTTATATAACCCATGGGTTCTTCTCCACATTTCCATCCACACTGTCATCACTGTGATTCTATTTAGGAATCATGGATTTGAGTCTGGCCACTTACTACCATCACCGATCATTGTGATCCAAGATCTGATCTACTCAGAAATCACCTCTATTGAGCCGTCCATCACCGCCATGCATCAAAACTGGGAAGAATGAGAAACCAAATTCTTATTTGGTCCACTTTTGATCATCCTATGTCACTTCACCTCAATTGAACCCGTGATTGCAAACTACACCCTTGATTGTGAACCGCACCTGCGATATCGATCTATTGCCCAGAAGAATGGTCATGAAATGGTCAAATACAAGGTATTTCATCAAACCGATGACCAAAGGAATTTATCAGGATGAATGTGTGAAGAAACAAGGGATAAATACATGAATCATAAAATTTGATGAAAAAACCTAAACCTTTTTTCATTTTTGGACTCGATTTGTTGTCAGAATTAGATGAACAAAGAGGGAAATAATAAAAAAATAATAAATCTACCATAAATAAAATCAATATCTGATGAGGGAATAAATTATTTTTCATAAAATTGATCCATGTTCAGATATGATAAGGAATGGGATATAAATTAAACAAATAAAACATCCTCCCTAGAGTTTGGATCGATCACTGATGACAAATGGTCCTGTATTTTCATCGTTGGTGAGATCTAGGAACTCTAATGGTGCAATTATCATTGATCTCGATTCGATATGATATCGTTTTCCAAGAATTATCTTCTCTAATGATTCTTTAGATATCTAGGGTTATGTGGATAACCCTAATATATCATAATAACCAAGTATTTATAATAAATTTTAGGTCATGAAAATTTAACAAAATAAATTAATTTCATTTAATTAATTTATTTAAAAATCCGCCCATGATCAATCCCAACCAGAGAGTTCGACATGCTCCAAGGATATGTTAAGCCTATTGTAAAACCCACAATTTGGAATCAATAGAGACCCCATATTTCTGATCCAAGCCTATGTTTAAGATATATTTAACTTTTTAAGAAAACTATAAATGTTTCATATTAATATTTTTAATATTTTCCAAATATCAATTTTGGTCTCATTGGGCCTTAGAGTTCATGATCGGGGTTATGACGATCAATACACCATGGGGAGTATGGTTGAGAGACATATGTTTATGCAAGGGGTGTTCTCTATAGGTTGGTGAGTATCATTTTCTGTGGGATCTTTATGTCATTAACATGTTAGGTTTTGAACTAATTTTGGATATGGAGTGGGTAATAGCATACCGAGCCCATGTATATTGTTACCATAGGAGAGTGAATTTTACATCTCCTAAGGGTGACAATTATATTCACCAAGGAGAGTGGGATATCTAGGCAGGCCATGCAGGGCCAGTTCATTAGTAACTGAGAGAGCTCACTGCATAGGTTTCTAGTCTATTTCTGGATGATGGAGGTGTAAAGAAGGTGGTCTTTCCATTAGTAGTGGAAAAATTTTAGGATGATTTTTTTAAATACTTCTCCAGAATGAAACTTGAGAGAGATTTGGAATTTACAATTAAGCTCATGTTGAGGGCTGATTCAGTTTCTATTATACCATATAAAATGGCACCAAAAGAGTTTCAAGAGCTAAAGACTCAGTTGGAAGAGTTGATGAATAAGGGGTTTATCCATCAGAGTACATCACCTTGGGGTTCTCCATTTTTGTTTGATAAGAAGGTTGTCAATAATCTATGATTATATATTGATTACAAGAAGTTAAACTACATTATTGTGATGAACTAGTATCCTCTTCCACATATCGATGATCTTTTTGACTAGTTGAGGGGAGCTTGTGTTTTCTCCAAGATCGACTTGAGATCAGAGTATCATTAGTTGAGATTCCAACCTTCTGATATACCGAGGACTACTTTCAGAAGTAGGTATGGCCTTTATGAGTCCGTCATAATGTTTTTTGGGTTGAAAAATGAACCATAAGTTTTTATAGCCTTGATGGATAGAATTTTCCATGAGTACCTGGATCAGTTTTTGGTTGTGTTTGTGGATGAAATCTTAGTGTACTCAAAGACTCATGAAGACCATGCCCAAAATCTTGATATTGTCCTGAGTATAGTGAGAGAGCATAAACTATACACCAAGCTATCTAAGTGTCAGTTTTGGATTAACCAGGTACACTTCTTGGGTCGTATCACCTTAGAGGAAGGTGTGTTATTGGATCCAAAGAAGGTGAAAGTAATTTTATCTTGGGAGAATCCCAAGAATGTTTTTGATATCCGTAGTTTTCTAGGGTTATAAGTTTATTATTGTAGGTTCATCCAGAAATTTTCCTGATTGAAAGAACCTTTTTCAGGGTTAATCAAAAAGGGAGTGAATTTTGAATGGTCTGGAGTATGTGAGAATGCCTTCCAGGAGTTGAACAAGTGCTTGATAATGACACCAATCTTGATCATACCCAATCTAGGGGAGGAGTATATGGTGTTTTGTGATTCTTTTGGGGTAGGCATTGGAGCAATGTTGATGTAGGGAGATCAACTTGTGGTGTATGGGTTCTGGAAGTTGATTCCACATGAATAGAACTACCCTATGCATGAACTTGAATTAGCTACAATTTTTTATTCTTTGAAGTGCTGGCAGAATTATCTATTGGGAGAAAATATTACTGTGTATATTGATCACAAGTTCTTAAAGTATATATTTTCACAATGAGATTTGAATCTCCAATAACATAGATGGGTTGATTATGTGTAGTCATTTGATTTTGAGCTATCATATACTCCTAGGAAGGGAAACAGTGTGGCTGATGCTTTAAGTAGGAAAACTCATACTTAGATAGTTTAGGAGTCTAGTGTTGAGTGGAATATGATGACCTTATTGGATGATATGCATGTTGTGGTTCAAGAGAGCCAGGATAAGATGAATCTCATATCTATTTCAGTAGATTATACACTTTTGATCTAGATTAGAGATATAAAGTATGAGGATCCAAAATTTTTAGCCTTGAAATAAAACTTGAAGGTGGAGAGTCACCTTTAGATTTGACCATAGATAAGGATGAGATCATCTATTTTAGGAAATGAGTTGTTGTGCCTATGAGCATGAAAGAGGAGATTATGCATGAATTTCATGCCTCAAAGTGGATGGTGCATCCAGGTGTGACCAAAATTTACCATGACCTATGACAACCGTTTTGATGGCTGGGAATGAAAAAGAAGATAGAAGGGTTCATGACATGATTCTACACTTGTCGACAGGTGAAGGATGATCATCAACAACCTATAGGTTTACTATATCCATTGAACATTACATAATGGAAGTGGGGTGATGTTACCATGGACTTTGTGGTGGGTCTATAGAGGATGACTCAGAATAATGATGATATTTGGGTGGTTGTGGACTGACTAATGAAAGTAGTGCATTTCTTACATATACAGAAGAATTTATCAGTGGATCAGTTGGGATATTTTTATGTTCTAAAGATAGTCTATCTATACGGGGTGCCATAGAGTATTGTTTCAGATTGAAACTTGTGTTTTACTTTGTGATTATAAAAGGTCTTATAGAAGGTGCTTGGTACATAGGTTTTACTAAAAATGGAATTCCACCCACATGTAGATGGGAAGTCAGAGCATACTATACAGGAGATTAAGGATAGGCTTCGGGCATGTGTTCTAGACTTTGGTGGGTATTTGGAGAATCAATTATCACTTGTTGAGTTCACCTATAACAAAAATTATTAGGTGACTATACAGATGAGACCATATGAGGCTCTTTATGGTAGGCCATGCAAATCACCACAATGTTGGATGGAGGTAGGTGAGTCAGATCTATTGGGACCAAGTCTCATGTAGAAGACATTAGAGTTGGTTTAGTTGATTCAAAAGTGTATGACTACAAATCAAATTAGATAGAAGCCATACACTGACAGAAATGAAATACACCTAGAGTTTTTAGAGAGTGATTGTGTATTCCTTTGGGTGTCACCTAGATTGGGACACCGTAGGATATAGATACAAAACAAGTTGGCACCCAGGTTTATTAGACCATTTGAGGTTTTAGATAGAATCATGCATGTGGCATAATGATTAGATCTTCTGCATGGGTATAGTGCTATAAATGATGTTTTTCATGTGTCATAGCTTTGGTGGTATCATCCTGACCCTTTTAATTCAATTGATGTAGATGATGTTGAGCTATAGACTGATGCATCCTTTAAGGAGCATCTGATACGTGTGTTAGATCATAGTGATAAAGTGTTTTGGAGAAAGACCATGCCTATAGTTTGTGTATTGTGGCAGCATGAGCTTGTTTAGGAGGAAACTTGGGAGAGATAAGTGAATATTCAATCTTAGTGGCCTGATCTTTTTACCTCAGAATCTTAGAGATGCTTGAGAGTATAACTTGAGGAAAAGATGTTATAAGGTGGGGAGATTGTAATATTCAATTTTTTTTGGATATTTATCAATCAATTTTTCAGGTACTCTTTTGACTTATTTTTATTATACATTTTGGGGTTTTATTTTGGGTTGCATTTGTGTGAAAATTGGAAGTTTTTGGAGGGGATTTGGGCAGTGCACAATTGAAATAAACTGTGTGACCTTCCCCATCAAACCATACAACCCATGAAAGAGAGAGATTGCATGGATGATTCATGTTTTATCAAAATGTGTTCCCTCTTAGGAGTGACTGTGCACCCCCCTCCAGAAGAGGAACACAGTTTAGGGGCACAATTTGGCAAACCGCACACCCCTGCCTAGGAAACCATGCATGTGATTTTTAATATTCTGAAAATTGGTTTTAAAAATCCCAAACCCCTTAGACTTCACCCTATTTTAACCCAACTCAACCCTAAATAATATATATTATTTTTTGAGGCTCCCAGATGGATTCTAAGGCCTATCGACCTCCATTATTGATGATTCGAAGCCCGAATTAAAGATATGCGCCCCTCCTAGTAAGAGAATATCACCCCGATTGGTTTCCCATCCTTTTCCCATGTTTCTCTCATCCTTTGAAAGGAAATTTTACTTTGTTTTTGTGGATCTAGATCAAGGTTTTGGTATATCTAATCCATTTTATATTGGATATATTTTTTGGATCTAGATCTTGATCTCTATTGTGCAATTGAACGTTCCACTTCAATTTAGGTATACCCATTGGCGAGCGTTCATCATAAATCTTGATGTAGGTGGTCTCAATTCAATTTCCATAGTCTTTATTCCAATTTCATGTATGATTTTTTAGAATTCAATGGGTACATTTTGAAATTGAATTTTGAATTGATTAAATCAATTGATTAATTAATGTTGGACTCCTCTTGTGTTAAACATGTTTTAATGATCACAAAACCTATACATTCTGTAAATCTTGTTAATCCTGTTTAATCTATCTAAAATCACATGTACAAATGATTAGTTTCTTCATGCTTTAAAAAAACTTATCCAAGATCTTAAGTGATATATTTAATTATTGTAAAATATTTTTATTTCATGTTATAATGAATTTCCTTGATAAATTATTGAGTAAAATCCATTCTATGAATATTACTGTTTAAGTATATATATAGATATTTGGATAAGTATGAGAAACCGTGAGTTTTCCACCAGTTATGTTTTTCTAAAAAAAGACCCAGACACCGTGACCATACACCATGACCAGACACCGTGACCCAGACACCGTGACCCAAACACCATGACTAGACACCATGACCTAGACACCGTGACCAGACACCACGAACAGAAACTGTGAATCAGACACCGTGACCTAGACACCGTAACCCAGACACCGTGACCAGAAACCATGACCCAAACACCATGACCATACAACATGACCCAGAAACCATGACCTAGACACCATGACTAGACATCGTGACCCAGAAACCATGACCAGACACCGTGAACAGACACTGTGAATCAGACACCGTGACCTAGACACCGTGAATTAGATACCGTGACCAGACACCGTGATCCTAACATTTCATTTTTGTTACTAGTTTCTGATCTCTATACAACTGTGCTATCATGACTATATCATCACTCAAAGGAAAATAAGGAGACACCATTTCATGGAGACACCGTTTCAACAAGACACCGTTTCTAGATAGATTGTGACACTCTGTCTTAATCTGTTTTTTCATTTTTCAATTTAATCTCTAATGGTCATATTTAAAGATTTTAAATGCACTAACATAATTAATGTTTCTTTTTGGAAATGTAATCTAGTAGCAAGAGGTATGTGGTGCAAAACACATGCATCCTGTCGGCTCCCACACATGCATTCTTAGAATAAAAAGAACAGCGTGGCCAAAAGCAAAGTGAGACATTAGTGGCAACAGAGAAACAAGTGTGTGCATGATAATGAAGAAGCATGAGCATTCTTGAAAGAATAACCAACACATGAAACCCAAAAATTCTGAAGAATACATGAAGCATACTCAAATCCTAGAGTCTATAAAATTTTCGCACTATCAAATCCACGAAGAACACAAGCCAGATCTAGCTGACTTGCGATACTCTGTTTTCTGCAAGAGGACTCGATTTCTGCATCTGCTTCATCCTAGAAGTCCAGAGCTGCATAGACTAACACTCAGAGCACTTCTAACCTTATCTCACAAATTTTTGCTCTGTTTTGTATTATTTTTATCTTTTGAGAAGTGTGTGTGTGTCTGTATAAAAACATGCACTATCTCCTGCATTAAACTGAAGGATACAAGATATCATTGCTCATACATCTTTTTTACACCTGTGTATTACCATGGATAAGTGTATAAGAGGTCTCTATGTGACCTGTTAGTTAATACCCATGAAGAACTGTGGAAGAGTTCGTGTGACCGGGACAGTCCTGTGTACTGTTGCTAACCCTGATCTAGGGTGTGGATAAAAGTTATTTATATAAACTGCTTGGTGGTAGGTGATCACCAAGTAAAGTGGATTAGGTCTCAGCTTGATACTGAACCACTTGTTTTATATCTGCTGTATTTTCTAATTTAGTTTTCTCTATTTTACTATATAATTCATAAATCACTAAATTTACTTTGATATTTAATCTTGGAAAGAAGTTATAATTGCTTTTCCTTACTATAATAGCTTCAAAAGTAATGTTAATAACTAATATTAATATTACTGAGAATTAATCAATCTTCTACGAAGTTATTTAAATAGTTAAACTTTCATAATTGCGTTACTTTGATTAACTGAGCTGTATTTAAATTTATTGGGGAACTTCTTTAAGAATACCTTTTAAATAGAAATTTTTATAGATACACAATTCACCCCCCTCTTGAGTAATCTACTCTGACCAACATTTGGTATCAAAGGTTTGTTTGGTATTCCTATTAAGACTCTGTTTTTGAACCTATTAAACTATGGTTTTATTTTTTACTTTAAAGATCTATAAATTTCTGTTAATTCTAAATTTATAGATCTTTTAAAGTAATTCCTTATCATGGACAATAGATTGGAAGGTGCTGCAACAAACAGACCACTATTCTTTAATGGAACCAATTATTCTCAATGGAAAATTAAAATGAAAATACATTTATAAAGTATGAGTTTTGAAATCTGGTCTTCAATTATAGATGAATATAAGATTCTTGTTACTGATAGAATCACTTGGGATGACCCTACCAAGACTACCTACAATAATAATTGTAAATATATGAATGATTTATATTTCTCTTTAGGGGATGAGGAATTTAATAGAATTTCTTCATGTAAAACTACCCATGAAATTTAGGATACTTTTTCTGTTTCACATGAAGGAAATTCTAGTGTGAAATAAATGAGACTTAATACTTATACTATTAAATATGAAAACTTTAAAAATTAAACCTGATGATCCTATTTCTAAAATGTATCTAAGATTCAATGAAATTGTCAACATAATTATTTCTCTTGGAAGATAAGGCACTACCAAAGAACAAATCATGAGGATTCTCAGATGCCTACCTTATAGATGGAGAGGAACCTCTATCTCTATTAGAGAATCATGTGACATTAGAAAATTACCTATGAAATAAATATTTGAAAAACTGATGATGTATGAAGAGGAGTTGAAAGTCAACAAGGAAGAGGAGGATGAACCCAAAAGAAAATCAGTTGCATTTAAGACCACCACCTCTAAACACAAGGAGAAAGGGAAATTGGAAGTTTTTGTAGAAAGTTCCAGCAGTGAACAATCATCACCTAATAGTGATGAGGATATGGATCAATTATCCAAAAGGATTAAGAGATTTTATAAGAAGAATAACTTTTTCAGAATGCCTAACTTTAAGGGAAGATATGATCAAAAAGGAAGCTGGAAGAAATATTGGAAAATAAGTGACAAGTCTGATGAGATAGTCTACTATGAATATAAGTGAAAGGGATATATAAAGTATGACTATCCCAAGCTCAAGTAAAAAAATAAATATAAGAAAAAATATAGAAAGTATAAAAAGGATATGAAAGCAACATAGAGTGATTCTGTGGACAGTTCAAGTAACTCATAATATTCACATGATAAACAGGCTAACAAATCCAATATGTGTTTTATAAAAAACACATCTGAGGTAACAATGGAATATCTTATACACAATTCCTATTATTCTAGAGATGCAAGTGACTTTGAAAATATGTCTAATGAGAAAATGTTTGAATACTGTAATATTCTTGAAGAGACATGCAATAAACTAAAAGGTAAATACAAGTCTTTAAAGAAATAACATGCTCTTACCTCAACTATTAAAACTAAACCCACTGTAGAAAGGGAGAAAAATTCTCAATTACTCAAAGAAAACAATGAACTAAAACTATCTAATGGTCAATTGAGAAAGGATCTTGAAAGGTTTACTAATAGTAAAGATACCTTGGTACAAATGCTAGGTAAAAAGATTTCTTCTAAATATACTATTGGCATTGGCTATCAACCTGATAAAAGAAATTCTGGAAGAACTAATTTTGTTTCTAAATCTAGGACATACAACTTTACTCCTAGTTTTAGAAAAAATTCATCTAGTTCAAGTTATGATACACTCTCTACTATTTCAAGCTTTTTTTGGACCAAGTAGAGTTTATTTTTCAAGTACTTTACATAATTCTTATAGGAAACCTATGAGGCAGATATGAGTTCCTAAAGCACTAGTCACTAATATTACTGGACCTAAAAAAGTATGGGTACCAAAATCTATTTTCATTTGACCATTTTGTAGGAAAGTTACTTAAAGAGTTCCTGTAAAATCTTATAGTACTTGGAAAGTGGGTGTTCAAGACACATGACATGAGAATATTCATGCTTTAAGAATTTAATAAAGATTAATGGAGGACATTTCACCTTTGGTGAAAATGCCAAAGGAATGATTATTAGCCTTTTCCAAATTAGTAACTCTAACTCAGTTTTGATTTCCAAAGTACTTTTTTTGATGGATTAGAATATAATCTACTTAGTATTTCACAACTATGTGATGATGGATTTCATGTTAGATTTGAAAATAATTCTTGCAATGTTTTTAATTCTAAAAATGAATTCATATTTTATGCTTTAAGAAATGAAAATGTTTATTTTGTTAACTTAGATTATTTAGTTTCTCAAAATTATTCATGTTTAAGTGTATTTTACAAAGAGTCTTGGTTTTGGCATAGGAGACTAGGACACTGCAATACTAACTCCCTTAGAAAGTTAAATAGAAAAATCTTAGTCAAAGAATTACCCAAACTTGAGTTTCAAAATGATAAAGTGTGTAATACCTGTCAAAAGGGAAAGACACAAAATTTCCTTCAAACCAAAAAAAGAATTGTCAACTTCTCAACCTCTAGAATTGGTTCACATGGATTTGTTTGGACCATCTAGAGGTTCTAGTTTAAATGGAAAGCACTATGTTTATGTTCTTGTAGATGAATTTTCTAGATATAATTGGACTTTCTTTTTGGCTCACAAAAGTGAAGCTTGCTCTCATTTCACCAAATATTCCAAAACTATAGAAAATCTTATTGGACTTAGAATCAAATCCTTAAGAAGTGATCATGGCCATGAGTTTGAAAATCAAGAGTTTGAATCCTTTTTCTCACAAAATGGCTATATTTATAATTTTTCTGCCCCTAGAACACCTCAACAGAATGGAGTTATAAAAAGAAGAAATAGAACCTTGAAAGAGATTTCTAGAACCATGCTAAGTGAATATGACTTACCTATTTATTTTTGGGATGAAGCTGTAAATACAACATGCTATATTATCAATAGAGTGTTGATTAGACCTATTCTTAAAAGAACTCTATATGAGTTGTGAAACAATAGAAAACCCAAAGTTATCTACTTCAAAGTTTTTGGTTGCAAAGTATATATCATTAATACTAAGGAAAATCTTGAAAAATCTGAATCCAAGAGTGATGAATGAATCTTTTTAGGATATTCAATCTCTAGTAAATACTATATAGTGTTTAATAAAAGAACTAAATATGTAGAAGAATATGTCCATGTCAAATTTGATGAAACAGATCCACATGAGACTAAAACCACTCTAAAGAACCCGAAGGATGATGTATCAAATATGAACATTAATTCAAAATCCTCTAACCATCCTATAAGGGAATCTGTGAAAACTTTCAGTTCTATAAATTCTTTAGATTCAGGTCACAATGAACCCAAAACTGTTAAAGAACCTGAAACCACTAGTACTTCTTTTTCTAGAGCTATTATAACTCTTAAGAACCATCCTTTAGATGCTGTTGTAGGATACTTAGATAAAGGAACTCAAACTAGAGCTTCTCTTAGAAATCAGGTTGATCATCAAGTCTTCTTGTCACAACTTGAACCTAAAAACATTAATGATTCTATCAATGATGAATTTTGGGTGATGTCTATAAAAGAAGAACCTAATCAGTTTGAAAGGAACAAAGTTTGAAAACTTGTTGACAGAACCAAATACACATTCACCATAGGCACTAAATGGGTTTTTAGAAATAAGGTAGATGAATCTGGTAATATATTTAGAAACAAGGCTAGATTGGTTGCACAATGTTATAGTTAAGAAGAAGGAATTGACTATGAAGAGAACTTTGCACCAGTAGCTAGACTTGAATCCATCAGAATTCTGCTTGCTTATACTGCACATCTAAATTTCAAACTATATCAAATGGATGTCAAAAGTTAATTCATAAATGGATATATAGCTGAGTATGTCTTTTTTGAGAAACCCCCTCGTTTTAAAAATCCTCAATTTTCAAATCATATTTTTAAATTATCAAAACCATTATACGGTTTAAAACAAGCTCCAAGAGTCTGATATGATAGATTGAGTATTTTTCTTATTTCCAAAGGTTTTAAAAAAGGAATAGCTAATCCTACCCTTTTTATAAAACATATTTCCAATGACATTTTAGTAGTTCAAATTTATGTAGATGACATTATCTTTGGATCTTTAAAAAATTCTTTATGTATTGAATTTTATAAAATGATGCAAAATAAATTTGAAATGAGTTTAATGGGTGAACTCAAATTCTTTCTTGGATTTCAAATCTTTCAAAATAATGATGGTATTATTTTAAATCAAAGAAAATACACTAGAGAACTTCTAAAACATTTTGGTTTGGATAGCACTAAAATTAGGGACACTTCAATGAGTACTACTTGTAAGTTGGATCTTGGTGAAGATGGAAAATCTGTTGATAAAACCACTTATAGAGGAATGATTGGAAGATTACTCTACTTAAATGATATCTGACCTAACATTATGTTTAGTGCATGTATGTGTTCTCATTTTCAAGAAAATATTAAGGAATATCATTTAAATGATGTTAAAATAATCTTCAAATACCTCAAACATACACCCAATCTAGGACCGTTCTATCCCAGAGGAAAATTATTTGAGTTAGTGAGTTATTCTGATGATGAATTCGGTGGTTTTAAGTTAGATATAAAAATAACCTTTGGAATATGTCACTTTTTAGGCAATTCATTAGTATCATGGTGTAGTAGGAAACAAAATTCTGTTGCATTATCTACTGCAGAAGCTGAATACATAGCTGTTGGTAGTTGTTGTGCACAAATTTTGTGGATGAAACAAACATTACTAGATTATGGATATCAATTCAGGCATGTACCTATAAATTGTGACAATACAAGTTCTATTAACATCTCAAAAAATCCCATTTCACACTCTAGGAAAAAACATATTGATGCAATACATCACTTTTTGAGAGATCATTATCAAAAAGGTGAAATCACTTTGGAATTCATTAAAACTGAATACCATCTTGCTAATATATTCACCAAAATATTAAATTCTAAAAGTATAGATTACATCATACATGAGTTAGGAATGATAAATCTTAAGTAGTAAGTTTATTGTATCACAAGTCACTATCTAACAGTTCTATAATTTTACTATCTTAAGAATTGTTGTTTCATGTTTACAGTCTCACTGTTACTGTTTGACACTTACTATCACAAACAATACGATCACACAATTTAGAAATCACACAGTTACTGTCTCACCATGAAAGCCAGTTACGGTCTCACCGTGAAATTCAGTTACGGTCTCACTGTGAAAGTTGATTACGGTCTCACCGTAAAGACACTTTATTATTTTATTTATTTATTATAACCCGTATCGTGGTAATTAATTATTTTACCCTTTTAATTTCCCATGTTTTTGATTCCGTGATGCTTGATATCCCTAAATGATAAAATAAAAGAAGTTTCACTCCTTTCTTCACTTGATCTCTCTTCTCTAAAATCGTAACCCCTCTATCAACCCTTCAGTTATCTCTATCTCTCTCTATAGAACCTTCACTAAATTCCCAGGATGAAACACCCATCATCATCAACTTCTGAGAAGTGCAGTTCAAAGAAGAAGTTGAAAATAGTGTTGAAGTTAGCACCTGAAGGTCCTCTGAATCCGAATATGGTAGACAGAATAGTGGTACCTGAAAAGGAGATATGCCCTAAGTGGATTTTGTCAAGTAAGTCTTTAGAATTAAAAGTTCTAAAAGGGAAAGGATGTCTAGATTGGTTCAAAAAAGAGGATATGACAATTTACCTGAAATTAGTTTCACAGTTTTATCAGTATGTTCAATTATCTTTTGATACAAAAGATGGCTATATTGCGTGAAGTTGGATCAATGGCCAAAGTTTTACCTTTTATTTGGGGTTATGGGATGCATGCCTTAGGATACCTCATAAGGGTATTTGTGAGGACTACAAGAGAGGTCCTCCACCTCCAAGTGAGTTATTTATTTTGGAAGAAGCATTGGGAAGCTTAACTGGGAATGAAACAAAGTGAAGAGCCATAACTGCAGAGCTAGATGGTGAAACCAGACTTCTGTTTAAATTTGTTCAGAATCTGATTAGGCCCAAAAAAGGTAATTTTTCTACACTCAAGTATCAAGATGTATTTTTGATAAATCTCATGAAAAATGGACATAATATCAACCTATGAAAATCTGTTATACTTCATATGTGTGAGTTGATCAAAACAACCTCCAAGTCAAACTCCCTATTCTATTCAAAGCTTATCTCAGCTATGATTCATACAAAATGGTTGGTTGGACCAGATAAAGAATCTATTAAGGATTATGAGTTTTGTCTTTCAAAAGTTACAGTAAATAGAATGAAAATCAGTTAGAATCCATGGATAAAAGAATGGGTGGAAGATAATGACAGGGTTTATGAAAAGTTTAATCCAGTGGAACACTCCTCAAGACCTAGGGATATTTTTTGATTCTGGTTTGGAACCAAATGAAATTGTTGAGTATTCTGATGAGGAAGAATAGGAAGAGGTTTTTGTACCTTTAATATAAACTATTCTTGTTGAGGGATACATTCAATCTACTCCTCAAGTCTTAATTGAGAAGGAAATACCTGTTCCTGAAGAAGTTGCTGATTTGGAAGAAAAACCTACTATTGAAGAAGAATATATTGCTAAGGTAAATGAAAAGGACTTTGTAGAAGAGAATATAGAAGAAGATCATTATGTTGTGCAAGAAGATGCTCTTGAATAACACCCCGAGGAACAATATGTTCCTGAAATTATTCCATCTACTGAAGAGAGAATGGTGCAAGACTTTTAGTTGGATAAAAAGGAAATGGGTGAGGATATCAGGGTTGGAATCTTGGAAATAGATCAAGGATCTAAATCTCTCAATCCTGAGAGAGATGCACCTGTTGAGGGGGAGCAGCACCCGAATCTAGAACATGTTGAAGTCCCTAATCCCGTTGATCCAAGATTAGTGGATACATGGTATAAATTTTTTAGTTATTTTGATGTGAATCATTCCCAAGAAGCCTTAGTGAAAGGTAAAGAACTGTCTACTATGTTTTAATTGAAACCGATATCTGCTTTTGATGTTATAGCTACAAAGGAACCTGATCCTGTCTCAGCCCCTATTTCCGAGCCTTCACAAGAACCTCCAAACTTGGTGAATAAGGATGATATGAAAGCATTTGGATCTACCCTATTAACTGGAGTTGAAAAACTCATCAATACCCAACCGACTCCTGTAACCAATTTGAGTGAAAGAGATGTTGCCCTATTGTTGGAAAAGATTGTATGGAAGATTCAGCACAAGATGCTTTATAATATTAAAGAATTCATAGTTGAGAACAAACAGATTAGTGATTAAGTAAATACTCTCAGAGGTATGGTTGAAGAAATATAGAGAGTGAAGAAATCAAGATCAGAACCTGTTTCTTATCTTGTTGAAGATATTGTTAGTCAGATTCCATAGGAAGTAGCCTACCTAATTCAACCTAATATCACTTCTTTAGCTGATAAGGTAGCTAAAAGAAACAAGAAGATTGTTCAAGAGATGCATTAGCTTGTTACTGGTCTTAAAAAGTTAACTGATGAGTATAAGGGCGGTCTCTAGAAATTTCTAAATCAATTTAAGTCCCTTAATTTGGCTGTTACTACTTCTCGTACTTCTGGATAATCCTCTCAACCCTCTTTAGATAGTGATCTACTCAGAATAGTTGTCAAAGAAGAACTTCAATCTGTGCACAGTGTTTTTGAAAAGGAATCTATATCTAAATTTGTCAAGAACAACGAAAAAGTTCTTGATTTGGTGAGAATTTATTCCAATATTTCCAATAATGCTCAACAAGAAATTTCTAAGAAGGCGGATTTCTAATTCAATCGGATCTTCTCTAATAATGACATGACCATCCATTTCAAGTACCTAGTGGAGAATATGAGAATCCCTCCTATCACTCATGCTTTCAAAACTCAAATCCAAAATCTCAAATATTTCACTCCTTTGTTGGATAAGTTTATGGAGAATAAGGATGACTTTGAGAAAGCCATGTAGTATGGTGGTGAGATCATTACTGACTTCATCAAGCTTTTGATACCTTATCTTCATGTCCAGAGTACTTCCATTGTCGATCCTGAAACTGCACCCCTGAGATTTGGTTTTCCTACCTTCTCATCCTCTAACCTTGCATCTACATCTATGTCTATCTCTAAGGATCTAAGTCAGATTAGACCTGTTATCCTTGATCAACATTTGCCTCGGTCTTCCATTGTACCTACCTTGTCCCCTTCTATTTTTAAAGGACTCCCTTTACCTTCTATGTCAACTTGTTCACTCCCTTATTCCACTTTTACCTCTACTCCTATGGTTTCTTCTTCTGATGCTACTACCAAGGGAAAAGAGAAGACAAGCCAGTGTTGAAGAAAAGTGACTACTATCTTTGGATAGGTATGATTTTTTTATTCTTGTTACTTACTATTTGTAATGACACTTTTTATCCATCTAATGCATTTTGAACGTTTATTGTCTATTTCTTATTTACTCTTTTTGATAATCCCAAAAGGGGGAGAAATATGTATTCTATATGCACACTAAGGAAGAGAAACATTACCTAAGAATAGATCTCTCACTCACATAATTTGTGATCATCAAAAGGGGGATATTTTTGGACTCCTCATGTGTTAATCAAGTTTTAATGATCACAAATTCTATACATTTTGTAAATATTGCTAATCCTATTTAATCTATCTAAAATCATGTGTACAGATGATTGATTTCTTCATGCTTTAAATAAACCTATCCAAGATCTTAAGTGCTATATTTAATTATTGTAAACTATTTTTAATTCATGTTATAATGAATTTCCTTGATAAACAATTGAGTCAAATCTATTATATTAATATCACTGTTTAAGTCTATATACAGATATTTGGCTAAGTATAAGAAACCGTGAGTCTGCCACCAGTTATGTTTTTCTAGAAAAAGACCCAGACATCGTGACCAGACACCATGACCTAGACACCGTGACCAGAAACCATAACCCAAACACCATGACCCAGACACCGTGACCAGACACTATGACCTAGACACCGTGACCATACACCGTGACCAGACACTATGAATCAAACACTGTGACCCAGACGCCATAACCTGGATACCATGACCAAACAACATGACCCAGACATCGTGACCAGACACCGTGACCAGACACTGTGAATCAGACACTGTGACCCAGACATAGTGAATCAGATACCGTGACCAGACACCATGATCCTAACACCGCATCTGTGCTACCGGTTCCTAATCTCTGTACAACTGTGCCATCATGACTATCTCATCTCTCAAAGGAAAAAAATGAGATACCATTTCAAAGAGACACCGTTTCAACAAGACACCATTTCTAGACAGACTGTGACACTGTTTCATAATCTATTTTTTCATTTTTCAATTTAATCTCTAACAGTAATATTTGAAGCATTTAAATGCATTGACATAATAAATGTTTCTTCGTAGACATGTCATATGATAGTATGAGGTACGAGGTGAAGAATATATGTATCCTTTCAGATCCCACACATGTATTCTTAGAATAAAAAGAATAGCATGTCCAGAAGCAAAGTGCGACAACAGTGGCAATAGAGAAACAAGTGTGTACATGATAACGAAGAAGCATGGGCATTATTGAAAGAAGAATTGACACAAGCAACCCAACACTTATGAAGAAAACATAAAGTATACTCAAATACTAGAGTCTAGAACATTTTCACATTATCAACTCCATGAAGAACACGAGCCATATCTAGCTAACTTACGATACTCTGTTTTCTACAATAGGACTCGATTTCTACATCTGATTTATCCCAGAAGTCCAGAGCCGCATGGACTAACAATCAAAGTACTTCTAACCTTATCTCATTATTTTTTCTCTTTTGTGTATTGTTTTTATCTTTCAAGCAGTGTGTGTGTGTCTGTATAAAAACATACACTGTCTCCTACATTAAACTGAAGGATACAAGATATCCTTTCTCATACATCTTTTTACAGCTATTTATTCCCATAGATAAGTGTGGAAGAGGTCCATGTGTGACCTATTAGTTAATACCCATGAAGAACTACGGAAGAGGTTGTGTGACCTGGACAATCCTGTGTACTATTGTTAACCCCGATCCAGGGTGTGGATTAAGTTTATTTACATAAACCTCTTAGTGGTAGGTGATTACCAAGTGGAGTGGACTAGGTCTCAGCTTGAGACTGAACCACTTGTTTTATATCTGCTGTGTTGTCTAATTTATTTTTCTCTGTTTTACTATATAATTCAGAAATCACTAAATTTAATTTGATAGTTAATCTTAGAAATAAGTTATAATTGATTTTCCTTATTAGAATAGCTTCAAAAGTAATGTTAATAACTGATATTAAGATTACTGAGAATTAATCAATCTTCTGAGAAGTTATTTAAACAGTCTAACTTTCATAACTATATTACTTTGATTAACTGGGATGTATTTAAATTTATTGGGGAACTTTTTTAAGAATACTTTTTAAACAGAAATTTTTATAGATACTCAATTCATTCCCCTATTTAGTACTCTACTCTGACCAAAAAATTAATTTATGGACACATTGAATTGGATTAATTGATTGTTAAATTAATTAATGGAATGTGTGAATGGGGAATTGATGGGAAATTGGGATTTGTGAAATTGCATTAGTTAATTGGTGAATTAATTAATGGAATATTGTGAATTTTGAATTAATGGGATATTGGGATTTGTGAATATTGGATTAATTAATTAGTGAATTAATTAATGAAATATTGGGATTTTGAAATTGGATTAATTAATTGGTGAATTAATTAATGGAATATTGTAATTATGGAATTTTTCAATTAATGTGATTATGAATTAATTGACAATGTGGATTATGAGATGTTGGTTTAACCTTAATAGATTAAAGTGTTATATGGTTTAAATGATGAAAAATGTCTTAATGATGATTTTTTCATATTATTCCATGTGATTAAATTAAAGAACCATGTTTGTTGTGATGAATTGTAATGGTATAGTTGGTATAAAATGCTGGTAAAAGAATTAATGTTGAGTAGTATTGATTATGATGGCGTATGTGAAATTTTGATATATGTGATATATGAGTGTGGGACATGGATCAATGTCTCAAAAGCCACAGTGATAAATTAGTGTGGGAGACAGACTGCTACTTCAAAAGTACACTTTTGTGATATGTGATAAATGATGTGTGGGATAGAGACTGATGATATAAATACCCCTACAAGATAGCGAGTATGGGACAAGGAATGAGGCTCCAAATACCCATGAAATTATTGAGGTGTGGGATCGGGAATGAGGCTCAAAATACCCACAGGGTTCTAGACACGATGTTCTACGTCCATGAGTTTCCATTAGACTATAGACTATGTGAAACCTTCTTGATGAGATATTGTGACAAAGGTATTATATTACATAGTAAGCGTATATATTTGGTTGTCAAAGTTGTGACATTAAGTTATTTCTGTTGGGTTCCTTGACCCATTGCTAGATAGTAATCTTGGACTTTAGACAAGCCCGCTTAATGCCAATGAGAAATAATCCTAGAGGGATACACAATAAGTGTTTCCATTAATCCTGATTAAATTCTATTTGAGTTTAATTAATAGAATAAATATTATTCTCAAGTCTGAGGAATAATTTTATTCATGTTATATTGATTGCATAAATTAAATAAATATTTATTAACCGACTTGTGAATAAAATATTTATCTTATTTATTGAATATTTTAATAAATATTTATTCTCTATATTGTAATTAAAATATTTATTTATGAATAAAATATTCATTTGGTTTTTCAATATATGAAAGAGAAGTTTGAATGGACTGAGATGAGTCTAGTGACAAATATTAATTAACAAGGCCATTACATAATATTTGTTAGCACACAAGTTGGCACGCATCGCAACATAAAAATAATATAATTATTATTATGTGGAATGGGGTTTATTAAAGGTAATAAATGTTATTTAATGGAAAATATTAAATTAAATAATATTTTAACTTAAATCCTAACTCTATAATTAGACGACCATGTCTATTATGTCAAGCATCCAAAAATTGAGAATAGAGAATTGTTACGTACAATGAATTCTCTCTCAAATCCTCATTCTCTCTCCCTATTAAGAAAAATAAGTGTAAGAGATATTTATTTGATATTTGAGAATAGGAAATCAATAATTAATAATACAGTACATTCAATTTTCCATGCTATCACCTGAAGATTGAGTGGTATTGCTCGAAGATCATAGAAGCACATGTGGATCACCACTAGAGGGATTATATCCTTGCATCCTCACAGTGCAATGAAGGTAATTTTAAATGTTATTTTTGAATGATCAACATTCACTAATGAAGAAATTTTGTAATCCTAGGTATTTATTTCTTCAAATATTAAATTAATTAATTATAATTTTGATGTGGAAAATTCTCTCTCTTAGTTTTGAACAATAATTATTAAAATAAATTTAATATATTTCCCACCTTCACATGTTTCCACTATTCCTAGAACCTTCAAGTGGTATCAGAGTAATCAATTTTAAATTTATAATAATTTATTTGATTATTGATATGTGTGCAATTGAAGTTAGATTTTCATTTCAAGTTATTCGTTCTTTAATATGAATTGAATTAACATGTTATCAATATATTAATTATGTTTTTTCTATGTTTTATTTTATTAAATGTTTAAGAACAAATGAAGAATGACTAGAGATGCCATTAGGAAGTGCCAAATTTTTGGTTGGTAAAACTGAGTTATACAATGTGCTGTTGAAACACACACTGTATAACCATGCACATTGTATTTAGATGTGCCAAACAGTTAATTACATGTTGTGATTTTATTTCACACCGCGTGTTAACCGAACCATCCCAACACACGTCAAGCAGATACAGGGTGTATAACTGGTATGTACATTCCATGTAGTCTAACCAAGTTAACATGCTGATGCCTTAGGCGCATGAGTTGGATATATGACAAATGAGGCACATGGCATGTATCTATATGTACACGCCGCGTAGTCTCCCATTAATGGACAAAAATAAATTATATTAAATTTGAAAATTGAAGAATTAAAACCTTATTTTATTGATTCTCACACCATTTTGTGTTTGAAAAATTAATAATGGTTTTAAATAATTTTAATTTCTCAATTAATTTATTATAATTAATATGTCATTATTGGTTCTACCATTTATTTTCCATAAATTCTATTAATTATGGGTATCTTCAAATAAGATTAGATGATTATTAAGATGAAAAAGAATTAATTAATTAATTAATAAAAGCATTTTTATCTTAAATAATAAAAGCATGAATAAAGAAATGAATGCAATCCATTTACTTTTTCATATTCGTTGCATGTATGACCATCAGTGAGTTTGACTAAGACCTATGTATGTGTTGTATGTTTTAATTTCATTTATTTCATGTGTTTTCAATTATTTAATATTAAATTAAATAATGGCCTATGATTCATCATTCCCACTATTATTATGTAGTACTTACGTGTCCAAGGATATTTATGCAACCCCCTTTAACAAATCCTTTGGTTTCACTCACATGCATGTGAGTAATAAATATTTGTAATTAATGGAGAATCCCAAGGTGTGTGGAGGTTGTTAAAGACGAAACCATAATGATTCCAACCCAAGTGAAACATAAGTGGATAGGTGTAATGCTGTAACTCATGAAAATATCGACAATAAGAGTTTCCCCCTAGGTTAATGGTTGATTTAATGCCCCCTCATTAAATCAACTTTTAGATAAATCTCATGAATGGGTCATTTAATTAATTCATTATTTAGTTCTATGCAATTATTTATTCTATGGATGCAAGTCTATGGTCACATAAATAAATGAATTGATGTGAAAAGGTGTAAATTAAATTAATTAATTATGCATGAATGTTTTATCCAACATGGTTAATTAATCATGTTACATCAACTTAATATTAAAAAGACATATAAATGATAAAACAAGATAAAATTTTTGTATAGTAAATTAAAACAACTCAATTAAATATTAATTCATACTAAGTCTCCCATTACTTTATTGGGAATAAAACCATAGAACTTAGCGTAGTATATGAAAAAAGTATGGACACTTAGTTTTATCAAGGAGTTCTCATGAGAGTATTGGATTGATTTAACTAAAATTATATCGAGTTTAATAGCCAAAGTCTGTTCAATAAAAAATTAGAGGCAAGTTTTGAGGAAATCCAAGTCATGATTTAAGGATAGGGGAATCCACTCAAAGGATCAAGGAGCTATAATTACACAATTGATATGATCGCCTACCTAATTACTTTATTATGGTTTTCATGGAAAATTATGGATCATTAATAAAATTAATGAGGATCCTTACCACTAGAATGTATAATCAACTAGAAGTTATGAGTTCAATGGTGAGGGATACCGAGACTTGGTAAAATAGTGAGTGATTTAATAAATAAATAAAAAAACATTAAATTTATTATATCTCACTTATTTTAATCAAGAAAAGTACTAATAATCAACTCTTTTTAATTGTATAATAAAATAAAAATTTCATCATCCACACTATCCTTATGATAAATATTGAAGAAACATAACCTCTTAATTGGAATTAAATTCTAGGAGTGTTTTATGCACCTTCAGTTTGTGCTATTCCATGAACAGAAATGTTATATGCTAAAATCCTCAATGCCTGATATGCCTGATAAAGAGTCTAGTGATGAAGAGTTATTTATCTATGAATAATATTTGAGTGATGTGGTCTAAATTTAATGTTTGATGCTTTCATCGATGTCTAGTGAACTAATTAAGTCTCATCAAAACATGGATGAGTATATAATGCTTGAGTACCTCTGTGGCCTTTACTAGGAGAGTGCTAGATAGGAACAATTTGATATTTCCAAGGCGTTCTTTCAAAGAAATCTTGGAGAGGGTACTCCAACTGGGCCTCACATAGTCAAACTCATTAGATACATTGAGATATTATAGGTTGTAGGGTTTAAAATCCTTGAATAATTGGGAATTGATCTCATTATAGAATCAATCCCTTAGAGCTTCTCTAGTTTTGTTGTGAATTTTAATATGAACAACATTGAGAATTCTTTGCTATATCTTCCTACTCTTCTTTGCCAAGTAGACAATGATACAAAGCATAAAAAACCTTCTGTCCTTATGGTGTACAAACAAAAAGGTAAAGAAAATATTTTTAAGACCAAAGCTTCTCCACACTCTTCCAAGAAGAGGAAGATCAAGGGGAAACCAAGGGAATATGATGTTGTCTTTTTTTTATGTGGTAAGAAAGGCCACTGGAAGAAAAATTCCACCTAGATAAAGAAGAAAGGGGAATATTTAGGTGTGTTTGTTACCGAGTGTAATATATTTATTTATAAAAATTGAGTATTAGATATAGATTGTGGTGCTCACATATTTATTCAAATTTAGAAACCATAATGGAATGATTTTGGTTTTAAAGTGTTGTTACTATGTGACTTCAGTTACCAAAAACATTATTTATGTATCCAGAATTGATATAGATGGATTTATTTTCAAATTTGAGAATAAATATTACTTATTTTATAAAGATAGAATTTTTTATGGTATGACACATTTTAATAACAGTCTTTATGTGTTGGATTACATGAACCAAATAATTGAAATCGATAATGAAGCTACTTCACATGACTCAAACACACCCAAATTTGGAATCATAGGCTAGGTCATGTAAATGAAAAACAATTGACTAAATTACATCAAGATGAATATTTAGATTATTTTGAACTAAAACTGCTTGGTTTATTCCACAAATGTTTATAAGGAAAAATGACCAAATCCCCATTTAGTGGGAAAGGTGAAAGGGATAAATATATTCTTGAATTAGTTTATACCGATGTGTATTAACCATTTCCTATTGAAGAAATGGGTCATACTTTTATAAATTTTACTGATGATTTTAGTAGATATGGATACTTAATGAGGTATAAGTTGAATTATTTTGATAAATTCAAGGAATAGAAGAATAAAGTTGAGAACCAGCTTGGTAAGAAGATTAAGAAAATTTTCTCAGACCATGGTGGATAATATCTTAACCAAGACTTCATTGATTATTCATGGGAGTTCAAGATTTTATCTCAAATCACTCCTCCTTATATGCCTCAGTGGAATGGTTAAGAAAAAGGATGAACCAAACCTTGTTGGACATAGTGAGATCAATGATGATTCATGTGAGTCTTATATTATCCTTCTAGGGATACGCATTATAAACAATAGTATACGTACAAAATCGAGTGGCAAAAAAAGAAATAGATAGTATACCATACCAATTATGGAATGAAAAGAAACTTGTGTTGTCTTACTTACATGTGTGGGGTTAAAAAGCATTTTTTAAGGATTCTTCATGTAATAAGATTTCATCTTGAGGAAAAAAGTGTATCTTTATAGGATATCCAAAAGAAACAAAGGTATACTACCTAAACAATCATTTATAAAAAAGGTTTTGGTTGAAATATGTCCCACATTTCTTGAGGAGGATATTATCTCTAAAAGAGAGAGTGGGAGTGTGATAAACATCGACAAAGTCCATGCTCAAGATACATAAGAGTTGGAATAGGAAAAAATTACACAAATCTCTATGGAAGGAGAAATTATTCGAGAGACAAAATTACTACATAGTAGTACTAGAGAGGTTAGAGAACCAGAGTGGTATGTTTTTTTAGTCAAAAAGGATAGTGAATCATTATTAGTTTATAATAATGATCCTATAACCTACAAGGAAGCAGTAAGTGGCACATATGTTTCCAAGTGGCAAGAATCCATGAATTCTGTAATGGATTCCATGTACCAAAACAAAGTCTGTATTTTTATAGACCCTCTAGTAGATGTAAATACCGTTGGTTGAAAATGTGTATTTAATACAAAACTGGATATATAAGGACAAGTCAATACATATAAGGCATGAATGGTTACAGAAGGGTTTAAATAGAATCAAATCATTGAATATGAAGAAATCTTTTCACCAGTTGTAATGCTGAAATCCTACATAACTATAATTTCTATTGCATATTTATATGATTATGAGATTTATAAAATGGATTTTAAAACATCCTTCCTTAATAGGAACCTTCAGAAAGATGCCTATATGATACAACCCGATGGGTTGTGACTCCAATGGATTCCAATAAGGTATACAAGTTGAAATGATCCATTTATGGATTATAGTAAGAATCTAGGTCACATAAAATTAATTTTTATGAGTCCATAATGGAATTTGGTTTCATAAAGAATGAATATGAGATGTGTGTCAATAAATAGTTTAGTGGGAGTGCAATTGTTTTCTAAATATTATATTTTGATGATATATTACTCATTGAAAATGAAATACCATTCTTATGGTCTATTAAGGTTTGGTTGAATAAATTCTTCTCTATGAAGGAATTGGGTGAGGAAGTATATATTCTTAGGATCAAGATCCATCATGATATATCCAAAAGGTTTCTTGGCCTAATTCAAAGTATATACATCGACAAGATACCAAAGAGATTCAGTATATAATAATCCAACAAGGGATTATTGCCTGCATCACATAAAATTATTCTTTCTAGGAAAATGTTTCTTTAGCCACATGAGGAAAGAAATAGAATGACAAGGATTCTATACACATCAGCGATTGGGTTAGTCATGTATGTTATTCTATGTAACATGATTGATGTCACCTATGCATTTAGTGTGGTAGTAAGATATCAAGCTGATCTAGGTGACCACCATTGGATGACATTCAATACTATCCTTAAGTATATGAGGCATACTAAGGATATGTTCCTAGTTTATAGAAAAGTTTAGGAACTAGTCATCAGAGGATATATAGATTATAGTTTCCAAACTGATCAAGATGACAAGAAGTCACAAACAGGAAACATCTTCACTTTGAATGGAGGTGCTATGAGCTTGAAGATCTCAAAGTAGTCTTTAGTTGTAGATTCTGCAGAAGAGTTTGAGTATATTATGGATTCTAAGTCAACTAAAGAACCATTATGGATGGGAAACTTCATCTAAGAGCTTAATATAGTATCTAACAGTAAATATCCTATCATAATATATTGTGATAAACTACAAAGGTGGATCTTGAAAAAGAGCCATGGTAACATAAAAGGATGAATCAAATACTTCATAAGTATCATATCTTGAGGTATTTTTCTCAAAGATGTGAAGTTTTATTGATCATTATTTCTATAGAAGACAATATGGAAGACCTCTTAACTAAATCCTTAACTTAGCAGAAACATAACTATCATGTGAGGTCTAGTGGGATGAATATTAATAAAACTTCTTATTACATATTGTTTGTTGTTCTATATGAATCTAATGTAATAATGTATTAGAGTATATGTCACATTTATAAGATCCAAATATTTCCCTGTTATGATGAGAACCTTGATGTTCTATGATGATATTATCAAATAATGTTTTGTGGTTAGATAATATACTATAATGGGACACATAGTACATATACTATCAAGTGTGAGTACTCGTAAGCAGATGAAGCTTATTCTTATGGAGTTTTCACATGGAAATATCCAAGATAAGATATTATGAGAATAGACCTACCAATAGAAATTTCACATGTTTTTGTGTCATTAGATATTCCTATCTACGAGTGAGTGTAATGGTCCTTAGACTTTAAGATTATTACTAATGAATGTTATAACTTATGTACTTAGATGTATTTTGTAAACCAAAATGATAATAGTTCATGGAAAATTTTGATGTGTTGGGTGCGTCAAAAGTGACATGACATTAATGAATAAGTCAAGGTAGGATTCATTTATTCAATATTTATATAAGCTGATATCTCAACCCTTTGATTGGAATAGAACTATCACATTAAATCCCAAGGCCATGGTGTAACGATGTGTTTATTTCAGATAGTCAAAGAAAGACATATCGAGCATATAGGTTTGTGACATGGATGTGAAACCTATTTTATGAGATATTATGACAAAGGGATTATATTAAATAGTAAGTGTTCTAATGTGGTTGTCGACATTATGACATTAAGTTCTTTCTCTTGGGTGCCTTGACCCGTTGCTAGTTAGTAATATTGGACTTAGGAAAGCCTCCCTAATGCCAACGAGAAATAATCCTAGAGGGTCACACACTAAGTGTTTCTATTAATCTCAATTAAATTATATTTGAGTTTAATTAATATAATTAATATTATTCTCAAGTATGAGGAATAATTTTATTAAATTTATATTTATCCCATAAATTAAATAAATATTTATACAATGGCTTGTAAATAAAATAATTATTTTATTTATTTAATATTTTAATAAATATTTATTTTCTAGATTGTGAATAAAATATTTATTTATGAATAAAATATTTATTCGGTTGTTCAATAAATTCTAGAGGAGTTAAAAATAACCAAGATGAGTCGGGTGAAAAATATTAATTAACAATATCGTTACATAATATTTGTTAGCATGTAAGTTGGTGTACACCACAAAATAATAATAATATAATTATTATTATGGGGAATGTGGTTTATTAATGGTAATACATTTTATTTAATGTTCGGTATGCAATTAAATAATATTTTAATTTAAATCCCAACTCTATAAATAGACGACTATGTCTATTGTGTAGAACATCCAAAAATTAATAATAGAGAATTGTTGTGCACAACAAATTCTCTCTTTACTTCTTATTTTCTCTCCCTCTCAAGAACAAGAAGTGTAAGAGATATTTCTTCAAGTCTGAAGAACAAGTGATCAAGAATTAACAACATAAGATATTCAAATCACTGTGTTAGAACCTAGAGATCGAGTGGTATTGCTCGGAGATCATAGGAGTATGTGTGGATCACCACTAGAGGGATTATATCCTTGGATCCTCATAGTACAATGAAGGTAATCCAAAAGGATCTTTTCAGATGATAAAAATTCACTAATGAAAAAAATTTCCTAATCCCATTTATTTAATTATTCAAATATTAAATAAATTAATTATAAACTCAACATGAAAGATCCTCACTCTTGTTTTCAGGAAATGATTATTAAAATAAATTTAATATATCAACCACCTCTACATGCGTTCACTACACTCGGAACATTCATGCATGGTGAAGAAATTATGCTCATGAAGGTTCCAGGGTAGGATAAAATAGGTGAGGGATGTCCCATGTAGGGCATGGGTACAGTGTGTCTGGGTGCCGATCCTGGTGTCGTGGCTCGAAGCAAGAGTGATAAGGGATCATTTATTAAGTGCTGATAAACTGAATTCTAGTTTGATGTGGGACAAAAAATTGGGTTACAACTCTTTTGTTAAAAAACTTACAGACATATCATGATCTATCAGATGATATTAATATAGATTTTCTGATCTCCTATGCCATGCGTTTTTAAAATAGCGTAGCCATCTTTTACCTTTAACCACACTGGAAGTTCATGTATGCTAGAGTGTTTCCTAAAAAATGACTCAATGAAACAAGTTGAGATCAAATGGATGATTTCTTGAGATGAAAACAATGAGTACTCTTGATGAAATCTACATCATTCATGCAAGAAACTGTTCAAACAAATAGATCTTCGGCTGAGATAAAGTAACATATTACATTGCAAATATCTTTGTGTTTGAAACCATGAGGGAGTTAATGATGTGACATGAAATTATTTTCACATATATATGAGATAATCATCATGAAATAAGTGAGCCTCATCACAAAAAAAGTGATGTGATTTGTGGTGTAAATTTGATATTGTTTAAACCATAAATAATATTTTTATCAGCCTTGACACAAAATGTTTCTCAGAGGCCTAAAATGGAATGAAAAGACGAAGAGTAAGGTGGTTCAAGGTAGTTGTTCACATATATAAATCCCAAACTCTATAGGTTGATGATATTTTGTGAATAGATATTTTTTTATAAGAGAAAATATATCACCATAGATGTTTGTTTCATGACAGGAGTTTCTATGAGCCTCTTAGGTCATAAAAAAGAAAATCCACGGGCCTTTAAATTATGTCTCACACTTGAAGTGCTATGCAAAGAACTAGTTATGTGAAACCCTTCGGTTTTTTTGTGAGGCTCTTATGTGAAGGTGAAAACCCTTACGTGAAGCCTTTGGGATGTGTGTGATATTGTTTCACAAAGATAGCTCATGCACTCGATATCCTATGTTGCACATACTTGCATGAAGAGAAATGGATGTGCAATATGTTTCGTTCATAGACACATGAATGTGAATAATAATACATTAATGATATCATGCACATGAATATATATGAAACACTTTGAAGAATATAAAAGATATCGTGTATTCACTTACATACATGAGGTTGAGAAGATAATGTGATAAATAAGGAAGTAAAGATAACAATAACACATAAAATTATAGATCAATAATTTTTTATGTGCTAGGGTTTAATATGACATCAGATAGAAGAAAGTTATTAGCTACTATTGGGAAAAAATTGAAGAAGAAATAATCACTTTATTAAAAAGAAAATGTGAAGAAATACAAACAACACAGTTACAACTTACTGAATTTTATTGGTGAAGGTTCTATAGTTTTTGAGAAAATATTTGTTACATCATTTACCTATGCGAGGATCACATACATAGTTAATTGATTAAAGTTATAATTTGGTGTAAGAATATTACCTGATTACTATAACCACATTTAAATGATTGTTTTTAGTAGTTGTGTGATATTGGATCATTCCCAGACCATGCCAAGGAAAAACTACTCTTATTAGTTAGTGAACCTTGTAAACAATTGTGTTCCTATGGTTTTTATTGTGTGATTTTTTCCTAGTGAATTCATATCTATTTAATAGGAGGTGAAGGTTGTTTCATAAGGAAGAAAATATAAAATGAAAAGGTCACTGATTCACCCCTCTCCCTCTCAGCAATCACACAAATCCTAATTAGTCATTTCAAGTGGTATTAGAGTAAAGGTTCCTTTCGTTGAATCTTTTATAAAGTTTTTTGAAAAGAGAAGCTGCTATGGATGTTCAAAACCTTATGAGTAGTAAGAGGATTCTTATCTTTGATGGGAAGAACTATCATATCTGGAAAAATAGAATGCTCCATTATCCTATGTACCTTGGTTATGATGTTCTTGAAGTTACTATATATGGGTTTTCTACTCATTCTAAGAATGTTCCCCTTACACCTTCAGATAAGAAAAATTTAGAAAATGATGGGCAAGCTAGAAATTCTATACTTTCCTCACTCTATGAAATTGATTTTATTAGAGTCAAAGGTGACGAATTGACTAAAGGTATTTTAGAGAAGTTGAAGAACATATATGAAGGTAATAAGAAAGTGAATAAGGCCAAGTTGTAAATTTGGAGACTAAAGTATAGAGATCTTAATATGGGAAATAATGAATCGATTGGTGACTTCTTTATAAGAGATAATGAAATTGTTAGCACCATAATATGTCTTGGTGATAAGTTGTAAGATATAATCATTTTTTAAAAGATCTTATAAATTCTTCCTAATAAATTTTATGAAAAAATTTCATCATTGGAAGATAGTGATCCTAAATCTCTATCTTTGGATGATCTATATATCACTCTCATCCCCTATAAAATGAGAAGAGAAAAGGTTATGAATAATAAAGAGATGGCATATTGGGACTTTTTTTTAAAAAAAACTGAAAAGAAAGTAATGTATAATAAAGTTCTCAAATAAGAATAATCTAGTGACTCTCACACTAAATATGAGGTTAGTAATTTTTTTGATGAATTTATGTATTTTTTTTATAAAAATTTAAAAAGTGTCACAAGAAATCTAAATGGAATGATACTACCTAAATGTTTTGTATATAGGGATATTAGACATATTTTTACAAATTTTCCACGATGAAATAAAGAAATTGAAAGTGATAAATATGATAGGATGTCAAGAAAATCCTTTAAGAAGAAGGAAGGAAAATCCATGTACTATTATAGAGGAAAGTATATGAAGTTCTCTAACTAAAAAGGGATAAATTATTTGTCTATGTGTGATAAATATGACAATAGTGAAGAATATATTGATAACTTCAGCGATGATGCTATAGAAAAACTTATAATAGGAAAAGTTAATGATGAAAAATTCACTAGTGAGTAAAGTAGTAGTTCAGAAGAAGAATAAACTTAGATGGAGTTTATACTAAATAGAAAATTAAAATAATTTATTACAAATATTATAAGACTTGAAATAGAATAAAATAATTTAAAGGAAATAAATATTTTATAAAAAAATCAATAATTTATTCTTGATAAAAAATACAAGCTGTTGAGAGAGATTGATATTCTAAAAAATTTGGTTGATGGAAAGAAGAACTTAAAATATCAATATTGAATAAAATTTAAATGTAAAGGAGGAGTTAGATCTTGCTCAATAAAAACTTAATACAGCTAAACAAGATATTAAAAACTTTCAAAACTAAGTTATATAAGTTGGGGAAATTTTTAAGAAGTGTAAACCTAAGAAATATGTAGATATTCAGAATAAAAATTAGGATAAGAAGACCATGTATGTAGTCAAAACAAGTATAGTTAAAAAATTATGAGCTTCTATGATTTCAAATTCTAAACCAAAAGCTGAAACCACTGGAGATTCTATTGAGGATGAGAAGAAATTTAAACTAAAGAAGAAAATTTCATATGGTAACCAAAACTTTGGTATGAAAAAGGAGAAAAGTGGAGGTAAATAATGTAGATTAAAATCAAGTACAAAACTCCAAACAGTTTGAAAACTATAGAGGCAGATATGATTTCTATGGTTACTGTAGTAATTGTGGAGGATTTGGGAATAAAAAATTTATGTTTTGGTTTAATCATAAATGCTATAATGAACCCATGATAAAATGAAGGAAAATTTGAGGGGGAGTCAATCCACTCAAAGGAGATAACCTAAGAAAGGCAGCATGAAGATTAAAAATAGATTCCAACCCTTAGAAAATACTTGTGAAATATATAGTCAATATAGACACCTTAAAAAAGGATTTATTATCATAATTTTGACACAAAAAAAATTTGTGAAACAAATCACTAAAGCCATATTAGAAGAAGGAAAAATTCAAAGAAAAGGACTTAGTTATTGAAATTTCTCTCAAATCTACAAAAGGAGAATAAACCTAGATATTGGATAGTGGTAATTATTCACATATGAAAAGATATATAAAGTTATTAAAAAATGTGAAAGATTATAAACATGGTATAATGACTTTTGGAAATAATGAATCCGTCAGAATCAAAGGTGTTGGTTTTACTATCTTTGGGGAATAAAAGTTAAAATCCAAAAATTCATTATTTATTGATGTATTGAAAAAAGGTTACTGATTTTTTCACAACTTTGTGATGATGGTAATGAATTTGTATTCAGAATAGACATTTTTTTTGTTAAATGACTCAAAAAATGTGAAAGTTTTTTTATAGTCTCATGAAAAAGTTTCTCAAAAAACTATAGATATAGATGAAAAGAAAGATGAGGTGGTTACGATTAAACAACATGAAAAAGTTCATATTAATGTTAAAGCTTCTTGAGAAGATAATTCTTACTCTAAAATATCATGTGATGAGGAAAAAATTCATTTATCTCATCCTAGGTTAGGAAGAAAGTGAAAGTTTAAAAAATCATTTATGGTCATCAACAATAGGTTCAAACTAGAATATATTAAATGTTAGTTTCATATAATTCTTTATATTCAAAGGTTGAGACAAAAAAATATGAATACTTTGAGAATCAAGATTAGTTTGATGCTATGAATGAAGATATGGATCATATTGAGAAATGTCACACCCCTACTTTTAAATTTATTTTTATTTTTATTATTTCTTGGCTTCGGGTTCTCTCGTCGAGGCTCGGGTTGAGCGCGAGTCTAAATTTTTTGATGTTTAATAAATTTAGTGGATTTTGGACCCATGCGCAGTCACCGCATGGTGGGTGGTAGCCATGCAGTCAGATCGGGTGCCCGTGAAAATGTCTAATGTTTAAAATAAATAAAGTTTTATGCAAATAAAATGAGTTAAATGTTTAAAATGCAATAATAATAATAATATTATTGTGTAGATAAAAATATTGTTATTATTAATATTTATTAATAATATTTTTATTATTTAAAATTTATATTTATATAATTATTAATAAATTGTTATTAATATTTTTATTATTTAAAATGCAATGAATTAAATTAATACTATTAGTATAATTGTAATTATTTTTCTTAATATTCAAATTGTATTTGTTATTATTGTTATTATTATTATTATTGTAATAATAATAATATTATTTTTTGGTATTATTATTATTATTATTATTGGTTTTATTATTATTATTATTATTGGTTTTATTATTATTATTATTATTATTATTTTTGGTTTTATTATTATTATTATTATTATAAAAATGAAAAAAGGGGTAACCCTAGCCCTTCTCTTTCGCAGCGCTGCACCCAGACCCCCAGCCCCCTCGCTTCCCTCCCTCACCAGTGCGCTCTGTGCTCTAGCCGACCGCCATCCTCTCCCCTCTCCTCCTCACCATTACGGCCCGCTCTACACCCCACCTACGCCTCATTCCCCCCTCACCGCTCCAGACCCCCACCTCCTCCTTGCGCTGACCCCACCACACCAGCAGACCCCCTCACCACCCAACTGCTCTGGCCTTCTCCCTGGCTCATGACCGCTCTAGTCTCTCCCATCCTCGCTCACTCTTTTTATCCATACAAAATATTACCCGACCCCTAGTCGACCTCCCTCTCCCCTTTGCTCTAGGAAGCAGTGCAACCGACCCCCAGGGACCTCCCTCTCCCACTTCAGCCGACCACGATTTTCTTCGGGGAATCCGCCCTGTCCAACAATTCCACTCAATATTTTCTCCCTTGTTTTTAAGGGTTTTCCTTCAATTTAACCACACCCTAATGGAAAAAATTTAAATTCACACATTTTTATCATTGTTTTAGGTGCGTGATTGGTCTGTGGGGCGTCTTTATTCTTCCTGTCAAATGTTTTGTCGCATCCACACGTGCTTGATGTAGGTGTCTCCATACATCTTCTTTTCGATGCACTTCCTTTGATGCTTGGGACTTTCAATAAATTTATTATGATGATTCACACCACTAGGGAGACTTTTTTTACCTTAGTATAGTGTTTTGAAATTGATTTTAATTGTTAAAAATAGGTTTTCAAAGCAATTCTTAAAATATGTCTAGGTTAAAGTGCACCTTTTATGTTGGTTAAAATTCCATGTATTTTATTAAAGTAAAATTGGGTATATAAGGAATGTTTAGACTTATTTTTTTATTGTAGAATTGTTGAATTTTGGGTTTTTCACTGTATGTATGATTTAGTGATCCTTTGGCTTGAGGATTCAGGTAAAAATGTTTTGTAAGGGTTATTTTTATTTTTTTTCTATTAAAACAATGGTTAATGGATTTGGCTTCGTGCAAGTTATTGTTTTGGTTTGATGGTGAGTGATGTTCTTGAAATGGTGTTTAATTTTTTTCTTGGTTACTCCTAATATGCCATTGGATGTTGGCACATCCATGGGTGCACAAGGTGCACACATGGGTGTGCCCTCAAATGAAGGTGGCACTTGAAAATGATGTTCCTACCTAAAAATTGTATATTTTAAATTATTTTTTTGTATTTAAGTTAAGTTGGTTCCCTTTTGTGGCTTTTAAAATTGGATTAAATGAAATCCTAAAGATGTATGCCCATTTGGAACATGGAGTATGTTTGAAAAAACATGGGCTTAAGGGGTTATTTGGAATGTTTGTAAGATTGTGTATCTTACCAAAGTTTGGAAATGGTTTAATGAAAATGTACTGGTTTTGGATCTCAAAGGCTCTTTTGTAACTTTCAATTCAATGATGACGATGTTTGTATGAAGTTTTAGAAAATATTGTGTTTAAAAACTGTGCGCCTGCTGGACAACCTTATTGTTTTGTGAAATGTTTTAAATATTTAGATGTTGTAAAGGTCCGATTTTAACTTTGTTTAATGTGAAATGATTGAATGTATATATGGGTAACTCCTATCTAGGTTAACCCTTTAGGGTTGAATACATAGGAAGCATCTATGTTTGGGGTAGGCAAGTGCGGTAACGACATGATAAGGTGAGTCACGCGTACGATATCCTCATACTTACACAATATTATTATTATAACCACTATGGGTTCCTAGGATTATTTTAGTTGATTGAGTTATGGTTTATTATCATGCTCAATTATATGGGTTGGTACCCACTGGTAGGTATAGAGGCTAGATGGTGAGTGCCCCTAGTTTCTTTTTCCGCGAGGGTAGCCAGTTGGTTATAGACTTAGTACCTTCACCATACTCTAGTAGGTGGTTCCGAACAGAGTAAATTTAGGGGTCTTATAGGGATGTTTATAATCACCCATGATTACATGATTATTTTCATTGCTTGTTCAATTTCTGTTATACTAGTTTATTTCCATCTTGCACTGTTTACCTGTTCTACTTTAGCCCAGCTTTGGTATATTTTTGTTTTGGGTCTTGTTTGTAAAACGACGAATTATTTTGGAAATGGTATGTAGCATGTTTTGTATTTTTAAATGGGAAAACATGTTTCTTATTTTAAAAATTGAAAACCCTAATTTTATAATTTTATTTAAAACTTGTGTCATTGGATTGTTTTGGGAAGTGAGATTCTTGGATTCTGTGGTTTATCGTGGCAACCCTACTGAGAATTTAAATGATCACACCTATTTTATCATTTTAGTTTAAGGTTACCTTTTCTCAATTTCTCTTGGATGAGTTTCTCATTATTGGAGCAAGGTCGGTCTTTGGTTGGGTGGTGACCTGGAAGGTCACATGGAGGTATGTGAGGTTATATTTTCTTTCCGATGCTAGTTTTTTTTTCATCGTTAGTATTTATTTATTTAGTTATCTTTTTTTCATGGTCCAAATCATTCCCAATGATTAATATTTGATGCTATATACTAGTTTATTGCCCATGGGGATTAGGAACACCCCTCAGGTCACACCGCGGACCGGATCAGGTGACCGATTCAAGGTTGACTTGGGATTGGTTCGTGATAAAATGGTATCAAAGGTAGGTTCTTGTTATTTGGGGTGTCTAGTAGATAGATATTAGGACTATTGGGACTGAGGATGTAGGTATGGGAAGGGTGTCATGAACCCTCACTCGTTCCAAACCTTGAGTCGCTAGGGGTAGTTCGAGAATTGAGTCCTTGTCTCATTTTGGTTTGTTTTAGATTGAGGGATGACAATGGAGGAGAACCAGTGTCATGTTGTGATTTTTCATGGAGTAGTGACCCATGCGGTGTCCAAGTTTTTGGTTCAAGTTCCTCTTAGTGTTATTTCCTACATGGGGCATGGCTCGTTACTATTTCACCGAGTTGGGCATAAACACTAGTCCATCTCACTGGTAGTTTGGTGTATGTGGTGTTTTTTCTTGGTTCTAGTTAGCGTAAGTGTGTTTTTGAAAATGAAAAAGGATTTTGGAAATGATGATGCTTCTTTTTAAATGGTTTTGGTTTTGATAAAATTGGATTTAAAGGAAAATGTTTTGGTTTGAAAATTTGGTAATTGTTTGAAATTGGTGAAGAAATGGAATGGATGGAAACATATGTGATATTTCATGGGATTCCATTGGTGTTTATTTGAAATTAAAGGTTTGAACTTGTTCTCTAAAAGTGGTTTTTGAAAGGGATACTTTTAGCTGTGCTTATATTTTTTTGGGTTTTGAGCTAGTCATTTTGTCTGAGGATGTTACTTTTAATTATACTTTGATTTGATATTGGTTTCGGATTTGTGTTTTATATGTTGTTCAGAAAATGCCACCCAGAAAGCTCCCCAAGGTTTATTATGATCCATGACCATTTTTTTGGTCCTTCCTAGAAATTTCCTATCCTTCACGGTGATCGGGGTTCGTTAGAGGCAGCAAAGTGTCTTGAAGAGTTCGAGTGCATCTTCAAGGTATTGGGAACTCCTAAATCTATCAGAGTGCATGCCATGTTGGGTATGTTCGAAGGTCCAACACTGGATTAATGGGAGTTGTTCATCCCACCATTAGTGCAAGTTGGAATGGCATGAGATGTATTTAAATTCTTCTTCATCTGATAGTTTATACCTTGAAGATGTGAAGAAGAAGAAAAGGGAAGAGCTCATGCGTATTCAACATGTCCAAGAGACGGTGAAAGAATATATTGATCATTTCAAGGAACTTATTTATTTTTATTCAGAGGTAGCATCGTAGGATTTGATGAATACTTCTCTCTTCATCGGGGGTCTTCGTCCATATATCAAGGAGCGGGTCCTCCCTTCTAAGGACCATCATTTCGAGAAGCTAGTCGATGAGGCGTTCCTAGATGATTTGGTCTCCGAATCACATATGGTTGGAAATAAAACATATCCAGTTGCTCCACTACTAGAAATTAAGGCTATAGACATGGTTTGAAACCGTGGCTATAAGCCCAAAAACCATGGCTGGTATTGGTGTGTCTATAGGGTAAGGGCTATAGCCACGGTTTCAAACCGTGACAGAACCTTTAGCCACATAGAGACTATAACCATGGTTTGAAACTGTGGCTATATGCCTTTATCCATGGTTTCAAACCGTGGCCATAGGCTTATATCCATGGTTTAAAATTGTGTCTATAGGCCTTCTAATTTAAGAAAAAAACACCCCCAGTCCCCCTCTCACTCCCCCACAGCCCCTCCCTCCCCCCTGGATAGACCCCCCAGTACACCCCTCCCCCTTGCACATCCCCCACTCTCCCCATTTATAGAACCCACTTGCGCCCCCCTAGACACCCCTCCTCCCTTATACACTCCCTGAACACCCCCCATCGACACCCCTTGGACACCCCCCTAGACACCCCCTGGACACCCCCTCGAACACCCCCTAGACACCCCCACTGGAAACCCCCACTGGACACCCCCATGGACACCCCCACTGGACCCCCCTGGACACCCCCTGGACACCCCCTGGACAACCCCTATACACCCCCTAGACACCCCCTTGGACACCCCTGGACACCCCCTTGGACACCCCCCTAGACACCCCCTTGGACACCCCTAGACACCCCCTGGACACCCCCACTATCCCCCCTAGACACCCCCTAAACACCCTCCACTGGACCCCCTAGACACCCCCTAGACACCCCCACCCCCTTTGACACCCCCTCCCCTTGGACACCCCCACCCCTTGGACACACCTCCCCCCTAGACACCCCCTTGGACACCCCTCCCCCCTAGACACCCCCTGGATACCCCCCTGAACACCCCCCTGGACACACCCTCCCCCCTAGACACCCCCAGACACCCCCACCCCCTGGACATCCCCTGGAAACCCCCCTGGACACCCCCATGCATGAATATACATACAAACATGCATATTAATAAAAGGAAAGAAGAAAAAGGAAAAAATAAAACTGTAAACTGAGAGAATGTATAAAATATTTTTTATAAAAAAATATAAAGGTACAGGATTCAAAAGTGCATACCTGGGGATTAACTATCCAACCATGATACAGAGCAATGTCCATATGATCGAATATTTCACACTCAGGATTAAACTTGAAATCATAAATTCTGCAAGAACGGTGTATGCCAAGTCAATTTGATTAAAAACACAACAAATGGTTACTAATGTCTTGCAAAAAATGGTATAAAATAACCATTATCTCCTGAATTTTATATTCACGTCAATCCTAATTGAATTCATGGAAGAAAATCAATTGCATCGACTATGTTTTGTTGTTGGTTCTCTGCATAGCATGAATCCCTATCCTGTATACCAATACAATACATCAAAATCAACAAATGATCGAAAAGTAAAACCCACCAAGAAGCCAAAAAAAGGAATCCAAACTCTCTTTTGAGCTCTTTTACCTGCATATATTCCTAGACAACCCCTCCACTTGCACACTGTCTCCCAGCCCCCTTCACCCCCTCTTGGATAGCCCCTCCCCCTACACACTTTCCCACAACCCCCTTAACCCCCCTCCGGACATCTCATCCCAGATAACCCCCCATACACACTGCCCCCCAAGCCCCCTTAACCACCCTTCTAGACACCCCCTGCGCACTTCCCCCCATCCCCCATCCCCCCTCCCCCTGCACACTACCCCCAGCCCCCTTAACCCCCCTCCTGGACACCCGTTCCCCCGCTCCCCGCTCCCCTCTCCCCCACCCCCTTAACCCCCCCTCCTGGACTCCCCTACCCCTCCTTTACCCCCTCCCCCTACACCCCCACACCCCCCACACACTGCCCCCAACCCCCTTTACCCCCTCCTAGACATCCCCCTCCCCCTACACAATTCCCCCCAACCCCCTTAACCCCCTTTGACACCCCACCTACACACTGACCCCTCCCCCTCCCCCTGCACACTTCCCCCAGCCCCCATAACCTCCCTCCTGGACACCCCTCCCCCTCTCTACCTCCCCTCCCCCTGAATCCCCACACCCCTTACACACTGCCCCCTCCCAGCCCCTTCACCCCCCTGGACCCCCTCTCCAGGACAACCCCTCACCCTGCACACTACTCCCCCAGCCCCCTTAACCCCCCTGGACACCCCAAACCCCCTTTTGATGATCTTTGGGAATAATTTTCACCTGTGTAAAGTGTAGTATGAGCTTTGATGATATGATTATTGTTTTTGGGATTTCTGAAACCTCTGTCGATATGGAGGTGTTTGATTGCTCAATGTTTTGTGTTGCAGGGGATCTTTTGAAAGAGTTTCCAAGAGGATTAGTATCATTTTCTATTATTTCTAGATCATTTCAATGTGAACACTAGGTTCTTAAATAAAGGAATAATCTTGAGTTTGAGTGATATTGGTCATTTGTAAACTTATTCAGGAGAATGAGGTCTTTTACATAATAATATACACATGAGGATGATGGGAACTGATTTGTTTATGCTAGTAAATTAGAATCCATTGAGCATGCATTACTGGGAGAAAAGTTGTTTATTTTATGAGAAATTTAATTTATTTTTAGATGGATAGGATTTATGTTTATTGATGAGTTTTAGTTGGAGGTTTTTGGATTAGGCATTGAATGTATCATGAGTTATAACAGAATTTGTGGAGAAGTTATGATAATGTTACTTGGGAAGTTACATAAGACCAGAAAAATAATTTCTCTCTTTTGAGGGTCACCAAAGGAGGAGGTGGTTTTGTTGGTGATATTAGGGGAGAATAAAAGGGTTGACACTCATTTCATTCAGGATATTCAGGATTAATTCTATATAGAGTTCCATAGTATATAGTAGATAGAACATAATTTTATAATACCAAAGCAGACTGACGGAGAGTGGAGCTGAGATATATTTTGTCGAACTCGAAGAAGATATGACACTAAGTACGAAGATGAAGATTGAACACCATTCACATTTTGAAGACATTATTGGGTAATTTTTAAGTGGTAGATCCTTATGTTTTCTTCTGGTTATTTCATTCTAAGATTTTATAATCTTCTATAAAACTATAATTTTCTTTGGATTTAAAATTGTTAGATTTTTTATTTTTGTCTAATAATTATTCTTATATATTTCTATTTTATTTTATCTTCCATTTATTGATCGATACATTGAAAATAAATGTGTATTTTTCATCTAGCATGGACTATAAGGCCAGTCTAGTTAGGAGTTTGTTGTTCGATTCTTATTATTGAATCTTGACAATTCATGATCGGGAATTGTGAGAACAACGCTTCAACTCTGTCAAAGTGTTTAGAAATCGTTGAATACTTTGACTGGATATTAATGAAATAAGGTTAAAACTGAGATCTTGGTTGATGAAATTGACTTCTCAAACTTAATTAAACATTCAGTTTAGAGATTTTGGATTGTGTGTTGAGATAATTTATTCAATTAATTCATTTAAAGCAATGAAGAATGAATGAACCAATTGAGTCACTTGGAAAGCCCACTGAAAAATTGTTAGTTTTTTTAAACTAATATTCACCCCTTGTAATGTGAATATAATTAATATTTTAGGATAACATTTGGTATCAAAGTAGTTCTCTATGTTTGAGACTGAGCTTGATGCAATCATTCTAAATATTCATTACTTTATCATATTTTTGATCATATCAAATTCCTTACACTAACCTATTGTGGAGAATGTATTTTAATTTTATTTATGGTGGAAGGATTCCATGTCAAATATATTGAAAATATTAATCATAAAATATCACCCATAATTTATGGAAATAATTGTGAGTACTGGAAATATTTTATGGAAACATTAATTATTCGTATTGGGAGTGAAGTCCCAAGAAACATAAAAATGGTATGGAAATTTTGGTTATGTTGTACACCATTGATGATCATACGACTTATAATTCCATATGAAAATTTTATGAATAATCATTTCCATTTATAATATCAAAGGGGGGTCACTTAGTGGTGACTTGGTCATTACACCACTTGACTACTTGGGAAATCCCATCTTAAAAATCTAACGACACTTAAAGGGTGTTTTGGTTCAAACAACCATTTTAATAAAAAGAGGGAAACCCCCTATAGGGATATAAAAAGGGACAAGTACGATGTGTACTTTACAACTAACAAAAACATGGATTATAAGGAAAACATCAATACAATAATTTCAAGAAAGGTATACCACTATGAGTTTTTGCAGACAGCGCACCTCCATTGGAGGGGTTTTATTACATAACCATGAATTTTTTATCAAACAAAACAATTATATTAACTAACACTTATTCAAGAATTGAAATTTAATATTAGTAGAATTAAGAAGGTAGATAAATTCAATTTAAAACATTCTTGAATTAAAGAGGCTAGGAGAGGGGCCCTACCTCAAAGGAGCCAAGCCACACTCAGTGCTTGACACTTTTATCAGTGAAAAATCTAAGTTGCTTCATCCATTCTCCAAGAATATGCACCTTTTAATATACATAAGGACGCCCTAACCCTTATTTACATGTCCACATGGCCTTGAACATGAATAAGAGGATCCTTATATATATTCTCACATGCATAAGACCGTTATCACCCACACACGTATGAATTTTACACACACACACACATAAGCACACATAACTCCTTATATGAAATCACACTGGCATGGGAAGATATACATATAATAGGAGAACTTATTATATATATTCTTACCTATGCATACGCAGTGAGTCTCCTTTGACTCTGGTTACTGCAAAACACACGAACGGGTCCCGTGAGACTTCAACAAAATGCCAGTGATCTGATGAATCATCATTAATTGAACTTAAAAATTGAAGTGGGAGGAACATGATTAGTGAGAAAGGCAATAATAGAATAGGTAATGATGATAACAACATCAACACTTGAAGGGAAGTGTTTCTCTCTAATGAGGAGACAACAAATCATGTAGTTTAAATTCATGCAATAGGGATATGGAACATCCAATTTAACATCATACATCAATGAAATTAAACATGAAATTTTCATTTTACACAGTTATAACATACGCATATGTAATACATGTACACCACATTATGGTTTCTAAAATGGTAAACAAGCATTAAGACAAACTTAACATTGTTTATAAAACATCATTCTTTTCTAGATACATTAGAGATAGGTGAAAAAAATTTTATGTTATGTGGGATGATCATTTTATTGGTTTTCTAATACCTATAAAAACAAGTCTCTAACTATTGTATGGGTGGTAACTAGGGCGTATTAATAAAATTATAGGTAATTGACCATGTATAGTATTTTTCATAGACAATACATACCCAATACAACTTCTTTTAAATATAAACTTCTGACATGTAACTAACACTATAAATGAAGACAATAAATTAGAAAAGGAATATAAATGGGAGAAACTTCCAACTAAAAGAAAGACAAACACATAACATGAAATTGAACTGAAAGAAAAAGTGACACATACCTTAGTTGGTAAGATTCATGATAGTAGGGACTATATCCTCAACGACATATTTCAGAGCCATCATGGCCTTGGCCTTGTAGGCTCCATCCCGTGTCATCACCAACTCGATGTCCTTAGTTTGTAAGCTCCATTATTGGGATTGCATTAAAAAAATTGTAAATAAATATAAATTAGAAACGTAGTTATGATATCCAAAAATACCCCCCACTATGCACCCCCTGCCCCCTGCCCCCTCTACTGCACACCCCCTCTTCCCCCTCCCCTGCACTTCCCCTGCCCCCTGTCACCAGCACACCACCCTGAGCCCTACCCCTGCACACCACCTACACACCCACACCCCCTAAACACCCACACCACCTTCCCCATTCACACCCATTCACACCCCCTAACCCTACCCTCAACAAACCCCCACCCTGCCCCCTGCCCCCTCCCCTGCACACCCCCTCCCCCTGCCCCCAACACACCCCCTTCCCCTACACACCCACACCCCCTAACCCCTTCCCATACCCCTTGCCCCTTGCCCCTCCACACCCCTCTTACCATGCACCCCCTTTCCCCCTCCCCCTAACCCTGCACCCCCTACACACCTTCACACCCCTTGTACCATAAAACAGTATACACCACAACATATACCAAACTCTAACATCATTATATGGTATAATTAAATGTATAAACCAAGAATAAAATTTACATCTAAAATGTACCTCAACATCAGTATCAACAAAACTATCATGACCCTCATCATCTCCTTCAGAAACACCAACATCATTATCTCCTCCTCTCAGGCCACCACCATCATCAACATCTGCATCGGCATATGCACCTAAATAAATGGAAGGAGTAGAAGAATCCTCATAAACTGAACACAAATAAATGAGAGCACATTTAATTAATGAAAACATAAAAAAATTATCACTAAAATCAAAAAATCAATCCAGATTTATTTTACTCAAAGAAAATCATACAAAATGTGAGAATATAAAAATTCCAAGGATTTTAATGGAATTTTAGGGAATAAAATAATGAATTACATATAAAAATTTATGAAATTTCTAGTTCGATCACTCCCCCACACTTAGTTTATTAAACTCCAAGGCAATTCATTGTCTATTAGACTTCATAAAACTGAGAAAAACCTCATGAATATGAAGTTCACAACCCTATCTACTCATACAAAAAAAAAATTCAGATAGTTTAAATTGTATAAACCTCGCCATCATTTAGATATAACAAATATAGAGATTATAGTCAACTACTCTCATAAACCTAAAATTTTTTGAACATTTTCAAGCCTCGAGTTCCAAGTTATGTGTACCTATTTTAAGCCACAAAAATCATTCTTAAAAATGAACAATTTATTATCATCATCATTTATTTGAAATTCACATAGTTGACCAATTTAAACTTCCTTAAAAAAACTCCAATTAGAAAAGAATAATTTTTATTATATACATTAGATATACCTTGATATTCTCTATATAACTATGGTAAAAAACAATATGATAACCTCAATAAAATCAATTGGTGAAAATATTTTATCTACAACCACCCTATCAATCAATGAATATCCCTTTCACAAAATTTTGACTATGAATTTTATAACTTCTCTATTTTTGTTAAGCATATTTCTGAATACTTGTTTAGTGAATATGATATTTTCATGTATTGTTTGTGGAAGAAATTTCTATGTGTCATTATTCTCTATCTAATTTAACTCCCCATTCATATCTTTAATCCAATTTAAATCATTGGATGCTTAATCAAATATTTTTTACTCAAATAAATATAAGAGGTAATTTATTTTAATTCTATACATCCTCATAGTTTATAATACAATAGATTTGTCTCCCAAAATGTTCTCTTTATCAATATGTTTAGTTCTAGTAAATATTTTAGGTGTAATTGGAATCCATATGTCCTTTTTATTTCACATATTCATCAAAAAATTCTATGATGGAGTCCTCACTACCCCTAAGAGACTCTCTAGGCTCTTGTAAAGATTAACTTTTCTCTACATTATCTTCAATGCTCCAGTCACATATTATTTTTTATTTCCTATCCATTATTACATATTTTATTTCTAAAATTTTATTGAGAATCTTATTAAAAAATCTATAAACATTGATTATTAAGGAATATATATGAAATATAAATTCATCATGTTATTTCTATACTTTCCTTTATTCCCTTACATATTAAGAAATATTCATAAATACTTCAATGTTGGTTTCCTTTTATGCCTTAGTTTAGAAGGAAACTTTTTTACCTAGGTAGAGTAGAACTCCATTATATATATATATATCAGTTTGAACCACCTCTTTCTAGAGGTACCTTGTAATACCACTAGAGATCACCATAGTTTGTGTTATATTATTGACTATTCTAATTTACCTCTCAACTAACCCATTCTATTAGGGTGTCTACATTATATTAGCTTATTGAGAAATATAATACTTCTCTAGATACTTATTAACTAAATAATAAGTGAATTCAATTCCATTATTATAACTTGGAACTTTGATATTCATTCCAAGCTAGCTTTCCACTATCCTTTTATACCTCTAAATATAATCAAGTACTTTAATTTTTTTATACATAGGAATAATATAGCTTAAATAATAAATCCATACAAAAATAAAAGATATTAAAATCATCCTTTTATTCTGTTCTACTTCATTGGTTCACATGCATCGGTATGAAATATGTCTAATACACGAATATGTATTATTTTCTTAGGTTTATAATATTTACTTATGATATTTCTATTTTTGAATACTTGAAATGTATTTTCTCTATGATTTTTTAGTTATGGAATATTGAAATCATTTTTTACTGAACTAGTTTCTTCATGATTCATTGATTGAGACTACTAAATATTTTATTCCATATATTGACTCCATCTTTCATAGATAAGGATAAATTAATTTAATCCCCATCAATTTATAGATATTTCTCAGCTAAAATGATTAACTATGCTTGTGACCTTGATATTTTCTACACCACCATTACTAAACTTACCCTTTTCATTCACCTTAGAATTTATATTTATCAATATATTAATGTTTTCATCTATATGTGAGGAAAATAAATTATCAAATATCTATGTTCCCTCACTAAAGGGTGTTTTGGTTCAAAAAAAATGTTTTAATAAAAATAGAGCAATCCACTACAGGGATATAAAAAGGGTCAAGTACGATGTGTGATTTATGAATAACAACGACATCAAGTATAAGGAAAACATCAATGCAATAATTTCAAGCAAGGTATACCATTGTGAGTTTTCACAGACAACACACCTCTGTTGAAGGGGTTTTATTACAAAACCATGACTTTTTTATCAAACAAAACAATTATCTTAACTAACACTTATTAAAGAATTGAAATTTAATATAAACATGCAGAATTAAGAAGGAAACTAAATGAAATTTTTCTTGAATTAAAGAGGCTAGGAGAGGGACCCCACCTCAACCTCAAGGCGTGTTTACTTTTGACGATGAAAACTCAATTTTTTTTCACTTTCATGCATATGTAACTTCACATATATATAAGGACACATAACCCCTATGTACATATTTTCATGTCCAAATATGGACAAGGGGGTCCTTAGATATATGTTTATACTTGCATATACCCCTTTACACTTACACATGTATGCATTTTTCATATCTATATATAAGCACACCTATCCCAAATATATATATTCATATAGCCATGAGTGAATATATATAAAGGGGGAACTTATATATGTAACTATGCGTACACATGTAAGCCTTCGTCAATGACAACTCGAATCCATCTCAACAAAATCCAATAAAATAACATCAATCAATTTACCCTTTTATCATACATTCATTTAATTTAGAATACAAAGAATAAGAAATAACATAATCATTATATATTTCCATATTACAAGTTTATTTCCAACTTTATGTGATTCATGAAATATGGTAGGTGAATCAAATACTTCCACAATAATAAAAAATTTCTATATATAATAAATTTCAATCAATAATCATCAACATATGTCAATAAAATGAATTCATGTTCTGCTCATATGATTCACATATTTTAAATTAAATTACTTTAGTTTAATTAGTTATTTTGATTATGTTAATCCATACAATCCTCTTAATAAAGACAAAGTATTACTAATTACACAATTTAAAATAATAATAATGGATAAGTTTTGAATCCCTTACCTCAAATGATACTTCAAAAAATCAAAACATGAGAGCAAGGAATGAAGAATGGTCACACTTCCAATAACATGAAGATCCTTATAATATGTACAAAAAAACTCTTGTTGACTACAAAACCTAAACACACCAAATGAAAAGGAATCCAAATACCATATACTCCCTAAGAATATAAAATAATAAGGAATGGAGAATAAAAGTAGAGGAAATCACCTTGGATCTCAATGAGATCGATCACTTGAAGATGACAAATAAAGAAGAGGGTCTCGGATCAGGGAAGGATAGAGGAGGAGGGAGCTGCTGTGAGAGGAGGGTCTCAGATTGGGGGAGGATGGAAGAGGATGGTGCCACCGTGAGAGTAGGGTTTCAGATCAAGATAAGGGTCTTCATGAGAGGAGGGTCTCCATGAGGAGGGTCTCTACGAGGAGGGCACCGCCATGAGAGGAGGGTTGCGAATCAAGAGGAGGGTTGCTATGAGAGGAGGTTCACCGTGAGGAGGGTCGCCATCGAGGGAGGATGGAGGAGGAGCTCGATGCGGGCGGAGGGTCGATTAGGGGAGGATGGAGGAGGAACTCAGGGGAGCCCGATGGGTTTTGTTAAAAAAAATGAGGACAAATTTTATCCATGGTTATTTAATTAAACCATGGATAAAAACAGGCTATATCCATGGATCAGTAAAACTGTGGCTATAGGTCCGTGGCTATAGCCTAAATTTCTAGTAGTGTCGTGAAGGTTCCCCATTCGGCAAGCAGGGTGTGCCAGAGGGACCTATTTCTAAAGATTCCTTTTTAGTAGTTCTAGATTCTAGTTTGTCAGACCATTCAATGTTATTCCATTAATGTGGAAGTTTAGGGAACACAAATCCATCATGTCGCAACCCTCCAAAGACGTGCCATCGTTGTAGGTGTTTGGGTCATCTAGAGAAGTTCTGCAAGAAGTGTCACCTGAAGAAGATGTTGTGATTGGAGGATTCCAGTGTGTAACTGTGAGGCAGGAGATGCTTCATCCATCCCTAACCATAGGTCTTGGGGTGAAGCTCTCATGTAGTTAGGAGTTGCCGGGTGTGTGAAGCCTTGGTTTGGGTTTTATGTTATATGTTGGAAGTGGAACATTTAAAGTCTTTCCATTATTGTTTTTTGATGTTAAAGTTTTGAAGTTATTATAAGTTCATTGTTTTGTCATTAAGTTATGATGGACTTGTTCTATTATAATCCAAGCAGTCCTATTTGTGTGGATGTGGTTTTTTGAATCATGAGTTTTTCTTAAAAGTGTGTTTGGACCTTGTCTAGGTTGATCTTGGTTTAGCTGTGTTCATTTGGAGATGTAAGTTCCTATGTAAGAATCAATGTTTCTGGGTATGCTCAGGTTTACAGCTTGGGTATGTTCTTCTTGGTGGGTTTTCTCAAGTATTGGAGGTTTTTGGTCTAGGTTGAGGGTTTCAAGTTTCAACGAAGGTGTTGTTTCACTGGTGCTATAGAAATTAGTTTGGATCAGTTGGGAGTTCCCGCGTTGGCCCCCCTTCCCGGGGTGGTGTGTTTGAGTGTTAAATTTATGAACTAGTTGAGTTATTGTGGTGGGGAGAACCCTCTCGCATTCTACCATTCTCTTGTGCTGTGGTTTCTTTCGATTTCAATTAGGCATGGATTCAAGTTCTATTTATCGCAAGGCTGAGTGACTTTATGGAGGCAGAAAGTGTTTGTGGTGGGGAGAATTGTCACACCCTGACTTTTAAATTTATTTTTATTTTTATTATTTCTTTGCTCCAGGTTCTCTTGTCGAGGATCAGGTTGAGCGCGAGTCTAATTTTTTTGATGTTTAATAGTTTTAGTGGGTTTCAAACCTGTGCGTGGTCACCGCATGGTGGGTGGTAGCTACGTGGTCAGCCCGGGTGCCCGCACAAATGTCTAATGTTTAAAATAAATAAAGTTTTTTGCAAATAAAATGAGTTAAATGTTTAAAACATAATAATAATATTATTGTGCAGATAAAAATATTGTTATTATTAAGAGTTGTTAATAATATTTTTACTGTTTATTTTTTTTATTTATATAATTATTAATAAATTGTTATTATTATTTTTATTATTTAAAATGAAATGAATGAAATTAATACTATTGGTATAATTGTAATTATTTTTTTAATATTCAAATTGTATTTGTTCTTATTTTTATTATTATTATTATTATTTTAATAATAATATAATTATTTTAGGTTTTATTATTATTATTATTATTATTTTTGGTTTTATTATTATTATTATTATTATAAAAATGAAAAAAGGGGGGACCCTAGCCCTTCTTTTTCGTGGCGCTACACCCAGAACCCCATCTCCCTCACTTCCCTCCCATGCCAGTGTGCTCTGAGCTCCAGTCGACCGCCATCCTCACCCCTTGCCTCCCCGCTATTATGGCCCGCTCCACACCCCTCCTCCGCCTCACACGCCCTCACCACTCTAGACCCCAACCTCCTCCTTGCACCGACCCCACCGCACTAGCAGACCCCCTCACCACTTGACCACTTCGGCCTTCTCCCAGGCTCCCGACTACTATGGACTTTCCCCTCCTCACTTTCCCTTTTTCTCCGGCCAATAGCGCACCCGATCCCTAGCCGACCTCCCTTTCCCCTTTACTCCAGCCAGCAGCGCAACCGACCCCTAGCAGCCTCCCTCTCCCACTTCAGCCGGCCACAATTTTCTTTGGTGAATCAGCCTTGTCCGAAAACTCTCATAGGTATTTTCTCCCTTAATTTAAGGGTTTTACTTCAATTTAACCACACCCTAGTGGCTCGAATTGTAACTTTCACATTGTTATCATTGTTTTAGGTGTGCGATTGGTTCTCGGGGTGTTGTTATTCTTCCCATCGAAGATTTTATCGCATCTGCACATGATTAAGGTAGGCGTATCCATATATCTCCTTTCCAATTCACTTCCTTTGATGTTTGGAACTTTCAATAAATTTATTATCATGATTCTCACCACTAGGGTGACTTTTTTATCTTAGTATAGTGTTTTTAAATTGATTTAAATTGTTAAAAATAGGCTTTCAAAGAAATTATTGAAATATTTCTAGGTTAAAGTGCACCTTTGATGTTGGTTGAAATGCCACATATTTCCTTAAAGTTAAATTGGGTATGTAAGAAATGTTTAGCCTTATTTTTTTTACAGTAAAATTGTTGAATTGTGGGTTTTGCATTGTGTGTATGATTTCGTGATCCTTTGGCTTGAGGATTCTGGTAAAAATGTTTTGGAAGGGTTCTTTTGATTTTTTTATATTAAAAAAATGGTTAATGACTTTGGTGTCATGCGAGTTATTGTTTTGGTTTGATGATGAGTGATGTTCTTTAAAGTGTGTTTAAATGTTTTCTTGGTTACTCCTAGTATGCCATTAGATGTTGGCCCATCCATGGGTGCACAAGGTACACAAATGGGTGTGCCTTGAAATGAAGGTGGCACTTGAAAATGGCGTTCCTCCCTTAACCTTGTTTATTTTAAATGACTTTTTTGTATTTAAGTAAATTTTGTTCCCTTGTGTGACTTATAAAATTAGATAAAATGAAATCTTATAGAGGTATGACCATTTGGAACTTGGAGTATGTTTGGAAAAACATTATTCTTAAGGGTCTATTTGGCATGTTTGTAAGATTATGTATTTCCCCAAAGTTTGGAAATGGTTTTATGATAATGTATTGGTTTTGGATCTTAAAGGCTCGTTTGGCACTTACAATTCAATGATGATGTTTGTATGAACTTTTAGAAAAGATTGTGTTTAAAAACTGTGTGCTTGTTGGGAAACCTTATTGTTTTGTAAAATGTTTTAAATGTTTAGATTTTGTAAAGTCTTTGTTGGAACTTTGTTTAATGTTAAATGATTTAATTTACATATGGGGTTCTTCTATCTAGGGTAACTCTTTATGGGTGAATGCATAGGAAGCGTTCGTGTTTGTGGTAGGCAAGTGCGGTGATGCATGATAAGGTGAGTCACGCATGTGAGAGCCTCCTACTTACACATTATTATTATTATAACCACCATGGATTTCTGGGTGTCATTTAGTTGATCAAGTTATGGTTTCTTATCAGCCCTAATTAGACGGGTTGGTACCCATTGGTTGGTATAAAGGCTAGATGGCGAGTGCTGCTGGTTTCTTTTGCTGTGAGGGCGGCCAGTTGGTTATAGACTTAGGAGCTTCACTATATGCTGGTAGGTGGTTCTGAACTGAGTATGTCTATGGGTCTTCTAGGGATGTTTTGGATCACCCATTGTTTTTTCACTTTCTTTCAAACAAGTTTATTTCCAACTTTCATTGTTTACTTGTTCTACTTTATCCCATCTTTGGTATATTTTGTTTTGGTTTTTTTTTATAAAATGAAAAATGATTTTGGAAATGGTATGTTTCATTTGTTATATTTTTAAATGTGAAAACATGTTTCTTATTCTAAAAAGTGAAAACACTACATTTATAATTGTATTTCAAACTTGTGTAATTGGATTGTTTTGGGAAGTGAGATTCTTGGATTCTGTGGTTTATCTTGGAAACCCTATTGAGAATTTTAATGATCACACCTATTTTATCATTTTAGTTTTAGGTAGACTTTTATAAGGTTCTCTTTGATGATTTTATCATTATTAGAGCAAGGTAAGTCTTTGGTTGGGTGGTGACCTGGAAGGTCACTTGGAGGTATGTGTAGTTTTATTTTCTTTTCGTTGTTAGTTTTATTTTTATCGTGAGTATTTATTTATTTGGTTATATTTTTTTCATGGGAAAAATAATTCCCAAAAATTAAGATTTGATGCCCAACAGTAGTTTCCATCCCGTGGAGATCAAGAACGTCATTTAGGTCACACTGTGGACCGTCTCAGTGACCGATTCAGGGTCGACCCGGGATTGGTTCATGACAAGAAAAATGATACTTGACAACTTATAACCAAACCAAATAATAATATTGTTATTGGTATAAAGTTGGTTTTTTGAAACAAGTTCAATTAGGAAGGATAATTGAAAAGAAACAAGGCATGAATTTTTTGTAAAGGTTACTCACAAATTGAAGGGATTGAATTTGTTGAGACCTTTTCTCTAGTGACAATATTAGAATCTATTAGAATATTTCTTACTATCATAGAATAATAAAATATAAAATTTTCTATATGGATGCCAAGTAAACCTTTCTTTATGAAGACCTAGATAAATAATTTTATATTAAAAAATTGTGTGGATTTATTATTGGGAAAGGTGAAATCTATGTGTGAAAGTTAAATAAGGATTTATATGTGTTGAAGAAAGATCCAAGAGTTTGGTATTCAAAATTTGATACTTGCTTGAGGATGCTGAACTTCAAGAAATGAAGCGTTGATAGTAAAACTATATAAAAGAAGATAAAAAGATTTATATCATTGTGATTGTTTATATTGATGATATTATATTCATAGTAAATAATAAAGAAACTTGTGATAAGTTTTCTGAGGTGATGAAGAATCTTTTTGAAATGTCTATGATAGGAAAAATGAAATACTTTATTTTCTTAAAAATTTCTAAAAAGAAGAAATATATTTTCCCATATTAAGAGAATAATTCTATGAAATTCTAAATAAGTTTGGAATAGAAGATTCAAATCCAGTTTCCAAAGCTATTTCAATGGGAAAAAAATTGTCAAATTTTTTTTAAAGAAAGGATTTTGATCATAAATAGTTTATAAAGTTGATTGGAAGTTTATTATATCTGATGGATTCAAGGGAAGATATGGTGTACATTGTTACACTTTGTTATAGGTATAAAATCACACAAAAGGAATATCATCTCATGGAAGGAAAGTTTATTCTTAGATATATTAAGGGCACAAATGATTTTGGACTGAAATATGATAGCATAGGAAAGATTTATCTATTTGGTTATACAAATGAAAATTGGACAGGAGGTGTCGATGATAGAAAATACACATCTGATGGATTTTTATTTTTGGGATAACATTGTGTAAATTGACATATAAAGAATTAAAATTATATGACTCTCAACACTATGGTATCTGATTATGTAACTTACTCTCAAGCTATAACATAATTTATATGGAAGAAGACATAGTTATAGGGTTTGTTTGTTGATGTTAAGTTACCCCTTCTCTTGGATTGTGATAATAAAAGTGAAATAAGTCTCACTAAGAATCATGTGCAAAATTATCATTCCAAGAACATTGATATCAAATATCAACTTATTAAAGAGAAAATTGAAAACAATGAACTAAATATTGAGATTGTTCCTACAATAGAACAAGTTATTGATTTAAAGAAAAAACCTTTTCTGAAGGAAAAATTTCATAATATTAGGTTGATAATGGGTGTTCAACTTCACTATCTTTAAGGCTAATGTGTGTGACTCTATCCCCTATCTCATATATTTTTTGGATAGTGCTATCAAGGGGGAGAATAATGATAATATAAATCTATATATTTATATGCATTTTACCTTTTGAGGGAAATAAAATATTCTAGTGGAATTTTTAAAAGGGGTGTTATATGATTTTAGAGTGTTAACTATTTTAACAGTTTATTAAAGTGGATGTAGTAAAGGCTTTGTTATTGTAGGAATAATTCGTGAAAGTTTGAAGTGTAAAGAAAAAGGTTTCTTAATAATATGTAAGAATGATTTCTTAAATCACTACTTAAGGAAACATGGTACTATTTTACAAAAAATTCTTGTTTCCTACACTGAGTTCACTCACGTAGGCTTAGAATTTCTATATAAATAATACAATACCCAAGTTACAATTTTCTAGTGATTTATATTTCTTGGTTGACAACAAAATACAAAGGGGGAGATTATTTGTACTAATATTGTTATATATTCCAGTTGTAATAAAATTTTATTGAGGTGTTTCCTTTTGTTGATCAATTTTATTTACTAAACATTTTTATGTACATAAATCAATTAACTAACTTTTATGATTATTTAATTGGTCTTAATTTTGTAAGACATGTTTTTATTATATTGATGATGACACATTTTATATAGAAATAAAGAATATCATGAAAATGTTTATTTTCATGAAGATAAAAAAAGAAGCCCTTGTAATATAATTGTTATTTCATGAGGAGTTTTTTGAAGGTGTCCATTCATTTTAAAGAGTATGAGGCTATGGTATTTTATATTTAATATTTTACTTACTAAAAAACATACCAACCATTAACCAGCTAACCAGGGACCACCTTAACCACACATATGGGGCCTTGGGTCAACCATGTGGGAAGTAGTCGACCTGGCTAGCCATCCATAGCGGTAGGAGGAAGAGGGAGTATATATCCCACTTGGAGTGCATAGGTGGGTGTTCATGGTGCAATCATTTCACTCATGGAGGTGTTTGGGTGGGACATTTCATGTGAGGTGCATCCCACACAGGGCGTGGGTGCCGTGTGTCTGGGTGTCGACCCCGGTGCTGTGGCTCGAAGCAATAGATGCAAGGGACCATTTATTAAGTAATGAGAAATAAAATACTGGTCTGATGTGGGATTATGAAATAGGGTTACTATCACTATATTAAAAAACTTATGGACATAACATGGGCCATCAGATGAAATTAATTTAGGTTATCTAATCTCCTGCACCACTTGTGTTTAAAACAACACGCTCGTCTACCTCCAACCATGTCATAGGTTTCTGTACACTAGAGTATTGCTTGTAGATTGAATCCACAACACAATATAAGATATAATGGATGATTTATCAATATGAAAATAATGAGTACTCTTTCATACAATCTATTTATTTCATGTAAGTGATTGTTCGAACAAATGGATCTTTATCCAAGATAAAGAAACATATTATAGTGAACATATCCACATGTTTATAAGCATGAGGTAGTTTTTGATTTTTCATGTGGTTATTTTCTCATATAAATGATATAATCAAAAAAAATATAAGAGAGCCTAATCACATAAGAAATCAAAATGTGTTTTACAGCCTAAATTTTAGATTATCGAAACCATAGGTAATATTTTTATCGGCCTTGACATGACATTTTTATCAAAGGCTCAATGCGGTATGAAAAGTCAAAGAGTAAGGAAACTTAAGATAATAGTGAATGTATATAAATACCAAAGTCCATATAATGAGAGTGTTTTCTGATATTTTGTGAATATCACTTGTTTTCTTAGAGGAAAAAGATCACCATGGAAGAGTCTTTTGTGAAGAGGAGTTTTTTTAAGCCTCTTAGTCCATGAAGAAGAAGATCCCTGGGCCTTTGAATTGTGTTTTACAATTGAAGTGATACATGAAAAATTGATTGTATGAAATAATTTTGGTTTTCATGAGGATATTTCACAAAGGGGGAAACCCTTACATAAATCCTTTTAGATGTGGGTGATATTCTTTCACAAAGATAGTTTATGCAGTTAAGCTCCTGTGTTTCACATACTTGCATGAAGAGAACATGATGAACAATAAATTTTGTTCATAGAAACATGAAAATGTATAAGAATATGTGAATTATATCATGCACATGAATATTAATGAAATACTTTGAATAATACAAAAGATATTTTATTTTCACTTACAAACATGAGGTTGATAGTGAGATAAAAAAGGCAGTACTGATAATAATAGTACATAAAATTATTGATCAATAAATTTTTATGTTCTAGGGTTTACAAATATATCATACAAAAGGAAGTTATTAATTGTTATTGGGAAATAAATGGAATAATAAATAAGTAATTTATTAAAAATCAAGTGGGAAGAAATACAAGAAGCATAATGATAGCTTAATGAAATTTATTAGTGATTGTTCTATAGTTGTTGTGAAAATATTTGTTACATCATTTACCTGTGTGTGGATCACATGAACAATTAATTAATTAAAGTGAAAAAATTGGAATGATATTCCCCACTAGTTGCAACCACATTTAAAGGATCGTTTTCTAGTGGTTTTGTGGAATTGAATCATTTCCAAGCCATGAAAAGGATTAACTACCCTTATTGAGTAGTGAAACTTGAAAATACTTGTGTTCATATGATTGTGTTTGTGTGTTTATTTTTTAGAAAAGTCATATCTCTTTAAAAAGAGGAAAAATTTGTTTTATAAGGAAGAAAATATAAAAAGAAAAGTTCATTGATTCACCCCTCCCCCTATTAGTGATCATAATCCTGATTGGTCCTTTAATTATGGGACTAAACAATTTGAATTTTGGGAACTATTTCTAGGTTGTATGTTTTTCACACAGTTTTGAAAACCATGCAGGTAATTTTTGTGGGTATGGGGTGGTTCAAATCTAGTGGAGGATGCATGGTTTCTACATAGTTTGATAAACCATATAACTAAACTATGTAGCCTACTTGAAATTTTATATTTTGGTCTTTTTATATGATTTTCATTAGGGGTTACCCCTTTCTCTCTCCTATTAAAACGATACACTCTAAGAGGATTCTAGGTAAAATCCTCACCCCCATGGTTATAGAGTTTATTTCCTCATGGTTCTTTAAGTTAAAACTCCCTCTACCTCCATCATATTCTTTTCCTCTTCTTTATCCTTCAAAATTTTACACTATCCTTCTCCTTCTATGAACCTTGATGGATATGGTGGTTGATTTCGTAACTAGAGTTGTCTTTCCAGGGGGATTTTGGTTCCTAGGGATTGTGAAACATCCCACATGACCTAATATTTCATTCTTCACCAATAGAGACATGGTTTACACTTGATTAAGGTAGGTGTTTTTGTGTAAATCCATTTATTTGACATGCCATGGGTGCTTGAGTTTTCTAAAACTCTTATTTCATTCAAAATCTACTTATATATTCTAGTATTGATGAAGTTATAATGGTTCTATTTGAATTTTAATTGTCTTGTTTTACATAAAATGGGTTTTGAGATATGAATACCTATAATGAAATTATGCGCACTTCATGTCATAACCCGCCTTCACCAAAAAGAGAGAAGGGACAATAGATTGCCATACCCTTATTTATTTAAGTTGAAGGAGAGATAATGACCCCCGAGACCCGCCTTCGATAGGTCCCGGAGTGGCGACCAACACCAAGGGTATAGAATCACACAAAAGATGGGAGGCATTACCCTTTTTATTTTTATAGGATCGGGAGATAAGATAACAACCCCAACAACACCAAAGCTGAAAGTAAAGGTAAAGATGAAAGTAAAGGTAAAGCTGAAAGTAAACCATTCCTATATACATGTTCAAAAGTAAAAGATACAGGCCATAAGAACTCCAAAGGTAAAGTACCAAGAAAAAGGAAAACGACAACAGCAACTACCCCAAGGTCTGAGCTAGTATGGCCCCGCACGATCCCTGAAGTCCTCCTAGAAACCTGAAAGCAGTTTTTTATACGTAGGGTGAGTATATAAGTATACTCAGTAGGGAAAATCAAAGACTCTTGTGCACAAGTGGGGAGGCATTCTAATGCCCTATGAGAAAAGAGACAACCAAAGCACCTAACAAGGAAAACTATCTACCCAAGCCTTACCAAGGCACACTCCCCAAATAATTCAAGTCAAGTAAAGTATAGTAATAGCACATCGATGTTTGGGTACCCTGCGCCACATTCCAACTAGTTATTAAAGACATCCTATGCATCGAACCAATCCCTCCATTCTCATCGCAGTCCCACTACCACACCCCGCCCGCACACACCTGGGCCACTGCCACACATCCCGCCCGCAAACACCTAAGACACGACCACACATCCCGCCCACAAACACCTGGGCCACTACCACACATCCTGCTCACAAACACCTGGTCCACTGCCACACATCCCACCCACAAACACCTGGGCTAGAACAACCACTGCCATGCCCGAAGACACCTGGGCCTCATCCCAAAGATTCTTGGGAAACAACCTTCCCATACACATCTGGGCCAACTACCACAACTACCCTGCTTGAAGAATCTTGGGCTATAATGGACTTCAGGCCGTCATAGCCTGCCTGAAGAGTCTTGGGCTATTCAGGAAAGGGAGTAGAAAAGGAGCTAATAACTATCCACTCATAGAAGTGTTGGAAAAAAACACCCTCCCCCATGAAATGGGGGTGTTCGGCACTAAGTGCTCAACTTGGGTGGGGCATGAATAAGAAAAACATAAAAACTATAGGTATATGTATAGTTAACAAGCACTCATCCCAACCTAGGGTTCCCTAAGCTAACCCAATCATAACACCCTTGTTACCATTCATTTATAAAAGAATCCACAACACTCACAGCCAAGTCAAAACTCATTCCCAAAACTAATTCCCCATTTAACTCATTCTTGTTTTCATGTTCAAGTGATCCCATTTAGGTGAATTCTGCACTACTGGGAAACTAACAGGCATAAACACAAACTAGTGAAAAGAAACAACCAAAAAACAATTTAAGCATTCACACTCGGTTCTCTTGTAAGGTCACAACAACAAAGGGATCAACGATATCCCTCGAAGTACTATAACCAAACCAAGACTCAAGATACAACCCACATATATTCAAATTCACAACCAATAACCATTCCACAATAAAGGATCCCATCCCCATTCACATTTTCCCATAGGCACCTAACAGAACAACACACCTACTACCAAAACAGAGTGGACTGAACATCCATTTAAACCAAACTGAGTTTAGGTGACTAACCAATTTCATGTTACAGTTATATAGTCATCTCAAAAGACAAGGGTTCATTAGGATGTAAGGAAAGACCACCAACATCCATGATTTTCAGTGAGCACGAGCCCATACAGTTCACAACACATATCAACATAAAAGAGCAGAACATCAATCACACCACCTTCATTCTTTAAAGGTCCGTTCATTATATTCATTAAGTTTGGTTCCATCAATCCCCACAGAAACAATATCATACCCACCCCACATGATACACAGTAAGGAGAGGTGAAGGAAAACCCCTACCTGGATGATCAATGATCGAAGTTCTTCTCTATGCGCCAAGAACGGGGAATGCGCGACTTGTAGGGGAGGAACGTCGGAGACTCCATGGGTGAGGGAAAAAAAGTTCCGGCACTGGTGCACCTCTTGTCTCAGGAAGGGAGAATCCAAATGCACTGGGAAGAAAAGGAGGCTGGAGAAGAAGAAGAAGAAGAAATTCCCATGTTATATATTGATAAGATCCATTTTTATAGGATATGGGGATTTGAATAGATTTAAAGTCGGATCGTGGTTTCACCACGCGGTTGGGTGGTTACACACGATGGGATTAATTTTTATTTAATGATTCCCATTGAAAAAAGGTGGTAATAGCTGTGATTTTAAAGGATTTTATATAAACGGAGGGGAACAATACGCGGACACACAGTTGGGTCCATTGAGGGTCGCCCCACCCTTACAAATTTAAACATTGATTAAGGGATTAAAAATAGCCTTGAACGACTTCCAAAAGGTTTAAAAGGCCTAAAAGTGGTGTTACGGGAGAAACTACAGAAGAAAAAACCTGACAAGGCTGAGTGGCACCGATCATGCCACACACTGATTGGTCGCACCGATCGGTCGCACCGATCAGTGACACACCAATCATGCCACACACCGATCGGTCACACTGATCTGTCACACCGATCGTTGAGGCACTGATCAGTGACACACCGATCACGTCACACAGGTCAGTGGGGTACCGATCGGTCGTACACCGGTCGGTCGCACACCGATCAGTCGCCCACTGATCGGTCACACGCCGATCGGTCGCACACCGATCAGTCGCATGCTGATCGGTCGCACGCCGATCGGTCTCACACCCATCAGTCACACGCCGATCAATCACTCCCACCGAGACACCACCCTTAGGATCCAGATTTTGGCAAAGGGGTGGACCATGAGGGTCTGGTCCATCACATTAGATACCTCTCAAACTATTCTCACCCTCGAGAATCAAAACCAAACCAGAAGAAGAGTGGGGGGGGGGGTCCAAACTACCACCTCGAAAGATACCTCTCAGGAGTGAACCTCATCGACATCTAGAAACACCTCTCCCTCAAGTAACCAGGAAACACCCTAGGGTCAACTGTCCAGTCATATGGATTAAGGAGTTCCTTCCTCTGTGTCAAGATACTATCCGCTTTGGGCAGCACTGACTCGCCTGCACGGGTTTAACGACATCAACCTTAATGCGTCTTGATTAGGGATCGAGTCCCCACTTCTCCACAGTCAGGACATTTCACAACACTCCCCAGGTAGGGAAACAAAACATCTCATAAACTAAAAAGGTTAGCACTACATCACAACAAGCATAGAATGAAACAGAAAAAAACTCAAAACAGCTCTGGGTGTTGGGCGCGCATCTGTATCTCCTATTCCCAAGTACTCTCCTCAAGCTCGCCATGCCTCCACAACACATGAACCAAAGGAATGGTCCGTCCACGGAGCACCTTCTCCCCACGTTCCTCGATCCTCACTGGCCTTTCCAAAAAAGTCACGTCGGCTTCGATGTCCAGCTTTCCCCAGTCGAGGACATGTGAATCATCATACAGATACTATTGGAGTTGTGACACATGGAAGACGTCATGTATCCTTAGTAGCAATAGTGGTAATGCTAGCTGATAAGCCACTTCTCCGACCCTCCGTAACATTTTTAAGGGTCCGATGGACCTTGGAGAATGCTTACTCCCCCTGTCGAACCTCCGTTGTCCACGCTGATGGGAGACCTTGAAGAACACGTGGTCCTCGACCCCGAACTCCAAGGGTCTCCTCCTATTATCGGCATATGACTTCTGCCGGTCCTAAGACGCCTTCATGTTCTCCCGTATAAGCTGAATCTTCTCCTTCATGCTCTGCACCACCTCTGGGCCAAGAACACTTGTTTCTCCAACCTCGGTCCAGCACACGGGTGAGTGACATGGCCTTCCGTACAAGGCTTCGAATGAAGCCATGCCAATGGTAGAGTGATATCTATTATTGTAGGTAAACTCTACCATAGGAAAGTGCCACACCCATGATCCCCCAAAATCTAGTATACATGCCTGCAGTATATCCTCCAAGGTCTGGATGGTGCGCTATGTCTGTTTATCTGTCTGGGGATGGAAAGCAGTGCTAAGATGTAACTGGGTGTCAAAAGCATGCTGCAATCCTCTCCAGGATCATGAGGTAAACCGTGCATCCCTATCCGAAACTATAGATCTTGGAACTCCATGCAACCGAACCACCTCATACACATACCTCTGTGCTAAGGCATCCACTGTTCCTGATTCCTTGATCGCCAGAAAGTGAGCCGATTTCATCAACTGGTCCACCACTACCTAGATAGTGTCACAGCCTCCTTGAACCTTGGGTAGACTTATAATAAAATCCAACGATATGTCATCCCACTTCCATTCAGGGAAATCCAAAGGTTGCAACAAGCTTCCTGGAACATGGTGTTCAGCCTTCACCTACTGACACACTAGGCACCTAGCCGCAAACTCTGCCACCGCCCGCTTTACCCTGAGCTACCAAAATTTACCCCTCAAGCCCTGGTTCATCTTGGAAACTCCTGGGTGCACTACTAGGGGTGAGTTGTGGAACTCACCAAGAACCATTCTGCACATTTCCTCTAGGACAAAAAATTTCCCTCGGAAAAACATCTGGTTTTGACCATCCTCCATCCACCCCTCCAGAGCATCACCTTGCTTAACCCAGTCACACATCACTTCACTTTCTGAGTCTCCCCACTGGGAATCCTCCACCTACTATAGTAGAGAAGACTGCACTATCATCTGATACAGGAAACCTCTACCACCATCCATCCTTGCATCTAGGTGCAGGGCAACCAACTCCTCCATCGCCTTCCAAGTATCTTCCAACTCTCGAACCGCATCCTTCTATGACTTCCTGCTCAAGGAATCATCCACTACATTACCATTTTTTGAGGTGTAGGAAATCTTGAAGTCATAGTCCTAAAGGAAATCCACCCACCTATGCTGCCGCGAGTTTAGGTCTCACTGGGAGAAGATATACTTCAAGCTTTTTTGATTGGTGAAGACCACGAAGCGCTCCCCAATGAGGTAATTCCGCCACAAATTTTGTGGAAAAATGACCGCCGCAAGCTCCAGGTCATGGGTGGCATAATTACTCTCATGGGGACGTAACTTCCTAGACCCATAGGAGATCACCCCTTGCCGCTGCATCAACACAAATACGAGGAATTGCCCTGAAGCATCACAAAACACCTCATACTCCGCCCCTTCTTCCGGCAACCTCAACACTGGGGCACTTACCAAATTCTCCTTCAGATAGATAAAGGCTGCCTGGCGCTGCCCATTCCATATGAAATCCTGGTCCTTCTTGGTCAAAGCTGTCAAAGGTTCCGCAACTCAGGAGAATTTGGGCACGAACCTCCGATAGTAACCTGCCAGTCCAAGAAAACTTCGAAACCTCTGCCACGTTCTTGGGTTCTTCCCAAGAAAAGACCGCCTCGACCTTCGATGGGTCCACCACTATCCCCTGATCAGACACCACGTGCCCAAGGAAGTGTACTTCTCCCGTCCAGAACTTGCACTTGGACAAATTCCCATAGAGTTGGTGATACCGGAGGACTTCTAAAACTGTTATCAAGTGCTCAGCGTGATCATCCTCTGATCTTGAGTAGATCAGGATGTCGTCAATAAACATGACTATGAAATGGTCCAAATACTCCCGAAAGATGGAGTTCATGAGCCCCATGAATATAGCTGGAGCGTTCGTAACTCCGAACAACATGACAACAAACTCAAAGTGCCCATATCTGCATCTGAAGGAAGTCTTCAAGATGTCACCCTCCTTCACCCTCAGCTGGTGATATCCCGACCACAGGTCAATCTTCGAGAACTAACCTGCTCCCCTCAGCTGGTCAAAGAGATCATCTATCCTCAGGAGAGGGTAACGATTCTTGACCATCACCTGATTCAGCCTCCGGTAGTCTATGCATAGCCTGAGACCACCATCTGACTTCTTTGTGAACTATACAGAAGCACCCCATGGTGAAACACTTGGCCAAACAAAACCTTTCTTCATCAGATCGTCAATCTGGATCCACAAATCCTGCAACTCAGAAGGTGGCATCCGGTAGGGAGCCATCGAAATCAGATGGGCACCGGGTTGCAAGTCTATCCCGAACTCAACATCACATCGAGGGGGTAGAGTCGCCACCTCTTTAGGGAAGACATCCATAAACTCACTGACGATCCCTGGTACTTACACCATCTCTGCATCCACCGACTCTACTGATAGTTCATCCAACAGGGAATGGAGGGGCTCCTCTCGCCTGCTGCTTTTCTGACAACCCCGCTTGCCGATGAAAGTTACAAGTCGTCCACCCAAATCTGAAAGCACAACCCTTCCTCAAAAGCATTCAATGATGGAATATACAGAGAACAACCAATAAATGCCTAATATGACATCTTATGGATGTATCTACAACAGTAGAAGATCCCTGATAGACTGATGTGGCCCTATCATTATTTTACACCCTCGACAAACATAAGACAAGTCGGTCTGTCCTCCGACCGGTGTGCTCAGCACCAGGGGAACTGGAAGTCTCTCAACGTCTAAACCCAGAGCATGGGCCAGACTGGGTGAAACAAAGGAGGGTGAAGCTCCTGTATCGAACAAGGCATAGGCAAGAGTACTAAACAAGATGATCATACCTTGAACGACTTCTAGCCCTGCTGGAACCACCGCCTCTGCGACATGCAAATATCCACACACAGCTCCCCTACCTCTCGACTGTCGGCCGCCTCCCCGACCACGCCTTGGTCGAGGTCCCTGAGGGGAACCCTAAGGTCAGCCTCCTCCCACCACGTCTGGTCTCAGAGGGGAGGGAGCCTGCTATCCCTGTTGCTGCTGCTGAAGGGGTCTATCTAGAAACTGCTGCGGCTGTGGTGGGCGCTGAACCTGCCCACCCCCACTGTACTGTACTCTGTCTGGGCACTGATTCCAAAGGTGTCCATGGATCCCATAGATGAAGCACCTCGGTCCTAGGCCCGAAAGAAAATGGTGAGGAGTTGGGGATTGGAACTGGAACTGTTGAGGCCTGCTTCCTGCGGGTTGAAACCTAGAGGGTCCTGAAGCTGGAGGCCTGCTGCTGACGAACTTCCCCTTCGACAAGACCAGTTGGATTCCCTATCATGATACACCTCCCAGCGTGTGCATCCTTTCCACCACTTCAGCTTTCTTCTGGACATCTAAGTAGGTCGTTAAGGTGAAGGGAGTAACAACTTACTGAAGAGAAGGTCGAAGCACCTCCTCCAAACATCTCGCCCAAGAATCCTCATCCAGAAAGAGGTCCAGAGTAAAACAAAAGAGATCCTTGAACTTGATCCTCAACTCTCTTACTGACATGCTCCCTTGCTAGAGGGAGAGCAACTCCTGCCTCTTTTCATCCTTCATCGTGGAAGAGAGGAATTCCATCTGGACATCCCTCTCGAAGTCAGCCCACACAACCTCAGCCTCCTTATTTTCCCCGAGATAAAGCATCCACCATTGACGCACTGCTCCCCAGATCTGGATGATGGCCAGAGGAATCCAATACTCTATTGGAGCTTGAATAAAGCCGAAAGCTATCACTAGCTCCTTGAGCCAGCTCTCTGTCTCTACATCCGAGACGCTACCCTCGTGCTTCCCAAGGGTTTGCTTCTGAAAGGTACAAAGCGTCCTATGCCACTGATCATCTTCCTCAACTCGGTCAGCCCTCTGTTGATCATCCAAGTCAACCTCCTGGGCCTCGATCTCTCACACTACTCGTGGTTGTCTCCCAGGTTCCATAGCTGCAAGGCAAACAAGGAATTCCTAAGCCCGAGTAGTGTAGAATATTGTTCTTAAATTTTCTTAGGATTCTTATTCATTTTAAATTCCCAAAATACCCATGAAACTCAAGAACACAAGTCATTATGATGCATGTACCTTCCTTAGGGTCTCTAACCTGTAATGAGTGTAGGCTCATTTGGTCGTTCGGTAGGTCCAGAGTCCTTGCATTGGATCACAGGGGGCCCTAAAATCCCATGTCCTAGCTGGTATTCCTTGGACTATTTCACGCACCAAGATCACCCAACATTTTTGCCCTACCATCCCATGCAATCCTCACCATGCCTAACTCCGGACTCCATTCTATCTCTCAACCATTAGCCTCTGATACCATTCTATCACGACCCACCTTCACTAAAAGGAGAGAAGGGATAGCAGATTTCCAGACCCTTCCTAAGTTGAAGGAGAGATAATGACCCCCCGAGACCTGCCTTCGATAGGTCCCAAAGTGGCGACCAGCACCAAGGGTATAGAATCATACACAAGATGAAAGGCATTACCCTTTTTATTTTTATAGGATCGGGATATAAGATAGCAATCCCAAAAACACCAAATCTGAAAGTAAAGGTAAATATGAATGTAAACCATTCCCATATGCGTGTTCAAAATTAAAAGATACAAGCCACAAGAACTCCAAAGGTAAAGTACCAAGAAAAAGGAAAACGACAACAGAAACTACCCCAAGGTCTGAGCTAGTACGGTCCCGCACGATCCCTAAAGTCCTCCTGGAAACCTGAAAGCAGTTTTATATACGTAGGGTGAGCATATAAGTATACTCAGTAGGGAAAACCAAAGACTCTCATGCACAAGTGGGGAGGCATTCTAATGCCCTGTGAGAAAAGAGATAACCAAATCACCTATCAAGGAAAACTGTCCACCCAAGCCTCACCAAGGCACACTCCCCAAATAACACAAGTCAAGTAAAGTATAGTAATATCACATCAATGTTTGGGTACTCTGGGCCACTTTCCCACTAGTTATTAAAGAAATCCTATGCATCGAACCAATCCCGCCATTCTCATTGCAGTCCTACTGCCACATCCTGCCCGCAAACACCTGGGACACTACTGCCACATCCCGCCCGCAAACACATGGTCCACTACCACACATCCCGCCCGCAAACACCTGGTCCACTACCACACATCCCACCCGTAAACACCTGGTCTAGAAAAACCACTGCCATACCCGAAGACACCTGGGCCTCATCCTAAAGATTCTTGGGAAACAACCTGCCCGCACACACCTGGGCCAACTACCACAACTGCCCTGCCCAAAGAATCTTGGGCTATAATTGACCTCAGGCCATCACAGCTGGCCCAAAGAGTCTTGGGCTATTCAGGAAAGGGAGAAGAAAAGGAGCTAATAACCAGCCACTCATAGGAGTGTTGGAAAAAATACCCTCCCCCATGAAATGGGGGTGTTCGACACTAAGTGATCAACTTGGGTGGGGAAAGAATAATAAAAACATAAAAACTACAGGTATATGTATAGTTAACAAGAACTCATCCCAACCTAGGGTTACCTAATCCAACCGAATCATAACAACCTTGTTACTATTTATTCATAAAAGAAGCCACAACACTCACGACCAAGTCACAACTCATTCCCAAAACTAATTCCCCATTTTAACTCATTCTTGTTTTCATGTTCAAGTGATCCCATTTAGGTGAATTTTTCACTAATGGGAAACTAACAGGCATAACCACAAACTAGAGAAAAGAAACATCCAAACAAAAATTTAAGCATTCACACCCGGTTCACTTGTAATGTCACAACAACAAAGGGATCAGTAAGATCCCTCAAAGTATTGGAACCAAATCAAGCCTCGAGATACAGCCCACACAACTTCAAATTCACAACCAAAAACCATGCCACAATAGAGGATCCAATCCCCATTCACATTTTCCTATAGGCACCTAGCATAATAACACACCTTCTACCAAAACATAGTGGGAAAATTTTAGGTTCAAGCACATCATTCATTAGGTTCTTCATCCTGTTTGTTAACTGGGGTGATCACACATGGATTATTGTTTTACTGAACATCCATTTAAACCAAACTGAGTTTAGGTAACTAACCAATTCCATGTTACAGTTATATAGTCATCTCAAAAGATAAGGGTTCATTAGGACGCAAGGAAAGACCACCAACGACCGTGATTTTCAGTGAGCACGAGCCCATACAGTTCACAACACATATCAACATAAAAGAGCAGAACATCGATCACACCCCCTTCATTCTTTAAAGGTACGTTAATTATCTTCATTAAGTTTGGTTCTATCAATCCCCATAGAAACAATAGCATACCCACCCCGAATGATACACAGTAAGGAGAGGTGAAGGAAAAACCCTACCTAGATGATCAATGATCGAAGTTCTTCTCCATGTGCCAAGAACGGGGAATGCGTGACTTGAAGGGGAGGAAAGTTAGAGACTCCATGGGTGAGAAAAAAAAAGTTCCAGAACTGGCGCACCTCTTGTCTTGGAAAGGGAGACTCCAAACACACTGAGAAGAAAAGGAGGCCGACAAAGAAGAATAAGAAGAAATTCCCATGAGATATATAGATAAGATCCTTTTATTACGGGATATGGGGATTTGAATGGATTTAAAGTCGGATCGTGGTTTCACCACATGGTTGGGTGGTTACACATGATGGGATTAATTGTTATTTAATGATTCCCATTAGAAAAAAAGGTGGTAACAACTTTGATTTTAAAGGATTTTATATAAACGGAGGGGCACGTTATGCAGACACACAGCTGGGTCCATTGAGGGTCACCCCACCCTTAGGAATTTAAACATTTATTAAGGGATTAAAAACGGCCTTAAACCACTTAAAAAAGGTTAAAAAGGCCTAAAAGTGGTGTTATGGGAGAAACTGTAGAAGAAAAACCCGACAAGGCCGGGTGGCACTGATCGTGCCACATACCGATCGGTCGCACCGATCAGTGAGGCACTGATCGGTGACAAACCGATCGTGCCACACACCGATCGGCCACACCGATCAGTGAGGCATTGATCGGTGACACACTGACCATGAAACACTGGTCAGTGGGGTACCGATCAGTCGCACGCTGGTCAGTCGCTCACCGATCGGTCGCACACTGATCGGTCACACACCGATCGGTCGCACGCGGATCGATCGCACACCAATCAGTGGCACACCGATCGGTTGCACACCGATCGGTCACACACCGATCGGTCGCACACCGATCGGTCGCACCCACCAAGACGCCACCCTTAGGATCTAGATTTTGGAAAAGGGGTGGACCATGAGGGTCTGGGCCATCACACTTCATGTATTCACTAAAATTCCTAAGAGATTATTTTCAAAATAATCAGTAATTAAAATGGTGGTTTGAACATACCAATGATTTCCAAATGATTTTTTTGAAATATTCTATTGATTTAAGGGTTACTAAATACTTTGAGGGACTATTTTTTTGTAATTTCATTATTATTTTACTTTGATGTGTTTCTTTGATATACTTATATGTTACTTATATGTGATTTATGTTTATAATATTTTTCATGTTTTTTGATGAAGTTATGCTCCAAAATATGAAATGTTGGACATGGTGGTTAAAATTCCATGCCTTTATTTTATTTAAAAGTAATTTTTAATCAAAACATGGTTTTAAAATGGGTTTCAGAGAAGGTTTAATGTATTTTACTATTTATTTAAAGCTGAAGGATCATTTGGAGCCTTAAATGAAAAGTTATTTTCCAAATATGAGCAGTAACCTTGGTTTTATCCACACTAGATTATACTTTATGTAAACCGGTGTATATTATGATTTGTGTGTGATCATTATATAATGCTTATGAGAATATAAGGGGATGATTATTGAAGGGTTTTTTGAGGTGATATAAGGTATATGTCATGACATGATTTTTCAGTATTACATTGATTCATCAGATTTGGGGATATTATTTTGATGTGTTTTAATGAGTAAAGAGTCATATTATATTGTATATGTGATTTAATGTGATTTAAATACTTTATTTTGGAATTTATTGCTAATTTATAGGTTTTTATTATTAAATTCACGGATTAGATAAGTTTTGGTGCATAAAAAATAAATAAACAATGTGTAATTCCTAAGAATACATTGTGTAATTTTTGAAGGTACATGTCTCAGCTATCCATAGTATATGAACAGGTTCTTATTCCAATAATGTACATCATGTGGAAAATTTTACACATTTTTTATTTCCTTTATAGAGGTGGTTTGTGGTGAAAATGCTATTGCATGCCATGTATATCGGCACGACATGTCATGTAACCCCACCATTCGAGACATGCCATGTAAATTTTCAATGGATGACACAGATAAATAAACCACCAATAGAGAAAAAAAAGGTAGAGTTGAATTGGCTACACATCATACACTTTTTTATATATTGTGTACAATATTTTTCCTATAAGAGAGAGTCTTAGCCTCCGAGTTTTCAATTTTTCACTGAGAGGGAGGTGTTTTCACTCTTGAAATTCGACCTTGTAAAAATTTTAGGGGATTTTTCTTTCTCTTCCTATTCTCATATTATTCCTCATGTTCCTCTTGTATACATGGGAAATTTTTAATTTTTTATCAACACTTTCACCATCCACATGGTTATGAGAAGTAAGAGGACCTGTGTTGGGGTTATAATGAGATAATGGGTGCCTTGTAATAAAAAATTCAAGTTTGTTTCTATTTATGTTGTGTTTTTTGTTTTTTAATCTATTTTTTGAATTATATTAAAAATACATTGGTTGTATTATATAAAACCAATAATAGAATAATCATGGAAAATAAATGGAATTATAATGAGTGAACCCCGTGACCAATAGGTGAACTCATTACCACTAGTTTTGAAGGTTATGATAAAAACATGTTTTTAAATAATTAATAACTAGATGAAGGGTTAAAAATTATTAAATTTTTTAGTTTTTTATTATCAGATAAAGAAAAAATAACATAATTTAATCCTAAAGGTAAATGAGTTTTATAAAATTATCTGAAGTGCTAAAGAATAATTTTGATAATATCCTTTATTGGAAATTATAATCCTAACATTTTCTTTTTCTAGGATTATTTTCTTCATGTTTTTTTTATTTTTTGTTTTTTAGTGTGTTGTCCGCATATTTTTCATCACCTTAATCACCTGAATAATCTACCAAAATTCACCAACATACAAATTCATCTTTACTTTCCTATGGGATTGACCTCAATACTCTGCTACTACAATAGAGCGAGGAAAAATCAATTTGAAATGTCTTACGATGGATGTGACCATAAATTATGATTTATGATAAGTTTTCTATTATCCATTATATGGTAACCCTAGTTATTTTTGGGAAAAATCAAGAAATTATTTCTATGCTAGTTTTGATTTTTCTTAGACTAGGATCCCTTAGTGCATGACGTGACTCTACCTATAAGGAGAAATACTTAGTGAGGCTGATTAGAGAAATTTGGGAGGCCATGTGTTAGGAACTTCATTGATAATCCAATTGATGGTCCTACAAGAGTAAATTTATGATTGTATCACTAATTCATAATGAGTTTCACATGATATGTACTATTTGAATTTTATTTCTATATTAATAACCATGACTGTAATCTTTGTTTTAGAAATGATTTTATTTAATTATTATTATAATATCAATTTATGTTATCCATTTATTTTCATTTATTAAAGTTGTTTATTTTTTATAACCCTACATTATGATATTTATTATTTAAATTTATATTCATATAGTATTTTATCTTCGAGTTGTGTGGATATATATTTTTCTTATTTATATTATCCCATACACATGATTACTTCTTTTTTTAGTTCATATTTCTTTCATTCATTGGTTAACCCAAATTTTCAAATACTATAGGAAAATAAAAGGTTAAATAAAAGTTTTTAAACTAAATAATCATTCTCCCATGGATTAATGGTATTTTCTTATTTCTATTGAAAGGTTTGAAGTGAATTTCCAAGAACTCTCTAACCTTATTATAAAAGGGTTATTTTAGTTTTAAAAAATTGGAAATGAGTTGCCTTAATGTGATTAGTATTTCACTAAATCCAAAAAAATTATTTTCATGAATTTTATTTCAAACTAGAATTATAAAAATATATTATAAAAGGATTTTCATGAACTCAATAGTGAAATCATACTGGTCATGTATAGCTCACACACTATATATAAACCTTGTATGTATTTATCTTTTTTATTTTATAGAATTTATGTTCTAATGTGTAATGTATGCACCATTTTACTATTGGTTATATATCTTGGGACACAGTTGTGACCCTATGTCATATGGTGATGGTTGTATGGTGGTTCAAGTTTATGGGTTGTATCGAGACATTCATGTATAAATCACTTGGGATATACTTTTACTTTCACTTTCTCTTGTACTAGTTATACATTCAACTGTTATGTTTTATTTTAAAGTGAGATTGGTTATTAATATTAGGCTATGCCTCGTTTGGTTTATCTTTACATTTGGAACTATTTTATTTATTTATTTATTTTTCATAGAAGTCCAAAGTATGGGTGCAACATACAATATTCTTAGTAAAAATATGTGGCTTGTTTATTTGGTTATGGAGGGTGAAATAATTCCCATATAGTTATGTTAGATAACTCTATTTCTTGTTTCCAGCCTATGGTGATCAGGAACATGCTTTAGGACTTCTTGTGGGCCAAATCGAGTGATGTGGTAGGGTGACTTGGGCTGGGTCAAGATAAAATGGTATTAAATCCCTCTTTTTTGGGAATTAATGGTGGAAAAGAGACATAATTTTCTTAACTCAAGAGGTATGTCACAAGAAGGTTTCAGATCACCACCTTTTGTGATGAAACTTGAGTTACTAAGGGTAGTTAGGATGTGAGTCTTGAAATAAAGTTCAATTTTTTATTATTTTTTATATATATTGGTCTAAATTAATGGTATTTTGATCCATATTTATGTTTAATGGGATATTTTTTAGTTTTAATTATTTTGAAGTGGAAATAGAATAAGAACCATAGACACATAATTAACTCACATAATCCAAAAAACCATTAAGAGATCATGTGAATGGTTCTGGAAACTTTCTAAAGACTATTTCACGGATGGCACGTGTTATACCAAAACATAAAAATAAATCATGCACGGTTATTCATCTCTCTAGAATTGTTTTTCAATATCTTTTGACTCTTAAATTACTTATAATATGTTCCCTACCTATTTGGGAATGAATAAAAGAGAATTATATGATATATTGATGTGATTTGGTTCAATCATGATTCGTGTTCTATGTTATAGTATTTATTTTCATACTAAAAAGGCTAGGGTTTATGTGTAAAATGGATTTTAAGGAAATTATTTGGATATTCTAATAAGGTTTCATGGCTTATTTATCAAAATATATTGGGTTTTATAAAATTCATTAAAAAAGGGTTGACTTTATAATAAAATTAAGAAAACATTATAGAATAAAGGTGAAGTTCATGAAAGTTTTTATTGAGTGAATTTTATGTCTTATTAAAATTTATATATTTATAAACATTACATTATATTTATTCCATGGTGCCATATGATGTATTTGAAATCTTATTTGGGAAAATTTCAAGTTTGATTAGATTTTAAAATTATTTGAAATTTCACGAAGGAGAATTTTTTATTTGGAAATGATATATAACATTTTAAACATTCACTTACTCTAGTAAAATGAGTTTTTATGTTTTCAAAAGATTTTGGGATAAGTAAAATGTCTTTATTGAAGGGTATATATGTGATTTATTTTCATGAGATTTTCTTTTTTGATTTTATTTTATGATTTTTACTTGAATATTGTGTTCTAAATTTTTAAATATGGTTTAATGGGTTTTATATTACTTGTTATATAGATTTTACCACCCAAAAAGTTTTCAATTATTTATGAAAATTTTACCTCAAGGGATATTTCTTAGAGTAATTTTCCCCATAGTACGAGTATGGTCATTTTGTTTCTTATCACTTCCTAAACTCTAAATAAAGTGGTTATGATAAATTCCTTCCAACCCTTGGGTTGTATTCAATACATCTTAAATTGATACTTGTATATTATTTGTAGGGATTATAATGATTAGAGTTATTATTATCTTTCCATTCTCTCTTCACCATTAAAGAAGTGACCCCTCATGTTATTTCATTATGATGAATTTAGGAACTCCAATACTATTGTATGAATTATTTAATGAATTTACATAAATATAATAAATTAGGATTATTCACAATATATCTTAATAAAATGACATTAGTTAAATATATATTAATAATATATTGATTACCTGATTTAATTATTATATTCACAAATAGGAAAACAACCCAAGGACTTAAAGGTTTAGTGTATTGAGGACTAAAAACATAAAAATAATTATTTTACATGATGTAAACATATCTCTATAAACTAAATACATTGTTAGATATTCCTTGAGATATAATCCTATTCAAATCCCAGGGAATAGAAAACATTAAAAGGGGTGAGATAAAATGCTCAGTAAGGGATAACATATCAACGACCATAATGGTTAGATCTTAAACATATGAAAAAATAAAAATAAGGAAAAATATTTGATTCAAAAGAACATAAAATAATAAGTGTTAACAATAAGAATGAAATATATACATAACATCTCAAATAATAACACTTACCATGGCATGAAAAAAATAAAACATGAAGAATATAACAAGGGCCATGGAATGTTGGAAAGAAAGTGACACAATAAGAAACATGATATTTCTTTTCTTTATGAACTAGGATACCTACCAATCCATTCAATAATAAAATTATGTGTAGATCTAAATTCCATCATACTCACTCTTTGTAAACCATGGTACTTGATAACCAATTCATATAAAATTTATATCTCATGAGATATAAGCCTTTACCAAATTCATTAGAGGGAGATATATATCCTAGCCACCTCATAATCCATACATCTATGTGAAACTTGAGAAACAAAACCATCACATCATAAAATAAACCTTAAAAAGAAAAATGGTTTTCATGAAATTTACAAATCATTATATAGACAAGCCATTGAAATAAAATAGGTTTCATAGAATATCCAAAAGTAAATAAAAAAATTTATATAAGGAACCCATGGAATAATATGAGTTTCATAAGATATCCAAATAATGTTGTAAATTAAATCACCTAATACTGAAAACATGATCATAAAAAATAATCACATAATAAAAGAGTAACATAGGGTGAAATAGGAATTTAACTCTATTATAGGTAGATCTAATATTAATCTAGTAAAACCAAATCATAAAAATATATTTTTGAAAAAATTTTGTATTCATTATTGTAAATGTTGGGAAAAAATCCCTCAAGGTATCATTGAAGCATTTTTGAGGTGATTGTGTTCGTTGACAAAGTGGACATCTGTGTTGTGATTGTTGACAAAGCAAACCATGACATAAAAATTTGTTGACAAATGGGATTTCATGGTGGCATGTTGATTTTAAGGGTTGTGGTTAAAGATTCATGTTTGATTCAAGAACGTCGACAAAGGAAGGGATGATCTAGAGGGGGTACAAAAAGAGCAGATACAAGGTGGTGCCGTTTTCCAGTGTTTGCTAAATTTTTGGGCCTGAAAATCAAAAAATGAAGAAAAGTGGTTTTTGTCAAAGGGACTTGTGTGTCGTGTACTATAAGGAGAGGAAACTTGCGTGCCTAATGTTTTTCAATATCATAACATCAAAATATGGAAAAGGGATAAGGGGAACCCAAGTTTTAGAGTTGGTTGAGCAAGTGATTTGCGCGGTAGAGACTTGCACGCCGAAACTTGCGCGCCGATGGGAGAATTGCGCGCTGCCACGGAGGGTGTCCAAATGCCTATAAATACAGGTCAACCCATCCTCATTCAGTGTAGAGTTCAACACTTAGAAAAATCAGAGCTCCTGTCGTGCAGGTGTGGTGGTCGCGCAAGTGGTGTGTGGTCGCACAAGTATAAGTTGTGCGCCAGGTGATAGTTGCGTGCCTAAGGTGGTTTGGGTGAGAAAGGAAGTGAGTCGTGCAAGTTTTGAGTTATAGAATAAGGTACCGCGCAAGTGGTTTGGTGACACTTACATGCCAGATTTTGAAGAAGCACGAAAGTTGTTGGTTGCGCACCAATATTGGTTTGGGCGTAAAAGGGTGTGCGTCGCGCAAGTTTGGAGTTGCAAAAGCTTGTGTCACGCAAGTGGTTGAGGAGGACTTGCATGCTAGTTTTGACTTGCATGCCAAGACTTTCACACCAACTCAAAGAAGGGAACCAAGTAAGGTTATTTCACAGCAGTGGTTCAGGGCTGCGTGGAAGCGGGAAGATTGCCTGATACCCTCAGTGCAAAGAGAGATTCATCTACGGGTGAAATTTGGACTTCAACAGAGCATCTACATACAACATAGGATGTATTCATTAGTGACAATGAAGAGACCTACAGTTATATAAACTGTGAGTGGATCCTTTCCAGAGTAGTGAGCAAAGGAATAGGAAGAAGGTGATCCTCTCCACCGGCAGTGATCCAGAGAGAGAGAAATAGGGAGTGACCCTTGGGAAAGCAGTGAGCTGGCCCTAAACATTGTAAAGGCAGTGAGTCTGGGAATATAAATGATCTATCCCAAACCTTGTAAACAATAGTGTGCTTATAGTGGATTTGGTACATCGGCACATTACCGGTGTATGTTCCTTAGACGTAGCCTAGTGAGGGTGAACCAAGTAAAAATTGATGTGTCCTGTGCATGCTTTACTTTCTGTTTATATTATGCAATGGGAAAGAGAGAGAAGAGTGTTTTTATTAACAACAAAACAAGATCATAATGGGATTTAAGTTTAAATTAGTCATACCATGATTCACCCCCCTCTTAGGGTATTCATCCTTTTGGACCTAACAATTAGTATCAGAGCGAAAGGTTTATATCAGTAGTTCTCTCTCAAATAGAGGTCACTAATCATAAAGGAATTCCGATCTTCGACAAGAACAATTTTCATATATGGAAGAATCAGATGAAACACTACTTTCGATCTTTGGGAATGGATGTATTCACAGCAGTAATGCATGGCATAACAGCTGATATTAATAGTGGTGAATTATCAGAAGCTGAACATAGAGAGTTGGATGCAGATGCCAAAACAATTAATTCCTTAGGGGGAGCCCTATCCAATCCTATCTATAAAAAGGTGATGTCATGCAAAACGTCACATGCCATGTGGGAAAATCTATTGAATATATATGAAGGGGATAAATAGGTCAGAGAGGTAAAGCTGCAAGTGTTGTGGAACAAGTATGAAGATTTTAGAATGAACCCGAATGAGTCTGTTGATGAATTATTTGACAGGGTAAATATTGTAGTAGAAGACATGCATGGTCTTGGTGAAGTTATTGAAGACATAAAAATTGTGAAGTGCATCTTGAGAAAAATTCCTCCTCAGTTCAATATGAAAGTTTCTGTTTTGGAAGATAAATATCCGAAAGAGCTGACATTGGATAACCTGCACAACATCCTTGTTGCATATGAATTGAGAAATGATGATAACGACACTGTGGAAAAGGGGAAATCCAAAGAGGTGGCATTTAAGTCCATAAATAGATCACCATTGAAGATTCTCAAGAGGAATAAGAGATAGATGAGGTAATGTCATTCCTCTCCTCAATTCTTCAAAGAGGAAAAGGAAAGTTCAAAGGGAAACTTCCACTTGCTTGCTTTAGATGTGGAAAAGTTGGCCATCTTTCCGCAAGGTTCCCCAAAAAGTTTCAAGAAGAAAATGACAAAGATGAAGTTGAAATTCCTAAGAAGAAATCTTTAGCCTATGTGAAAGGAAAGAAGCAGTTAAAGATAAATTTCTTCAAGAAGAAGAATCTTCTTTCACAAGAAATAGACAGTTCAGATGAGTCTGAGGTTGAAGAGGTTGAGGAGATTAAAAATTGCAAAGATCGTGGAGAAAATGATATGGTGGTAGTCTTCGGCAGTTCTTAGGAGAAGAACGAAACTGAAGGTGATGATGAAGAAGAAGAAGTTGAAGGAAGAATAGATATGAAAGCTGAGTTAGAGGCTGGTCTTGAGGAGATAGATGTTTGGAGAGACAAAACAAAGAAAGCTATCAAAGTTGTTCACGATGCCAAACTCTATATGCAGTAGCAGGAAGAAGAGAAGTCTGAGTTGATGGAAGAAATTGAGAAACTCAATTTATCAACACCAGAAAACTCATAATCAGTTAGTGAGTATAAAATCAAGATTGAAGAATAGAAAATGGAGATCTATGGCTTAAATAGAAAATTGAAAGATCAATTTAATTGTATCGAATAACTTGAAGAAGAAGTGGTCAGTCTATGAATAAAAATGAAGGATCAAGAAAAACTATTGAATCTCAATATGATATCAGGAAATCAGGTCATTTAGAGGACAAAAAAGATGATAGAGGAGGCTAGTTGTTCAGAAGAAAAGAATTAGCAATCGAGCTCAGATGCTAAGGATGAATTGGGGCTTGGTTGAAAACAAAAAACTGTAAATATTGATGTCAGACCGCAAGCACCCATTCTGAGAGTGAAGATCGATTTGGGTACAAAATAGAATATTAGAAGATACCAAGGGAAAACCAGCAGTGTAGAAGTGACACACTTGAATGCTTCTTACATTAGGTGTTATTGCTGTGGAAAGATGGGTCACTCACAAAGTGTGTGTTCTATAGCCAAGAGATACCGAAGGGCACAAGAACAAAAGTGACAGCCAAACAGAGCTCAATATTATAGAACATCCTTTGATGTTCATTTTTTTGGTGTGGAGGATTTGGGCACATGGCTAGATATTTCACATCAATCATACAAAGGAATGTCCCAAAGAAAAACTCAAGTAGTTGTAAGCAGTAATTTAGGGAATCTTCAAGTGAGCTAAAAACACAAAATCGATTTGCAACTCTACAGGATGAAGCTGGTCCATCACACTATAAGGAAGATCAACTTCTCCAAACCACACCGAGTGTGAAGTCGAAGACGTGGATAAAAAAGAAAAAGGATGATAAGGCAGTAGTTGCGTAAATTGCCCTTAAAGCTTCAGATCGTTCAGGAGTATGGATCCTTGACAGTGGTTGCACATCCCTTATGAAAGGTAACAAGGATCTCATTATAGGAATTAAATATGACAAAGAAGGGGTTGTCAAGTTTTGGAACAATAAAGGGCTGAAGATTATTGGTTCTGAAAAAGCTAAATTTGGGGGAAAAGAAATGTGACGTGCTGATATCTTGGTAGTAGATGATCTTAGTCATAACTTACTCAGTGTCAGTCAACTATGTGACTCTAGGCACTCTATCTGATTTACCAAGAAGATGTGTGCTGTGAAAGGAAGATATGGAGTAGTTGTTCTACAGGGGAAAAGGAGAAAGGGAAATATTTACCTTGTAAGTGGAGAAGAAGATATGTGTCTTTTATCCAGAGAGGAAGAAAAAATGTTGTGGCATAAGCGACTTGGTCATCTATTCCAATCATCTATGGAATATCTGGTAAAGTGTGATACTAATAGAGACCTTCCCAAACTATCACATGATCATACTCATACATGCGATGCTTGCCAACAAGAAAAGATCATCAGAAAGACATATAAGCCAAAGGAATATAAATCAACCAGAGTGCTCGAATTGGTGGATGATGATGTATGTGGACTTATCTCACCAAGAGCCATAAATGGGCAAAGGTACTATGTCATTTTCATTGATGATTATAGTATAATGGAATGAGTATTTTTCATTACCCATAACTCAGATGTGTTTAGTTGCATAAAGTAGTATATGAGGGAATTAGAAAGGATGCTTGAGCAGAAAATTATGAAGTTTCGTACTGATAATGGTACAGAATTCACAAACAGTCAAGTTGAATATTATCTCGAGAAACACGGGATAAGGAATCAAGTTTCATTAGTAATAAATCCCCAAAAGAATGGAGTGGTTGAAAGGAGAAATCGGATCATCAACAACATGGCCAGAACGATGCTTATTGAAAAGGACCTACGAGAGAAATTTTGGAAGGAAGCAGTTTTGACATCGGTCTATATTTAGAACAGGGCTCTGTTGTGTCCAAAGTAAGGGAAGACTCCATATGAAATGTGGTATGGAATGAATCCAAAATTGAAATACTTTCGAATCTTTGAAAGTAAGTGTTTCATTCTCAATAAAGAAAATCACAGGAAGTTTGACTCACGAGGAGATGATGCGATATTCATTGGATACTCAGGAAAAAGCAAAGCATATAAATGATTTAAAAAAGGCTGGGAAAAGTGGTTGAGAGCAATGACATCACTATTGTGGAAAATGAAGAGAATATTCAACAGCACAGTGAACAATTTCTTGATGAATTTGATGAAGAATAAAGTAACACAGGAGGAGCAGAAGTGGCAGATGCTGACTTAGAAGAAGACACCGATGATGAACAAGAAAGTGTCAAGTCTGTGTCTGTAAGGAAGCCAAAGAGTTGAGCTAAAATTGATAGGCATAATATCATTGGTGATCAGATAGATCCAGTTCAGACAAGAAGAATGAAGTCACTGCAACAGACATCTTTCCTATCTCAGGTAGAGCCAAAATGCTTTGCTGATGCAGCTGAAGATGAAAACTGGGTTTAGGATATGAATGATAAGATTGATTAGATTGAGAAGAACCAGACATGGGAGATTGTTTTGAGGCTAGCAGATAAGAATTTCATCGGGACTAAATGGGTCTATCGCAACAAGATGAATGAAGATGACACAGTGATTCGAAACAAAGAATGACTAGTGTGCAAGGGGTACTCCCAGATAGAGGGAATAGATGTTGTTGAGACATTTTCACCGATTGCAAGGCTGGAGACAATCAGATTATTCCTAGCCGTTGTAGTGCAATGGAAGTTCAAAGTGTTCCAGATGGATGTAAAATCTGCATTCTTAAATGGATTTCTAGAAGAGGAAGTGTACATTGAGCAGCCATATGGTTTTCTCATTCATGAGGATCAGAAAAAAGTTTTCAGAATGAAAAAGGCATTGTATGGTCTGAAACAAGCACCAAGAGCATGGTACTCAAGGCTTGATTAGCACTTGAATAATCTTGGTTTTCAACGTGGTGGAGTTGATTACAATCTCTACTTCAATAAAAAAAGTAATCAAAGGATGCTAGTCCTATTTTATGTCGATGACATAATATTTGGTGGATCAGATGAAGCTCAGTGCCAACAGTTTTCCGAATTCATGAAAAATGAGTTTGAAATGTCAATGATTGGAGAGATAAATTTTTTCCTTGGTCTATAGGTGACACAAGGAAGGAATGGAACATTCATTTCATAATCCAAATATTCCAAGGAGGGTTTGAAAATATTTGGCATGGAAAATTCCAAGTATATGAAAACTCTGGGTGCTACCCGGATGAAACTGTCCAAAGATGAGGCTGGCAAGGCAGTTAATATCACAAAAAATAGGCAAATTATTGGAAGTTTGCTATACTTGACCACAACAAGGTCTGACATTGTATTCACCACATGCCAAGAAGTGAGATATCAGAGTAATCCCAAGGAAATCCACATGCTTTCAGTGAAAAGAATACTTTGGTATATCAAGGGAACAATGGATTTTGTCTTTATGTATAATGGAAAATCTTAGACAGAGTTATTGGGATACACTGATGCAGATTGGGCCGGTTAAACAGATGATAGGAAATCAACATCTGGAGGTGCATTCTATTTTGGTGGACTATGTATTGCTTGGTTAAGTAAGAAGTAGGATTTCATTTCATTAAGCACCGCATAAGCTGAGTATATTGCGGCTACTCAAGCTTTCACACAATTATTATGGATGAAGCAGCAGCTTGAAGATATGGGAGTTGAAGTGAAGTCTCCGATTGGAATCCAATGCGATAACTCGGGTGCTATCAATATTAGAAAAAATCTAGTTCATCACTCAAGGACAAATCACATTGAGATAAAATATCATTTCATCAAGGAGAATGTGGAGCAAGGGCTTGTGAAGTTGGATTATGTGCCTACAGAGCTACAGGTTTCAGATATTCTGACAAAGGCCTTACCCAAGGACGCGTTTGAAAGGCATCGATTGGATCTGGGAGTTCATTCGACTCCCCGCACTTGAAAGAGTGTGGATGTGGAACCCCCCACCCCCTCTCCCCAAGTTATGATGTGTTTTTCCCTAATGTGCTGATATGTGTTCTTTACTCTGTTACATACTGCAAAGGAGTGACCTTTGGGTTCATTGACAAAGGGGGAGAAACTAGTGATTGTTCAATGGAGAGACAATGTGGCTATTTGATACATCATGATTGATATGGAGAGAAGCTAACATGTGGAGTAGTGAGATGGAGGGATCAATGAGAAAGGGGGAGTGTATTAAATCTGACGATGCTAGAAGTGATCGATCAAAGAATAGATATCACGATAGCTGAGGATCGTGATAAAATCAGAAGAGTGGTGTTGGAATGTGGAAAGAATATTTCCAAAAATTGGTATTAGTTTGGTAAAAATTGGTATCAGTTTGGTGTCAATAGTGGGTGTCAGATATGAAGTGATTCGTTGATGAAATTTTCATTTACTCTTGTTTCTCACGCTGAGCATTGCTCATGTGGGCTTAGAGTATGTGTTGAGTAAATCCTTGATCGCTATCAGAATCGCAAAAGGAGAATGGTGGATGAAGAATTAATGATGTATATTTTTATGGAAGAGTTTTCAACAAACCCAAAGGGGGAGATTGATGAGAAAAAATCCCTCAAGGTATCATTGAAGCATTTTTGAGGTGATTGTGTATGTTGACAAAGTGGACATCTGTGTTGTGATTGTTGACAAAGAAAACCATGATATACAAATTTGTTGAAAAAGGGGATTCATGGTGGCATATCAAGTTCAAGGGATGTGGTTAATGATTCATTTTTGATTCAAGAACTTCAACAAAGGAATGTATTATCTGGATGGAGTACAAAAAGAGTAGATACAAGGTGGCACCGTTTTCCAGTGTTTGCCAAATTTTTGGGCCTGAAAATAGACAAATGAAGAAAAGTGGTTTTTGGAAAAGGGACTTGCACGCTGTGTATTTGAAGGAGAGGAAACTTGTGCACCTAATTTTTTTCAAGATCAGAACATCAAAATATGGAAAAGGGATAAGGGGTTCCCAAGTTCTAGATTTGGTCGCGCAAGTGATTTTCACGACAGAGACTTGCGCGCCGAAACTTGCGCGCCGAGGGGAGACTTGCGCGCTGTCGCGTAGGGTGTCTAAATGCCTATAAATACAGGTCGAACCCTCCTCATTCAGTGCAGAGTTCAACACTTAGAAAAATCAGAGCTCCCGTCGCGCATGTGTGGTGGTCGTGCAAGTGGTGTGTGGTCGCGCAAGTATAAGTTGCACGCCAGGTGATAGTTGCACACCTAAGGTGGTTTGGGCTAGAAAGGAAGCGAGTCATGCAAGTTTTGAGTTTTAGAAGAAGGTATCGCGCAAGTGGTTTAGTGACACTTGCGTTCTAGATTTTGAAGAAGTGCGAAAGTTGTTGGTTGTGCGCTAATATTGGTTTGGGCGTAAAAGGGTGTGCGTCGTGCAAGTTTGGAGTTGCATAATCTTGTGTCGTGCAATTGGTTGAGGAGGAATTGCACGTCAGTTTTGAATTGTGAACCGAGACTTGCGCACCGGCTTAGAGAAGGGTGCCAAGTAAGGTTGTTTCATGGTAGTGGTTCATGGCTGCGTGGAAGCTGGAAGATTTCCTGATACCCTCGGTGCAAAGAGAGATTCATCTACGGGTGAAAGTTGGATTTTAATAGAGAATCTACATACAACAGAGGATGTATTCGTTAGTGATAATGAAGATACCTACATGTCTATAAATTGTGAGTGGATCCTTTATAGATCAGTGAGCAAAGGAATAGGAAGAAGGTGATCCTCTCCACCGGCAGTGATCCAGAGAGAGAGAAACAGGGAGTGACCCTTGGGAAAGTTGTGAGCTGACCCTAAACATTGTAAAGGAAGTGAGCCTGGGAATAGAAGCGATCTATCCCAAACCTTGTAAAAAATAGTGTGCTTTTAGTGGATTTGGTACATCGACACATTGCCGGTGTATGCTCCTTGGACGTAGCCCAATGAGGGTGAACCAAGTAAAAATTGTTGTGTCTTGTGCATGCTTTACTTTCTGTTTATATTGTGCAACGGGAAAGAGAGAGAAGAGTGTTTTGCTTAACAATAAAACAAGATCAGAACAAGATTTAATTTTAAATTAGTCATACCCTGATTCACCCCCCCTCTTAGGGTATTCAGCCTTGTGGACCTAACAGTAAAATTTATAGTTATAAGTATCCTTTAAAAAAGTATCCTTTATTTTTATGAAAAATGAAAAGAAAACCTATCATGGAGATGGAATTGGTTAAAAAAATCTATTCCCAAAAATTAAAAAAATAGAATCTTTTAAAAGGGAAATTCTTATAAAATTGAAGTTAAAATAAGAAAATGTATAACTCAAAGAGAAGAGTATGAGTTTCCAATTCCATTACCTTTACCCTTGATTTCCAAGGAAGTGATTTAAACTACTTTATAATAAAGATAAAAATCTTAATTAACCATTTTAAAACCTTATTCATATATATTTACGTTCATAATATCCATTAATAACAATTTTCTTCATGTATTATATTTTTTTAATCTCTTTTCAACATCGGGTGTTAATAATCTTGACCATTTTGAACTAGGTTTTTAGTAGTGGCGTTGAAATTCATTTTTCTAAAAAATATCATCATTTAAAAACCATTTAAGGAACTGGAATTTATTTTTTATGAAGAATTATAATGTTATAATACCATTACATTGGAGTTTTAGTCACGTATCATGAAAAATAGAATTATAATGAACTAGTTTTGGGTTATTTTCCAATATTGACAGATTTCCTTATAATGATCATTAATTTTTTATTTATCCAAAAATAATCATATGAATGATATATATTAATTATATATATCATATATACTCATAAACTATAAACTAGAACCACCATGTTTGGAAGTCAAGGAAAACAAAAGACATTTATTCATAGAGGCAGTAGTCTGTACAACACATGATTAGAGTTTTCATTACCCAATGAATGATATGGGTGAAGGTGGATAGTAAGAGAACTTTTTATATTCATAGATAAATTATATAAATCATATTTATTCATCAATACCATCATTAATACCATCCATGATGGGTGTTTATAAAAAAATTAAAGCGTTTTTTCATGGAAGTGGTAATCCGCACACATGCACTAACGACGATTCTTATTTTTCTTAGTTTATGGAAGAGAATAAATAATGGTTATAAAATTGTTATAATAATATATAAACACAATAAAAATGATGCTTTTATTATTATACTATGGTTATTTTTGGTTTAGAAAAGAAATAATAAAATTGAAATGTTAAGAAAGATGTGATACCTATGTTGAGACCTTAAACTTCCTCTTGATGAAGACCTTAGATTTAAGAGACTTAGGATAATTTGTGGTGAACAGGGAAATTATGGAATTTAAATGAATTTAAGTAGAGTTAATTTGGTTAAGGTTTCAAATAAATTTCAAAATAATATTGGAGTATTGAAAGGGTGTAAGTGGTATCCTTTTATAAGAGAAGAAAATGGCACTTTTGGAAACACTCATCAGTTTTCAATAATTCCACAAAACTATTCAAGGATCAATGGATAAAAAGAGAAAAACAGTTGACTATGAGACAATATAAAGTTAAAAATAATCTCAAACAATTATTTTAAAACAATTTTTTAATATGTTTTGTCTATTTCCCCATAGTAAAATATTTTTTTACAATTTTTTCTTTTTAGTGGGGTAACTTTTTTAAGCTTATTAATTAATTTTTTAACTAATATTAAAAATAAAATCATTAAAAAAATTTAACCATATAATTTTAAATTTAAAAACCATTTTATTATATGTAATTTATAAATGTGTGAAAAGTTAATTTTAAATTAAACACACTTAATCGCATAAAAATAGTTTGTTAGAAAAATGATGTTTTTCAGATTTAAATTTATATATAAGATAAAAGTATAATTAATACTGATTTTAATGACATAAATTGATTTATTATAAATAAAATTAAACGTATTAGTATTTTATGGAAATCCACAACTAATTCTCACTTAAACAAAACTTCATTAAAAGAAGAGATCAAAAATAGTTTTTATTAAACTAATTTTTTTATTTAGTTCTATAAATATTGTAAATAGTATTTATAATCCCAAAGGATATTTTAAAATGTATAATTTATTACTTAAATACATATTTTATTATTTATTTCTTTTTAAACTTATATGATATGCTTATGTAGTGATAAAATCGTTAAAATTATAATTTTTGTAAAAACCATATTTTTCATCCAAAAATCAATATTATTTAGAAAGAAATTATAAAAATATACTATGTATATTTTCATGAGAAGAGTTCAAAAATGATTTTTTTTATCAAATATACATTTTAAAAATATTAAATCCAAATATTAAATTAATTTCAATGTAAATAAAATGACTTTTATTGAAATTAACCTTTTTCAATATTAACTCTTATAAATTATTTTTCTATTAAAAGAAATAGATTTTAATGGTTTACTATCATAGTGTTTGTTATGTATTTATTAATAAAGTCTTTATAATAAATTTTGGTTCATTTACATTGGGTGTTTCATGTACCACAAGTTACTGAACACAATATTTATTTAATATGAAAAATTTTGGGTCATTGCGTTTTACCCCCATAGAATAATTTCATCCATAAAATTTTATTACATGGAAAGAAAAAAGATAGGTTAATTTTCTATAATATCATCATTAGTATCCCACATATTCTTCTAATATTTATGATTTCTATATAGAACTTTGACCAAATGAGTGGCCTTGTTTTGTAGCACCTTATCTCTTCAATCCAAGATCTCCATAGGTTTTTCTTCATAGGAGAGGTCATGTTCCAGCTACACTACTTCTAAGTTTAGTACATATGATGGATCTAGTATGTACTTACTCAAAAATAAAACATGCACTAGTGCATATAGAGTTTTTCATGTCAGGTTTTTATGATTTTTCATGTTGGTTTACAAGCGACATGGTTATAGGGGACGTAGTAAGTAAAGTTTTTCATGTTGGTTACTTAAAAAAGATGTTATAAATAATATATGCATGTTTTTTTCACATCGGTTATCCTATAACTAATGTGAAAAAACAATTATAAACCTTTTATTACGTTGGTTATCAAATAACTGATGTGAAAAATAGGTTTTTTTATATAATGAATCATCTCCTCCACTAATAGTAGCCAGAAAACAAAATACAGAAAATAACACAATTGGTAGTAGAAATAAGTAGTAGAGAACAACACAAAATATAGAAAAATACAGAAATTTACATTAATCCATCTTATAAGTCCCCGACCTTAAACATTACTTAATATTGAATTAAATGAATAATTCACATTGAGGATCTTTTCAGGTTTAGATTTTTAAATAATTAGATCATAACTATTACATCTCAAATGATTACACATTAGACACTTCTACAAAGTTTCCCTTTTTTTTACAAAACATGAACTCCTAAAAGAAAAGAGTCATGTCTAGTTCCATGTTTAAGATAACATGACTTTTCTTTGATCCCATCCTTCACCCTATTCCACATTATGTCCTGTGAAAAACATTTCAAAAAACTATGGGTGAGCATAAAAATCTCAGTAAGGGATACACAAAGAAAGAAAACTGTTAGTTTTTCAAAACATCAAGTAAACCATAAATACTTTATCAAAGTAACACTTTTCACCTTTAAGAAGTAGTAAATACTCTTCACTGAATAAAAGATCATTACTTACCCTTTTGTAACCAAAATATTACCATAAAACCCATATAAAGAACACATAACTTATAAAGGTAACTTGGGACATAAACATACTTAAATGGAATAACCATACGGTCGACTTCCACACATATCACTAAATGGAATATCCATACGACCGACTTCCATACCCAATGCACTGGAGGTTATAATGTAACCACCCGTCCTGGTATTCACGACACCACCCGTCATATGGTTCATCATGTAACCACCCATCAAATGTCCAAGTACCATTACAAAATCATAATACATAAAACAATTTTAAAGAAAAGAAAACATTTCCACATTTAAATCACAAGAGATCACATCATGATACTATCATAAATAAAAACATCTAATAAAATCATTAAAACTCTATGAGAGAAAAATCCCTTTATACTTTGAAACTATTAAAAGAAGACATTTAAAAGAGATTTTAGAATCAAAGTGTCCCATACCACTTTGAAGCTTTTAATGGAATTATAATTTTAAAAAATTAATTTAAATATAAATAAATACTCAAAAACATTTTTAAAACATGGACATTAAAGATAAATATTTATAATAATAAATCTTTAAAACATTTAAAAATGATATTTTTGTTAAAGAGTTTTTAACAAAATGAGAGATCTTGAATACAAATAATTACGGAATATCATTTAATCAGAAATTTATAATATCATGAGAATAAAGGGATTCACGATATAATATGTCAAAGGACAGTAAATACACCATATAAGAGTGAATTGGTGAATAACAACAATAAAGTCTCAATGGAAATGTAAATTGAGATGAAATCCATTGTAAAGATGGTATCCTAAAATTAAGGTTAAATCAATCTCATAAATATGTGTGAAAAATATAAATACACCCAATATAAGTGGATATTAAATGTAAAACAATCATAGGTCATTCAAACATATTCATATGACGACATATTCAATAACTACAAGTTGAACCCAAAGAAATCAAAATTGGGTTAAGAAGTTCCCTTGTAAAAATTCGACAGCCTAACAACGTCACATTAAAATTCAGAAAATGATTTGATGAGACAAAAAGGGTATATCATCACTTGGAAATAAATTTTACATCAATAAGGATATATAAGAACATATCCCAATATAATAATATATAAATTAAAAGACATAACAAAATAAGTCTTTTAAAAAGAGGAGGGTGAAAGGTTCCCTTACAGACTTGGGTATCTTTTGAAACGTACACCCCATGAAAGAAGGACAATACAACATTGATGTAAATACTCGTAAACGAAATTATATTAAACAAAGAGTATAATAATGGTCAGTACATATACCAATCAAAGTAAATGGTGGAAAATGTAGCATAAATCTCACAGGAATAAAAGTGAGATGAAAAATCCCTTACGAAAACTTGGCAGCCTAACGACGCCACATAAAACTTACAAAAATGGATTTATGAGATCAAATAGGGTATCTTATAATATGAACATAAAAATTAAAGTATGAGGAATATAAAAGAACATCCCAAAACATAATAAAGATGAGCTTAAAATAAATGACATAAAAGAGAGTACTTAAAAAGAACGAGAGAGGTAGGATCCCTTACAAAAATTCGGCAGCCTAACGACGCCACTTAAAAATTATTAAAATGAATTGATGAGAGAAATAGGGGGTCTCTCATCATATGAACACAAAGAGGACAGTAGGATGAATATAAAATAACATCCCCAACATAAGAACATGGAGCTTAAAATAAATGACATAAAGGAGAATACATGAAAAGAAAGAGAGAGGTAGGATCCCTTACCTTAAGTCTGACTTGTCTTGTTCATTTCTTTATATTCCTGAATAATAAACTTTGGTCAATTAATAATTGATTAATTAAATCCTTTAAATTTTATTATTCAATTCATATCACATATTATAATTTTATAATAATTGGTTAATAATGTGAGTTCATATTAGATGTTTTTGTCGATGTTCGGTACATGAGTAAAAATCGAACTTGTTGGAAAATAATTTTCCATGTAGTTATAAGTAAATCATATAAAGAATATTATTAATGATTTAAATATCATATATATCCAGTATATATTCATTTTATACTATTCCTTAACATTTGGAGATAAAAATAAATGAAATGCACCGTTCATGGAGACGGTAGGCCGTACGCACGCATGAACGCTAATTTCATTTCTTTGGCACATTAATGGATTTAAAACTAGATGATATATATATATATATATATATATTATAATTCCAGTATAATATATATTTTATATAGTTCCCATAAGTTAATTAATTTCATTCTTTATACATTCCATGTATTGTATGAACGAGTCACATCACTTGAGGGGGCGGTAGTCCACACTTCCTCAAATGAAATTATCGCATTTGCACAACATGCAAAGCATAAAGGTATGTATTAAATATAAAATTCAGAAGAATAGTGAGGAAATAAATATAATATATATCATAAATAAATATAGTACCATCATAATGACCACCATGAGAGGTGGTAGGAGAAGATAGAACAATCATCATTTCGTGAGGCAGTAATTCGCCATCCACAGAAACAGTATGTTCTTTAACCATTAGACGGAGGTGTGTGTAAGTGTTGCTCGAATAATTCTCATAACAAAATCCTAGTGTATTTAATATACTGATTTTGTTACAAAATAAATGAGTAACAATAGTTTAGGGGGTTGGAGAAGCAAAATAAAACAAAAGAACATTAGGGAAGGCTTTATCTTTAAATCAGGTAACTCCTCCTGGTTTGAACCAAAAGGGTTTATTGAAGATATTTATGCCTAAGGGAAGGATTATAAAATGAAGAGAGGGATTTGGAGAGATAAAATGGGCAGGGGTTGGCCGAGACAATGGCTTGAGAGGTGTGGGTAAGGAGGTAGAGGTGGGGGACTTTTATAAGAGGAGAGGAGGAGCACTCTTGGAAAGTCTTGAAAAGTAACATTATTATAAAATGATTTTCAGATATAAAAGGTACCACAATTATATATTTATAGGATAAGGTTATAAGAGTTATAAATCCACACATCCAATAGGTTTTTGAAAAGTTTAGGTCTTAGATTTTACATTATCTTTTCATTTTATTTAAATTGTTAAACAATGAGGTAATCGCTGCATCATCCTGGTGTCATGAATAATTTAATTTATTTAATGTCTAAAAATTATAAAAAAATTATCATGATGTATGAAATCTTTTTATCTTTCTAATTAATATTTATAGTAAAAAATATTACTTGTATAACCCCACGTAAAAATTGTTTTAGTAAAATAATACATGTTTTTGACATTTTAATTTTAACTTTAAATAAAAAGTTATTAATGTAATTTTCCTACCAAAGTGGCTCCATGGGGTCCCCAATTTGAACCATGGATTGTCTTGGTCAGCCATGACTCATAAAATAATGGTAGGACATGTGTTAAGGTCATTTCATATTATTATAACATTATCTTTACCTTAAATTACATTAATTTCCTTTAATCGCGATTAATAAAACTTAAAAGTTACTATTCACTAAAAAAATTATTTTAATCCCATTGAACCACATTTTACATCCTAATTAAAAACATGTATGTTGGATTTTTGAAATTAAAATCATATAAGTGGTAAAGTTTCATTTAAACGAAAAATCAGTTTTTTAACTACCACTTAGTGGTTTCACTATTCATCAAAAATTGAAGTTTTTCAGAAAAATACCAAAAATTCACCCTAAGATATATTTGATATTCCAAATTAAAAAATTATGTCTATTTTACCAAATTAAAAACATATAAGTTTCATTAATTAATTTAATAATTAATTCCCGTTATCGGAACAAATAGCATGTTTTTATGAAACAATATATATCAAAAGATTGACACTAGTTTAAGTCTAATTTCAAAGTGAAATTAATTACAATGACCAATATTAGATTAAATGGTAAAAATATATTATAATTGGAATTTAAAACTAATTCAAAAGATAATCTAATCATATAAATAAATTAGATTAAAAAGAGGGTTTGAATTAAAATACAACATTTTTCACTATTCATTAAAAAAATGAACTTTATAGGAAAAATACCAAAAACATACACAAAGTAAATTTTGATATCCCGATTCTAAAGAAGGATTTTATTTGGTCTAATATAATATATGAAATTTTCAAAAAGTGGATTTAAAAAGGGTTCTCCATCAAAGGGCGGTTAATCGACCTTTTAAAGAATATTAGAATGTTTACGCTTAAAATTGGATTCATTCGCATTTTTAATCCTATAACATTTATTGTAAAAAGTAAAAATATTTGACAAACATATATAATAATTTTGTAGTTAGTTCTGTTCATTCCTGCCATTACAATGGTTGGGTGTTAACTACCATTTAAAATAAAATTATTTCATTATTAGAGTGCAACGTAAGATATAAAAATGTCATATTCTTTATTCACCTGGGGTGTTACATCCTTCCCGCCTTTTGGAAATTGTGTCCTCACAATTTTAAAATTGGGCTCGGAAACTTCATTGAAAGTCCCACATCGGAACAAGAGTCGGTAAAACAATCACTTTAAAAGAAAGAAAGATAAGTACAGAGGTCACTCGAGTCAAACCATACTAGGATTACATGTTGGAAAACATGGATATGGAAGAAAAAAAGGTCATGTTCTAAGGGATAGTGATAGAAAAAATGTTTAGGAGAAAGTTAACCACCAGAAAATCACAAACTTGTGATGGGTTAAACGGTATTTGATTCCCCAGTAGGAAAAGTTAACAGACAACATTTTAGTTTTAAGTTACTTTTCATTGAGGAATTTATTTATGAGCTTAACTAAATCATAAGGAAACATACTTACTTGTCATGTTGACTTTCAACTTTTACTAGATTTCTTACACAAACTCATATTTTCTACAAAAGACGAGTATTTAGGAAGACTTGTTCACATTAAGAGTACTATAATCAACTTCTAGAGAATCACCTAATCCAAAAAAGATAACTATATATTTCACATGTCTTTAGAACCTTAACAAAACCAAAATTGTTAGAAAAAGATCAGATAATCCACAAAAGGATAATCCTTTATAAAAAGAAAATCTATTCTTAATCTCCAAAATTTTTCCAACAAAACCCAAAGTTCAACGAAGACCATTTGATAAACAATTTGTCCATAAAATTATTCAAATTAAAACAAACTAAGATTGAAACCCAAATATTTGAAGGATTTAATCACATAGTCTTCCAAGGTAAAAATTAACACTTATCTACAAATAAAATCAGTTGCTCTTAAAGTCTCATATTGAAAAGTAATTAACCTAATCACATATCCTCCATGATAGGTCAATAATTTCCTAGATAACCCAAAATCAACTTATTCTCGATTCATAAAATCATCTAAATAAAAAGAATAAGTCATACTAACTGGGTAATTCATGTAGTCCAGTGGTAGGCGATGCGCCCTTGTCGCCCTTCAGTTGTGGGTTTGATTCCTGCGGCCTTACCAGATGCGACAGGTTGTCACCCATCCTACGGGTTGTCCGTTTTATAAAACTCCAAAAATAACACTAACATGTTTTAACCTCAATGGTTTCCTTATACCTCTCATTTTCATCCAAATTCATTACTATCTCAACATCTTAATTCTTGAAGTCTTATTTCACCACCATAAGATAAAATAAAACGATTCCCAAAATGAATAACAGCTTACCTTGATCATGCCATCCACTCGGTTTCATCGTCATCTTGTTCACGTAGGTAGAAGTTCCATTCATTACAACAATGATTTAGAGATCCTTCAAAATCATTTGCTTCCTCCATCCAAATACACCTTGTACAACATGGGTCATATGGGTGTTCACAAAAAAATAGTTTTGGAAAATAATCATGTATGACATATAATTCCAAAACATCTTATAAAACATGATTTCTATAAAATAGTCGGACAAAATTTGAGTTGAAACTTTTGATTATTGGTCCTTTTAAAATACCATAAGTATGTGCTGAGAGACTATATTTTAAAAGCAAATATAAATAGGTTGTGCAAGGGTCTCCTTATTCAGCACCATTTTTAAAATCATAATATGCTTCAAAATCTTATGATAAGGTAAAATATTTGAAAATAATTTGATAATATTTACCTTTCATGAAAATATGAGAATATTCTGAAAATAGTATTTGTCTAAATACAACCCATGATCCATGATGATAACAAGGTATAGTGGAGGTGTTTGATATCTCAAACAACTGTTTGCAAGTGAGTTGTATGCAAGAAAAAGTTTCACAATCATCCGAACATGAATTTTCAATAATTATTGCAAGCATGTCATCAGGAAGAGATAGGAATGTCATTTGAGATCCTCCTCCTTCCATTCGTAACCGAATTTACTTGACCTAAAAAAAGTTATAAAACAAGGATTTAACGGAAATAATAGATATAGGGACTAACCATGTGTCTAACGAAAACTCCTAATCCCTAAAGTTGTCTAAACCAGCCTTTGATACCAACTATAAGGCCCCGAACTTAAACATTACGTAATATTGAATTAAATGAATAATTCATATTGAGGATCTTTTCAGGTTTAGAGTTTTATAGAATTAGATCATAAATATTACATCTCAAAAGATTACACATTAGACACTTCTACAAAGTTTCCCTTTTTTTTAAAAACACGAACTCTTAAAAGAAAAGAGTCATGTCTAGTTCTATGTTTAAGACAACATGACGTTTCCTTGATCCCATCCTTGACCCTATTCCACATTATGTCCTGTGAAAAACATTTAAAAAAACTTTGGGTGAGCATAAAAATCTCAGTAAGGGATACACAAAGAAAGAAAACTTTTAGTTTTTCAAAACATCAAGTAAACCATGAATACTTTATCAAAGTAACACTTTTCAACTTTAAGAAGTAGTAAATACTCTTCACTAAATAAAAGATCATTACTTACCCTTTTGAAACCAAAATATTACCATAAAACCCATATAAAGAACACATAACTTATAAAGGTAACTTGGGACATAAACATACTTAAATGGAATAACCATATGGTCGACTTCCACACATATCACTAAATGGAATATCCATACGGCCGACTTCCATACCCAATGCATTGGAGGTTATAACGTAACCACCCGTCAAATGTCCAAGTACCATTACAAAATCATAATACATAAAACAATTTTAAAGGAAAGAAAAAATTTCCACATTTAAATCACAAGAGATCACATCATGATACTATCATAAATAAAAACATATAATAAAATCATTAAAACTTTATGAGAGAAAAATCCCTTTATACTATGAAAATATTAAAAGAAGACATTTAAAAGAGATTTTAGAATCAAAGTGTCCCATACCACTTTGAATCTTTTAACGGAATTATAATTTTAAAACATTAATTTAAATATAAATAAATACTCAAAAACATTTTTAAAACATGGACATTAAAGATAAATATTTATAATAATAAATCTTTAAAACATTTAAAAATGATATTTTTGTTAAAGAGTTTTTAACAAAATGAGAAACTCTAGAATAAAAATAATTACAGAATAAAATTTAATTAGAACTTTATAATATCATGAGAATAAAGGGATTCATGATATAATATGTAAAAGTATAGTAAAAACACCATATAAGAGTTAATTGGTGAATAACAACAATGAAGTCTCAATGGAAATATAAATTGAGATGAAATCCATTGTAAAAATGGTATCCTTAAATTAAGGATACATCAATATTATAAATATGTGTGACAAATATAAATACAACCAATATAAGTGGATATTAAATGTAAAACTATCATAGGTCATTAACACATATTCATATGATGACATATTCAATAACTACAAGTTGAACCCAAAGAAATAGAAATTGGGTTAAGAAGTTCCCTTGTAAAAATTCGACCGCCTAACAGCATCACTTTAAAATTCAGAAAATGATTTGATGAGACAAAAAGGGTATCTCATCACTTTGAAATAAATTTTACATAAATAAGGATATATAAGAACATATCCCAACATAATAATATGTAAATTAAAATACATAACAAAATAAGTATTTTAAAAAGAAGAGGGTGAAAGGTTCCCTTACCGACTTGGGTATCTTTCAAAACATACACCCCATGAAAGAAGGACAATACAACATTGATGTAAATAATCATAAATGAAATTATATTACACAAAAAGTAGAATATTGGGAAGTACATATACCACTCAAAGGAAATGGTGGAAAATTTATCATAAATCTCATGGGAATAAAAGTGAGATGAAAAATCCCTTATGAAAACTCGGTTGCCTAACGGCGCCACATAAAACTTCCAAAAATGGATTTATGAGATAAAATAGGATCTCTCATAATATTACCATAAAAAGTACAATATGAGGAATATAAAATAACATCCCCAAACATAATAAAGATGAGCTTAAAATAAATGACATAAAAGAGAGTACTTAAAAAGAACGAGAGAGGTAGGATCCCTTACAAAAATTCGGTAGCCTTACAGTGCCACTTAAAAATTCTTAAAATGAATTGATGAGAGAAAGAGGGGGTCTATAATAATATTAACACAAATAGGACAATAGTATTAATATAAAAGAACATCCCAAACATAAGAACATGTAACTTAAAATAAATGACCTAAAAGATAATACATGAATAGAAAGAGAGAGGTAGGATCCCTTACCTTAAGTCTGACTTGTCTTGTTCGTTTCTTTATATTACTGAATAATAAACTTTGGTCAATTAATAATTGATTATGGAAATCCTTTAAAGTTTATTATTCAATTAATATCACATATTATATTGTTATAATAATTGGTTAATAATGTGAGTTCATATCAGACATTTTTGTTGATGTTCGGTACATGAGTAAAAATCGAACTTGTTGGAAAATAATTTTCCATGTAGTTATAAGTACATCATCTACAGAATAGTATTAATGATTTAAATATCATATATATCCAGTATATATTCATTTTATACTATTCCATAACATTTGGAGAAAAAAAGAAATGAAATGCACCGTTCATGGAGACGGTAGGCCGTACGTAGGCATGAATGCTACTTTCATTTCTTTGGCACATTAATGAAATTAAAACTAGATGATATATATATATATATATATATTATAATTACAGTATAATATATATGTTATATAGGTCACATAAGTTAATCAATTTCATTCTTTATACATTCCATGTATTGCATGAACGAGTCACATCACTTGAGGGGGCGGTAGTCCACACTTCCTCAAATGAAATTATCGCATTTGAACAACATGAAAAGCATAAAGGTATGTATTAAATATAAAATACAGAAGAATAGTGAGGAAATAAATATAATATATATCATAAATAAATATATTTCCATCATAATGGCCACCATGAGAGGTGGTAGGAGAAGATAAAACAATCATCGTTTCGTGAGGCAGTAATTCGCCATCCACAGAAACAATATTTTCTTTAACCATTAGACGGAGGTGTGTGTAAGTGTAGCTAGAATACTTTGCATAAAAACATCTTATTATATTTAATATACTGGTGTTTTTACAAAATAAATAAATAAAAAGAGTTTATGGGGTTGGAGAAGTAAAATAAAACAAAAGAACATTAGGGAAGACTTTACCTTTAAATCGGGTAACTCCTCTTGGTTTGAACCAAAAGGGTTTCTTGAAGAGCGTTATGCCTAAGGGAAGGATTCTAGGATGAATAGAGGTATGTGGAGAGATGAAATGGGCAGGTTTTGGCCGAGCCAATGGCTTGAGATGTGTGGGTAAGGAGGTAGAGGTGGGGGCCTTTCATAAGAGGAGAGGAGGGGCACTCTTGGAAAGTCTTGAAAAGTAACATTATTATAAAATGATTTTTGGATATAAAAGGTCCCACAATTATATATTTCTAGGATAAGGTGATAAGAGTTATAAATCCACACATCCAATAGGTTTTTTACAAGTGTAGGTCATAGATTTTACATTATCATCATTTTATTTGAATCGTTAAATAATGAGGTAATCGCTGCATCATCATGGTGTCATAAATAATTTAATTTATTTAATGTCTGAAAATTATAAAAAAAATATCATGATGTAGGAAATATTTTTATATTTATAATGAATATTTATAGTTAAAAATATGACTTTTATTACCCCATGTAAAAATTGTTTTAGTAAAACAATACATGTTTGTGACATTTTAATTTTAACTTTAAATAAAAAGTTATTAATGTCATTTTCCTACCAAAGTGGCTCCATAGGGTCCCCAAGTTTAACCATGGATTGTCTTGGTCGGAAATGACTCATCCAATAATTGTAGGACATGTGTCAAGGTCATTTCATATTATTATAACATTACTTTTACCTTAAATTACACTAATTTCCTTTAATCGCGATTAATAAAACTTAAAAGTTACTATTCACCAAAAAATTATTTTAATCCAATTGAACCAAATTTTATATCCTAATGACAACCATGTATATCATATTTTTGAAATTCAAATCACAGGAGTGGTAAAGTTTCATTTAAATGAAAAATCAGTTTTTTAACTACCACTTAGTGGTTTCACTATTCATCAAAAACTGAAGTTTTTCAGAAAAATACCAAAAATTCATCCTAAGATATATTTGATATTCCGAATTAAAAAATGATGTATATTTTAAAAAAATAAAAACATATAAGTTTCATTAATTAATTTAATAATTAATTCCCGTTGTCAGAACAAATAGCGTGTTTTTATGAAACAGTATATATCAAAAGATTGACACTAGTTTAAGTCCAATTTCAAAGTGAAATTAATTCCAATGACTACTGTTGGATTAAATTGTAAAAATATATTATAATTGGACTTTAAAACCAATTCAAAATATAATCTAATCATATAAATAAATTAGATTAAAAAGAGGTTTTGAATTAAAATACAACATTTTTCACTATTCATTAAAAAAATGAACTTTATCAGAAAAATACCAAAAACATACACAAAGTAAATATTTATGTTCTGATTCTAAAGAAGGATTTTATTTGGTCCAATATAATATATGAAATTTTAAAAAAGTGGATTTAAAAAGGGTTCTCCATCAAAAGGCGGTTAATCGACCTTTTAAAGAATTTTAGAATGTTTACGCTTAAAATTGGATTCATTCGCATTTTTAATCCTATAACATGTATTGTAAAAAGTAAAAATATTTGACAAACATATATAATCATTTTGTAGTTAGTTCTGTTCATTCCCGCCATTACAACGTCTAGGTGTTAACTACCATTTAAAATAAAATAATTTTATTATTTGAGTGCAACGTAAGATTTCAAGGAAAGTCGTTGTTGCGTATTGGGTACGCCATCGAGCATAGCGTTCCCTTTAAATTAATATTAACATTTTATTCACAAATATGGATAAATATAAAAATGTCATATTCTTTATTTACCTGGGTTGTTATACATCTCCTTCACCAATAGCACTGAAAAAACATCACACGAGGCAATAAAAATGGTGTCCCAAAATCCAGCACAATACACAACACATTTAACTTTTAAATAAAATAAAAACCAATCAAACATATAAAATTATTTTCCCATTCAATTTTTAAATGCCTCAACTCATCTACACTATATGAATGTTCATAATCAAAAATCTAAAATAGTAATATAGAAATCATTTAACTTGAATTTTCAATAAAACATATTAAATATTACGAAAAGATTTATAAAGAAATCTAACCTTATGAAACTTTGTAACTATAACTGTTGTAATTATTTCATACATGAATATCAAAACATAATATCTATATTCAGTTCCACCTTGTTGTTTATGACACTATTTCAAATAGATTTTATTTCAAAATAACATTTTTATTTAATATATCTAAAGTTTAGTAATTGTAAATGATAATTTACCTTAGCTTTTACAATTTGATATTGGCCCTCTTATTGGTCTTATTTCTTGCTGTCTCTCAAAATAAATCCCATTCCCTATTTTAAAATAATATTAATATAATAAATTTCATTAATTATAATATTAATAATTATTTAAGTAAGAAAAGTTACATGTTCAATACATTATTGAAATTTTCTTTCACTTCACCATGAATAGAGCATAACCAAGACAATGTCTTCTCTCTTGAAAAAAACACCCAACATCCAATGACCATTGATATAAAAGAAAATTTATTATGAGTTGTTAATATGTTAAGTAATATATAAAACTTTATGAGAAAAAAATATTTCATACCTTTCAAGATATGGAAACATCCAACACTAAATGATGACATTCTTCTAAAATCTTTCAACTATATAAATTGATCTTTCAACATCGGTCATTATCAAAGCTATGAGAGAAATAAACTGTGGGTCCATAAATCCATATACATCTGTCTTTTCACGTTCTATAAAAATTTTATATAGATACCTAATAAAAAGAATACATAATTATAAATTTTCAATAAATTAAAGGAACAATTTTTTTGTTAATCGACTTACATGGAAAAAACTTACATCGTGTTGATGCCCAATTGATCTACAACTACAATCTCCATGATATCATTTTTCAAAAGGTTCACAGTCATTGCACTCCCACAAATAGTTGCATAAAATGGAATTTCATATACTCCAAATAAAAAATTTGAGTATATTGACAATCAATCAAGACTAGTAGAATCTGTATCTAAAGTCACAACACATTGAATTTTTTGTTGTTTATACCGTATTTCTTTACCTTTAAATAATTCCTAAAAATATTAGAGAAATATATAAACTTTAAAATGAGAAAACAAATTTACTAAAAAAATGAAATTAAATATAACATATATAGATACCTCTATGATAATATGTCAAATTAGTCTACATAACCAAACCAAAAAATGATCGATACTTTGTCCAACTATACTCACTTCATCAGTAGTACATGATATTTTTGCTGATCTATCTATAATATCATGTACAATGACCCTATGATGCTCTATCTCAATCAGGTGATGATTAATGGTATCATTGATATAATATATCATCCCATATGTAATAATATGATAATGATCATCAAAAAATAACTCACAGTAAATTAGAAGTTGTGGAGGAGGGGGTGTTGGGGTAGGATAAGAAGGATTGGGGTCTGGAAACACATATGTGAGAGTAGGATATGGAGTGGGATCTACTGGAAGAGGTGGAGGAGTCATATTGGTAGACCAAAACTACCCTTGCATGTCTGCAAACATCGCTTTTACTAAAGTTCTGATCCCGTCATTCATCATCACTTGAATATCCTGAACTTTGGATTCCAAAGATTCATTTTTTATAAAAATTATCCTTTAAAGAATATTTTGAACATGGGAAAACATTTTTTTATCAATAAACCTATTGGGTATCCTCATACATGACCTAGGTGTTCAGGATTTCCCAATGATGTATCTAAAATATCCTATCTACTCGTAGTAATAAAGACCCCATGTGTGCTCTAATCCCCAAGATAATATTGTATGAACATTTGAAAAAATATTTAATGAATCAAAATATATAAAGAGTTGATTTAACTTCTATAAATAAATAAACATCTTATAATCTTATCAGTTACAAATCTTGACTCTTCCATAAGATATTTTCCTTTTTTCCCATTCGATCCCTCTTCTATTTTTCATGTCTAGAGGGGGGGGGGGTAAAACTCTCTAGATCTTGATGACTCAAATATTATCTTTTGATGTTTTTATTCTATCATGTGTTATTCCAATAATGTATACCCTCCCCGAGATAATGTATGAGGGTATACATTTCTAGCTAGAATCTCTAAAAAACATCTCCTTGATTACTGTAAATTAAGAATTAAGAACAAAGATGTCATTAACATGGTCATTAATATAAAAAACATCTAAAAAGGTAATATTGAACTTACTAAAAAGTATTCTCATCATCTACTTTAAATAAATTGTTTCCATGTATCTTCATCTATAAATGGATATATATCACACATATTTTCATGTTCTATATTCCTAAAAATGAACTATAATGTGAGGGACAATTTAAAATCCCTCCATCTTCTAGCTTCCAATGCTAAATATTTCCTCTTAACTCTTATAATGTCAGATATATCATATTTCATCTGATAATAAAGGGAGAAACATATATTTCTATAAACATTTCAAGATAAGTAAAATAATAAAAAACAATCTTATCAAAATGGTCTCCCACAATAGGGATAATATCATTTTTCAACATTTCACCAATTTTCAAACAAAATAACAACTTTGCTTTTACCCTGTACTGATACAAAAGTCTTAAACTATTTTTCATTTGGACCTATTGGAATGTCATTATCATAAAAGGCTATTGGTAACCTCAATTCCTAGCTATGGGTAACTGATAATTTTGGTAAATGTTTGGTGCCACGTTTACCAACCCTCAAACTCCTTTTCCCCTATCAAAGTAGATGTCTCAAGTAAAGAAGGATGAGGAGTCTCATCAATTGGATCATGTGTAAGTTCCTCCCTAAAGGTATGAGTATGACAATCTCTAGAAATATGTGGTGGGTTAGAGAACTGATCTGTCATTATCCTACAAATAAAAGCAACATCACTTAGTATAAAAATATACAAATCAAACAATTATATACAAATGTAAATAAAAATTACCAATTATCAAAAAAAGAAAAGAAAATGAAACCAAACGTAACACATTTTTATTCATATTTTTTATAATTAACTATAATTATAACAATATAAATGAGATATAAAATGACATAAATGAATGAAAACTACATAATATTCATGAGAGATTAAATGACATAGTAAAAAATCACTCACCTGATAAATATTTTTTATAAAAAAAATAATTATTTTATAATATAATCATATATAATATATTTTGTTTTTATTTTAAATTTTAAATTTTAAATAAATGGTTTTCAACAAAATAAATTAATAGATAAGTTACTTAACAGTAAATATGGAAAAATAGACAAAACTAAAATAATATAAAACAAACAATTTAAATTATAATATGTGTTTTAATAAAAAAAATCAAATTAAAATATCTAAATTATAAAATTTTAAAAAGTAAACGATAATTAAACATATGTTACCTATAATATTTTGATTGTACTAAATATTTCTTTCCCAAATTCCTTCTTCATGATCATTCCATATGGCACAAACCATGACTTCAATGTGTTTATCAATATTATTTGTTAATCATTCCATGAATATAGGGATCTCACATAAATCATCATCTTTTTCAAGTTTATCATCACCTACATACTATTTTTTTCCTTGTAAAACAATAGCTGGCTGCATATCAAATTGGTAAATAATATAGAATTTTTTTTCATGTGTTTCCATGATAAAAGGATAATTTTTGTAATCCAATTTATTCAGATTAACTAGTTTCATTCCAAATTCTTATTTCCGAACACTATTGTTAATGATAACCATTTACACTTAAACCTTATAACTTTAAATTTAATATAATCAAGCTCCCATATTCCTTCAATGAGTCCATAATATGTGGTTGATGTGGAGTTTGGATTTTTTTCTTCGGCAGTTGAATAATGCATTGCTTCTGTGAACACTGATGCACTACTATTCAAAACCACACTTCTATTGTCCCGATATTTCATATGAAAAGTATAGCCAATAATGTCACACCCAAACTATGTTATTAAATTTAATCTTGGACCTCCCACTAACCATCTCAATTTTTTTGATGTATCTAGTTTAACAATCTCTTTAAACCATGTAAAAAAGTTTTTTTATGCTCATTCAAAATACACATATCTTTATTATTTGGATAACTTTGTTTTAACTCATTAATATGAAAAGTTATATATGATTGAGCATCATATATGTTATTCAAGATGCATAATTATACCTTCTTTATGTGTTCACCTGTCAAATATTTGAATTTCAATCCACAAATCCCATTTTCCCAAAAAATTAACTCGTTCATTACGAGATATATTCAAACCGATGTGTTTTATATCAGACAAATAACTTGTACAAATCTTTGAAACCTCTTCATAAATATACTTCTCAACAATGGATTCTTCAGGTCAATATGGATTCTTAACATACCCCTTCAATATCCTCATATACCTTTCAAAAGGATACATCCAACATAGATATACAGGTCCACAAATCTTTATTTCTCACACCAAATGAACCATTAAATGCACCATGCTATAAAAAAGGATGGAGAAAAATACATTTCCAATCGACAAAGTATAGAATCCACTTAGTTCCCCAAAATGTTCAAAACATTAAAATTAATCAACTTATTAAAAATTGAATTAAAAAAATAATACAGCTTTATGATATTCATTCTGACATAGGTGGGAAATATTCCACACAATGAAACTGGTAAGATTTGTTGCATCATGATGTGACAATCATGAGATTTCATACTTGCCAACTTCAAATCCTTTAAAGACACAAAATTGTTTACTTTTGAAGAATAACCATGTAGCACTTTGATATCATGAAGACATTGACAAAAGATAATTTTCTCCCTCTTAGATAAGGTATGAAAAGCCAGGGGTAGGAATGTTTTCCTTCCATGATGAGTGAGTGACAAATCCAAATGTATTCCCATTGAGAGTAAATATATTCTTGCATTCAAACCATCTTTAGTCTTTCCTTTAATATCTGAAAATGTTACAATAAAAATTTCACATATATTATTCTCTACGTGCATGGAATAAATTTTATGTTTTACACCATGATATATCCAATATGGTAGCTCAAAAAAAGACCATTTCTTCCAAATATTTCTATCATTACCAGATTTATGTGTCTTTCTGAATATCATATCAAATTTTCACCCTCTAAAAATACTGACTAGTGGATAAAGGTTTTGGAGTAATATAAAATTCTTATGAGCTATTGAAAGCATTTTTCAATCTTATATAAGAGTGATCCATAAGAAAAAACTTTCTATGACCCATGTATACTGTTTTTCTCCCATGATGGAGTTGACAATATGAAGTCTCTTGTTCACAAATTGGATAAGATTTATTCCCCTTAACATTGTATCTAGAAAAATTTACATATGATGGGAAGTAATTTATAGTGAACATAATCATTGCATTTAGTTGAAAATATTCCATTTTATAAGAATAATACACCCATATACCTTCCTCCCATAATAGTTTGAAATCATAAATTAATGGTGATAAGAAAATGTTAATATCATTTATGGGCTGTTTTGGTCCACTGATCATTAAACTCAACATGATATATTTTTTATTCATACAAAATTTAGGATACAAGCTGTAAATTACCAATAAAACAATACATTAACTATATGTGATACTAATGCATTGATATGGATTCATTCCATCTGGGCACAGTCCATGTATAATATTTCGAACTTCATTTCTGAATGTAGGAAACTGGTGATCAATGTTCTTCTACTGTGTATAATCAGCTAGATGACATACTTTTCCATCACATATCCACTCATCATCATGACATATTAACCTTTTTATATCATAAGAATTAACAAATAATTGTTTCAAATGAGGAATTATAGGAAGATACCAAAATTATTTGGCAGGGGTCTCTAAAACATCTGAAGCAGCCAATGATTTTCTTTCAACTTATACAATGATGTCCCACATTTAGGAAACTCTAACAGAAATTTTTATTCATTCTTATATAACAAACATTCATTCAGGAAAGAATTTATTTCCTTGTACCCCAATCCCACTAGGCATAATATTTTCTTGGACTTATAATGTGAATATGGAAGATCATTGTCTTTAGGAAGAATGTCTTTCAAAAATTATAGCAGCTCTATCAAACTCTTGTCACTCTAGCCATGTTTCACCTTCATGTTTATCAATCTTAACCGCATTGATAAGACTGTATATTTTTTACAACCTAGATACAATGGTTTTTTGGCATCACCATATAAACGCTCAATTTTCAGTTTTTTCTCAATTGCCTATACTTCAATATCATAAATCATTTCATCAAGTTTATCAAATTTATCATCTTGCAAAGAACCATCATCAATATATCTAGAATTCTATCTGGTTTTACTATGCCAAATCTAAGGGCTATAACTCAAATTAAAACCATGAAAAATTAAATGATCTTTGATCTCTCTACTTTTCAACTTCTTTAAATTTAAACATTTCAAACACGGATAGAAAACATGTCATTGTTTGTCACATTACGTTTAGAAAATTCCAAAAAATCATCGACACCTTCCTCATATTTAGCACCAATTTGAGGTGAATTAATCCATATTTGATTCATTATCTATAAAAAATATAAAAAATAAATATAAAAAACAGGGTAATAATATATAAAATATTGAGATTAGAAATGAAATAAAAAATATAGAAAATCAAGAATGGAAACATTAGAAGGAAAATAGAAAATTTTGATGAGAAAATTCATTCATGCAGAAGGAATTAAAAAATAGATTCCTTTAAAAAATGTCTCAAGTAAAAATAAATGAATATAACCTTATGAAATTATTAAAAAATATGTACAATGATATCCATAAAAAAATATCAATAAAAAAATATATTGAATGAGAAAAATTAATTCATAGTTGATTATTTATAAAAATAAAATTTTTATTATATATTGTAATTAAAAATATAATACAATCATTAATTGAGTCTTAGTTTAAAAAATGTCACATTAAATATAATCAGGAACTAATTAACACATTATAAAATCAGAAGTAGAATATATAGTCTCAATCATGTGAGGCATGCACTGAGAATTCAACTTTAACTTGTTCCAACAAGATGTAAACCTAAAAAATAGCTACCACGTCTGATTTTATTATTATGTTACTTATAATTGAATACATAAACTAAGAAAACAAAAAAGGGAATTATAAATTAAAATATAATTTATATTACACTATCAACAATTTATAGGATAAACTATTATATTTAAACATTGAATCCATCAGAAATCAAAAGCTTCTGATCCCAAACCAGGATAAAAATTTGTTACATATATTTATTTATATTGAATTATCATTTTTTATTCACAAAATAAAACTTTTTAATCAATTCAACAGAATTTAAAATCACCCAAATTTATTTTGAAAATCTGTGATCATCCATTATTTGGAAACACTAACTATATATACTTATAAAATTAGATAAACTCATACAAAGTCAGGATAATTATTTAAAAAAACCATAAGGTATACTTATAAATCCAATAACATTTTACAAAATGCACTTTTAATATTTTTTTTGATAATTACCATGTAAACAACTATATAAAAAAAATCAAACAAAATTCATGCTAATAGCATTAATTAATCATGAAAACAATCATTAATTCTCCTCAATGAAGGATAAAAATCATTGGGATAAACTTGAGAGTAAAAAGAGGATAATGAAAAAACACAATAGGGATGAATAACTGTGCATGTATTGGCCACATAGTTTGATGGATCATGTTGAATTATATTATAGGCTATGAAATATTTGTAAAATTGTTTTTTGGTCTCTGTATGGTTTATCTAACCATGTAAGCTAACAAATCACCTCTAATTCATCCTCTATTTTCATCATAAAACTCATGAAAACTCAAACATATTTTATATAACAAAATCTGAATAAAACACCATAAATTAAAATAAAAACACCTAAATAACCTAGAAAAATGTATATCAAATTCAAAATTCAAACCTTCAGGCAAGATAATTGGAGATTATCAGATCTATAATTGAATGCATAATTATGAAGTCGAAAAAACATGAATGTATGAAGATGGTAATGCAAGAATGAAGAATACCTCATTGAACAATAGTTAGTTAGATATTTGAAGTCAAAGAATGACTAAAAAGAGAGAAAACAAATTGTTTGATGCTTACTTTAGATGTGTAACCTGAGACCAATGAAACCCTATTGTTCAATTTAGATTGTAAGATAAGATTTCGAGCACCAAATTGAAGAAAACACAAAATTTAGGGCTTTAGTGAGAGATAAATGAGAGATCTGTTTCAAAACAAGAAGATAGCGCAACGAAACCCTCGATCGATAAAAAAAATTTTAACAGATTTTTTATGTCGGTTATATTATAACCAACATGAAAAATGAAAATTCAAGGTTTTTTATGTCAGTTATACTATCACCGACATTAAAACCCTATCTTTCATGTTGGTTATATTGTAGAACTGATGTGAAAGAGTGGAAAATATACTTTTCATGTCAGTTTTGATAAAAAATGATGTGAAAGAGTATTATGCCCAAATTTTCATATTGGATATAAATAAATGATGTGAAAATTGTGCCTTACAAAAAGTTTTTCTAATAGTGATTGAAGACATAATTCTCTTGGGAGAGGTGAGGAGGGAGCACTAAGAAATAATCTATGACTCTGACATGATCAAGGATCTCGAGAGGACCGATGTATATAGGGCTCATCTTCACTTTATTCTAAAATATCATTCCCTTTTATATGAAGATATTCATAGAAATAAATTATCAAAAAATTCAAAATCTATATCTCATTAATGATTATATGCATAACTCTTCTTCTGAATTTGTGTCACATTCATATGCTGCAGAATTCTTTAAACCCTATCCATCATTTCTTGGACAAGGTCAGGTTCTATCAGACCCCTCTCTCTAAATTCATAGAAGTATGTTGGAGTCCTACATCTCTACCTATACAAAGCTTCATATAGTTACATATGAATGATATAATATAATATTTTTTATATGAAAACTTTATCGAGGGTTGGTGTCGATCTAAACATCCTTGTAAATCCATCAAAAAATATATTATCATATCCTATGGAGTTTGAATAGTTATCTTATATTGACCATCACTATAAGGGTGATATGCAGTGCTAAATCTTATCTCTATCTTCAATTCTTTTTGAAGAATTCTCCAAAACTTCAAGGTAAACCCCATATCCTGATTAGATACAATGGATAATGGTACTCCATGTAGCCTTACCAAATACCTTATACATATCTTAGAATGTTGGTCAAGGGATAAATATTCTTTGATGGAAATAAAATGAACCAACTTTGTAAGGTAGTCAACTACAATACATATAGAACTATGATCTTTAGAAGTTTTGGGGAGTCTTATGATGAATTCCATGGTGATGTTTTTACATTTTCATATAGGTATTGGTAACAATTACATCACCCCTTTAGGCTTCTATCATTTTCATTTAACTTTCAAAAATATCAAACATTGATATATATAATCCATTATTTCTGTCTTAATGTTATCTCACCATAATTTTTGATTCAAATATTTATACATCTTTATGCCTCCATGATAGATAGAGAAAGATGATCTATGCACATCATCTAAAATCACCTTATTTAGTTATGGTATATATGAGACACATATCTAGGTTCTAGGCCTCATAACTCCATTTTTTCAAAGTTTAAATCTAAAATATTCACTACATTTTTCTATAGCTCTATATCATCTTTTTGGGATTATTTTATATTTATGTGAATGGATGGTTGAGAAGTAAATTGGGTATGATAGGATTTATATCCTTCAATTATGACTTCAAGATTCATCCCATAAAAATCCATTAGTATTGGGTATTCTTAAATTCTAATCATGGATAAAGTATCTGTCATGACCCATCCCCCGGGGCCTGTGCCATGACTACCCCAAGCCCGCCTTCTAGAGGCTAGGGGCTGATGGCTAGAACTGAAAGGAATATTCCCTAAAATGGGAAGGAATTTCCTTTACACCTATACAAACACATGGTCTGAGAACACAACAAGAAGCAACTGTTAAGTAACCTGTTGTAGTAAAAGTGTACTAAAAGTAAAGGGGCTGGAATACCAGACCAACGAGAAAAGTAAAAGTACAAATAAAAAGTAAAAAACATCTGAAAGGTGAAAAGAAGCTCCTAGATCATACACCGTGGATCCTACCTGAAGGTTAGGTACATATCGCCTCCATAGTACTCCACGTTCGCCCGTCTCCTCCACGTCACATCATGCCGAATGTCTACCTCCGAGAACCGTCCTGTCCTGGATCCCTCAGCCTCGATCAATGTTGTACATCGTCTGCACAAGACACAATAATGTGTGGGCGAAGCCCGTGTAGGGGTGAGTATAAGGATACTTAGTAGGGACCTCGAGACCCTGAAGGTATCCTAGAATTACACAAAGAAAAACCATAGGGTAACACTACGAAGGTAAAGTACCACACAGGTAAAGTACCACATAACATAACCTCAATCACAAGCCCAAAGTAAAAAAATCTCACACTGGGATTTATTCTAGGGGTAGTAAAAAGTATCTTCCCCAGTCCCAATGTCAAACGCCTCATCTACTGGAGAACTCCTCCTCTATCGAGTACAGTGGGCCTGCCGCATCACACAGAGGCACTTCCCACTAACCTTGAGCTGCTGAAGTACTACTCCCCATCACGTACTGTGGGTCTTCTGGGTCACATAGATCCGTCCCCCCCACAACATGGTCTGCTAAGGTACTCCTCCTAATCACGTATCGCGACCGTCAAGTCACTCAGAGTCGAAAAGTCAACAGTCGTCAGGTCTCATCCAGTCGCAAGGTTCCGTACGTAGTGTACTTGGGAGAATCACTCCCCAAGCCATCAGTCATATCTCAACCAGCACAAAGTCTTAAAAAGAAGTAACCCGATGATATGCCATGTCATAAGGGTTCCAACGCAATAGATGACGCATCAATCGGACGCTCATTCTGTGCATTATTGGCATTTCAGTGCCGAGGGCCCAGTTGGATTCGTGTGCGATCCAACCTGGACGAACTCCAAGTTTTTCCAAAACTCTAATGGAGTAAGGAAAAAGGACCGTCTTGCTCCAAGGGTCCCAATGCAGAAGAAGGTACATCAAATAGGCGTTTGGTCCTCAAGATAAGCCCCTTGGAGTGTTTTTGGGCCCAACCCGACCTGGTTGGACCGACCCTACCCGAACCGGTTTGGGTGAGGTCGAGGTGGACGCGACCTTCTAGGATGATGTCTGGTCTGACCCACGTGGGGCAGTGGCCTACTAGGGCGACAACTTGGTCCGGGGACGGCGGACCCCTGGGGTGGTGACCCGTTGGGGCGGTGGCCAGCTAGGGCGACGACCCGCGAGGGCGGAGGCTTGGTCTGGGGTGGCAGCCCATTGGGGCGGTAGGCCGGTCCGAGGGCGGTGACCCAGTCCGAGGACGGCGGCCCGGTCTGAGGTCGGCGACTCGGCATGAGGGCAGGGGCCCAGCTCGAGGGCGGGGGCCCGACTCTGAGGGCGGTGGCCCGACTCTGAGGGTGGTGGCTTGACTCCGAGGGCGGCGGCCCGACTCTAAGAGTGGTGGCCCAACTCCGAGGGAGGCGACCCGACTCGAGAGTAGTGCCCCAGATCGAGGGCAGCGACCCGACTCGAGGGCGGAAACCTGGTCTGAGGGTGGCGGCTCGACTCCAAGGGCAGTGACCCAGCTCCGAGGGCGGTGGCCTGACTCGAGGGCGGCGACCCAGTACGCAGGTAGCGGCCCGCTCTGAGGGCGGTGGCCCAGCTCCAAGGGCAGCATGCTGACTTCTAGGGTGGTGGCTCGATTTGGTCTGACATGGGGGGGGGGTGTAACCACCTGGTCTCCTGGATTCCTGAATGGACCGAAGGCCATTCGGTTGGCGAGGCGGCGACATCGTGTGGGCGCTGGTCGGTCATCGCGGAACCCGCCAGAGGGGGGTTCATCCCCCACCACGGCTTCAGCTGCAGATTTCATTCACCGACGGCATGATGGTCACACCTCCTCCCTTCCCACGACTGGCCATCGTGTCGACTGCCTCCTCCATTTGCCATAGCTGATGAGCCGCTACCTTCCTCTTACGGCATGCGTCGACGCGATCGCGGTCTTCCATGGTGGTGCAAAGATAGAAAGATAGAGGAGGGTTCGGGATGAGTTCGTGAGGCCCACACCCTTCGTGTTAGCTTGTATTTTGGAGGATATTAAGGGGTTGAATAATAAATTGAATTAAACAACAAGATAAACCCCACAAAGATTCCCCGCAACAACATCCCACAAAGACGAATGAATCGCGGGTCAACCCATTAGTTTATTGACCCATGTTTTCATATAATTTCAAGAATGGTGAAGAGGGAATCAAATAAACAAAAATGAAATAACACCTGAATTGAAACTTTGGAGAGCACTCATGGTTGAGGGAGTCTCATTGTTCGCCATCCCCGTAACAAGTTGTCCTCACCGCCGATCGAACTTCAAACTCCGATTCGAAGTTTTGGTGTTGCACGTCACCTCTTGCTGGGGTTAGATCTATCCTCTAAGGGCTCAAAAATATGACACTCCAACATAACTTTGTTTCTTGGCGAAGCTTGTCCGATACACCTCCCCCAAGCTCTATATTTATAGGATAGGGGGAGATTAAGTAACGACATAGGGAGTTAATGGGGATCATAAATTAGGAACCTTCCTAATTTCCCCAATGTCATCATTACTTAAGGTTGGTAGGTCAATCCATTTAATGTATTGACACACCACCGACCCCACCCTTTAATTGGTCCGTTGGAGGTTTATGAAATAAAATAACAAAAAATTATTTAATTTCATTTCATTTAAAAAAAGCCGCAAAACTTAAACTTTTTCTTCAGACCTGCTACAGTCAAAGTAAAGCCTCCCATAAGTGAATCCCAGCACTGTGGATTCAATGGTGCCTTCCAATTTTTAATTTGAGCAACGATTCAAAAGTTAGAAAATGATGCTCACACATTTACTGAATGTACCCGAAGAAAAGTTCAAAAATTTATTCCAGGCACACTGGGTATCAGAATCATGCACCGTCAATTTTCATAGACTCATAATAATTCCATATAATTAATAAAAAAATTACATGAAAAAATATAGGTCTTTATATTCTCCCCACCTAAAGTATTTACGTCCCCGAAAGCCAAAACATAGACTAAGGAAAAAAATGGGGGTACTGAGCCTGAATATGAGCCTCCCTCTCCCATGTGATCTCCTGGAGGTTTCCGTGCTACCAGTGAATGCGCACTAGAGGAATCGACCACCCAGGAAGGACCTGCTCCTGTTGATCCTCAATCTCAATTGGAACCTCTGTAAACGTCACCCCATTGTCTAAGTCCAGCTCACTGTGGTTGATGACGTGAGATGGGTCGTGCACGTATCTCCTCAGCTGGGATACGTGGAAGACGTCGCACACCTTATCCAACTACGGTGGAAGTAACAAGTGATATTCCACCTCACCTATCCTCTGAAGTATTAGAAATGTCTTGATAAACCTCGGTGATAACTTTTCACCTTGACCAAATCTCCATAGTCGCCATCGAGAAGAGGCTCGCAAGAAAACTTGGTCCCCCTCATGGAACTCCAAAGATCTCTGTCTTCTATCAACATATGACTTATGTCTGCTCTGTGCAGTCTTCATCTGCTCCTAGATGATCTGCACCTTCACAGTGGTAGCCCATACCAACTCTGGACCCATAAGTGCTGACACCCCTGGGTCTATCCAGTATAGAGGCGATCCGCAGGGTCAGCCGTAAAGGGCCTTGAATGGTGCCATACCGATGGTGGAGTGATAACTGTTGTTGTAATAGAACTCCACCAAGGGAAAGTGAACCTCCCAACTATGGATAAGAACTAGGACACATGCACGAAGCATGTCCTCTAGCGTCTGAATGGTCCGCTCCATCTGACCATCTGTCTGAGGATAAAAGGCGGTGCTCAAATGCAGCTAAGTTCTAAACACCTCCTACAATCCATTCCACAAGCAAGATATAAACCATGCATCACGATCAAAGACAATTGTTGATGGAACCCCATGAAGTCACACGATCTCCTATATGTAGAGACATCCTGATCCCTCTACTGATCCCTGCTCTCAAATAGGTAGGAAGTGGGCTGACTTGGTGAGTCGGTCAACGATCACCCATATGAAATAATGTCCCCTAGATGTATGTGGAAGCCCTGCAACAAAGTCCATGGAGATCCCATCCCACTTCCACTCTGGAACCTCTAGTGGCTGAGCTAAGCCTGCTGGAACTTGGTGCTCGACCTTCACTTACTGACAAGTGAGGCATCATGAAAGAAACTATGCCACTGCCTTCTTAATCCCTGGAAACTAGTGCTGACGCTGGAGGTCCTGGTACATTTTCGCCACACCAGGATGTACCGCCAAAGGGGATGCATGGAACTCCCTCAACACCTCTTCCTATAGAACCACTGGTACCATGGACCGTCCTCTGAAGAGGATTATGTGATCCCCACCTTTAGAAAATCCATCAGGTTCCTACCCTGAGGATATCAGAGCACATAGAGCCTCGCAGTCAGTGTCCCCAAGCTGCACCTCCCCGACTCATTGAAGGAGTGGGGGTGTGACTGTCATAGACTGGTGGTATGCTACTTCATCTCTATCCATGAAGGATATATGCAATTATACTAGCTGCTCTGTCACCTCACTCAAAAACTACAGACCAAACCTCTTACTGAGTGCATCTACTACCATGTTCCCCTTCCCAGGAGTATAGACTATTTCAAAGTCATTATCCTAGAGGAACTCTAGCCATCTCCACTATCTCATGTTCAGGTCCTTCTGAGAGAAGATATACCTAAGACTCTTGTGTTCAGAGTAGACTATAAAACGTTCTCCCATCAAGTAATGCCGCCTCATCTTCAAGGTAAAAACCACTACTACTAACTCCAGGTCATGGGTAGAATAGTTCTGCTCATGCTGCCTCATCTGTCATGAAGCATAAACGATCACTACTTTCTCTTGCATCAGGACACATCCAAGCCCAGTCCCTAATGTGTTGCAGTAGACTACATACCCAACGCCCTCTTATGGAAGCCTCAAGATGGGAGAACTCATCAGTCTCTACCTCAGCTCCTGGAAACTCTATTGGAATATCTCTAGCCATAGGAAAGGTTTACCATTCTTTGTCAAAGCTTATAAGGGTTATTCAACTCTAGAGAAGTCAAGAACGAATCTCCGGTAGTATCCAGCCAACCCCAGGAAACTCTGCACCTCTTCCATGATCCTAGGTGGATCCCAAGCTAGCACAACCTCTATCTTCGCTGGATCCACTGCAACTACAGCCTCTGAGATAAAATGTCTTAGAAAGTGGACCTCTCATATCCATAACCATCACTTCTAGAGTTTACCATAAATCTGGTTCTCTTGGAGTGTATCCAGAACCATCTGTAGATGATAGGAATGCTCCTACTCTTTTGCCAAGTATATCAAGATGTCATCGATGAACACCACCACAAAGAGATCAAGGTATGGATGAAAGATCCTGTTCATGAGTCCCATGAACACTGATAGGGTGTTGGTCATGCCAAAATGAATAACCAAGAACTCATAATGGCCATACCGACATCTGAAGGTCGTCTTCTTTACATCCTCATCTCGTATCCTAAGCTGATGATAACCTGATCGGAGGTCTATCTTCAAAAACTAGTGAGCTCCCTTTAGCTGATCGAATAGATCATCAATTATCGGGAGTGGATACTTGTTCTCAATGGTCACTTGGTTCAGAAACTGATAGTCCACACAGAGTCTCAAACTCCCATCTTCCTTCTTGGCGAACAAAATCGGGGCTGCCCATAGAGAAACACTGGGTCTTTTGAACCCCTTTCCCTGTAAGTCCTCCAACTGTACCTGTAACTCACGAAGCTCTACGGGAGCCATATGATATGCTGGTGTAGATATCGGTGCCATCCCAAGGTATAATTTGATGTAAAATTCTACCTCTCTGCGTGGAGGTAGTCCTGGAACGTCATCAGGAAAGACATCGGCATACTGGTCCACCACTATAGGATAATTCAGACTCTCAACATCAACTACTCCAAGGGTAAGGATAGAAAAATGATGAGCAATCAGCTATACCCTCCTATAGGTAAGTCCATCCTGTGCTATAAAGGTTCTCTTCTTATTGATGAAGGAAAACCTAGTACCATCCGTGCAGACACACCACACTTTATGCCTAATACAGTCAATCTGAGCATGGACTGTGGATAACCAACCCATACCAAAGATGACGTCATAAGGCCTTGATGCCACTACTAAGAGATCCCAGCCGAAGCTCTCACTTCCTAGAGTAGGCTCACACTACCGGTACCAGTGCGTAATCATCGAATCCACTCCCGTAGGTGTCTCTATCCATAAGGATCGAGCTAACAACTCCACCAGAATCTCCGAGATCTGAACGAGGGCCGTGGCAAAAAAAGAGTAACTGACACCTGTGTCTATAAGTACTGCAAATAATGTGGAGTAGACATAGATCATACCTCTAATAATCTTTTGAGTGCCATGGTCATAGGTCCCAATTGGCTGGAGTTGAGCTCATCCCTATCCTCCTGCTCCCTATGGTCGGGGTGGACCACCTGGTGGTGGTAGAGGTAAAATCTCAAAATGTCACCCACCGCTTGCTGCACAACTAGCTCCTATGCCACATCCGCCACCCTACAGACCTCCTCGCTCGAACCTCTACCTATAACTCAATAGTCCCTCAATTGTATACAGGTCATTGGTATGGAGGGTCGGGCAGTCGTGAGCCATATGACCTTGCCCGCCGCACGTGTAACACTACGTGCCCCTCACCTATCTCCCTCTGCCATGTGAGCCTCGCACCTCTGACCCTGCATCCCGGGGTCATCCACCAGAGGGTATAGTCTGCTTGGAACTCTGTGTCATCTACCTACTACCTTCTGTAGATGACTCAGCTACCTATCGTCCGGTGGTAGCTCTTACTATTGGTGTTTTCTCAGCTAGGAATCTCTCTACCAAAAGTTCTTGCTCAAAGCACCCCAGCATGCGTCAGAATACTGAGGGATACCACCGATTCTCTGATATCTCATTGGATACCCTGATCAAAGGTCTGAGCACTAAAGAAAGGGTTTCATAACATTTCAGTAGAGTAGCGGGAGAGATCAGTGAACCTCGTCGAGTACTGGGCCAGTGTCATGATACCCTGATATTAGTGTAGAAACTCCTGTATACGCACAGAGTGTAAGGTTGCTGGGATGAACTCTGCCCTGAAAAGGCCCTTGAAGTCCACCCAGATGAGGGTTTCCACATCGTGTATTTAGAGCATCAGGATCCACCATCTCCCTACCATTTCCTGAAAAAGGCTGGCTGCCAAGATCACCATAAAATCATCTAGTGTCCCAACTAATTGAAAAACTCTAGCCATAACCTCCAGCCAGTTCTCAGCCACCTGTGGGTCCATCTCACCTCAGAACCTTAGAGGCCTCTGCTGTTAGAACTCATGCAATGTTCTCAGTCGACATGCATCCTCTACTGGTGAGGATGGTGGAAACGACTGCCCAACAGGAAGTGGTGCTACTGGTACACCACCCTAAGGTGCTAACGCCATGAGAGGGCCCTGCACCGAGGCCTCATCGGTTGGTGGGCCATCGTCACTCACTCTCTCAAAAAACCTGGGTGGATATCTTTGTGGTGGAATCCTGAAAAGAAATAGGTGTGACATAGTTAAAAGTTATACCTAGTGAGATGACTTAAGAAAACATAGGAAGGAATTATCAAAACATACGCAATCTGTGTTTTCATGCACTGTGTTGGAAATCAGAATTTGGGGTCCTAGTGTATGGATACGTCAGCCGCCGCACTAACACTGGACTCCCTGAATAGAAAATCACACTCAAAACACTTAACACTATTGCCACATAGAAAATACCAGAGTCATAGTTCTTTAGTAGAACCGAACTCCTTTGATACCACTTTGTCACGAACCGTCCCCCGGGGCCCATGCTGTTACTACCCCAAGTCTGCCTTCCACAAGCCAGAGGCTAGCGACTAGCACTGAAAGGAATATTCCCTAAAATGGGAAGGAATTTATGTTAAACCTATATAAACACACGGTCCGAGAACACAACAAGATGCAACTGTGAAGTAAACTACTGTAGTAAAAGTGTACTAAAAGTAAAGGGGCCAGAATACAAGCCCACTAGGAAAAGTACAAGTACAACTGAAAAGTAAAAAATAGCTGAAAGGTGAAAAGTATCTCATGGATCGTCCGTCATAGATACTACCTTAAGGGTAGGTACATATCACCTCCACAGTACTCCATGTCTTCTCATCTCCTTCACGTAACATCACGCTGAATGTCCACCTCCATGCATCATCTAGTCCAGGCTCCCCACCCTCAATCAATGTTGTACGTCATCTGCACTAGACACAACAAGGTGCAGCTGAAGCCCATGTAGGGGTGAGTATAACGATACTCAGTTGGGACCCCGATACCCCGAAGGTCTCCTAGAATTACACAATGAAAAACCATAGGGTAACACCATGAAGGTAAAGTACCACACAGGTAAAGTACCACATAGCATAACCTCAATCACAAGAAAAAAGTAAAGACAACTCACACTAGGATTTATTCCAGGGGTTATAACAAGTAACATCCCCAGTCACAACATCGAACGCCTCAGTTTCTAGAGAACGCCTCCTATATCGAGTATAGTGGGCCTGCCACGTCACACAGAGGAGCCTCCCACAAACCTTGAACTGCTGAAGTACTTCTCCTTATCATGTACTGTTGGTCTGCTGGGTCACACAAAGACGTCCCCCCCCAACGTGGTCTACTAAGGTACTCCTCCCCATCACATACCACAACTGATCCCCACTGTGGCCTGCATGGTCACAAAGAACTGCCCACCCCCATCGTGATCTGCTAAGGTACTCCACCCAATCACGTACCATGGCCGTCGAGTCACTCCGAGTCGAAAAGTCAACAGTCGCCAGGTCTCAGCCATTCACAGGGTTCCATATGTAGTGCACGTGGGAGAACCACTCCCCAAGCCATAAGTCATATCTCAACCATCAAGAAGTCTTACAAAGAAGCAACTTGATGATTTTCCATGTCATAAGGGTTCCAATGCAACAAACAACACGTCAGTCAGACACCTAGTCTGTGCGTTACTGGAATTTCAATGCTGAGGGCCCGGTTGGATTCAGGTGCGATCCAACCCGGTCGAACTCCAAGTTTCTCTAAAACTCTAATGGAGTAAGGAAAAAGGATTTTCTTGCTCTAAGGGTCCTAAAGCTGCAGACGGTTTCTCAAACGGGCATCCGACCTTCAAGATAAGCCCCTTTGAGTGTTTTTGGGCCTGAGTCCTGTCTGACTCGGTCCGACCGACCTAGCTTGGGCGGTGCCGAGGTGGACTTGGCTCGCTGAGATGATGTTCGGTCCGACCCGCAAGAGGGGCGGCTTGCTAGGGCGGACCAACCTGAATAGGGTGGCCCGCAAAGGGGTGTCCCGACCTGCGTGGGTCAGCCCAACCCATGTGGGGTGGGACCCTACTAGGGCGACGACCCGGTCTGAGGCTGACGGCCCGACCTGAGGTCGGCGGCCCGACGTGAGGGCGGTGACCTGGTCTGAGGGCAGTGGCCCAGTCTGAGGGCAGCGGCCCGACTCCAAGGGCGGCGGCCCGACTCGAGGGTGGCGGCCCAACTCGAGGGTGGCACCCCGACTCTAAGGGTGGCGGCCCAGCTCTGAGGGTGATGGTCCGACTCTGAGGGCGGCGACCTGACTCCGAGGGCGGGGGCACGACTCTGAGGGCGGCGACCCGGCTCGAGGGCGGCGGCCCGACTCGAGGGTGGAAGCCCTGTAACACCCCGAGATTTTATGAGATATATAATATTTAATTTCTTTGATTTCATCTATTATACACTACACCAATATTATCTTGTACTATACGCAATGCCGTATTAGCTTGCAGTATACGTAACACTATTCTTGGCTCGTGTTACATAAAAATTCAAGTTTGTTTTGTGGAAATTATTCTACGCAACATTAAGTATAGATTTTGTTTAATGTATAAATGAAATAAGTTTTGATTATGTTATACGAAACACCAAACAGAGCTTTCACTACACACAACCCTGACTTGGCTTGCATTATACGCAATCAATACCTTCTTCGATAGCGTGTGTAGTACGCAATACCAAGTTTCACTAAACGAGATATTATTATAATATTATTATGAACTAGTCGTTATGTATAGTAATACCCACTTTTTGAAATTTTATAAATTTTATCTTTCAAAATGGAATTCATTTTTGGATTCGAAATATCGAAATTATCCTAGGGTGAATTTTTGGTATTTTTCTGAAAACTTCCAATTTTTAATAAATAGTGAAAACAATGGGTTACTATTTAAAAAACGACTTTTTATTTAAATAATTATTTATTTGATTTAAATTTATTTTAGGTAAAAATTGATACATAATACCTATATAAGTTCAATGTAGTTCATTAGAGTCATTTTATAATAATTTTAGATATATAAAAAATTTTATTGAACTTTTCACCGTCTTTTACCCACCTCCTAGGAGAGTTTGAAAATTTACATAAAACATAATTTTACCACTTCTGTGAGTGAAATTTCGAAAATATGAGAGTCACGGTTAATATCAAGGAGTAAAATTTGGTTCAATAAGATAAAAATAATTTTTGGTGAATAGTAACTTTTTGCTTTTATTTACCACAGTTAAAAGTAAATAGGATAATTAAGGGTAAAAATGATATTATTATTACCCTAACACATGTTATAATTCTATTAGAAAAGTATAATTAGACCAAAAAAAACCTTATGAATATAATATTATCATTTATGTCCACTTGTATTAGATTAGGACATTTATTATTATTTTATCTAAAAAAGAGTTAAAATAGTTAAAATCAAAGTTTAATAACTAAAACATTTTTAATATAGTGTTATACATAAGATAAATTTGACTATAAATATTCATTATAAAGATAAATATATTTCCTACATAATTGTATTTTATTTATAATTTTTAGACATTAAATGATTTAATTTATTTATGAAACAATGGTGATGCAGTAATTACCTAAATAATGAAATATTAAAATAATTGATATTATAACTACACAGATAAATGTAATTTGAGACTTTTTATGAATTAAAATAATTTTATAGGTTAATATGACATGTTAGTATTGATTTAATTAACTTTTTTCGAACTAATTATTCTTTTATGATTTTCACAAAAATCAATTACCAAATAGTGTCAAAATTGACATAAAATAGTTTTTAAAACCAATATTATATTATTAATTGTTATAATATTCCTAAAAATATATGGATCAGAAATATGACTTATATAAGGTTATATATATTAATAATGAACCACATGGGGTTATTTTGGCTTGTAATAGTAAGTTTATTAACCATATAGTGTAAGAAAACAAGAAGACACGGTAAAAGTTAAATTATTTAACTTAGAGTTAAATCTAAATGATAAGGTTAAAATAGTAACCTAAACATGTCTAAAACCTATTTTTTGAGAGGATTTAGACCCTTAACCACCTTATATTAGAAATAAATTAGTTTTGAGCTATTAAAAACCAAATATGACTTTATTATAAAATAATATTTTAAGTTTTTCCAAAGGTGCCCCTCTCCTCCCTTATAAAAAGGGCACCCATTCCCTTTTCTCTTAACACCCTTTTGAGCCTTAAATATCTGAAAACACCTGACCATTCCTCTTCTAAACCTCTATAGTTAAATCATAGAGGTTCTGGTCTTCTAAAAAAACCAACTCTAGTGCCCTAAGAAGAATTTTAAAGGAGGTGCGTCGAGGAAGAGGTAATCTCTTCTACCAACTCTTTTAAGTTTATTTCTTCTTATACTTAATATTATTTAGTTGTTTAATTATAAAGTAATAACATAAGTATTACTTATATACTGATATGTTATTATAAATATGAAACAACACTATTTCATCTTCTATCCATCCTACAGAAAACGAAATCACCGCGCGTGCGTACGTACGGAATACCGTCTCCACACCGTGGTGTAATATGTTTTCGACCACCACCTTACTTGGATGGGTATAATGGTGTAAATAAATAACTATATATGATTATATTAAAGGGATATTTATTCTTAAATATTATATATACACTTCAATTCAATTCCATGATCATGGGAATGATATAATCGCTCGTGCCTACGTACGGACTACCGTCTCCACAACGCGATGAGATTCATTATCCATGTTAACCATTCATGAATGATTATAAAGTATATATAGTTAATAAGAATGAAATATATGACATAATAATGATATTGGATTTATGTATGTATATATTCATGTCATCTACTTAATTCCATTCAATTCATTAAGGAAACGAAAACAGCATTCATGCGTACGTATAGCCTACCGTCTCCATGAATGGTGTATTTCATTCTATTTATCGATAAATCATATATATATGTATATGATGAATATATATTATATATAAATCATTTTTTAATTTTTTTAATTAAGTAAATCAGGATATAAGTAATAATATCACGAACAACAAGTCGAAACACGTATGATAAATGAAACGATTTTACTAAAACGCAGATTTAACATGTAATTTACAAAAGAACGGGTAATATAAAGTCATAAGTGAACCATATATGATATCATAACAATTAATATGATTCTGTAATAAGTCAATGACATTATTTAAATTATTATACAGGAGGTTCGGATAAATACGAAGCATATCGGACATAAGGTAAGGGATAATTTTGCAAATATCATTTTTATCCGAGATTTCTTATACCTAAGTATTTACTGGGGTTATATTTTTCATCCATGTACATAAAAATGTTTTTCATAAAGTGTTTAATATTCTTAAATGTATTTTTAAAGTCATTTTTACCCCTCTTTGACTTTTAATTTGTGTTATGGAAGGAATCTTTCTTTTTTTTACCATACGTGAGACTTTTTGACTTTTCCGACAAAAGTACGAGGAGAATGTTTTTTTTACTTATACGAAATGAATGGATTTTTACAGTTTCATAACGCCTTATTTTCATGAAGCTTACTCTAAAATATTTAATGACTATTTAAAATAGAATCCTTTTCATTTAAAATTGAATGGAATTTTGTGAAAAGAAAATGATTTAGAAAAAGAAAGGATATTTTCCTCAAGAATTCATTTCAAGTGTTTTATCAAAACCATTTCCCATCTAAGATGACATTATATCATATGTGTATGTTTCAAGTATGATGTCTCTATGATTTACATGGTTTCAATTTTCTTATGATGAAATGATATCCATTTGTTTTATATGGATTATGTTATGATGGGATGATGTTTATGGAACCCATTTTATTCTTTGGGTTATGATGAATGATTTATGTTGATGTTGTGGAACATGTAAGAATGATTTCATTATGAGATGGGTGGGACCTATATCTCCCTACAATGCATTGGGTAAAGATTTATATCTCATGATATAGACATGGCAGGAATGGTAAGTTAATCTGGTTCAGTGATACAGGACTGGAACGAGGAGTGAACTCGATTCAGAAAGGGACTTTGTCCACTAAGATGGTCTTGACAGCAATGCCTTGGATACTTTGGAAATCATATCATGTGCTTAATGGTTGCCACAATTACATGTTTAATTCCCATGCTATTTTATCATGATTTATATTCCATTACGATATATGCCTTCCGTACTTCCAAGATTTATGTCTTTACTCAAGATTTTGATGTTTAGATTTTATGTTCAAGTTTTTTCATTCAAATGTTTATGGATTGTTTTATGTTCTATATTTTAATTTATTCACATGTATTTGATCAAATGGGGTTGTATATCAAGATGATTCCACACGTCATGAGAATCTAGACACCTCTCGGGTAGTGATAGTGAACGTTATTTAAATGTTATACCTTTTATATAAAAATTGATAGATTCTAGTGTGATTGTAACTTTTCTATCTTGGATATGGATGACTTTTACTTGATTATGGGAATATATTGGTTAGTTTCCTATATATATTGTGTTGCATGATGGGTAAAGTTCACATATCCTGATGGGTTAGTGTATCTCTTTAAAGTAGATTGTGATGTAAATGTTGTAAAAGTTAGAAATTAACACCAATGGTTAGAACTATGTATTATAAATTTACAGTGGTCACTTTAGAGACTACTGAAATAATTTAAACTAGAAATTTTCTTACTATAGTGGATCAATATCTAGATGTGTTTCCTGATAATTTTATGGTTTTCCCACTTGAAATGGAAGTGAGATTTCTAATTTATCTCCTTATAGGGTAAAATACCATTCAAATTCCATTATATAGAATGTAAACAATATAATTAAAATAGTTAAATATACAATTGGAAGAATTGGAAAGTAAACGGTCCATAATATTGAGTACGACACCTTGGGCTACTCTAGTTCTTTTTTTTTCAAGAAGGTCAATGGTTAGTTATAACTTTTTATTAATTATCATAAAATAAATTTGGTTATGATAAAGAATATATATCCACTACCATATATTGATGAATTTTTTTTATTAATTTAAGGGATCCCAGTGGTTCTCTAAAATTTATCTATTCTCTAGATATCAATAACTCAGGTTTAGTAAATAGGATATTCCAAAAGTATATTTCAGGATTCATTAATATCATTTAAAATATGTGTTCATGACATTTGGTCTTACAAATTCACTGATTATTTTCATAGAATTTATGAATAGTTAATTTCATTTGTACTTAGACTCTTTCATTGTGGTATTTGTGTATGAAATCTTGGTGTATTCTTAAACTAAGACAGAACACGATGATCATTTAGATATTGTGTTGATCATTTTTACGAAGCATCAGTTATATGAAAAATTATCTAAATGTAATTTTTGGATACAAGAAGTTCATTTCCTTAGCCATTTCATTCACAAAAATGGAATATTAGTAGACCATATAAAGATAGAATCTTTTGTCTCATGAAACCACCACTGATGTCTTTGAGATATGAAACTTTTTGGGCTTAGAAGGTTACCATTATTTCTTTGTTTGGGACTTATCATGACTTTAATCTCCTATGAAATCATTCATGAGAAAGGTAAATCCATTACCTTGGAGTAATGATTATCAATGATCCTTTTTGGAGCTTAAATAAAGGCTAAATTCTGCACCAATTCTTGTTTTTCTAAAATATAGGAAAGGATATGTGGTTTATTATGATTCATTTGGATTTGAACTCAGTTGTTTTCTCATGGGATAATATAATATGGTAGATTATATATTATTATAGTTTTTAATTCATGGGAAGAATTATCCAACCCATAATTTGAAATTAGTTAATGTGGTTCATGCTTTTAAAATGTGGTGTCATTATCTATTTAGTGATAAATTCACTATGTTCACAGACCATAAGAGTTTGAAACACATATTTTTGTAAATATATTTAAACATTTATCAAAGATGATGGATGGAATAAATTAATATTTTAAACAATGACTTAGTTTATACATCGAGAAAAGATAATTATATGACTGATTATTTAATCCAAAATTCATATAATCAATTAACCAACGAATCTTGTAATCGAAGGAAATTGATGATTATGATTGAAAATACTCACTTATATTTCGTTGAGAAATATGAAGTTCAAAGTTTCTATTTTGTGACTCTTATTCCTGACTTGGTTGAAAAATTCAAGGATGCACAAAGAATGAATCCTCATTGCCTTACCAGAATGTCAATACTCAATGGTGGGGAGACTATTGATAGATGGAAACAATATGGGAACTCTGTGTTTCTTTTTTGTGATTGAATGGTTGTTCTACTGAATTTTCAAGAGAAACTCATTTATATATACCACCTCTCAAAATTATATGTTCATCCTATAATTAAGATGATTTATAAGTCCTTACAAACTCATTTTTTATGGCCTATCATAAAGAGGAAATTGGTTGAGTATGTATTGAGATGCCACACTTATCATCATGTCAAGGTTGAGCACCAATGAATAGTTTGTATGCTTTAATATTTACCTATCCCTATCTATAAATGAGATCACATAAATATGGATTTTGTCACAAGTCAACTAAGAATGGTTCAAAAAATTGATTCCATATGGGTTGTTGTGGATCATCACACAAAGTTGACTCACTTCATTCTGATTTATGAATCTATTATGGTGGAAGAATTTGAAAAACTCTATATTCATTAATTCATAATGTGTTATGGAATAATAGTTTCAATCATCTCTAAATGAGATCCTTCTTTCACCTGTCAAATTTAGCAATATTTACAGCAGGATTTTGTTAGCTAGTTAACCATGAGCATGATTTATCATCCTTAAATGGATGGACAATCAGAATGGATGATCCAAACATTAGAATACATGATCTAAGATTGTGTTATATATTTAAGAGTCTCATGGTAGGATTATATACTATTAGTATAGTTCTTTTACAATAATAGTTTCAAACCTCGATACATATGGATCATTTTGAATCATTGTATGGCTGTTATTTTTGGTCTCCACATTGTGGGGTAGAGACCAAATAAGATTTATTGTTGGTACTTAGAATTATTTAGAAGATGAATGAGAAAATTTAAATGATCAGGAAAAGTATGGAGATGACATAGAGTAATCAAAAATATTATGTGGATAGTCATCATTGGTTGTTATCATTTTTTGTGGTAGATGATGTGTTCTTGAAAGTCTATCTGATGATAGGTCATTTAAGTTTCAGTGAGTAAGGTAAATTATATCCCCGGTACATTAAACACTTTGAAATATTAGAATGGATTATTGATGTAAATTATTAGTTATATTTACCACCAAGATTTATATCCATACATAATTTATTTCATGTATCTTAATTAAATAATTAAAAACTTGATCTTGACTTTGTGATTCGATGGGACTGCATTGATCTTTCACTAGATTCTACTTTGTTACATGTTCTTGTATAGATTTTGGATAGAAAATTGAAAGTGTTATAGTAAAACAATATCCATTTGGTGTGAGTTTTATAAAATCATGGTTAGATTCAAAAGGAAATTTTGGAAAGTGAGAATGAAATTATAGATAAATGGTCCAAAATTTTCAAAGGCACTAGAAATATCCATATTTCTTGGGATGTAAATCCCAATTCTTAGGAGAATGTAAATCCTAGTTTTCAGGTATATTACCATTTTATTGTGTATTTTCAAGGTATATAATACTTGGGTTGAGTTTCAGGAGTTTATATATAGTTTTATAGTGTTTTGGAAAGGTTTTTAAGGGTGTAAAATTTTTAAAAAGTTTGAAGAAACTGTGAAACTTCCCAAGGAAACCATGAAAGAGTTTTTAGGAGTCACTGTGTGGGAACATGGTTGGTGCATGGTTTGGACAAACTATATGGATCCCTAGGAAAAACCATAAAAATATAGACATAGGGGAAAATAATGTCTGGTACACAATTTTTTAAACCATGCAGAATCCATATGAGAGGGTAGTTTGGATATAGTAGTATACACATGATTGGTGCACAATTTCCCAAACCATACGACCTAACAAGGTTACATGCATTTATTATTCTAAAAATCAGATTTTAACCCAATTTTTAGCATTAAAACCCTAATTTTTATTCTACTATATCAGTAACTTGAACTCCTATCCTTTCCTAGTCATTCTTAGTGAATTATTTTGATCTATAAGCATGTTTTAATGGATAAAAGGGTGTTGGATCTATGGAATCAATAGTTTGTCTCTATTTTCTATTATTTTCATTAGTTCTATTTATATTCACTCACTCGAAATATTAGATATAATACTACATGGATATACCTATGATAAATTATCTTTTTTGATGATACCTTGATTGGATCTATTGAATGTAAGAGGTTTTGAGCCCGTATCTAGAGGCTTCTTTGTTCCGTTCATCATTTTCATCACCTGTTGAGACGTATGTAGATTATATCATAGTATAAATATTATAGAAATAAAAGAATTGATTTTATATGAATTGTTTTATTGTATTTTTAAAGGAAAAATTTAATGAATTATTTAAGGAAAACATTTTGGTTTATGAATTGGGAACACAGGAACTCAAATGGATATTGGAAAAACCATTGTTTTACAATTTTAAATTATGTTTTTAAAATTATGTTTTTTATTTAATGTCAAAAATATGTTTAATGAAATGTTTTAAAGGGAATAAATATTTTATATATAATTTTTTGATATGGTAACTTGAAATTCATGGTTGGTATGTGTTCATATGCATTTGGGATAGATCATGGTCATGAAATACCACTGTCAAATTGGGATAGATCATGGCCATAAAGTACCACCATCAATGTGGATCATCAAGTGATAGATTTATGATAGTATTTCTCAACACACATGAGTATAGGGATTTATATGGGATTAATGTGTGTGTGTGTGAATGAAGTATGATTATTCCAAGTATTAATAAATGGTAATATGCTTTGATTAATGTTTTATTCATGGAAATTTTTGATGTCTTTGTAAAAAACTATTTTTCTGCTTCCCACTTATTTTATATAAAATGTGATAACATGTTCTTATCCTACTGAAATGTTAATGAAATTATATGAATATTTCTTATTTAGTGTTACACTCACCCTTTTTTTGTGCAATTTTGTGTTTTTTAAGATGTAGTTTAGCAATATATATGTAAAGTAATGGTCTCATACTTCTCAAGTGGTGTATATTGACATTAGTTACTTCGGATAGAGTTTATAACAACCCTTCTCTTTATTTTTCATTCAAACGTGATTTATTAAATAAAATTAAACTTAATACAACCAAGAAGATTGAGAGGTCTAGTGAATTTGGGAAATGAGTTACATTACATAACAACTTAAAACATGAAAAAACAACATATTTATTGAAAAATTCTTTAACATGATCAAAATGTTTCTTCATAATTAACACTACATGGGATATCCTAATGAAATACATAAGAAAGAAGTGATATATAAGACCATTAAGGGAATAAACAAGGCATAACATGAAGAATAAAATATATTTTAGACAATAGGTATATAAATGGAGCATAAAAGTAACATGAATAATAAGGCATGATATAGCATGACAATCATAACATGGAAAATGTGGCAATAACTTAAAACACTACATCATAAACATAGGTCAAGGATAAACTCACAAAGAAATCATGGTGGAAAAATTACCATAAAGGAATCAGGTAAACCCCCTATCCCAACGTGATGTATCATGATACTAACTATTACCCAATGCATTGGAGTGCTATATAATTCCGGGCGCACCCATCACATTCATTTCATTCTCATGCTTACGTGTGCCACACAGATCAATAAACATGGATTCATTCATCATAATAATTTATTCCACTATCAAGTAGTATAGAATACATAAATTTAAGTTCCCAATAAAATAATTATATGTGTATAAAGGTGAATAACCATGATATAAAATGGGTATGGTATTCACTGCACAATTGTTTTGGAATGGAAAACCGCAGTGCAATTTCAGTAGCATAATGACGTCACATAAAAATTCATAAAATGGGTTTATGAGAGTGAAAGGAATATCTCATAATTTTTATATGAAATGGACTGTAATATGGACATGTAAATACATTTCCCAACATAAGGAATTGGAAAAAGAAGGTGTAACATGATTAAGAAACCCGAAGAATGAGGAGAAAGGAAAGAACCCTTAGTTGAATGTGTGACTCCAAAGGCCTAGGAGGGGATTCTTGAAAGATTTAGGGAACATTAGGAGGAATATAGGGAGTTGAGGGTAGAGTTTGGACATTATCCAAGGAGTTTTAGTGAATATAAATGGAGGATTGGGTGGGTTTATATTGGAAATGTGGGGATTTATTTATTATTTAGGTTTTGGAATATACATAATAACATATCAAAAATCACCAATAATACCATAGTTTTTACCCATATATTATTAAAAATGGTATTAGTTTACATTATTTTATAATTCCAAGGGCGTAACTTATTAATATATTACCATTGGTGATGTGGAGGTGAGTCACACTCTTAAAGAAATGATTTTAAAATCATAAAATATATTATAACTCTTGGAGGATTCATAATGGATTTAAAAAATAAATTAAATAAAATTAAAATCACATTATTTTAAAGGGAAAAAATATATTTTTACATGGATCCTATTTATATTAATTATTACATCACTTTTGGGTCATTATGATTTCATAAAACACAAGGTATATTTATACGGTATTTAATTTTTACACAGAAATTTGACCATCTTAGAAAATTATGAAAAATCCACCATTAGACAATTTTGATGTCTTGATTCCAAAAATATATCTATTTTATCTAAATAATTTTATAAATATTTTATTTTTTACTTTTAATATAAAAACTGACATTTATTGAAAATGATGGGTTTTTGACAATAACATTTTTTTGAACCCTTATAAAAATTACATAAAACATCATAAATTTTTTATAATAATTTATATTTGATAAACATTATTTAATAAAAATTAAAATATTATTTATTTAAAAGATCTTTTAATTCATAAATTTATTAGTTTAATTTGAATATTTGCCAAAAATTTAATCTTTACTTTAAAAATCATTTACAAAGTAACAATAATAGGATTAAAATATATTCATTATTTTATAAAAAACAATGTACATATTAATATTTCTAGGGACTTGATACATATCCCTTCAATACACTGGCATACACCTTAAAAGTGATGTGTGTGATGGTAGAGCTTCCATGGGTTCGTTCAATGAACATGGTTTGGGCCACGATCTCGATGAGCTTGAAATTATCCTATAAATGGTTTCTATCATGCTTAAGTTTTGGGATCTCATCTTGGGATTGGTCAAGGTAAAATACCATAAATTATATCTCGTTTATAAGCTCTGATAAATGGGCTTCATATGGTATGATCCTACTGGTTGAGGCCATAAATTACTTTGTATGTATCAAAAGGATTTGTTAAAAACCTATATTTATAATAGTCATTTGATCACTGTTCAAAAATTATTTTATCAATAGTAATGATACTTAGTGATCATCTAAATACAATTGGATATAATAAAAAAAATAATTGCATGTGTTTTATATAACCATAAGACATTTAATTAAATCATAAAGGGGAATTTTATTTATAATAGTTTGGGTCATTACAATATTCCCCCATTTAGAAATTTCTCCCTAGAACTAAAACAGATGAGGGTAACTCTAATTCATCACCTCCTATGGTTCCCATGTTGCTTATTCAAATTTTGGGTTTTTACAAAACTTTGTTGAGGGAGGTTGTTTTATTGTGTAGAACTTTTTATCTAAAATCTAAGATCTTCACCGGCTGCTCTTCAAAGGAAAGATAATTCTCTAATAGAACCACATCTATATTGAGTACATGTGAGGAGTCTGGTATATACGTTCTTAAGAGGGAAACATGAAATACATCATGTACTTGAGATAGGTTTGGTGGGAGTGAAAGTCGATAGACCAATGCTCTGATGAAATCAAGGATCTAAAAAGTGCCGATGTAACTTGGACTAAGTGTTTTCTTCTTCCCAAATCTCATGTCTTTGTTCCATGGAGATATGCAGAGGAATACCATGTCTCTAATATCAAACTCTAGGTCTCATTAATAACGGTTAGAATAGATCTAGTTTTGACTCTAAGTAGACTTGGTATTCTTAAGAATGGTCTTAACATTATCTACCATTTCTTCAACCATTTCAAGATCTATAAATTCTCATTACCCAACTTCATCCCAACATGCTGGTGTTCTGCACTTCTTCCCATAAAGGGATCTATAGGTATCCATTTGGATGCTTGAGTGGAAACTGTTATTGTTAGAGAACTCAAAGAGAGTAATATGTGGTCCCATCCTCATTTGATGTTAGTTGAGAATTATACTAACACATCCTCAAGTGTTTGGACATTCTGCTCATATTGGCCATCATTTTGAGGTTGATAATCCGTACTGAAGTATAACCCAATGTTTAGAGCATGATGGAGACTTTTCCAAAACTTAGAGGAAAATCTTGGATCTTTATCAGATATAATTGATAGTGGTATTCCATGAAGTCTCACCACTTCTTTGATGCATATCCATGAAAGTTGATCCAGTGATAAGTTCTCTCAAATCGCAATGAAGTGTGCGGTCTTTGTATGATGATTCAAAACAACCTAAATAGCATTGTTTCCTTTGGATGTCTCAGAATTTTGGTGAAAAATTCCATGGTGATGTTTTACCATTTCCATGATGGTATGGGTAATGGTTTCATAATCCCCCTAGACTTCTGTCTTTCTGCCTTTACTTGCTGAAGCACCATGCACTTTGATGTATATTCAACGATCTCCTTATTCATATTGTCCCACAAATAGTGCTATCATAGATCTTGATACATCTTTGTGTTTCATGGGTGAATGGATAAATTTAAACTATTTTCATCATAAAATAGTTCCTTCATTAACTCAGGATTTTATGGAACACATAGTTTTGAATAAAATCTTACAATTCCTTCTTCATTAACATTGAACTTTGAGGATTTTACTTCCCTTATAGTTTCCACTTTCTTCTAAATTACCACATTATCTTTTTGAGCATCCTTTAACATTTCAATAAGAGACAGTTGAGAAATAATTTGTGAAAGGATTGATGATGTTCCTTCCTTTATGATTCTCATGTCCATCATTTTCAATTATAAGAAGATTAGATCCTTCTCAATTATCATCAATGATAAAATAGTTGGATCCTTTCTTCATAGAGAATACGCCACCTTATTTGATTTACCAGGATGGTAGTGGATTAAGCACTAATAATCCTTGACGAGAACTTACTATATTTTCTGAATCATGTTAATCACTTTCTGTGTGAATATATATTTTATGATCTTTTGATTAGTATATATCTCACACTTCTCCCCATAGATATAATGCCGCCATATTTTCAATACAAAGATCACAAATGCCAACTCTAGATCATGTACGAGATAGTTTTTCTCATGAATTTTAAACTAACTTAAGGTGTAGGCAATGAGTTTTTCATTTTTCATCAACCTAAATCCCAATACCTTCATTGAATCATTGCTTTAAATTACAAAAAGTTTCCCACTTGTGAATAGTGTGAGAACAGGGGTAGTGATAAGTCTCCTTTTCAACTCCATGAATATTTCTTTGCAATCATCATTACAAGAAAAATTGACTTTTTTTTCTAGTTATTTTGGTAAGAGGGTTTGAAAATCATGATAAATTTCTAAAAAATCGGAAATAATACCCAGATAATCTAAGGAAACTATGAATATCTATCACAAACATTGGACACAATCATCCTTCAATTGCTTTTGACTTTGACAGATCCATATATATCCCATTACTTGTGATGATATTCCTCAAGAATGAGACTTCCTTCAACCAGAACTCACACATTCTATAATTGGCATAAAGCTTCTCCTTTCCTATGGTCTTTAGCATAATGTTCAAATTCTCCTCATGTCCATACTTTCTTTTTGAGTATATTAGAATATCATCTCTAAATACTACCAAAATTTTTTCAAGGTAATCTCTAAATACTATATTCATCAAGTCCATAAAGATTATTGGATCATTAGTGAGTCTGAAAGGTATCACTATGAACTGATAGTTTTTGTACCTTGTATGAAAAGTGGTCTTGGGTATATCTTACTTATTCACCCTTACTTGATAATATCCCAACCGAAGATCTACCTTGTAAAAGTATTATGCTCTATGTAGCTGATTGAACAAGTCATAAATATGAGGAATCATATAACTATTATTTATCATGATCTTTTTGAGATCATGATAATTAATGTAAAGATTCATTGACCCATCCTTCTTCTTAATGAAGAGGAATGGTGCACCCCATGGCGAAGAACTTGGGAATATGAACTTTTTATCCAGATTATCATGTAATTGTTTCTTCGTCTCCTCAAGTTCCATAAAATCCATTCTATAAGGATTCCTGGATATTAGAAATTCCCCAGGTATAAGATTGATATAAAATTCAACCTCTCAACTAGGAGGAAGACCAGGAAAATCCTTGAGAAACACATCAACCTATTCCCTCACAACAGGCATGTCCCCAAGGGTGGTTATTTCTTTAGACTTAATCATTTGAGCTAGATGTATTTTATCATAGGGAAATAATATCCATGCTTGAGATGATGGTGCTAAATAAGATTCATCCTCCTCCTTGCACTTTTATAGAATTATGGGTTGATTACCCATATGGAGAGTGATTTCCTTCTCCTAGTAATTTATGTTGGCTCTATATAAGGAATTCCAATCCATTCCCATAATTGTGTAAAATTCGACCAAAGGGAGTTTGACAAGGTTATACAAGAAGTTCATCCCACAAATGTTGATCCGGGAGGAGTTATATTCTTGGGTGGAAATAATTTCCCCATTTTCATTTTTCACCAACATATCTACTTCCATGCTTTGTGGTGGTGTTTGAATAGATCTAATAAATGTTTGTGATACGAATGAATGAATTGAACCATAATCAAAAAGTACAATAACTATTATTGAATAAATAACTAGTGTACCTATCACCACTTCATTTTTGGGATCCACCTTAGCAGTCATGATAGCCAAAGATCTCCCTTGCTGCTTTAGAGGTTGTTGGTTTCCTTTTAAAATTCTTGTCTTAGTGCACTAGTTTGAAAAGTGCTCTAGTTCCTTGCAGTTGAAGTAATAGAAAACACATTGAGGGTTTACTGGAGCATTCCTTTCCCCTATCACATTGGTGGTTTTCTCCTATTGGTAATCATTGTCTATGTTGGCTTGATTTCCACACCTAAATCATTTCCTTGTTCCCCTTAGGCAATTCCCGAGGTGCTTCTTTCCTCACCTTTGACAAGTGGTATGCTAAAATTTATTATCACTGTTGGATTTATCAATCAGACCTCCAGAATTAAAATCCACTTTAGGATTATTATCTCTGTGATACCCTAGAGATTCATTTATCTCTATCTCAACTTTTAGGGCACGTCAAACAATTTCTTCTTAGCTATCAAAGTCATAGGTTTCTATGACTTTTCATAGACTAAGATTTAGTCCACCAAAGAAGCAGTCATCCTTGCATTTGGGGGTGATGACAAATATGAAGGTGTGTCTCACAAGTATTGTGAAGTTTTTATTATATGCCCTGATATATTTTTCATCTTTTTTCTTAAATGCAAGGAAATACCTTTCCATTTTAATATGGAGAGTGAAATGAAAATATTTATTAAAAAACATTTTCTAAAATTACTTACACTCCATTGTTTCAATATCTTCTTTAAGATTCATATTCTTGATCAATGTCCACCACTAATAATTTTATCCCTCCATTTGATAAAAATCTAGAAGAACCTTCTATTATTTAGAACATTGAAGGATGGTGAATATCTTCTCAATAAATTTGATCCATTGTTCCACGATTAAGCAATCAAATAATCCATTAAAAGTAGAATGACTTTGTACCACAAAGCCCTCAATTGTGTATTTTTCTCTCTTAGTGGGGTTAAGGCACTCCTTTTGATCCAATTTTCTATTCAGAACTTTAGTTAGGTGATATATTATCACAACAAAGTTTTTGATTCCCACTCCCATTATGTTGTTCATCTCGTTGGGGTAGTCATCACATTGCCCTTCACATTAGTTGTTAACTCAATTCCTCATATTACTGGCCATTGTCTAGAATAAAGGGAAAATTAGGGATGATTATTTTAAAATATTAAAAAAATAAAGGGAAATCCATTGAAATTTAAGGGATTACTTATAAATTACATTTATCTCTTTAACATATGTGTTTCTAGGATTCAATCTCTGTTATACATGATCTATTTCCTAACACATATTCGTATAATCATTTTTTTGTTCCCTTAATTATGGTTTGTAATGAATTTATGAATTTAATAAAGTATATCACTTGGTAGTGTCAATCAGGTGTATATTAAGGCCCATTGTTGTATACCATATTACCCCGACTCAGGCCTGAAACATCTTGTCGGAGTTGTTACCCCTAGGTGCATCTATACCAGAACCACATCCACTTGTAGTATCTAGACTAAGATGCATTTGATTAATAAAACACTTACTCTATAATAACCAAAATTTAGGTATGTTTTCATATACATAGACTTATCCCTAAGTATTTCACTAAGGTTTTCTAATCCTAATACCAATAATAACTAAACCTATCCTCTAATACCAACTATAGAAACCGTTCTCTTTATTTCACATTTAAACATGATTTATTACATAAAATTACACTTAATAGAACCCAAAAGATCAAGAGGTATAGTTTCTTTGGGAAATTAGGTATATTACATAAAAAATTAAAACATGAAAAAATAACATCTTTATTGAAGAATTCTTTAACATGATCAAAACATTCCTTCATACTTAACATTGCATGAGATAACCTGAGGAAAAACATAAGAAATGGGTGAGATATAAATCCCAATATGGGAATACACAAGGAATAACACAAGGAAGAAAATACATGTTATACAATAGGAATATCAATAGAGAAACAAAGGAACAAAAATTATAAGATATGATATAGCATGATAATCATAACATGGGAAATGTGGCAACAACTTAAAACACTTTATCATAAACATAGTTCAAGGATAAAACTTCCAAGAAATCATGGTGGAAAAAGTCCCATAAATTAATTTTTTAAAACCCATATCCCAATGTGATGTATCATAATACTAATCATTACAAAATTCATTGGAGCACTATATAATTCCAGGTTCACCCGTCACATTCATTTCATTCTCATGCTTAAGTGTGCCACATAGATCAATCAACAGAGATTCACTCATAATCATAATTTATTCCATGACCAATTAGTGTGGAATAAAAACATGTAATTACCCAATAAAATAATTATATGTGTATAAATGCAAATACCAATGATAGAAAATGGGTATGGTATTCACTACACAATTGTTTTGGAATGGAAAATCGCGATGCAATTTTGGAAGCGTAACAGTGTCACATAAAAATTAATAAAATTGGTTTATGATAGAGGAAGGGGTATCTCATAATTTATATATGAAATTTATAGTAATATGGACATGTAAATACATATAGAAACATAAATAATTGAAAAAATAAGGCATAACATAATAAAGAAACTTTAAGAAAGAGGAGAAAGGAAAGAACCCTTACTTGAATGTGTGACTCCAAAGGCTTTGGAGCGGATTATTAAAATCTTGGGGTGACTTTGGAGGACTATAGGGAATGCATGGAAGATTTTGATCGTTATCCAATGAGTTTTAGTGAATAGAATTGGGGGATTGGGTGGGTTTATATAGGAAAATAGGGGGGATTTCTTTATTATTTAGGTTTTGGAGTCTACATAATAAAATATCTAAAACCACAAACCATACCATGGTTTTCCCATAGTTTCTTCTAAATGGGAGTGGCTAAAATTATTTTATAAGGAAAATGTCCTAACTTATAAAAATATTACCATTGGTGATGTGGAGGTGAGTCACATTCTTAAAGAAATGATTTTAAAATCATAAAATATATTATAACTCTTGGGGGATTCATAATAGCTTTAAAAAATAAATAAAATAAAATTAAAACCATATTATTTTAAATTAAAAAAAATATTTTGTTGTTTATTCTATTTATATTACTTATTACATCACTTTTGGGTCATTGTGATGTCATAAAACACATGGCACATTTATACGGTATTTAATTTTTACCTGGAAATTTGATTATCTCAGAAAATTATGAAAAATTAGCCATTGAATAATTTGGACATCCTAATTCCAAAAATAATATTAATTTTATCTAAATAATTTTCTTAATATGTGATTTTTACTTTTAATATAAAAACTGATATTTATTGAAAATGATGGTTTTTTGACAATAACATTTTTTTTGAACCCTTATAAAAATTACATAAAACTTCATAAAAAATATATGATAATTTATATTTAATAAAAATTATTTAATAATAATTAAAATATTATTTATTTAAAAATCCATTAATTCATAAATTCATTAATTGAATTTGAATATTAGCCAAAAATATAATTTTTTCTTTAAAAATAATTTATAAAGTAACAATAATAGGATTAAAATATATTAATTATTTTATAAAAAAATAAATATTTATATTTCTAGGGTGTTGATACATATTCCTTTAATAAACCATCATATTCCTTAAGAGTCAGGTGCGTGACTATGGGGATTTCATGGGGCCGTTCGACGAACATAGTTTGGGCCGTGATCTCAATGAGCTTGAACTTCTCTCGTAAATGGTTTCACTCATTCTTAAGTTATTGGATCTTAGATTAATATTGGTCAATGGAAAATCCCATAAATGTTATCTCACATAGAAGCTCCAACAAATGGCCTTCATAGGGTATGATCCTACTGGTTGAGGCCATTAATTATTTTGTATGTATCAAAAGGATTTTTTAAAAACCTATATTTATACTAGTCATGTGATCACTATTCAATGACTATATTATCAATAATAATGATACTTAACAGTCATCTAAATACAATTGGATATAATAAAACAACATAAGTGCATGTGTTTTCTATAACCATAAGATATTTAATCAAATCAAAAAGGGTAATTTTGTTCACAATAGTTCAAGACTTTATAGAGTTTGAGGTTGGAGTTTCTATTTTGAATTCATTGGAGTGATTCTAACTTGGTGTTACTATGTTGAGACATCCTTTGGTTTTATTATGTCTTATGTAATAATTTTTTATTGCTAATCTAATTTTATTATTATCTTATTGGTTTCTATTTGAGTTGTATTATTTATACCCATGCATCATATAGTTGGTTTGGTTGTTTATATTTTATCTTTTCAGGTTTTGTTTAATCTTCGGGGAAAAAGAAACACCAATGTTCAGTAAGCCCTTGGAATTTATTGTTATCCTTTATTGTTTTGGGGATGTCACTTAAGGTTAGTGACCCATCCGACCCGACCTAATCCAATAGGTCGGGTGGGGATGTTATGATTTCAACCTTGTAATCACATAAAACACAATATATAATTCACCTAAACGTCATGAATGATGTATAAAATCTAGTTTAAAATCATGTTTTAACATTATTTTTTTTAATTTTCAATGTCGTGTTTTAACCCATATTGAAGCGGTCGATGTTAAAAATAATAGTTTCAATGATGTTTTTTTTAAAATTGATGTAAAAGCTTAAAAAAATAGAAAATTTAAGAAATATTTTAATATTGGTTTGAAAAATTGTTTCGAAATTGGTTTATGGCTTACCCGATGTCCAAATAAAAAAAAATATCTCTCCACATAGGTTTTTATAAAAACTGATGTGGAAAAGTTATGAAAAAAATAAACTTTCCACATTGATTTTACCATAAAGTTGACTTGGAAATGATATTTCAATGTTATATTTTACCCAAAATTTGAATCTAAGTATTCAAAGAAAATCTAACTTTCTATGTTAGTTTTAAGGAAAACCAATGGGTAAAAAGAATGAAAAAATTACACAACTTTCAACATCAATTTTACCATAAAAAAACTTGGAAAATAGATTTAGATGTTTGTTTTTGGCCAAAATAAACTTCAAAAGCTTCATATTCAATATTACATGTACATTTATAAAAAAAAATACATTGAGAGTTACAGAAAAGTAAAATACATTCCACAAAAACATATGAAAAATCTTCACTGTACAAAAAATAGAGAAAACCAACATAAACTAGAAAAAAATTGCCTAAATACTCTTTTTTAAAACTTCAATTAAAAGTTAAATACATGATACTCAATTTAAAAATTAACCACACCTAAAAAATAGTTTTCAAACAAACTTAGAAGGTGGGTATGGTCTTTATCCATATATGAAATTACATCATTGAAAATATACAATAACATTGAATGTTATAAGATTAAAAATAGAATATTTTGATATAAAACCTAAAATAATTAATATAATTAAACTTATTAAATTCAGTCGTTTCCAAAGTTATGATGATCTAAAAAATGAATATTAAAACATAATAATCACATTTCATATTTTCTTTTTGATGATGAAACTATAGTAATAAAACATTAACATGAAAGTAAAAACCAACATATATATGTAAAAGAAAAGAAATATTATCTAATATAAAATTTATTTACCTTTACTTTCACATATTTAATTTTATTTGGATCATGTATCAAGAAGTGACCATCATTAAAATTTACCCATGACTGGTATTTTCATATATCAACTCTAACATCATCATTTAGATATTGTGCAACTATTGAAATGTATTCTGGATCCATAAAACCATAAACGATAGTGGTATCATTTTGAATATAAATAATGTGTTGATACCTAATTAAATAAGTAGTAAATTAATTCACTTCAATTCATATTTATTTAAAGAATAAAAAATAAAAACAAAAATTTACTTATATAGAAAACAACTACAACACAGGTATGGTGAGCTCATAAATAATTACAAGAACCATGATATATTTTTTGAATATTCTCTATCCATAGTCTCTTCAGAAAATATCTAAGTACTAAAAAACTAAAAAATATTATCCAAGAAATAAGAAATATGGGATAATATTTTTAGGCCATCAGAAATCTAGGATGTAACCAAAGTTGTTGGTTCCTGAACCTTTTGTTTATTTTGTACTAATTATTTTTTGGATACTCCAATATAAATTAAATATAAGGAAAAATTATACTAAATTTTTAATAAAATGTAAATAATATTTAAAAAACACTTCATACCTCATATTTCAATTTATGAAGAAGTTTCTCTGTATAGAGTAAAAAAATGACCCACATAATATCCTACTCTGGTAACCACCTCTATAGGCAATGGCATGAGAGAATTTGGATCAATAATATCATGCACCAATACTCTTACCTGAACCAACTACATAGGATGGTGATGTATAGAATCCCCCAAAATATATACGACTCCTTACACTATAATATCTACATTGGGATCACCAACATATAACTCACAGTATACTATTGGGTCTAAACAAGGTGGCTGAGGATCTAATAAGCGGATTCAATAGGCTCTGATTGTCTCATCATTTTTTCAAACATAGATTGAAAAAATAATTTAATTTTATTACCCATTGATTGTTTTAGGTATTCCATCTCATATTTTAAGGAATATATTTCCACATCCCTTCATTTATTACTTTTACAATGATTTTTTTTCTAATATCGACATATGCCTTATATCCTCTAACGCGACTGGGTTATTCTCCATTTCCAAAAGCAGTAGCATGAATGTTAATCCTACACTAAGGGATAAAATTTCCCCACGTCACTTGCACTTAAATGTCATCCTAAAATTATATATTTAAATGGTATATTAGTAGTATTAATTTTAAAAATACAAACATTCAAGAAAAATAAAAAATAATTTCTTAAAATTGTATCAGCAACTTATTTAGATTGATTTATAAGAAAATTTATATTTTTTATTATTAGTATTTTCCACTTTTCATGGAAAGTGGGGGAAGATGGAGGAATGAACTAGACCTCTTCTTAACCACTACTATATTTAGCTCTTAATGAATAAAAATTTTCTTCAATCATTTTCTCATCCGGTAAATTCTACCCTCCACATTATAAAGTATGAGGATATATATTCTAAAATTGGATCTCTTGGTGTGATATCTTAGATGCTTGTTACATAAAAATAAAAAAATAAGTAATTAGGTAATATAAAATAATTTTTAAAACAAGCAAAAATTATCATACCATAAATGCTTCATCATGCTGGTTGTCCAAAAAATTAATCCATGTATCTGCATTTAAATACCCATACTTATGGAATGATTTTTCATTCTGCAACTTCTGAATTTTTTTTATCAATTTTTTTTTAAAATCTCTACATCAAACCACCACTAAAGATAGACACCTTTTTCTAATTTATTTCTCTTCTTGAAAGTAAAATGTCATCTGTAATTGAAATCATTAAATATTAGTCTTATAAAATATATAATATTCAATGAGTGAGATAAAAATAAAAAATTGATATATTTTACTATTATAGAATTACACAACTAGTCTTTTATCATATTATCAACATAATTCCAATTAGGATATAAAATTTTAATCATGTAATGGATCTACATATTGATATTACTCCTAAACTATATTACATTTGGGAAATTTGGGTTATCATTATCATCAAAATTAATTTGTATCCTATGTTATCCATGATAAAGTGAATGTTATGATAAAAATGTAATCCCACATCAGCAAACTCTTGGAATCATTCTCTTTAGAGAATATGAAGAAGACTCCACTGTAGGAGGCTCATAAACGGTCCTGAAAATAGTTTTTCATAAATTAAAATTTTACTTTCATTAAAAAATTTAATTATTGAATATTAAATTATATGAAAAAACATACATATAACTCAATAAATGTTCCTTTACCTCTATTATATACATTTAAATAAAATAATATTATGGTATTATGTGTACCTACATTTTATTAGAAAAGAGAATATCTAAAAACAATGAATACAAAAATATATAAGTAAACAAAAGTGTCACACATGTGTAAGTTTCAAAAATTTAACGATGTCCTGATTCTTAACCAAAAAATATATAACACAAACAAATAAATATAAAAATTTATTCAAATATGATAGAAATGATCAATATTTATAAATTTAAATATCATAATTATGAAAAATTGTTTTTATATGTTTAAATTTAACCAAAAAATAATGATGTACTTTATGTTTTTCAATTAAAATATTTTTAACCAAAATTGATGAATATAAAATTTAAATATCATGGAAATAATCAATATATATAGATTTAAACATCCAAATTTTAAAAATAGAGTTTTTACATGTTTAAATTTTAAAAAAGAAATAAAATATAAATATTTACATAAATTATTAAGAGAGTAACTAAATGTTTTCATATATCCCTTCAACATGATAATTTCATAAACCATAGACAATGTATACATTATAGTCATTGATATCATATGAAAATAACATAATATATGAAGAAACCTAACATAAATCCATAACATCATCATCATACTCATCACCTAAATGAATTCCTTTTCCTTGAAAAATGATGAACCACTGATCATTTAATGGGTTAGTAACATAAAATATTTACTTCTCATCTGCTGCTAGGATAAATGATTAATCTTTGCAACTAAATATTTTCAAATAAATGAGTGTATATCCATAATAATCATGTTTCAAACCACTGTTACTATCATCTCAATTACACTTAAACACTATTACTCAAAATTTAATATAATCAATTTATTATATATCCTCAACAACCCCAAAATACATTGTTAATGCATAACTTGGGTTTTTATCTTTTTTACTTGAAAAATTCAATGCTTCAGCAATGACCATTAACCTAATATTTTGAATTTTAATATTATCATCCTAATTTTTTAATGTAAAATGTGTAACCATTAATTTAAAAACAAAAGTATGTGATCACATTAAGAGATGTTCCCCCTGCCAAAAATTTCAATTTTTTTTTGATGTAGATAAATATGTGATAACTCTCTCTTTAAACCATAAAAAATGTCTTTTTCTTATCAAGCATAAAAATTTGTCATTTATTTTTATATATCATACCTTCAATCTAGAAATATGTAATGATATGTATGGTTGAACCAAATATATGTTGTTAAAAATATACAAATATACTTGCATCACTTCATCACATGGAATGAACTTTACCTTTAATCCATGAATACCTCTACCTTTGATATCAAATGTCAGATATTGAGATATAGGAAGAAAAATTTGATCCAATTAATATAAATAATCATTACATAACTCAATCCACTCTTTCAATATACATTTTTGAACAATAGAGGCCTCTAGTCGATGAATATTTTTAATACATCCCTTCAATATTTTCAAATATCTTTCAAAAGGATACATCCAATGAAAATAAATAGGTGTACATATTCTTATCTCTCACACTAAATAAATGATTATATTGAAAGAATTTAGTGCAAAAAGTATGAGGTAAACTTCATTCTCCAATAAATCTATCAAATTTAGATCAATGAATTTTCTACAAATTAATTTGAAAAAAATAACATGACATAATAGTATTTTTGATAGGTATAAAAAATATACCACATAGTGTGACTGGTAATAGTTGTTTCATCAATACATGAAAACCATGATATTTCATACATATTAATTTAAAATCCTTTAATTATACTAAATTATTAACACTTGAAGAATATCCACCAGATACTTTAATACCATGAAGACATTGAAAAAAATTCATCTTCTAACTCTTTTTTATTGTGTGACAAGCCAGAGGAAAATATGTTTTTGTTTCCTTTCATAGTGGGAGATAACTCCAAATATATTTCCATGGATATCAAGTGTAGTCTATCATGCAATCCATCTCTTTTATTTCAGTTTATGTTTAAAATGTTCCAATAAAACTATCAAGTATTTTTTTTCTCAACATATATATCAAAAATTTTATGTATTATCTCTAAAAATCTCTAAAAAGGTATATTGAATAATATAGAATATTTCTTCTAGACATGTTTTTGGTGACCATAACTTCCTTTCTTTCCAAACATGAAATCAATATTTTTTTACCATATCATAATATTATTTAGATGAAAATGGTTTTGGGGGGAGATTTTATTCCTTTAAATCATTAAACTCCCTTTTTCAATCTATTATAAGGATGATCCATTAAAAAAATTCAATTTCCCATATATACTATCTTTATTCCATATTTCAATTGATTAATTGAAGTATATTCTTCAAAAATTGGGCATGATTTATGTCCCTTAACCTTGTATCTGGATAAGTTCCCATATGCATGAAAGTTATTTATAGTGAACATTATCATAACATGAAAAATAAAATAACATCTCTAGTAATAATAAAAAATTATAAAACCTATCTTCCATAGAAATTTAAAATCATCAATCAATGGTGAAAGATATACATCAATATTGTTTCCTAGATGTTTTGGTTAAAAAATCACCAAGCTTTGCATAAAATATTTTCTATCTATGAATATCTGTCAGGAAATGTTGTAAATTGCCCAAACAATATGCCACAAACTATGTTGGATAGTGCGACTCCGATATGGATTTATTCTATCTGTGCATAAGGTTACATAAGTTTCCATTAGAGATGATCCCATTTGTATACCATCTTAACCTTTTTTTCATTATTTGATTTTTTAAATAGATTCTTCAAATGGAGACTTATTAGAATATAACTAATTGATTTAGCTGGAGGTTTAGTGTTGGTACCTGAGAATGAATTATAGTAAAATTTTTCATCCCTCATATATCATGATTCCCCACATTTAGTACATTTTGATAAAAAATTACATTCCTTATGATAAAACATAGAATCATTGGGGTAATCATGAATATTTTTATACCCCAATCCCAATGGACATAATATTTTATTTTCACCATAATTGGAATCTGGAAGCCTATTTCCTTATAAAAGTAAATCTTTTAAAAGTTAATAAATTCATAAAAACATTTAACACTCCATCCATTTATTTCTTTCAAGTTAACTAATATCATAACTATTTATTACACTATTAATTTAGTATAACCTATGAACAATGGTTTCTCATAATCTTCATATAATCATTAAATAATTGCGGTTTTTTCGATGGTTCCAAATCCTACATAATGAATTAATTCTCTAATATGATCTTATGACTCATGATAAATATTTTCATCAGCATTAGGTATTGGATTTACTAGTATTTTACCATGCTATATCCAATGAGTATAATTATGATTAAAACCATAGAAAATTAGATGATCTTTGATTTCTCTAGAACATAAATTTTTCGTATTTAAACGCTTCACACATGGATATAAAATAAGATCTTTGTTTTGAATATTATGTTTAGAAAATTCTAAAAAATAGTTAACTATTTTTTCATATTATTCTACGGTTCTTCATAAATTTATCCAATTATGATCCAATAATTACATAATATCACAATATAAAAGGTGAATATATTGAAACACATAAACATTTAAAAATATATAAAAATATATAAGTATAAAACATAAAAACATATAATCAAAATAATCAATTAACCATTTATTGAAAACAATTTTATCAAAACAAAAAATTATACATAATAATAAAAACATATCTTTGAAAAATTTAAATATCTATGATTAAAAGGAGATGAACTAACAAAGCACAAATAATGGATGAAATGACATAACACGATGATATAAAATAACCATAATGTAATCATATTTATTTTAATTTATTAATTTTGAATATATATGTGTTTGTATAATTTAATTTAATTTAATTTAATTATTAATATTATTAAATAAAAAATATATCTTATTTGCTGATTTTAGGGAAAAATAATTAATTTTAATTTAAAATGTTAAATAAAAATTAAAATATATATAAAATAGTATATTCAAACTGGTGTATTATATTGAAGATGCTCTAATATCAAATCATTCAACTCAATATTAAGATATCTATAATTCATCATCTAATTATCAATATGGTTTACTATAAAAAAATTAACAATAGAAAATTTATAAATATAAAAAATTATAAAAACAAACAATTCCAATTAAAAATAAATTATACCATAATACCAAAAAATTTATAATCACAAAGAAATTTATGCTTTAAAACTAATTAATTATATCCACAATAATTTCTAATTAACAATGATGTATATATAACAAATAAATGAATACAATTTAAAAAAAATACTAAAAAAATATTTTAAAAATAAAAATTAAATATTCAAATTATGAAATAAAGAGATTAAAAATGAAAATATATGATAGAGAGATCCAAAAGAGTGATTAAAGAACATCATATTACAAATAATGAAGTAGTGTTGAGAGTCACATGCTTCATGTATTAGGGTTTTATAGAATAAAGATTGGTGGGCTGAATAAAGATAATGAAAATCCTAGAGGATGTAATAGAGAAAAAAAATGAGGAAAATGAAGAAAAAAATATGGTCAAATGAGGAAAATATAGAGAGAAGAAATGGGGTCGATTATCGAGAACTGTGTGTATTAGGGTTTTGAGAAAAATAAATATAAAAGAAAGAGGGGGAAACCTGTGCCGATATGTTTTTTTAAAAACATTTTTTACATTTGTTTTAATTAAAACCGATGTTGAATTTTAAAAAAAGCTCCAACATCAATTTTTATAAAAACTTACTTTTAAAGTAAAAAAAATCGATGTTAATTTTTTTAAAAAATATACTGCAAGAATTAGTTTTTATAAAAACAGACACCAATTTTTTTAAAATAAAACAACGACATTTGTTTATTAAAAAAAGGACACTAAAAGCTATTTTAAAAACCATTTGAAATCAATTTTAAAAAAATGATGATAAAAGGTAAATATGAAATATTTTTAACATTGGTTTTAAATAATTTGACATTAAAAATATCTCTGCATCCATTGTAACATCAGTTTTGGGAAAACCAATGTTAAAATTTCCATGCGAAAACATATTTTTCTACTAGTGCCATAACTTAGACATATATCTTTAAATAACCTCCCCAAGTCCTAAACCTAGTCATACGACCCCATGGGTAATTTCATGTCACAAATACCTCCCTCCAAAGGTACCCCTCTTGGGCTAAAAATGGAGGAAGAGAGATAATGAAACCCCCGAGTACCGCCTCCTGTAGGCCTCGAGTTAGAAACTAGCACAAAGGGTATAAAAATATCTCTAATGGGATTTATTACCCTATATAATAATAGGATAGAGAGATAGGATAAATCAACCATAATAAATTCCATGACATTATATGAAAATGAAACCAAAACCATCCCATAATGTATGTATAATTAAAACAGATACAGATAAAAATCTCTAAATAAATATCTAAAAAAAAGACAAGGTAGCAACACAACAACGGTCTAAAGGTTTGAGCTAGTAATCTCCATCATGGTATACAATGTTCTCATGAAAACATAAAAATATTTGGTATATAGATAGGGTGATAATACACCCAGTAGGATCATACGCAAAGTCTTATATGCACAAATGAAAAATATAATACTAATGTACCGGTGAGAAAACATCAGAACCAATAACACCTAAATAGGCCAATTAACCAATCCCATCCTCACCATGGTATGATCACCAAATAAAACATCCAAATATAATAATATAATAATAAGAATATCAATAAGGGTAACCCACATCACTTTTCCACCAGATTTCTTCTCTCACAACCCAACATTGTACGTCCCGGAGCTCCTATCTCTTTCTTATAACAGAACCCATCACATCACATCTCGCCCGAAGACACATGGTCTATCACACCATGATAAGAACCCCATGTGAAAAAAGCCATCACATCTTTCATGAAAACACATAGTTCATCACATCACATCATATCTCACAATAAGACACATGGGACATCACATCACATCACATATCAACCACTACCATAACTCAAATTGTAGGGTATCATGAACATGAAAGACATCAACCTCATGCCCCCTCCCACCTTGAATTCCCCCACTATAATATATCTCATCAAACATCACTATATTTCACTTTTGACTTTTGGCCATCACAACTTGTGCATTTCATAATTACTTAGAAGAGAGATTGGTAAAGAGGGGGTAGCCATCCAGCCATCCTCACCACCAAGATGTTGGAATCACCCAAATATATGGGTGTCGATACATGGTGCTAGACATGGGTGCGGTAAATATATAAATCATAAGGGAAATTACAAGGTGCGTGCACACACACAAAAACACATATAAACACACACAAATATATATATACAAAGGCACCAACAATCTCAACCTATAGGTTCACAACAAGAGTGATATCCAACTCATAATTTCACCACCAAACCTCACAACACCGCCACTTTTACTACCAACACTAAATGAAAAACACCACACCACAAGACACAATCCACAAGCCACATTGCACTATTTATTTTCAAATTGAGATAATTTATAGATATCCCATTACCAACCAATTTCATTCATTAAACCTATTTATTTTCCATCACATTAATTTTATTATTTTGGCGCATTAAACTCACATTTAACAATAATCATCTAAGACACACTTCCAATTTTAATTCATTCATTTACCATTCAACCCATGCCATTACCATTCATTATTATCCAATTAATACGGATACTACCCCCAGGAAACATGCACAATACAAGACAAGATGAGATAAGAGAAGACAAGACAAGACAAGACAAGACAAGACAAGACAAGACAAGACAAGACAAGACAAGACGAGACGAGACAAGACAAGACAAGACAAGAAAAGACAAGACAAGTAAAGAGAAGACCGCCCAACACAACACAACACAACACAACACAACACAACACAACACAACACAACACAACACAACCCAACGCAACACAAGGCAACACAAGGCAACCCAACGCAACGCAACGCAACGCAACGCAACGCAACGCAACGCAACGCAACGCAACGCAACGCAACGCAACGCAACGCAACGCAACGCAACGCAACACAACGCAACGCAACGCAACGCAACGCAACGCAACGCAACGCAATGCAACGCAACGCAACGAAACGCAACGCAACGCAACGCAACGCAACGCAACGCAACGCAACGCAACGCAACGCAACGCAACGCAACGCAACGCAACGCAACGCAACGCAACGTAACGCAACGCAACACAACGCAACGCAACACAACACAACGCAACGCAACCCAATGCAACGCAACGCAACGCAACGCAACGCAATGCAAGGCAAAGCAACGCAACGCAAGGCAACACAACCCAATGCAAGGCAAGGCAAGGCAACACAACCCAACGCAACGCAACACAACGCAATGCAACCCAACACAACGCAACGCAACGCAACACAACGCAACGCAACCCAATGCAACGCAACGCAACGCAAGGCAAAGAAACGCAACGCAAGGCAAAGCAACGCAACACAAGGCAAGGCAAGGCAACGCAACCCAACGCAATGCAACGCAACGCAATGCAACACAACGCAACGCAACGAAACGCAACACAACACAACACAACACAACAGAGCATAACACAACAGAGAGCAACACAACACAACACAACACAACACAACACAACACAACACAACACAACACAACACAACACAACACAACAGAACACAACACAACACAACAGAACACAACACAACACAACACAACAGAACACAACAGAACAGAACACAACAGAACACAACACAACACAACACAACACAACACAACACAACACAACACAACACAACACAACACAACACAACACAACACAACACAACACAACACAACACAACACAACACAACACAACACAACACAACACAACACAACACAACACAACACAACACAACACAACACAACACAACACAACACAACACAACACAACACAACACAACACAACACAACACAACACAACACAACACAACACAACACAACACAACACAACACAACACAACACAACACAACACAACACAACACAACACAACACAACACAACACAACACAACACAACACAACACAACACAACACAACACAACACAACACAACACAACACAACACAACACAACACAACACAACACAACACAACACAACACAACACAACACAACACAACACAACACAACACAACACAACACAACACAACACAACACAACACAACACAACACAACACAACACAACACAACACAACACAACACAACACAACACAACACAACCCAACGCAACGCAACGCAACGCAACGCAACACAACGCAACGCAACACAACACAACACAACACAACACAACACAACACAACACAACACAACACAACACAACACAACACAACACAACACAACACAACACAACACAACACAACACAACACAACACAACACAACACAACACAACACAACACAACACAACACAACACAACACAACACAACACAACACAACACAACACAACACAACAACCCAACACAACCCAACCCGACGCAACACAACACAACACACCACAACACAGCACAGCACAACACAACACAACACAACACAACACAACACAACACAACACAACACAACACAACACAACACAACACAACACAACACAACACAACACAACACAACACAACACAACACAACACAACACAACACAACACAACACAACACAACACAACACAACACAACACAACACAACACAACCCAACACAACACAACCCAACCCAACCCAACCCAACCCAACCCAACCCAACCCAACCCAACCCAACCCAACCCAACACAACACAACACAACACAACACAACACAACACAACACAACACAACACAACACAACACAACACAACACAACACAACACAACACAACACAACACAACACAGCCCAACCCAACCCAACACAGCCCAACCCAACCCAACCCAACACAACACAGCCCAACCCAACACAACCCAACACAACCCAACACAACACAACACAACCCAACCCAACCCAACCCAACACAACCCAACCCAACACAACACAACACAACCCAACCCAACACAACCCAACACAACACAACACAACACAACACAACACAACACAACACAACACAACACAACACAACACAACACAACACAACACAACACAACACAACACAACACAACACAACACAACACAACACAACACAACACAACACAACACAACACAACACAACACAACACAACACAACACAACACAACACAACCCAACCCAACCCAACCCAACCCAACCCAACCCAACCCAACCCAACCCAACACAACACAACACAACACAACACAACACAACACAACACAACACAACACAACACAACACAACACAACACAACACAACACAGCCCAACCCAACCCAACACAGCCCAACCCAACCCAACCCAACACAACACAACACAACACAACACAACACAACACAACACAACACAACACAACACAACACAACACAACACAACACAACACAACACAACACAACACAACCCAACCCAACCCAACACAACCCAACACAACACAACACAACACAACACAACACAACACAACACAACACAACACAACACAACACAACACAACACAACACAACACAACACAACACAACACAACACAACACAACACAACACAACACAACACAACACAACACAACACAACACAACACAACACAACACAACACAACACAACACAACACAACACAACACAACACAACACAACACAACACAACACAACACAACACAACACAACACAACACAACACAACACAACACAACACAACACAACACAACACAACACAACACAACACAACACAACACAACACAACACAACACAACACAACACAACACAACACAACACAACACAACACAACACAACACAACACAACACAACACAACACAACACAACACAACACAACACAACACAACACAACACAACACAACACAACACAACACAACACAACACAACACAACACAACACAACACAACACAACACAACACAACACAACACAACACAACACAACACAACACAACACAACACAACACAACACAACACAACACAACACAACACAACACAACACAACACAACACAACACAACACAACACAACACAACACAACACAACACAACACAACACAACACAACACAACACAACACAACACAACACAACACAACACAACACAACACAACACAACACAACACAACACAACACAACACAACACAACACAACACAACACAACACAACACAACACAACACAACACAACACAACACAACACAACACAACACAACACAACACAACACAACACAACACAACACAACACAACACAACACAACACAACACAACACAACACAACACAACACAACACAACACAACACAACACAACACAACACAACACAACACAACACAACACAACACAACACAACACAACACAACACAACACAACACAACACAACACAACACAACACAACACAACACAACACAACACAACCCAACCCAACCGAACCCAACCCAACCCAACCCAACCCAACCCAACCCAACCGAACCCAACCCAACCCAACGCAACACAACACAACACAACACAACACAACACAACACAACACAACACAACACAACACAACACAACACAACACAACACAACACAACACAACACAACACAACACAACCCAACACAACACAACCCAACCCAACCCAACCCAACACAACACAACACAACCCAACACAACACAACACACCACACCACAAAATCTATATCATGGAAATAAGACCAAATAATCACTATTTCATAGACACTACCACCTCTTCGGCACAACCCCTACATCACCACCATAATCTATCACAACCGCCCGATATTGAAACCACAAAACTCATCACATATTCCCCTATAACATGAACAAATATCACTACCACTATGTACTACATCCACTACTCATCACATCACCACCCCAAAACACAAACACGTATCATAAAAATTTTCACATCACATCAACACAACATTATATAGATTTATCAAGGGGATTTCATCACATTCCACATATTTATTTCAAGGGAATTCTCACAAAATCCTTAATTTCTATATGAAACCAATTTAAGATCCAAATATAAGTGTTTACTATTTATTAAAGGTGATATTAATCAATCACATGAAAAGGGTTACATAACACATCAAATGCAGTGCACAAAAAATCCCCCCAAAACCATAATTTTTAGCTATCCATCAAGTTCAAACAATCATAATGCAGCTAAGGTCACTACAATGGAGACCCCAAAAAGCTTTAAAGGGGAAAATATAACAACCCAAACTTTTATCAATGGAATTTATCTCTTATTATAGTAATTTAATATAGTATAAATCATATAAAATCACTTAAATACCATAATAAAAACTTTATAAATGAATAATTAATGAAATAATAAGTATTTATAGAATTTAAGGAACTAATACTGATTAAATAGTAACTTGACCTTATGAATAGTAATATGACGCTTGTGAATATTAAACCACCCAAATGAATAGTATCATCACCCATAAAATTATAAATAAAATTTAGGCGTCTTTTAATTGAAGGTATGTTATAATTATATCATAGTTAAAGTAAATAAATGTTTTTATAATTATTAATTAAATGTTGGTATTTTTGTAACTCATAAATATGTAATTACAATTTTATGATTAATTTAATAATTTAAAAGAAAAATTATATTCATAAAATTTATTTATAAATTAATATTTTGATGTATTATGATTTTAAGATAATTTTATGACACCTTAAGTAATTTTTCAAAGTGTTATAAAATTAGTTATAATTTTAAATTTTTTATTTTCCAAGTAAATGATGATTTTAATTAAAAATTAAATAAATCATATTTAGAAAATTATTTTCATAAAATAGAGTTAATTTTTTAATTTAACATGTAAAAAAAAGGTCAGGGTTATTTTTTTTATTTTTCTAAAATACTTGAATTTTTTATGAATAGTCTAATTTGATAATTTATGATAAAAGATAAATACATGAATTATGGAGTCATAGATGCTAATGTAAGCCCAAAATCTAGAAATATACTTCATTATTTTAATAAATTTAGTGATATTTATCAAACAAATCATATCCTTGAGAAAAAAATAATAAACTAATGAATATAATAATGAGAAAACACCCCTCTCCTCCCCTATAAATACCACCCCTCACCACCTCTTTTCCACACACATCTTAAATATTTGAGCCTTATCCAAATTATAACCAATAATATTACCTATACCCTCCCACACATATATGATCTCTTGGTCTCATCAAAATTCCAAAACCTTTTCCCTAAGGATGTTCTCAAGGAGGATAAATTCAAGAGGTAAATTCTTCTTTATCTTCTTTTAATTTATTTTCAAATTATTTTCTATTTTTATTATATCCTCACCTACTCTCATCCAAATGGTATGATGACTACAGTACCTTAAATATACTATAATTCTATCATGTTAATGGAATATACATCCTTAAAATCTTCCCTATATCTCTTTTATTCTAAGAATGAAATCGTCACCCGTGATGTGTTAATTTACCAACATCGTGGGTGATTCACTTTAATTTTCCTTTAATGCATTTAAGGATGTTAGTAAAAACATTATAATGGTTGAAAATTATTTTAAAATTTATGTTACAATTATATTTATGTTCTGGAACTAACATATATACATAATACTAAATGATAAAACAAAACAAGTTTGTTGTGATAAAAAAACTGCCAAAATTAACCTAAAACGACCATCATTAACTTTTATCTAATGATTCATACTCATAAGATATAAAAAAATTCTTTATAATATCATTTAACTTATATAATATCATTAACAACATATAATAAAAATTCTATATATTTATCTTCATTTTACATGAACTTCAATTCATGTATACAAGTGAACCGATCATGAAAACTAAGAAAACAAACACTCCTGAATGATGACATTAAACTATATAACTCATAGAAAATCCCATAAATGAACATAAAAAAACCATAATGAATAAAATTCATGTATAATAGGTTATTAATTTTTTAATTAATTAATATAATGTGATTATATAGGATATTAAAGTGAATGAATCATTCATATATAAGGTAAGGGGAGTTTTCAAACCCAACTCTATTTCTTTGGGTTTTATCTATTTAACCCAATTTTAAGTATGGATATTCCTTTAATTTTCCTTAAATATATTTTATTCATAATTATATTATCTTTTTTGGGATATGCAGGTAACCAATCTGGTTTTATAAAAAATGCAATTATTTTTCCAAAAAACTCTTCTTTCTAAAAATACATTTACTTCTTGTGAGATTGTTTATTATTCACTCAAAATTGATGATTCTTATATCAGGTATGTTATTACTATTTTATTTGGGAACCACCAAGTTTATTTAGGAATGTATGATTTATTAAATTAATCCCATTCCTTTCCAAGTGTTATTTTATGTTCAAGATTGATACACGTTCTATGTGGCTTGAATGATAATGTAAATGTTATGATGTGACAAGTGCACCTAGAATTATATAGTGCAATGTAAATGTTATGATGTTATAGGTGCACCCAGAACTATATATCACTTTAATGAATTGGGAAATGTGATGTATCTCATGATAAAAAGTTAAATATGTGTGAACATAATGCTATATTTGTTCACAACTATGTGTGGTAGTCGACCAATAAGACATGATGTTTAATTTTTATGCATTTCCACATTCCAAACCTTTATCTAATTATTTATATCTTAATTATGTTGATAATACTATTATTATGTTGTGATGATGATGATTGTTCTCACCCATGCATTATTCCTCTTATTCATCCTCTTACCAGGATTTCATCTCACCCCTTCTTTTGATGTATATCCTTAGGTGACTACATATACTAAGGAGAATTCAAGGGCCAATAAGAAGATAAAGAAGAAGGGATTAAATAAGTGTGTATGTTTTATTTTGTAAATGTTATGTATGGTCCTAATTTTCTCAAGACCCTAAACCATTAGATCCTAGTTGTGTAATAGTTTTATACAATTTGTCAATAAAATGATGTAATAAGTTATGTAAGAAAAACCAGGGTTGCTATAGCTACAATGCAGCCAAAGATTCTATGACATAGGACCCAAAAACCACAAAGGGGGATACACTACAAACCATACCCATGGTGAATCTACCCCCAAAATGAAAGAACTACTAACCTCCACCTTTGATCCCCTTTATTCCATAGTTGTATACTCCATGTTGTAGTGGATCCTCTTATAGCACAACCCTGTGCTCTAGGATGTAGCTATAAAAAATTTGGAAATGGTAAAAAATTCCTCCTTCATGATTTTCTACGCCACAATCAAACTCTCCATGCTAGAGCAGATATCCCTATAGAGCAGCCCAGGTCTCTACACCGAAGGACTCCAAATTCCAACAAAGTAATGGTATGTAAGGTCTGGATCATCACACTTCAATACCATGATTTCCTTACCAGTACACCATAGGTTATTACCCATATGGGTCATCTATTAGACTATTTACTACCCCCACATACCAAACATGTTATTTTAGTGTGCTTTATCACCACTCACACACGCCTTGGGAAAATTCCCTATAGGTTACCCATCTTGACACTACTAGATTATAACCATGCTTGACTATGAAGTTATAATTAGGTAGTATTCCAAAATTAATGGTGTAACTTGTTGACATAGGTAAAAAAATTTAGTCTTTTAACTCTCACCTTCCCAAGGGTGTTATATGCTCCATTTTAAATCACAACACTCTTATTGCGGAACCCATATATTAAACCTAGGTAGTACGACTTTACTTTTGGCTGGGTATTAGCTCTAATACAATTTTTTTTGACCCAAACTCCATGAGCTATGAACCTGTTCATCTGAACCCTTGGGTCTTTGTAATACCTTTGTTTCCTTACTAGCACACTACAAGATACTACACACTATGGTCACTTATGAAACTATTATATGTACCATAGGTGAATACATGTTCTTTCAGAATTTTTTCCCCACTCACACACACCCATAAAATCTTCCCAAAAGTTTGCCCATCTTGAAACTACTTTATGTCAGACACACTTAACTGTAATGTTCTAATTATGTAGGATTATAAAAATAAATTTTCATGAAGGACCCTCGATTTGAGATATTTACCCTTTTTTTGTCTTATTTAAAGTTAAGAAATGTTTGATCTAAGGATTTGGTATTTTATGGAAGGTTTTAAAAGGTTTTTGGAAGAATTTTTGAAAGTAGTTGGTTTGATCATGGTTAATAGAAACTCTAATAAAGTCTCAAGAAAACCATGTGAGGTGTTTGGGGGTAATTGGATAGGATCATGGTTATCAAATGGTTTTTACAAATAAATTTTTCTAACCTTGAAACTTTATTTTTTTGGAATAGAGAAAATTTTCATGGTTAGTACACAATTTTTCAAACCGTGCGATGGAAAACTAATTGTATGTAAATTGAATTTAAAACTAAAAACTTGCCCAGAAAGCATCATTTTACCTTTTATGATCTATGATATCAATTTTTAGGGTTACTATAGGTGAATTTTGATGACCTTCAACATTAAAACTCTAATTTTTAGGATTTTTAAGCATTTGATCATGGAAATCAAAGGTTAGGACTGCATTCTTCCTTCACATCATGGATATTCTTATTTTATCTTGAACTGAAACTTATATCATAGTTTTTATACCTAGATCTATGGGATAGAATGAGTTTTCATACCTAGATATATGGGATAGAATGAGTTTTTATCATTTTTCTTGGGATTTTATATGAAAAAAAGTAAGGGGTTAGATTTATGAGATCATTTAATGAATCATTGTTCTTAATGGATCTGAGGTATGTGGTTTTTCATTACTTTCAATTTTCATATAATGTGACAGATCCCATACTGTTGAATGATTTTGTATGCTTTTAATGAAAATTATATTACCAAAACTCTATTTAAGATCTACTGAAATCTACTTTAGTTGTTCTTGTTATTGTTTTTGGGATGTGGGTGACACCACATGGGATTTGAAAATGTTGATTTTTGAAAAAAGAAAATTTTGGTAAATAAAAGAGGTTTTGATGGGTGTTTTAGAAGGGTTTGGGATATGTGTATTAATGTGAATATGGAATAGTAAATTAATAGAAGTAAACATGGTCAGAGGTCCAATTTGATTAAAAAAATGACCACCAATTGATGACTTGGTGAAGGAATTATTACCACACATGAGTATAGGGTGGTTTAGGTGCATTCATAGAGGTCTGTGTGTGAATATGGGGAATTTCCTTTCCAATATGTTTTAAATAAATAATTTATTAATTTATTATGGATAAAACTCACCATGATCATATGAAACTTTTGTTAGGTCTAGGTTATATGTGGGTGTGTGAGTGAAATCATGAAATTGACATGCCAAGATGTTGGAAAAAATATTTTTCTTCTTTTAAATGAAAATTTTAATTTGAGAAAAATGTTTTGAAAACCTAATTTATAGTTTATAAATGATTTGGTAAAACTTATTTATCAATTTAAATTTGTATAAACTATTTTATATTTCCTTGATATTCCTTCTTTTATTTTATGAAACTGTGAGTTAACATGATCCTGGTCTTAGTGGCATGTGTAAAAAGTCTCTTGGGTTTGCCTATTGGGTTGCTATACTAATCCTTGATTATTCACATAAGTGAATATATATATATATATATATATATATATATATATTTATGCTATAGGAAATATAAAAGTTTCATAATTTACTAGTGGAGAACCTTGATAGTGTCTGTCATGGATATTCATAGATAAATATTTGAAACATGGTCATGTCATTGATTTTAGAGTGGTTCCACTTTAGTGCCTGGGTATTACACTACATTAGAGTCTTAGATATTTTGGTTCTTTTGTTTTTATTTTTTCTATGATATTTTCATATTTATACTTTGAGTTATTAGATATTATCTGATGCAACATTTTATAGTTGTCTCTTACATTGTTTATAATTTTGTCTTTCTCTTAGTTATCGTGTATAGTTGTGTGCATGTGTTTAAGGGTAAAACATTCACCCTTATATTATTGAATTAAAATATCATCATTTATTTAAAACCTTTGATTTCTGTGGAATGTCACCTAAGTTCAGTAGAACCTATAACCCAACCAAATAAAATGGGTTAGGTGGGGATGTTAAAAATGTTATCAGTTTAGTTGGTCTTAGAGTTGGGATGTGAGCAAATAGATATGACATGTTGGGACTTGAAATGTATAACATAAAAAGATGTAGATAACCTTTTTATGCTAAACTTAAAGTTACTAGAGTAGTCTGGGTAAAAAAATTATTGAAAAATGATTTTAGTGATGTTGTCAACTCATCATCGCGGGTTTAGATAATGAGTGTTAGGTGTCATGCATTAGTGAAGAGACTTACCACTAGGACTTCATTTTCACATGGTTATTTTATTCTATTACTATGATATTTTGATTTTCTTTCTTTTATATATATGAATAAACATGGTGTAAAAATAATGAAAATGAAATTAATTTGAAATTTTTATTGTGGTTTTATAATGAAAATGCCACCAGTGTGGAGAATGAGAAACTAGATATTGGGTGCATTAGAGAATATGGTACTGCCCAAACCACAAGTGAACCAAAAGTTGGATTAGAGTGTTGTGTAGGTGTTCCAAGATACTAATAAGGACATTGGGAAAAGAAACCTCCTTGAATGAATCATTCATCATATTTTCTTAAGAGGAATCCACTGATATTCCAAGGTGATTCAGGACCTAAAAAATATAGTGATGTACATACTGGAAGACATGACACTATAGTGGTGGGATTTAACTATTCAATAAAATTTGGATCAAAACCTTACTTGTGAAGGGTTAAAGGAGCTATTAAATAAAAACTTTTATCTACAAAAGTTCTATTTGGTGAAAATAAGTAATTTATTCCAATTGAAATAATGAAATATGCTGGTGACAAAATATTATAATAAATTCACTCACTTGGTTTTCTTCAAACCAGAGGCAACAAATTGTAAAACAATGAAGTTCAGGATATTCAATATAGAACTATAACTTGAGGTACAATTAAAAGTAGTTATATTATGTATTATAGATTATAATAAAATGGTGAACAAGGTGATAGTCAAAGAGAGATATTTGGTAGGAAATTCCAATGGAGGGGAAAACTCTGTCCATCCAAATGTGAGAGAAACTCCAGTGCAAGAAACAAACATAAGAGGGAGTGATACTCCTAGGGAAGCAGGGCACTAGAGAATCAATCTACGATATTAGTCTCTTATCCATCATGTCATAGCAATGAACCTTAATTCTTTTAATTTGGATATATTTGGTAAAATAAGAAGGATTTTACTACACAACCAAATAAGTTCCACAATTATGGAAATAAACGGAATATTAATAATTATTACACTATAAATCCAAAGTTAATTGGAGGATATTGATATATTTAGCCTCATTCTTTGTATACTCTGATAGAAAAATATTATCAAAATAGTTATCATACTTAGAATTAGGTGAACCAGGAAAAATCTAGGAACACCTTGGTGGTTCCATAAACACTTCACTAGGGAAGAAAAGAACTATTCTATAGGTGTTGATCGATAACTATATAGAGATGATAAAATTATTTTTAGTGAGCATCCAGGTTTCTCCATAGTGTGAGGTACCATCCTTTTTAACTTGACTCTTAAGCATATTTTATTTGATACTGGTGAATTAAATTCCATTAATTAATCTCATATGGTTAAAAAAATTAGGATTTTACATCAATATGATGCCTCACATCAAGATTATTAATAATAACCTTGGGTAGTGAGAGTATATATGATTCAAGTGCCTAACATGTTCCATTTCCATTGATATGGTGCAGTTTCCCTAGGAGTTTACAGTCCTAGAGATAGATATTTTTGATATGATATTAAGAATGAATTGACTAATATAATTTAAACCACACATTGAATATTATTCTTGACAAGTGAAATTTACATCCCTTGATAGTACTGTTCATGTATTAAAATGGGTTTGGGATATTAACATAGGAAAATAAAGAACTTTAGTAATAGTGGATGGAACCATCTCTAGACAGTTAAAAACACTAATATTGGGTGCTCTATATTAAATATAGAATATTAATCTTTATTTTATAATGGAAAGATAAATGAATGTTTTTTTGAATAATTTCACAAGGTTAGTAGAAAATAAAATTTACCATTGTTATATTTCTAGAAACTAGTACAATTTTTCTTCCATTATACAGAATGGATCTAATGGAAATGTGTAAATTAAAGTTTGGACTCAAAGAATTGGAAACCAAGGGATTCATAAGGCTGATCACATTGACATGGGTTGCTCCATTTTTATTCTTGAATAAGGAGGATAGTTTAAAATGATTATGAATTGATTATCATAGACTGAACCAAGTTACGATCAAGAATCTATATCCTCTTACTCACATTGATTATATGTTTCACCAATTTAAGGGAGAAAAGCGGTTCTATAAGATTGATTTATTATTGAGATAACATCAACTCCAAGTTAGGAAAGAGTATATTATAAATACAAAATATTAGAATTAATGTGGTAATTATGAATATTTTATCATTCCCTTCAGCTTGATGAATTAACCTATAGTTTTCATGGCTCCGATAAACTGTATCTTCCATAGGTACCTAAATTAATTTTTGTGGCATTTTTTGATGATATTTTAGTTTATTATTAGAATAATAATGATCAAGAGGTTCATTTATAGATTCTGTTGAGAAAATTGTATGATCATTGAATTTATGCTATGTTTTCTAAGTATGATTTATAAATTCAAGAAGTTCATTTCATTTGGAACATAATTTATGAAGAAGAAATATCAGTTTATCTTTTAAAGATCTAAGTAGTAATTTATTGTCATCTACCCAAGAATTTCTTCAAGATTCAAAGTTTTTTGGGATTGATAGACTATTATCTTCACTTCCTTCAAGATTTTTTCAAGGTTTTGCTCTTCTAAGAATATGTTGAAAAGAAAGGGAATTTTATTCAAATGGGATGAAAACTATTATAAATCCTTCAAAGAGATTAAATATTGTCTCACTTTAACACCCATCATCATATTTCTAAAACCAATCTAGGGTTATGTTATTTATTTTGATGTGTTTGGATTTGTTTTGAGTTGTTCTCTCATGTAAGGAGATCATGTGGTGGCTTATGAATTGGGGAAGTTGAGAAAAAATGAAAAGAATTATCTAACACATGACCTAAAGCCAAAATTAGTGGTCCATGTCTTGAAAACATGGGGCCGCTATCTCTTTAGTGAAAATTTCATGGTCTTTACTAATTATAATAACTTGAATGATATATTTTCTTAGTGAGACTTAAAATTGAGGCAATAAAGATGGATAAAGAATATCAAGATGTTTAACTTCAACTTGATGTATATAACCAGGAAAGGGAATTATGTGGTAGATAATTTGAGTTGTAATTATTATAGTGAAGTGGTCATAAAGTCTCATGACCAATGATAATTAATGGGTGTTATTGCTAATATGCATTTGGATTGTATTGAATAGAATGAAAATGTAGTTTTCTTACCTGTCACTCTTATTCTTGATTTAATTGATTTAGTTAAAGAGGAACAATGATCAGATATTGATTCCATACCATTAGTTCAATACTAAATTGTGGGGAGACTATGGATGGTTGGAATAAAGATTCTAAATCTACATTTCATTTTTGAAACCAAATCATGATTCCCCAATCTTTCTAGGAAAAAAATTATTTAAACACATCACTATTCAAAATGGTCTATTCATCTGGGAATCTAGAAAACATAAAAAACAATGAAATATCATTTTTATCATAAATTATGGAAGTACAAATTTCAAATTATTTCTATTAGTACCTAACTTATCATCAGGTCAAGTTTGAACATCAATGACCAGATGATATGATACAATCTATTCCTATACCAGTTTGGAAATGAGAGTTGATTACTATGGACTTTATCATTGATCTACCATGGAAAATTCCAAAACATGATATTATTTGGGTGATTTTGGATCAACTTACCAATTAGGAACAATTTATACCAATCAAAGATTTCAATACAGTAGAAGATTTAACAAAGTTATATATTCAAGATGTGGTCAACAAGAAAATAATGGTAGTTTTGATCATCTTTGATAGGGATCCTCGATTCACTTCTCAGTTTTACCGCACCTTACAATAGGATCTCAAAACTATATTGAACATGAGCATGATATATCATCCTCAGGTGGATGGGAAATCATAACACATGATTCAAACATTGGAATGTATACTATAGGCATGTGTCATGGACTTTGGTGGTTCATGGGAAGACCATCTATAATTAATAGAGTTTTTATATAATAACAGTTAATAGACCACAACACATATGGACCTATTTGAGTCATTGTACGATAATCCTTCCCATTTTACACTTTTTGGGTGGAAATAAGATATAATTACCTAATTGGACCTATCCTAGTCCATGGGACAACAAAAAATATCCAAATAAACTAAAAGTATATTAATATATATTAGATATGATAGAAATCATATGAAGATAATCATCTCCAACCTTTTTCTTTCAATGTGAGTTATCACGTATTCTTGAAAGTGTTACTGAAAATGTCATCATATCTTTGGAAAGCAAGGGAAATTAAATCCATGGTATGTAGGCCCATTTGAGATTCTATAATATATTGAGGGTGTTTCATAATAGTTATACTTACCACTACAAGTTAGTGCTTTCCATAACATGTTTCATGTCTCTCAACTAAATAAGTATTATCCAAAACCTAGTCATGTGATTATTAGGGATCATGTTACGCTTAATATATTATGTTTATCTATAAAATGGGTCAAATTATATATATAATGGATACATATTTATGAGATAAACCTATTTCTTTTTTAATATTATTATGGAATCATGGTCAAATTCAAAAATAAACTTGGGAACAAAATAAGTTCATTTGTGAATAGCATACAAACCTCTTCTATCTTTCTAAGGATAAAAATTCCAATGATGAAGAGAATTTAACACCCATACTATGGTATTTATATTTTTATAGATTATTTAAAGTCAGGGAATGTTTGAGTTAAGACTCATGAATTTTCTAGAAGGTTTAGGAAGTAATTTATAAGGTTCATGGTTTGATCATAGTTAGTAAAAATTGTGATTAAGTGTCTAGAAAACTGTGTGAGGTGTTTGGGAGTTTTTGAAAAGGCATATGATATATACAAAATTTGGAAAAACCATGTGAATAATCATGAAACTTATAATTTTTTAAGAAATATCCAATTCTTAATGTTAACACATGGGTTTTCAAAATGTGAGGCCTAATCACGAGATAAATAAATGATTGCATAGAAATTTGAATATAAAACTTAAAACTTAACTAAAATGCCTAATTTTCCTCCTTCGACCAAGGATATCAATTTAAATCATTCCTCTAGGAAACTTTTGATGATATTTGAAATCCTAACTATGATTATAATGATTCATGAGCATTTGATCATGAAAATCAAAGGTTAAGATCTCATTCTTCATTATCATCTTGGATCTTCAAGTTTATTCTTTAACATAACCTTATATCATAGTTGTTATACCCATATTTATGTGATATAATGAGTTGTGATAATTTTTTCTTGGGATTTGATGGAAAAAAAGAAAATAAGAGCTCAAAACTATGAAATCATCTAAAGAATCATTGTTCCAAATATATATGAGGTAGGTATCTTTTCCTCATTATTTTCTTAGAATGTGAAAGATGTCATGCCTTTGAATTATATATGTATTCTTTTAATGAAAATTATATTTCAAAAACTCTACTGAAAATATATTATAATTTCCTATAATTATTCCTGTTCTTGTATTTGAGATGTTGGTGACACCACATGGGATTTGTAAATTATGGTTTTTTTAAAAGGAAACTTTTGTTAAATTAGGATATTTTTATGGGTGTTCTAGGCATGGTTTGGGTTATGTGTGTTCATGTGCATATGGAATGGACCATGGAAAGAAGTAACCATTGTCATAGGTCCATTTTGGTCCAAAAAAAAGATCTCTAAGTGATATATTAGTGAAGGATGACTCATCACTCATGAATATAGAGAGGTCTAGGTGCAAGCAGGGGTGTTTGTGTGTGTGGATACATGAAATAACATGCCAATATTTTTTAAATAATTAATTTATGAATGGATCATGTATATAAATTAACATGATCACATGAACATTTTTGGAGGCCCTGGTTATGTACTGGTGTGTGAGTGGAATAATGAAATTTATGTGTCAAGATGTTGAAAAAACTAGTTATCATATTTTAAAGGAAATGTTTATTTTGGGAAAACTATTTTGATAACCTAATTTCTAGTTTAAAATTACATGGTTAAAACATTATTATCTATTAATATTTTTATAAAATATTTTAAATTTCCTTAAAATTCCTCCTAGTCTTTTATAAAACCATGATCTAACATGATTCTGACATTAGTGGCATGTGGGAAAAGTCTCTTGGGGTTTTCTATCAGGTAGTTATACTCACCCTATATATGCACCTCAATGTATATGTAGATGTTGTTTTCTATGATATAATAAAGGGATAGGTTTCATAAATTACTAGAGGATTACCTTGATAATTTATATTGTGGATGTTCCTAGATGGATTATTGTTGCATGTTTTTATCAAGGAGTTTAGAGTTGTGCCACTTTGGTGCCTAGGTCTGTCACTGATTTAGAGCCTGAATTATTTTGGTTGTTTTATTTCCAATGTTAATTAAATATTTTCTTATTGATCCTTTGTGTTATTAGAAATTAACTCATGCATAATTTTATAGTTTTATCTTTCATTTTTTATAAGTTCATCTTTTCCTTGGTTCTTTCATATGGTTGTGTGCTTGTGTTTATGGGTAAAAAATTCCACCCACCTACTCTTCTGATAAACCCTTAACATTTATTTCAAACCTGTAGTGTATAGGGAATGTCACCTAAGTTTAATATCACCTATGAACCAACCCAATCCAATGGATTGTGTGGGGATGTTATTGTGAAACATGTTGACATGGGTAGTAACATTTAGTCTTTTAAGTCTCACTTTTATAAGGGTGGCCAACATCCATGCACATTAATAAATAATCTCAAAAAATAATATCTACCAAATAGATTATAAAGTAATTAAAATATATAAACAACAAACCATAACTTTATAACAAAAACTAAAGTGATTTATAACATCATATATTCATGAAACCAAAATAAAAAAGAAGGCTAGAGTGGTAGATACATCAATAACTCAAAACACCAATTTAGGATCTTTAAAACTCTCAACATGATCCAAATACTAATCACTTGATTTCACCACCAACCATCATACCATAATAAAAAATTGGTATCAAAAAGCACCATAATAGGAAATTACCCCTTCCCTTTACCTACAATAGACATAATCAAGTCTAAAAACACCAAATGGAAGTATCTAGGGTGTGAGGAAAAAAGACAAGTAGGATACAACCATGAATCTATATAATATATTTCACAGTGAAAACCATTAGTTCTAGTTTGGAAAACATTCTTTTATCAATAGCCTTTTTTTTATAAAAATAGATTTCTTGTTTCCTAAAAAAAGAATTTGGAAATCCATTTAAAATCCCTTTGGATTTATTAAGACAAACAAAACATCTAAAGTAATTGAGAGCATGAAAACATGAAATATAAAGAAAGTAAATATAATGTAAACATCATGTATCAATGTGTGTAACACACACACACAAACACCACATCTCAATAATGCACTAGATCAATACCTCACATGGTATCTAAACTTTTGGACATGAAAACACAATAAAAAATAGGGTAATCATGAAACTTTCTCTCGGAAGAGTTGACACCTATGTGAAATTGACAGAACCAATTTTGGATTACCCACTTGGCCATTTTGAGTTCCAACCCCTTTCTAGAGTAAAATCTAAAAGAGGCACTAATCAAAGAATGATCTAAACTAATCTATCACTCAACTAATTTCCCAAATACGTATACAAGGTTCCCATGTTGAACTCATCAAAAACCAATTCTCATAACATTCCAACATTATATAATCATCTAAAGAAACATAATGATTATAAATAAAAACATAACGAACAATCCTTAACTTAAATAAAGTCTTAATAATAAATGAAACATCATTTATAAAACAATTTTCTTTAAACACTTCCTTTGAAAATCCATTTGAAGTTAAAAGAATCATTAACACATTTTATCAAATAACTCATGGATATAAAATTGGTTTTAGAATGAAAACTAAATAAAACCCTCACTTTTTCAAAATAAAAAGCTAAAAAATACAAGTAATGGACTTAAATAAGTCCTCAAAAACATATTTCAAACATAATATGGTTTGAAGAACCATTAAAATATCATTCACTAAAATTTTTCCAAGGGAAAGATCATAAATTAGAGACGCTTACCTAAAACTTGATGAACAATCATCACCTTCTCAAAATACCTCAACATCAATAGGGACGAGATCCTTACAAATCCTAAAAGGAAAGATATTTTATTATAAAGCCATCCATATCCATAAAATTGACTACCATATCCAACTAAGGAAAGAATAGGTAAAGTGAATGGAAGAACAAAATGATATAAGAAGAGAGGAGAATAAATCCTTAAGATATTAAGAGTTCACCTTGAAGGAATCCACTAAAACACCAAGGAAACCACATAGGGAGATTTCACTGCAAGAAAAATACATTTAACGACCATTTTCAAAACCACCGCTAAACGTATCATTATTTATTTATTTTGTTGCTGATATTAGAAAACATCAGATAATTCTCATTAGATTATTTAAAACTAAACCCATTTAGCAATGGTTTCAACAATAAATAATTCTGATTTTTTGTTTTTATTATTTATTTTATTTTAGTGGAACTTTATAAAAAACCATCGCGAAATTATGGATAATTGATGGTTAATTAAAATTTTAATTACTTGTTAATAGTTAATAATTAAAAAATCATTATTATTTATAATCATTTATTATTTAATTATTAATAATTAATAATCAACTATTTTTAATAATTTTTATTTATTATTTAAAATTTTAGTTACATATTAATTGTTTATAATTATTGGTTAATAATTATATAAAAACTAAATTAATTTTAATTATTAATTGATAATTATTAAGTGGTAATTATTTATATATGTATGTATTTATATATAAGTATAAATACATACACATATTAATACTGTGTCATAAAATTTCTCACTTAACTGATGTTCTAATAAAAGTTGAAAATATCGTGGTGTATGAAATTATTTATTGGGTTTACATTCCTCTTGGTATGATAATGTTAAAATTAAATTGGTGTTTCCTATTTTGGTGATTTAGTTTTTTGATGCAACTTATATATATATATATATATCATTATATTTAATTATATATATCTTTGTGTATTTATATATATTTATTTAAATTTATTGATAACTATAGCTATTTATATCTATTTATATGTATTTATGTAAATTTATGTATATTTATATACATTTACACACATTTATATGTATATATATATATGTTTATATATTTGTGTATAATTATATATATGTACATATATTTATTTACTATTATATATAATAATATTTATATGTACTTATGTATATTTATAAATATTTATATGTATTTATATTTAGGTATATAATATATTTCATACCAGAACACGTTTCCTGGAGAGCTTCTCTCTCAAGGATGGAGAGGTCCCCTCTCTTCAATCTCATGGTCAAATTCTGGCACCAATCTGCTCAAACAGAGATGATGGTGTTGTCAGTCATTATCAGATGTTTTCCACATGTGGAAAATCATATTATCGCACCACTCTTTGTGGTAGTTTTGATGAGGAAGGTGATGAAACCCCCTCTGTGGGGAGGGGTTCAGTGGTTTTGAGAGAGTGGACGCAGGTCGGAGGTGATTTTCTTGTGACATGGGCGGCGACAACGCCTCTTAGTGATGATGATTCACTCAAGATGGATTTCGACTTGGGATGTGGATTGAGTGGGTTGATCCTGAAAGTGGCGTTTTCGATTCCAGTGGTGGTGACCTTGTGTCACTTTGGAAGTGGGGAGATGAATCGGCCGACGGGGTGGGGTGGAGCTGACGACGACCAGATTGGAGCCATTGGTGTTAGGTCGCGGTGGATGTAGGACCCCGGGGGTTCCACTCGACGGTGGTGATTTCTTCGCCCGTCAGCGGGGTTTGAGGTGGCTCTGGTCCCATTTGGTTTTGGCTGGTGATATCCGGCATTTTTAGGTACAGGGGCTCCTCGCCGTGATGGTGGTCAGGGATGGGGATGACCTCGTTCTGGAAGTGGATGGAAGGTTTCGCTTGGGCATTCTCTAGAATATGGATGACTCTGCTTCGGCAGCGTGATTGACGGGTGACATGATTGGCGGGATCCAGCAGATGTCATGTCTTTGTTAGGGCGGTGTGATTGGTGGTTCTACAGCGGATGGGGATTGCCTGGTTGACAGGTTGATCTCGATGTTTATGAACCGCCAGGCTATATGGCACAGCTTCGTGGGTGTTTCAGACCCTGGTGTTATTGAAGTCGGTTGGAATAGGACACCGACGACAACTTTTCTTGGCAGGGTGACAACGCTGTGCAGGTTCCCGATGCGGCGGTGTTGAGGTGGGAGGCGACCTTGCGCGGCGAGCTTGACCTCGGGGTGCGGTTATGAATGGGGCAGGTGGGTAATAGCCTATCAAGGAATGGGGATGCGGGAAGACTTTGGGGATGACCTTGGGGCTCTACCCACTAGGATAGGTGGCAGGTGGCCCTCAGTTGTGTGGATTTGATGTCGACAACAATTACATGGATTAGGGTTTTTTGGGTTTAGAACTTTTATGCTTGGTGTCATTTTTTATGCCACTTTTTTGAGATGTTGTGAATGTGCAGCAAGATACACGGGAATAGCCTCTTCAGGCTGGATCCGGTGACTTGGTTTGCAAAGAGGGTGACCTCTCGATGCAGGATCGACCATGAATTCAGGATATGCAAAGGCAGGCTGTCAACATTCTACATGATTCCGGCAGTTGCAGGATGGTCATAACTATTTTACAGTGATGTTTTTGGACTCTCGTCCATTTTGTTTGGTTTTATTTGTGTGGGTCTGTGGGCCATGATGTGTGTTGTATTCATGTTTTTAATTTTTAATAAAACTTTGCGGGGTCATGGATTTGGGTTACCAAATCTATGATCAGATCTGTTTCGGTATATTTAGGTATATTTATATATATGATGTTGGTCTGTGTATATATATATGAGTGTGTGTATGAGTATATATTTATATAATTATATATAATTATATATATAGGTGTATATATATATACATATTCACTTATAATTTATATATATCTATGTAAATTAATTTACAATTATAAAAGTTTATAGATATTTATATGTATTTATGTATAACTATGTATAGTTATATATATTTATATGTATTTATATTTATATATATTTTTATATATTATGTGGGTATATAAATATACAAATAAATAAATAAATATATTTATATTTAATTATATTTAATTATATATATGTGTGTATTTATATATATTTGTGTAAACATATTTATATTTATACATATTTATATGTATGCATTTATAAATTATAAATAAATACATGTACGTATATACATATTTACATATATTTATCTATATATATATAAATATATTAAAGTTTGTTTAGTCACCACTTGAAGGGATTTTGGGGAGTGGTAAAGGATTTGAAAAATAACCAAGAGGTAAGCGGTTCAAATTTATCCCTACACAAATATATGCTCAATTCTATAGGGAATTAAAAATAAAAAACGATAAATATTATTTTAAAAAAAATCGCTAATTATTTAGCCGCGGTTTTTAAAACCGATGAATTTTTTTATATATTTATAAAAAAATGAAAATATAAAACTATCATGAAATGATTTTCACCAGTTTGTTAAAAGTGTAGTGAAATAATCATCAACACAGGTATCCACTATGATTTTAAAAAACCATCACAGATCATTTAGTGGTGGTTTAAAACATCATTTAAATCTAAAAAACCACAATTAAATGGTGTTCTAGAATAGTGTTGGAGGATAAGAACCTACGGTTGTAGAGATTATATGTCGAATAAATATAAGAGGAAGAGGAGAAATGAAGTTGAAATCGATAGGGGAAAGGATGTAATTTCACAATTTAAAAAATACAGACATACAACATGATTTGGAAAAATTTACACCAATCATATGGTTTTCAATTAATAGAATCCCCCATACGTAAAGTTTTCCAAATGGTTGGGCCACATTGTTTGGGAAACCATGTGCCCACATTTCACACCTCACTAGAAATCTCTCCCCATTCTACATAGCTTGGGTGCATTGTTAACACCAATCGTGATCTAACCATTCCACCAAACCAATCCCCCCAATTTTCATGTTTTCACACTTCTAACTCCCAAAAATCTAAATAAATAAATAAATAACAGAAATAATCAAATTAAAGATGTAATATCAACCTGAGGGGTGTTACAATCTTCCCACTATGCCACTTTTTTCCCAGATAAAGTTCTCAATGTTCCACATTAGAGTATATATGAGTTTATTGTTCTCTTATCAAGCCCTCACATGAGGTGACCCGATCTAAAATGAATATATATATATATATATATATATAACTTTTTCATAATTTAAACATTACATATCACAAATAATCTCACAATTATAGAACAAAAAGGTTTAGTATCTTTAGAGATTAACTACTAAAAAATATTATTATACATTATTTCTTTAATATCTCCTACAAACATCTATACAAAAGACTTTATTTTAATTATAGTCCTATATATAATTACCTAGGTAAAAGGAAAACAATAGAAGGGGTGAGATCAAAATTTTAGTAAGGGAAAAACATATCATCATGTCATCTAGGTTTAGAATATAAGAATGCAGGAAAACATGATCATAAGATAAATATCTTACTAAAAAGAACATAGACCAATAATATTAATCTATAAGAATTTATATAAGGATATAAAACCACAAATGATCAAATATATACCATGGCGTTATAAGGAGGAAACATGAGACAATCATTAGGATCCATGAAGCATAACATAGGCATATAACATAGAAGTGTAGAAAAAACATAAGCATAAAAATAACAATATAGTGGATTAGGCATCACTACTTATTTCCCTTAGTGGAAGAGGTATCACAACCTATTTACCTTAGTAGATTAAACATCACAACCAATTTCTTATAGTGGATTGAGAATCAAAACCCATTTATCAGAGTGGATACAACATTATAACTTATTTACCATAGTTATCTCATGAGATTTAAATATTTAACCAATTCATTAGAGGTTCACCCATTACATATTGATATACCATAAATATGCATGTCATGAGAATATAAAAACATTCATTATTCATTTATATCTTAATTAACCCATGGAAAATAAACATATTCCACATTTTTTTTAAAAACACCATCATAATGTATTCAGAGAAATAATGTAGATGGTACCTATAACAAATATCCTACTAAATCATGGATATCATTAAATAATTTTAACATAAATGAAAAATAATTTTATAATATAATTATAAATATGTTTTAAAAAAAGAAGAAATATTTTTTATTTTCATAAATTTTTAAAATGAAAAATTTATAGAATGATGAGAATAAGATATTATTTTGAAAATAATAATATTTTTAAATTAATCTTGATAATTATGAGTGATCATGATATCATAAAAATTTAGTCAAGTGGTAAGCATAAACAAAATTCTTTTCACACTTTGTAAAGAGAGTAAAAAATGAACCATACAAAAAAACACTAAAAAGATTAATTTTTAAACCTTTGTAAATAAAGTATAAAATAATTCAAAATAACCTTAAAAATTATTGAAACATAGAGAATAACATTCTTGAAAACATTTAAGGAATATGGATATTAGGGAAAAATATTTGTGTAAAAAACTTCAAAAATTTTAAGGAAATGATTTTGAAATAAAACTCCATACGACTTTAAAAAAATAAAATACTCATTAAAAGATAAGAATTGAAGAGAAACATAAAATACCATTAGTATAACTAGATTCATGATAAAATATTTCAAAGATTCATAATATACACTACACATAATTAATAAGGTATGAATATGAAATATGCCTTAATGAAGGAAAATTGAGATGAGAAACCCTTTAACTTGGTAACTTTTGAATCAAAATTCCTTAAAGTATATAAAATGAAATGAAATTTTGAATCACATGAAATAAAAGATATTTATTTTAAATGAATAAAATATTGTAGTGAGTACAATATATAAAATAAAACATGGTTCACAATATAAAACATGTCTTAAGGAATTGAAAATTGAGAGAAAGAAACCCTTACCTTGGATTCATGCTTGGCTAGACACACTCTAACCTCATATATAAAAAAATATAAATAAAATATTTTATAAAATTATTAATATAAATTTACTTTCATAATATTCAATTATAATCATTCATCATACATATATTAGTTAGTTATTGTTTATTGTCATCATTAGTTGTTATTAATTTTGATTGTTCATACATGTTTCACAAAGGAGATATTGGTCTTTGTTATTTGATAAAAAGTTAATCATTACAATATTAAACATAGAAATTTAATAATTTTATTTTAAATATTTATGTATCCTCATTTTTATTTTATGGAAATTTTGGGCATGGTTTAATAGAATCAAGTCCACTATGATATTTTTTTTAGGTAATTTACCTATATCAATGTATTACTTTATAATGATCATTAATTTTCGTGTCATACTTTTAGAACCATATTCATGAAATATATTATTTATTTATGTCATATATATTTATCAAATACATTTTTATGAAAATTAATATAATATTGTGATAAAAAACAAAATATGTCAATCATAGAGGTGGTAGTCCATATATAACACGAGTGACATTTTTATTTTTTGAATGGTTGAGAGGAAGGTAGAAAATGGTTATTCCATCAACATAATAAAATTTTAGTATACTAACGATACCAATATAATTATGTTATTATAGGTAGAATATTTTTTTTAGTTAGGAGAAGAATGAACAGAATAAAAATGAAAAAGGATTGATTATGAGTTTTTACCATACTCTTTGGAACAACTACTTGAGTCTTCTTACATTGGTCTTTTGGTGAGACCAACACCTCTAGAACACTAGAAAGAGATATATGAAATATTTTAACATATTTTGGTCATAATAAGAGGCTTTATATGTGATTATAAGTGGGGTGGTGAAGATATCCTTTTATAAGTGAGAGGGGGGGGATTTTTGTAAATATTTACTACATTACATTAAATGTATGCCACTTTCAAAGGAAAGTGGATCCAGTAGTGTAGAATAATGGGGAGGGGGTAATTATTGGTAAATATACCCCTAAATAACCTAAATAAGGGATAATTTTTGAGATATTTTATACCTTTCCCCCTTAATTTAAACTTTTATCATAATTTTCTTTTATCATAATAACTCATATTTTTACCTCGGTAAATTATTTTTAGGATTATAAGTAAAATGGAAATTAATTCATAATTTTTATATTATAATTCCAAATATGATTTTTTTCTTAATATAAAATTTCTATTTGTGATAAAAAATAATTTTAATAAAATTATGTTTAATGTAATAAAAAATGTTTTTAGAAAAATGTTTCTTTTTAAACATAAAAATGAATTTTCACTAAAATAATTTATAGTATAAATTTTCATGAAATTTACTATATTAGGATTATAAAAATTATTTTTTTTAATTTAAAATAAATCCAAAACTTAATGGAACATTTTGAATATTTAATTGAAGGAAAACTACCAAAAATAGTTTTTTATTTGAATAAAATATCACTTAGATTCCAAAATGTCAAATATAGGTTTATTAATTAAAAATAATATTTTGAAATGGTTTATTTTAATCTTTAAATAAATATTTATTCTATAAAATTGTTTTATAAATTTTTTATATCAATCTTATATCATGATGAAGTCATAAAAGTTTCAGTGTTTGCAAAAATAGTATTTTCTCTATTCACTTTAAAATCAACTTAAAAAAATACAAAAAAATAACCCCAGGATAATTTTTAATTTTTTATTTAAAATTTATATAATTTTTTTAATATAATAACACATAATGTGGAATTTATTTTATATAAAAATATATTTTTCAGTATAAAATGAATTTATTTTTTTATTATTACCAAGTAAAAATATTTAAATGAATATTAATTAATTTTTTATATATATTATATATTCATTTAATTTAAAATCATTAGTTATTAGGGATTAAATTTATTAAGGTATAGATACTCAACTTTAAAAATATGTTCATTTGAATAATTGCACTTCTAAATAATCTTCACCAAATACCATTAAAATTAATTATTTATATCCCAACCATATAACTTTATAGATCCCTTGATATTAAAATATTTATTTGAATTTTATAAATACATTATATTATATTTTAATATTAATAATATGTAACACCTAAATATTTTTTTATAAATAAATATTTCAATTCTAAATTATATTTTTGTTTCATTACTTATTATTTGTGAATTATATTATTTTCAATTTGTTACTAATAATTAAATTACCCTATTATATCTATTGGATACATGTATATCCAATGATCATGTATCATTTTATAATTGCTATATAAAAGTTAAGTAATCCCCATTACATATTATATATTCATTCCATTCTTACTTCACAAATCACAGTTCTTATTTCTGTAGTTATTATTTTGGATTTTTCATAATTATCTATCATTTCATGATATATTTTTCACTATAGGTTCTGTTTCACTAATTATGATCCCCATGGGTGAATCTGATCTCAAGGACATCCTAGTTCTAAAGATATTGTTCTTTTATATTTATTTTCCTCTTTTATATTATTCACTTATGTAATCATCCATGATATGTAACAATCCATTGTATGAAATACATGGTTTCTTTCACTTTTGTTACAATGTTCCATTATTGTTGAATAAAGTGTTGTTATTTTGGTTCATATATTGTATGATACATTCTCAAATCATGTTTTTAATTATTTTGAAAGAATATTAATTTTTTAAGAAAGAAAACATATAGTTTAATGAAAGAAAATATTTTCTAAAACCTCGGGTGCTACATTCCACCCCTTAAAATAAATTACATCCTCACAATTTTTATTATCTCTTAATAATGAAAATATGTAAGGGAATCCATTATATATATATATTAATTGAGATATAATTTCTAAAAATTTATCAACCTCACTATCTTTTTTAAGGATATAAAATTCAACTCTTCTACTGTAGGAGACATATATTATGATTCTCAACCATTTATGCCAAGTATGCCTCCTTAGTCGGCTATAATTCCAAGGAGATTCTAGAGATATACCTTTCATATCATTATTTTTATGATTCTATTTCTATCCAAATATTAGAACTAAAAAAAAGTTATGATAAAATATAATAAAATTTGATAAAATGATCATATGAATATGAAAACTCAATCTTATGATATCTTACCCTATAACACCTTCATTTTAACCTATGAAAAACTATTGTTTTAAATTATTACTATCTATGTTCAACCTTGGTTTAAATATGTTTAATACTCTTAATATAAATATCCTAATCCCCAGAAATAACTAAACCATACTCTAATGCAAATTAAGGGGACCCAAGATAAGTATAAATATATTTTATAATGTTTTTTTATAATTTAGACATTACATCTCAAAGATATTTTAAAAAACCCAAAACTGAAAGGTTTAATGTCATTGGAGATTTGATACTTAAAATTTTTATTACTCATTATTTATTTAAATTTTCCCATAAGTATCTCTACATTATATTACCTTTTAATTGTAGTTATGTATATAATACCTTGGGGAAAAGGTAAACAAAAGAATGGGTGAGATCAAATTCTCAATAAGAAAAAAAATATCAATATGAGATTAAAGTTTAAAACATAATCATGTGAGAAAACATGATCATAGGAGAAATATATAATTAAAAAAACAAAAAACAATAAGATTCAACCTTAAGGAATAATAGAGGTGGATATCAACTCAAATAAACCAACATATACCATGGTGTTATAATGTAGAACATGATACAATCATCATGAACCATGAAACATAACATAAGCATATAACATAGAAGTTTGGAAATAGAATAAGAATATAAATCGTAAAATAGTGGATCAGAAATCACTACCTATTTCCCTTAGTGGATTAGACATAAAAAAATGTTTCCCTTAGTTTATCTGGCATCAAATTTTTTTCCCATAGTGGATCAAGCATCACAACCCATTTCCCATAGTGGAATAAGAATCACAACTTGTTTCCCATATTTATCTCAAGATATATAAATCTTTACCCAATTAATTAAAGATATATATATCCCACCCAACAGGTAATGATATACCATACATAGGTGTTTCAGAAGAATATGGAAACATTCATTATTCCTTTATATATTAATTAACTTATGTAAAAGAAATGGGTTTCATGAAAACATAATCAAAACATTATCATAATCTATCTAGAGAAAGAATTTGGATGATAACATTCAATAATATCTTCAGTGAATCATATTTATAATTAAATTATTCTGAAAAAAATGAAAAATTATTTTATAAAATCATTATAAATATGATTTGAAAAACAAGAAGAAATTTCCTTTTTCTTTAAAAAACATTTAAAAATGAAAAATGAATAACATAATGTGAATAGGATATTATTTGAAATACCATGGATAATTTTAAATTAATATTTATAACTTATAAGGTTTATTACATCAAAAAACTGTGGTCAAGTGGAAAACATAAAAAAACATTATTTTCACACTTAGTAATGAGAGTTAAACATGACTAGTATAGAAAATATGAAAAAGATTAATTTTTAAACATTTATAATGAAAGTTAAAGATAATTTAAATAGAACTTATAAAATAATTTAAACATATATAAAAAAATTCTAGAAATAATACATATAATATGGATATAGAGGAAAATATTTGGGTAAAAAACTTAAAAACTTTTAAAGTAATGATTTTAAAATAAAACCCCTTATGACTTTTAAAAATAAAAAACCCCTTGATAGAAATAACTTTAAGGGTAACTTAAAATAACATGAGTGTAAATATATTCATGATTAAATATTTAAAATAGTAAATATATATAGTATAAAAATGAAATAAGTGGTGAATATGACATATTTCTAAAAGAAGGAAAATTTATACTAAAACCCCTTATGACTTGGTAATTTTGAAATAAAATTCCTTGAAGGATAGAACATAAAAAGGATTTTGGAATCTCATGAAATAAAATATATTTATTTTAAATTAATTAAATATCTTATTTTATATAGTATATAAAATAAAACATGGTGCACAATATGAAACATGTCTTAAGTAATTGAAAATTGAGACAAAGAAACCCTTACTTTGGATTCCTGCTTGGTCCAACGTGCTATAAAATATTAAATAATAATAATAACCATATTAATAATTTATTTAATAACATTATTTATATATATATTACCTTTTATTCTATTCAATTATAATCTTTCATCACATATGTATTGGTTAATTATTTTTTATTTTCATCATCAGATGTTAGTAATTTTGATTGTTCGTAAATGTTTCATAATGAAGATGTATTTACTAATTATTTGATTCAAAATTGAAAATTAATAAATTAATAAATTTAATTAAATCATTTTTTAAATTATTTATGCATCCCCATGTTCATTGTATTTAAATTATGGGTATGGTTTTAGAGAATTAAATCAATGATGAGCTTTCTTCAGGTAATTTACTAATATAATCTTATTACTTTATAATGATCATTAATTTTTATGTAGTCTTTTTAGAACCATATTCATAAAATATATTACTCCTTAATATCATATATATTCATAAAATAACTTTTTATAACCATCCATGTATTGTGGTGATGAAAAATGAAATACATCATTTATGGAGGTGGTAGTTCACACATGACACAAGTTACATTTTCATTTTTCGAATGCTTGGGAGGAAGTTAGAAAATGGTTATTACATCAAAATAATAAAATTTTAGTATAATAATTATTATGATTTAATTATTTTATTATTGGTAAAATATATTTTTATGAGGTAGATGGATATTTAGAGGAACAAAAATTAAAAGGATTGAGTAGGAGTTCTTACCTTACTCCCTAGGACAACTCCTTGAGCCTGCTTAGATTGGCCTTTTTGTTATACTAGAACCTCTATAAAATGATAAAAAGAGTTTAAAATGAGTTTTTTTAGGTTTTTTCTAGCTAAAAGGATTTATATGTGAGGATAGGTGAGTGTGGTGAAGGGTTCCATTTATAAGTATTAGGGGTGACATTTTTTGCAAATGCTCATTACTTTATATTAAAGGCGGCTCACTTTGAAAGAAAATTTAATAAAATAGTTGAAAATAATATATTGGGGGTAATTATTATTCTATAAACATTTAATACACACTAATAAGTGGTAATTTTTGAGATATTTTAGGCCCTTTACCCTTAATTTAACTTTTTACTATAATTTACTTTTACCACGATAACTCATTTTTTACCTTGGTAACTTATTTTTATGTATAAAAATAAATTGTATCATATTAATTAATTTGAATATGATGATTTAAAATATTAAAAACATTTTATAAAATATAATTTATATATATGTTAATTTTTTTTTCAAAAATTAAGTTTAATGCAACAAAAATAGTTTTTAGAAAAATGACACTTTTAAGTATCAAAATGAATTTACACTATGATCATGTATAATATAGATTATAATATAATTTATTGGTTTATGATTAAACATAGTATAATATTTTTAGTTTAAAATCACTCTATAAATGAATATAACATTGTGAATATTTAATTAAAGGAAAACAACCAAAAATAGTTTTTTATTACAATAAAATACTATTTAGGTTCCAAAATGTCAAACATAGGTTTCTAAATTAAATGTAATATTTTATATTATTTATTTTACTCATTAAATACATATTTTATATATATATTTTTTCTAAAATCTTAAGTCATACTTATTTCATGATAATGTCATAAAATTTATAGTATTTGTAATAATTATATTTTCACTATTCACCTAAAAAACAACATTTTTAGAAAAATCACAAAAATTCAACTGAAGTTAATTTTTACATGATAAATACAAAAATTGAGTTCATTTTATAAAATTAAAATTATACAAATGAAATAAATTAATTTTAATATAAGAATTCATAATGGAGAAAATAATTTTTTAGAAAAAATGTATTTTTCATCATAAAATGAATTTATTTTAATTAATTTCCAAGTAAAAATAAAATTATGAATGTTAATTAATTTTTTTATATATATTATCAATAAATTTAATTTAAAATCATTCTTTAGTAATTATTAATTTTATTAAGGTAAATATGATCAACTTAAAAAAATTCTCTGAAAATTTTAAATAACCATCACCAAATACCATTAAAAAAATTATTTATGTCCTAAACCATTGAATTTTATCAATAAATTAATATTAAAATATTTCTATAAATTTTATAAATAAATCAAATCATATTTTAATATTAATAATATGTAATTCATATAAATATTTTTTATAAATAAATATTTCAATTGAATACTATATTTTTATTTCATTCTTTATTATTTGTTAATTATATTATTTAATTTTTTTACTAATAATTACACAAACATAGTATACCTATTGGAAACATGTATATCCAATAACCATATATCATTTTATAACCACTATATAATCGTTATATAATCCCATTACATCCTATACATTCATTCTATTCTAACTTTACAAAACACACTTCTTATTTCCATTGTTTTCATTTAATATTTTTCATAATTCTTTCTCCTTTCATGATATTATTTATAATTTTTGGTTTTGTTTAACTTATGATGATTCCCATTGGTAAATATGATCTAGGGGATTTATTAATTATTAAGATATTATTCTTTTATATTTATTATACCTTTTTAATTTATGTATTTTTGATAGATATAATAATAAATGATATGTAACAATACTTTGTATAAAATACATGGTTTCATGTAATTTTATTTCAATATTCCTTTATTATTGAATGAATTTTTGTTAGTTTGGTTCATATCTTGTATGAAAAATTATCAAATCAAGTTTTTAATAATTTTGAAAGAATAAAAAATAATTTTTAAGAAATATATAAATATAGTTTAAGGAAATAAAATCTTTCTTAAAATCTAGAATTTCATATCATGCTCCCAATACTCAAGGATATTTCCACTATGATACTATAACATGCAAACCAACTGAATTGATTTACCTTGAAACACTCTATTCTAATTATCTATAACACAAATAACTTCTTAATCATGGTGGTTTTAGGTTCCAAATCGATATCCTCCCACTCAATAACATGATATTAGTTTGGATGATACTTTTTCAACTAGTATACATGAAACATATCACGAATTAAAGTCATATTGGGTGGTAAGTCTTGTTGGTATTCTAATTTTCTGAGAGGATCCATAGTCACAAATGGTATGACATAACATGATATCATCTTATCCCACTCCCCCAATTGATTATGTACCAATCAAGGAGAACTTAAAATAAATATATGACCACAAAAAATAAACTCTAATAAGTTATGATGATGGTTGAAATATGGTTTTTTGTGACACTAAGCTATTGCCAATATTTTTTGAACCATTTGAATCTTATCAGTCATCTTATGAATGACACTCAATCCCAAAAAGGAACATTCTCCCAATCATACCCAAAAAATATGGGACCAACATCATCATCTGTAAATATCTTAAAAGGGATCTATATTTATCAACGTTTGATAACTATTATTATTATAAAATTCATTTAATGATAAATATTTTCCCCATAAGACACTAAAGTCAAGAACATAATCTTGGAGCATATCCTCTAGAATTTGAATATCACACTCAATATTACAATCCATTTTAGATGATATGTAAATCTAAAATTAAAATGAGACCACATTTCATACCAAAGAACCTTATAAAAATAGGAATTAAATAAAGGGTCTCGATTAGAAACAATATCTGACAACACACCTTGAAGCTTCACAATCTCTTAAATATATAAGTGTCCAAGATCTTCCACTTTCATAATTTCTTTAATTGGAATAAAATGATCCAAATTTTTTAATCTATCGATAATAACCCATATATAATTCCTCCCACTAGGAGTTTGAGGCAATTTAATAAAAAATTCTATATAAACATAATCCCACTTCCACACCAGAATAGGAAGTGGATGCAATAATATTGTTGTATTTTGATGCTAAAATATATTCTTTGGACATGTAAGGCATCAAGAAACAAATTAAAAAACTTATCTCTTCATCCCATACCACTAATATTAATTTTTTAGATCATAAACATATAGGTATCAATAGGGTGAAATGGCCAACTTGAATGGTTCCCACCTTTGATTACCTCATGCCTCAAGCTCAAATGAAATACTAACCTATTACTATATCAAATGGTACCATTGGGTGTGAAGAACCTTTGTAATAAATTTTTTAACAAAGTTTTTGTATTCTTTTAAAACTTACATTTTTGTATAATAATGTTTTTATTATCAAGGAATCAGACCCAGTCCATCATAATGAGATTTATAAGAAATTCGAAAGTTACTGATTTTTCAAACCTAAACATAAAGGGGGAGAAATTTGTTTGTCTTTACAAAAGGTTTTTTCTAGATACAGGTTTCTAGACTCATCTTTTTAGATAAAAAAGTACCTAACTCAGAGTATCAGATCGATCAGTATCAAATTCAGATCATCGGATCCAAAATAATCATAGGTAGAAATTGTTGTTTTCTTGAAGTTTTCCTTTTCCAAAACTAGAGAAAGAAAGGTGTCGTTCGGTTAGAAATAAATATGTTGATGAGTGAAGAAGTCATAATGATGCTGAAAATGTTTTCTAAAGAAAGTGAATTCAGGAGTTAGAGTATTCTCAAACTTTCTAGTCTAATTCATACGATGATTTAGTGATCATGAAGTTCTTATAAATCATGAAACATACTTATAATAAAATATTTTCAAGAAATGGAGGAATCAAAAAAATTGAATTGTTTCTAGTGATCAATACAAAATTCTTTATTATATCCAGAAGTACCCAAAATAGAAGATCAGATCTAGAAGTCCAAATGTATAAAGCTGATAATTTTTGAAGAAGTTCAAAGTTACTAAGTGGAGTCATTGTTGAATAATTTATGTAACATCCCCAAACTGGAAGCCACTAAACCGGTGCTCTGAGCTGGGTGGTTACATGACATTAAGTACGGCTCCCCGTACGCCAAAGGATACCGACCAGCAGCGGGGGTCTACGGAGTCAAGTGGGGAGACTATACATCCTTTTTATCAGAGTAATCCACAACATAATTAAACCAAATAGCAGAAACAATAACCAATAAGCATGGAACATGTATAAAATCCATTTTCAATAATAAATATGCCATGTCATACTACAAGTGCAAAGGTGGACAAAACCCCAAAATAAAGACAACGACCAAAATCCCCAAAATGGCCCCGACTCCAAGTCCAGATCCTCCACCAAGTGCTACCCATATCCACTCAACTATCTAGCAAAGACCCTTTCCCTTCTCCTAACCTGAAAACATGAAGTCTGCTTGGGTACCCAACAGCAGACCGAGCAGGGTGTGAGTAAAATTTAGTAGGCCACCACCAACGCTGTCTACAAAATATTCAGTCTAAACAGACAGTGCATGGAAAGGAATATGAATAATAATTTCCAAGTAATTTTTTAAGGTTCCATTAACAAGTTCAGAGCCAAATTCATTGCCATATCTATTACCATTCATTACACACCCATTATCACCATTTACTATTTCATCACATTTCCATGGGTTAATCACATACATTATGTTACATGGGTCTAAGGCCAACAAACACATGCAAGAGGGTAAACACATCGTTATCCTATCTCACTAGGACTAACCCCTCATAGAAACCATAATCTCACCTCGAAGCCTCTGTCCGGGTGGATGCAACCGTTAGGAGAATAGACCCTCAGTCCCCTTTCCTAACCCGTGCATTTAGGGTGGAGTTTAGAACCTCAGTCTTCACTCGACCCGTGGGCGTAGATCCTCATGTCATACCCCACTCTACGAAGCCATGTGCACATGATTATATATAAGTAACCATCAACCATCCAAACCATTGCCCTTCGGAAAACACTATTTACCACAACCCACATGGGAATCCACATCATGCCTTAACCCATTAACACATTACCATTTCATATCATTTAACCATTCACCCAATTCCCATGTGTTATTCCTATATCACTAAGCATTCAACATTAAACCCATAATCTATCCCATGATGGTCTTTAATGAGTTTACACATTAACCCATTTAACCCATTCATCATTTTCATGAATCAACAATTCATTCCATTTCAAATAACCCCTAGGTTATTTCTAAGTCTAGGTGCATCACCTAACTTTTATTCCAAGTTCAACCAATCATGACAACATGTTCATCAAGGGCTCTACAATTTACTACAACAAGGCCACTTGTTTAATAACAATCCCGAAACCCGGGAAAAGCCGACATATTCCATGGATGGCCCTAATTAGGCCAAGACAATCCCAACACATCCCACGGGGATCGTGAGAGTTACTATTTTCCATTTTAAAGTCCATTATTACCAAACATGCCAAGGTGATCCAAAACATAACCAAAGGAAAAAAAGAACACAACTAAACATGCACAAATACCCAAATTACCATGGGATATCACTTGTAGACCACCTACCTCAAAACCGCGATTGAACGTACTCTCAATAGAGTCCTTAAACCTCGATCCAACCAAACTTTGGAGCTTCAACCTAAAACTCATCCCAGAGATAGGGTTTTAGAGATTCAGAATGAGAGGGAGAGAAGATACAAACCCTAAACCAAAAAGAGAAGAAAGGATGGGATTATCATTACCCAGAGCTTCGATCCGCAACCAATGAAACCAAAAACACCTTAGAATCAAAGGAGATTGGTCTATTGGAGCCTTTGGTCGATTTGGTTTGTGCCTAGGGTGGAGAGGGAGGAAATGAGAGGAAATACAGAGTGGGGTTTTAAAGCCCAAAGTGGAAAAATTGTAATTTTTCCCAACTTTAAGTGGCCACATGTTTTGTCCACAGAGTTTGGAAAACCGTTCGCAAACCATACACATGCCACAATCCGAAGGAGGATGGGTCACACTATTTAGCCACACGGTTTGGCAAACTGTGCACAAACCGTGTGCATGCTTTTGTCTGGAGGAGGAAGGGTCACACGGTTTATCCTGGGCAGGCCGCATGGTTTTCCTGGCCATGCGCCCTGACCTGTCTTGACCAGATTTCCTTTCTTCTGTTCCTCGATCCCCCGGAACACCCCCAAGGCCTCTCACACTTTCAAGAAAAATCCCTTGAAGCCCAAAACAAGGGATTCAACCAAAAAATAATGAAAACAAACCTTTCCAAAAACCAAGATCTTACAAACTCCCCACCTTATAACGGTTCGTCCTTGAGCCAAGTTTCAAAGCCTCATTGATCCACCGAAGAGAAGAGTTCTGTCCACTAAGCCTGCATATCCAATTCCCACTCCCAAGTTTCTTCCTGAACTTTCCCATGCACCATAGTACTCTCACTAATGGCACAACCTTGCCTCTCAAGGCCTTTTCACTACGATCCACCACACGAACCGGATGCTCCTCAAAGGACGCATCAGCCTCAAGCTCCACATCCTCAATATAAACCATGTGAGATGGGTCAGGGTGATACCGTCAAAGCTACGACACATGAAACACATCATGCATCCCACTATACTGCTATGGAAGATCCAATCGGTATGCTACTAGTTCGATCCTCTCCACAATCTCAAAAGTTCCCACATACCTGGGCGCTAACTTACCCTGCATTCGTATCCGACGGTGACCCATCCTTGGTGACACCCAAAGGAACACTTTATCACCCACCCGAAACTCAAGAGGTCTATGCCTCTGATCTGCATATGAATTTTGCCTACTCTGAGTTGTAGCCATTTGCTTCCTGATTGACTTAACTCTCTCTGAAGTCTCCTACATGAGAATTGGTCCCAACAACTCGAATTCACCAGACTGTAGCCAACACAATAGAGATCTACATGGCCTCCCATAAAGTGCCTCAAACGGTGTCATTTGAATCATAGCCCGAAAACTGTTGTTGTAGGAAAACTCAACTAATGATAGGTGTCTCTCCCAAGAACCACCAAAGTCCAAGAAACAAGCTCTTAACATGTCTTCCAACACTTGGATCGTATGTTCCGACTACCCGTCCTTCTGTGGGTGGAAAGCCGTACTAAAAAAAACCTATGTACCAAGTGCCTTATACAACCCTTGCTAGAAATGTGATGTGAAATGCGGATCTCGATACGAAACTATGGTTCGCGGAACACCATGCAACCGAACTATTTCCCGAACATACAGCTCACCCAACTGGTCAACTGTATGGGTCTCCTGAATCGGTAAGAAACGATCCACTATTGTTAACCGATCCACAACCACCCATATTGCATCATTATTCCATGGAATTCTCGGAAGACCCCTGACAAAATCTATTGTCACATCATCCCACTTCCATTCCAGAATTGGCAATGGATGTAACAAACCACCTGGGCGTTAATGCTCGGCCTTCACCTGCTGACAGGTAAGGCACCATGCCACAAATCCCACAACTTCCTTCTTCATTCCAGGTCACCAAAACTTCCTTCGGAGATCAAGGTACATATTGGTCAAACATGGATGCACTACCCACTTTTATTCATGGAACTAACGCATAAAATCTTCTTGAACACACTTTGGCACACCACACAATCACGGATACGAACAACACCATCCACGCTGGTGGCCCTTCCAGAAGGTAGCTCCTCACCTTTAAGATTTTCCTTCATGATCAAACACTCAGGATCATCAAGTTGACCTTCCTTAACTTGACTTAGAAGTGTCAAATACATCACTAAGGAAGCAAGAGTGACCTGACCACTCTTCTCCTACACCTCCGAGTGCATCTCTGCAAACAAATCCACCACCTTCCACTCAGTGCTGGACTCCTAAACCATTTGATTTTGAACCTTCTTGCTCAGAGCATCAACAACACTATTTCCCTTTCCCGGTGTGTACACCAACTCAAAGTCAAAATACTGGAGATATTAAAACCCTGACATCTCAAGAATGAACAAGTCCCACAAAAAAGGATACCCACCAACTTCCAAGGCACGCCCCTTTCATTGCTTGATATCCTTAACCCGCACACCCAACAGAGTGTCAATTGACATAACTCCACACACACTCTCCATAGGTAAACCTAGCGCTACCACAAGTTGAGCAGAGACAAAAGAGTGTGTGGCACATGTGTCAAACAACGCACTAGAAAGAGTAGAAGCTATAAGGATCGTACCTAGAACAGTCGACGGTCTAGCCTCGCCACTACTAGGCACAAACTGAACTGCTTGAAGTTGACCTGCCACTCTACCTTGGGCCCCAGCCTGAACACCCTATGCTGCACTACCCTGCTGGCATGAGTGATCCTGCCCTGGAGTTCCACATCCACCGCCCCTGCCAGTACGGCCCGTGGAGCTCCAACTGCCTTCCTGATACGGGGAAACTGATCCCCTTCCCATACTCGAAACCTACTTTTCATCATTATGATCACCCACCTGACGAGGGTTCCTACAGAATCTCTTCACATGCCCCATCCTGCCGCATGAATGACACTCAACTGGAGGTCGAGGACACTGACCACGCATATGCCCCGACCTGCCGCACTGATAACAAAACACTTGGTTCCCACTCTGAGAGGCTGACCCCCTCTTCCAGCAACTTTGCATACTTTCGCCATGCTGTGAGCTCTCATGGCATCGCTTTCGACCTTCGGTAGCTGCACCGCTTTTCTGTCCCACTGAAACCACAAGCCTACTACCCAAATCTCCCTTAAGGTTTCCTTCCGAGATCAGTGCCTGATCTAATACCTTTGCAAACCCCTTCAAGTGGATGATTTTTACTTGAGACCTGATCTCATGTCTCAGCCCATCTTGGAAACGCCTTGCTACTGTTGCCTCATCCCCTGCTAACACTGAGACAAAGCATCTCAAATCAGTGAAGCGACTAGCATAGTCCATTACTGATAGCGATCCCTGAGTCAGGCTCATAAACTTTGCATCCCGCTTGTGTCTCAAGGTCTCTGGGTAGAAATGATCCAGAAACTTTTCTTAAAACACCTTCCACGACATTCCCTCAACTTGATCTATTTGAGCCCGAATGTCCCACCAATTCCTAGCTTGGCCTCGCAACATATAAGCAGCCAACTTCACTCTCTTTTCAACAGGGGTCTCCAGATGGTCCAGTATCGTCTGGACAGACTCTAACCAGAACTCCGCTGCTTCTGGTCCACCCTCTCTGGTGAAGGTCGGAGGGTGCTGTAGCTGGAACTCCCTAGTCAGCTCAAACATACTCGGTGCAACCCGCCCTGGGTCCCAATCCATCATCTGCATAAGGCGAGTCAAGTTCTCTCAGAACTGGTTTTCTCTACCTTCATTGATCACCACATTTTTTTGCTCCTCTACTAGAGTAGTGTTCTCAGCAACACCCTCCTATTTCCCAGCTGGTAACCGACGTCGTGGTGGCATTTCTCTACAATGCCAAGCACGAGATGTAGCACACATACCACATAAATTTCATGACTCCATCAAAAGCTCTTTACTATCTACAACAAACCATTTCATATACTAACCCAATGACATTTTCCAACTTGTTTAAAATCCTATTACTCCATTAAACATCATTTACCCCTTGTTTTACTTCACTCTTCTCATTATTTCTTGGTTTAATGAAATGCATGATGCACCCTACTTTCCTACCTTACACACCCACCCCGTGCATTTGTCTAATAAAATGCATGTCACCTATCTACCTAGGTGACTATAATGATGCATGAATTCCAATACTCGTGCCGTTAAGGACATCAGCCAAATATCATAAAACAGTCACATAAAATCACACGTGCATCACCCAACGGTGAAATATCATCAACTGTAACAACACACCACCAAGAACAACATCTCCCACCTAGGGTGATTTGGGTTTTCCCTCGTACATGGGTTAGCTACTCCCAAGCATGAGCTCATTACCAAGGCTCGACACGTCTTAACCCTTGGTCACTAATCCCAAATAACAAGACCTAAGAGAAGGAGAAGAAAGACATACTCTGATACCACTTTGTAACGTCCCCTACCTGGAATCCACTAAACCAGTGCTCCGAACCAGGTGGTTACATGACCTTAAGTGCGCCTCCCCGTATGCCAATGGCTGCCGACCAGCAGCGGGGGTCTACAGAGTCAAGTGAGGAGACTATACCCCCTTTTTATCAGAGTAATCCACAACAGAATTAAACTAAATAGCAGAAACAATAAAAAATAAGCACATAACATGTATAACATCCATTTCCAATAATAAATATGCCATGTCATACTACAAGTGCAATGGTGGACAAAACCCCAAAATAAAGACAACAACCAAAATCCCCAAAATGGTCCCAACTCCAAGTCCGGATCCTCCACCAAGTGCTACCCATGTCCACTCAACTATCTAGCAAGGAACCTTTCCCTTCTCCTAACCTGCAAACATGAAGTCTGCTCGGGTACCCAATAACAGCCCGAGCAGGGTGTGAGTACAACTCAGTAGGCCACCACCAATGGTGTCTACAAAATATCCAGTCTAAACAGATAGTTCATGAAAAGTAATATGAATGATAATTTCCAAGTAATTATTTAAGGTTCCATTAACAAGTTCAGATCCAAAGTCATTTCCATATCCATTACGATCTATTACACACCCATTATCACCATTTACCATTTCATCACATTTCCATGGGTTAATCACATACATTATGTTACATGGGTCTAAGGCCAATAAACACATGCAAGAGGTAAACACATCATTATCCAATCTCACTAGGACTAACCCCTCATAGCAACCATAACCTCACCTCGAAGCCTCAGTTCGAGTGGTTGCAACCATTACGAGAATAGACCCTCAGTCCCCTTTCCTAACCCGTGCATTTAGGGTGGAGTTTAGAACCTCAGTCTTCACTCGACCCGTGGGCGTAGATCCACATGTCATACCCCACTCTACGAAACCATGTGCACATGCTTATATATAAGTAACCATCAACCATCAAAACCATTGCCCTTCAAAAAACACTATTCACCACAACCCACATGGGAATCCACATCATGCCTTAACCCATTTACACATTACCATTTCACATAATTTAACCATTCACCCAATTCCCATGTGTTATGCCTATCTCACTAAGCATTCAACATTAAACCCATAATCTATCCCATTATGGTATTTAATCAGTTTACACATTAACCCATTTAACCCATTCATCATTTTCATGAATCAACCATTCATTCCATTTCAAATAACCCCTAGGTTATTGCCAAGTCTAGGTGAATCACCTAACTTCTATTCCAAGTTCAACCAATCATTCCAAGATGTTAATCAAGGGATCTACAATTTACTACAACAAGTCCACTTGTTTAATAACAATCCCGAAGCCTTTGAAAAGCTGAGACATCCCATGGATGGCCCTAATTTGGTCAAGACAATCCAAACACATCCCACAGTGATCGTGAGAGTTCCCATTTTCCATTTTAAACACCATTATTACCAAACATTCCAAGGTGATCCAAAACATAACCAAAGGAAAGAAAGAACACAACTAAACATGCACAAATACCCAAATAACTATGGGATATCACTTATAGACCACATACCTTGAAACTACAGTTGACCGCACTCTCAATCGAGTCCTTAGACCTCGATCCAACCAACCTTTGGAAATTCAACCTAAAAATCACCCAAAAGTTAGGGTTTTAGAGCTTTGGAACGAGAGGGAGAGAAGATACAAACCCTAAACCAAAAAGAGAAGCAAGGATGGGATTAGCCTTACCAGGAGCTTCAATCCGCAACCAATGACACAAAAAACACCTTAGAATTGAAGGATATAAATATCTTGGAGCCTTTGGGCGATTTGGTTCATGCCTAGGGTGGAGAGGGAGTAAATGAGAGGAAATCCTGAGTGGAGTTTTAAAGCCTGAAGTGGAAAAATTGTAATTTTTCCCAACTTTAAGTGGCCACATGGTTTGTCCGCACGGTTTGGAAAACCGTGCATAAACCGTGCGCATGCCACTGTCTAGAGGAGGAGGGGTCGCACGATTTAGCCACATGGTTTGGAAAACCATGCGCAAACCGTGCACATGCTTCTGTCCCGAGGAGGAAGGGTCGCACAATTTATCTTGGGCAGGCTGCACGGTTTTCCAGGCCGTGCACAGGCTATGCGCCCTAGCCTGTCTTGCCCATATTTCCTTTCTTCCGTTCCCTGATCCCTCGAAACACCCCCAAGGCCTCACAAACTTTCAGGAAACATCCCTTGAATCTCGAAACAAGGGATCCAACCAAAAAATAACAAAAACACACCTTTCCAAAAACCAGGATCTTACAATTTACATCTTTATTGAAAACTCATAATAATACGAATTACATCACAATAAGAATTCCCTCAGACTGAATATAAAAAGAAAAGGTAGATTGTAATGAGTTAAGAAAGATAGGTAGATTGTAATGAGTTGAGAAATTTTTTTTGTCGTAATATACAGAGGAGGTTTCATCATACTGAAGAAAATACAAAGTTTCCAAGAAAGATGATTACATAGAAGAAGTTATGTGAAGATTTGAAGTGGTTAAAATTAGAATTAAATTTTGTATAAATCTCAGAGAATTATGAGGAGGATTAAAGGAGTCAAAGTATAAGTTTAAATGTGATATATTTTTGGAGTTTTTAAATATAAGAAAGTGGAAAATATTTTCAAGTTTTCCACTATTGATTTTCTTAGTCACCTAAAAATACTTGCTCGTATCATTCATTCATTGATAAATTTTATATAAGCATAAAAAATAGAGTGTTGAATAATTGGAGTGAAAGTTATTTCTAGAATGATATCTTATAAGAAGATCAGACACCTAAACATTTTGTTTACTAGATAGGAGAATCATATTGAGTCAATCAGATTGAATAAGATCATATTGATCATTTGATCAGATTTTGAGTTTTGCAGATTGAGAATGGGTGTATCATATTGAGAAGATCGTATTGAGTTGATTAGGATGAGAAAGATCGTATTGAGTTTATGCGTAGAGTTTGAGAAGTGTATATTGAGTATGGAAGAATCATATTGATGTCATCATATTAAGAAAATTGGATCCAGTCATATCGGACTAAGGATTCAGATTGAGAAACTATAGAACAGTTTCAAGAAAGTATTTATTCTTTTGATTGGATCAATTTTTTTTGTAAGAAACTTTGTAAACTAATGGGAGTCAGTATAATCATTCCTATTGGGATATAGAAAGGATATAGGTTCTCACACTGAGGCCGAACCTTATAAATCTCATGTTCTTTACTTCCTTTTCTAATTTTTCATGCATGAGTATTTACTAGAATTTTATAAGGAAATAAATCTTAATAGGTTACAGGGGTTATGTTTATAAAAGTTTTGAAACTCATAAAAAGTGAACAACTGATTCAACCCCCCATTCTCAGTTGTTATTTGACACTTTAGAACTTCAACAGGTATCCTAGCTAGGTTCCCTTGTTGGATCCTTATCATGGATAATATCAATTCTATCAATATTAGAGGAATTCCTAAATTAAATGGAAAAAATTATTATGGATGGAAAAATAGGATAATTCCTTATCTCCTATCTATTTTCCAGGAAGTTATTCATACTATTCCTATTGGTTTTCCACCTATTGAGAAATATGATCCCCTGACATTTACTAAAAAGAGAAATATATAATTTGATGGAAAGTCTAGAAATGAAATCCTTATGCCCTTATTAGATAATGTTTATCATAAGGTTATGGATCTCAATACTTAAAAAAATTATGTGGGACAAGTAGGAAAGTATTTTCGAAGGGAATACTAAAGTGAAGGAAGAAGAACTAAAAATATGGCATAGTATGTATGAAGAAACCAGAATGAGAGATGAATAAACTATTGATGAATACTTCACCAGAGTAAATGAAATTGTTTGAAACATCAGAAGATTCAGATATGTGCTGGAAGATTCTATAATTGTGAGGAAACTTATGTAAAACTCCCTGAATAGGTTTGATTCTAAAATTTACTCTTTAGAAGATAAGGATGATTTTTATCTTGATGGATTGCATAACTCTCTTATTAATTATAAAATGAGGAAACATCTAATGTTTAAAAAGAAGATGAAATTTGAAATGGATTTTGAAGCTATGAGAAAAATGAAAATCCATGATGTTTAAGAAGTTGATCCTTGTGAGTCTAAAGATAAGGAAGATTATGAGTTAAATGATAATATTATATCTCTTATCTTTAAAAACTATCGGAGAGGAAGAGGAAAATATAGAGGTAAACTTACCCTCAAATGTTTTGAGTGTGGTGGAATCGTTCACTTTGCTATGATTTTCCCCAAGAAGAAAGTTGGAGAATATCAATATGATTCTAATGAAAAACCTCGATGTAAGAAGTGGAACAAAAATTATAAAGAAGAAAAGTTATCTAACAAATACAATAAGAATTTTACTAAAAATAATATAAGTATGTTGAGTAAGAAAGTTTACTAAAATTCACCTAAAACCAATTATTTTAAAGAATAAAGTTTAGAAAAATTCAGAACCATCATTGAAAAAGTTGAGAAAACAAAAGAATCCTTAGATAGTGAAGAAGGTGGTGAAGAATATTATAGAGAGTATCAACTAATAACAGAACATGTTGAATTTATTGAAAAAAAAAAACTCTCAAGAAATAAATTAGAGTAATGAAGAAATATTTTTAATAATTTTCTAAGGGAAGAAAAGATGTCATCAAGCAGGAGGAAGAATACATTAAAAAGACATTAAGTAACAAACTTATAATTGATGAATAGGGAAAGATGGTTAAAGATATTAGTTAGAAGATGGAAACTAAATAAGAATAAGTTAAAAAGTTTCAATCAAAACTTCTTGAGTCCAAAATTAGCTTGAGGATGATGAATGAAAATTTTAACAAAGCTTCATAAGTGAAAGCTGAAACTTCTAAAGTTTCTGAGAAGGCTTAATACGAGAATCAGGTGAAATATTCACTCACCAAAATTAATGTTTCTTCTGATTATTTTAAAATTTCATGTTCCAAAAAAGTTTTTTTGAAATCTTGGATGGCGAAAGGATGTGATAAACCTATCAAATCTAAAAAAGTATAAAACTCACGTAAAAAATGATGCTCCACGTCTTGATCTTGATAGAGATGAAAGAAATTACTAACCTCAACAAAGTTTTTATAAATAAATATCTTTCTTGAATAAAAAACAAATAATTTATGGATATTTCTAGTGTTATGGAATCTATGATAATAGAGATTATAATATTTGGCACAAATTACCTCTACTCAAAAGAAGTTTTGAGAAAAGTGGAAGAAATAGTAAAAGTATAATGATTAACTTTCCTAACTTATAGAAAGTTGAAAAGGCAAATTCTTAAGATGTTAGAAACTTTCCAAAAAAAAAATCAATTTGAATGTTTGGAATAATTTTGCGGAATATGTGATCCAACTGGTCATCATTCCAAAATATTTACGAAACTCCTTTCAAAATAAGTTTCTTATGATATAAAAGATAAAGAAGATAAAAAGAATAAAGTTGAGGAAAGAGCTTTTATTGTTGAGATAGATTTTAAATAATGTAAAAAGAAAAAACCATGGATACTTGATAGTGGTTTTTATTCACATATGATAGGTGATATAAAAATATTCAAACATTTTTAAATTCATGATGTAGGAGCAGTTACCTTTGGTAATGATTGTTCCTTAAAAATCAGAGGAATTAGAATGGATGAGATTGAAGCGGAAAAGCTGAAATCTAAGAAAGTTTTATTTGTTGATGGTATAAAACATAACTTACTTAGTGTAATAAATTTTTTTATTATGTAGAAGAAGTTTTTTTTGAAAATATTTTTATGTCATCAAATGTGTGAAAGATGGAAAAGTTTTTACAAAAGGAGAAATAACCAGTGGGAATCTCTTCTAAATAGGAGAATTCAACAACTCTTGTTACTTGAGTGATGAAGATAAAAACAAATTGTGGAAACAAAGACTTGGGAACCTTGTACAGAAATGTATGAACAAGCTTTCTAAATTTTATTATGTTCAAAACTTTCAATAATTGAAAAGAATATAAGAAGATGTTTGTGTAACTTGTAAAAAAGGGAATATGACTAACAAAATTCATAAAAGAGTTAAGATTGAATCTACCATACCAATTGATCTTATTCATTATGATTTTTGTGGGGCTATGATACATCAATCAATAAAATTATATTTATAATTTATCACTTTTATTGATGATTACACTCAAATGAAAAACATCATGCTTATGAAGCACAAGTCAGTGGTTATTGGAATGTTCAAATTCTTTAGAAAAAATGTTGATAAAGAAAAGAGGGTCTCCATAAAAATAATTTGAGAATCGATAACAATACCTAATTCACAAGAAATACTTTTGAAACTTATCTGAGGGAGTATGGTATAAAAAATAAGTATAATGATCCCTATACCTCACAAAAAAATGGAGTAACAGAAAGAAAGAATAGAATCTTGGTGGAAATGGGAAGAAGTATGTTAACAGAATACATAATTTCAAAATTCTATTGGATAGAAGCTGTTAGTACTATTTTACATGTTCAAAATATATTCTTTTTGAGACCGAAAGCCAACATGACTACTTATGAAATATGATTTAATAAAAAACCTTCATTTAAATACTTCAAAGTTTTTGGAAGTCCATATATACTCAAAATAAAAAATTGGGATATGGAAAATTTTGATGAGAAAGCTAAGGAAAGAACTTTTTTAGGTTATTCACCAAATGGAAGAAGTTACAAATGTTGAAAAAAACATTTAAACAAATTGGTGCAATCATATGATATGCAGGTAATTGAAAATCAAAATCCTTAACAAAAGTTATTGAGAATTCCGAGGAGGATAAAATGGAGATTTCCAAAAATATTGGAAGTAAGTTAAAACATCCTTATCAAGATTTAGAAAATTCACGTGATGAGGAAAGTTTTGTTGGGAAAAAAACTTTAAAATTTCATACTTTATAAAAACATGTTGATTCTGAAAAAATTATTGGAAATCAAAAGGCTCTAGTTTATACAAGAATAATATTTATTTTAGAAAATCAGACTTCAATTATCTCAAAAGTTTAATTGGAATCAGTTTCAGAAGCTATTGAATACAAATAATGGGTGGATGATATGAATGAAGAGACGAATCAGATTGAGAATAATTAAACCTGAGAACTTTTTTCATGAACATAAAATAAAAATGTTATCAAAACCAAGTGGGTTGACAAAAAAAACTTAAATAAACATGGAGAAGTTTCAAGAAACAAATTTAGGATTGTTTTTAAAGGTTATGCATAGGTGGAATGTGTGTATTTTGAAGAAATTTTTTTCCCTAGTTTCAAGATTAAAAACAATTATAATTATTTTTAAGTGGATACACATCAGAATTACAAAGCTTATTAGATGAATGTAAAGTTATCTTTCTTAAATGGTGATATTGAGGAAGAAGTTTACAATGAACAACATTGTGGGTTTCTACTTGACGAGGATGAAAAAAGGTTTGTAAACTAAATAAATATTTGTATGGTCTGAAAAAAGCTCCACATGATTGGTATTCAAAACTTGAATTTTTTTTGACAATGATAAATTTTTCTAAAGGAAAAGTTGATAAAAACTTATATGTGAATGATATTGAATATGTAACTCTAATTTTAATTATTTATGTGGATAATATAAATTTTTATGAGGATAAAGAAGATTCTTGTAAAAAATTTGATGAAGAAATGAAGAATAATTTTGAAATGTCAATATTGATAGAATTAAATTTCTTCCTTGGCTTAAAAGGTTAATAAAAATAAAAATACATTTTCTTATCTCAAGAAATGTATATTTTAGAATTGTTAAAGAGGTTTGGCATGGAATAATATAAAGAAGTTTCTACTCCTATTTCAGTGACCACAAAGTTGAGTAAATATGAATCTAGAAAAAGTGTGAATCAAAAGTATTTTCAAAAGCTAAGAAGAAGTGTACTTTATCTTATAACCTCAAGGAATGATATTTTTTTATGTTGTGACTTTGTGTGCCAGGTATCAAAGTAATCCAAAATAATCATATATGTTGGTAGAAAAAAAAATTATGCGATATGTCAAAGGAATAACTTCACATGTGTTTTTATACAAAAGAAATAGTGAGATAAAGTTTCACAGGTTTACTGATGCATATTGGGTTGGAGATTGTAATGATATAAAATCAACCTCAGGAGGAACATTTTTCTTGGGTGAATGTTTTATAAGTTGTAATAGTAAGAAAAAAAGTTTAGTAAATTTGAGAATTTCTTAATATGAATATGTTGTAGTTACTAAATCTTGTACTCAAATGTTATACATGAAAGTTCAGCTGGAATATTTGAAAGTAAAAGTTTCTAAACCATTAAAGATACTTTGTGATAATTAGAGTACAATTGATATTTCTAAAAATCCTATCAAGAATTAAAGATCAAAAAACATTTATATAAAGTTTCACTTTATAAAATAGAAAGTTTTTATTGGAGATTCTATACTAGTATACATCTAAAAAAAGTATCACATTACTAATATTTTCAAAAAAGCCATGCCAAAATAATGATTTGTGGAATTGAGGCTGAAAATTCAAGTTCAGCATCATCCCATGACTTCATAAACCACATAAGGAAGTACCCCAACCAGGATTTGGATTATGTTGACAAAGGGGGAGAGAATGTAACAACTTCTTTTAATCTTTATTTGAATATGAAGTCGTGGTTATCATATAACGGGGGAGAGAAAAAAGAAAAGTGAGTGAAAAAGAAAAATGATAGAGGAGAATATAAAAGTTATAAAAGTTTATCTTTATATTACCACAAAATTTTCTTTCCATATAGGGATATAATTATTTAAAAAACATTACTTCATCCATTAGTGTGGTTTCATGACACTCTCTTTTGATAAAGGTTGTTTTTTGATAAAATTCAAAAAACCTAATTTGTTTGAAAAATTTGAGATGTGAAATTTTTTTGAGAGTTGAAAAAGTTTTTAATCAGGGTTATCAACAAATCTAAAGGGGGTTATTGAATAAAATTTGTGATAAATTGTTTTAACAATGTTTTTTTTATTTTTTGACAACTAAACTTTTAGTATAAGAATGTTTTTTTCATTCAAGAATTAGATCTAGTCCATTGTAATGAGATTTGTAATAAAGTCAAAAGTTACTAAATGTTCAAACATATACATAAAGGGGGAGAAAATTTTATCTTTAAGAAATTTATTTTCTGTACATAGGTTTCCAAACTCAGATTTTCAGAATTTGAAGTACTAGACTCAGACAATCGGATCCATCGACATCAAATTCATATCATTAGGTCCAAAACAATTAGAGGCAAAACTTATTGTTTGTTTGAAGTTTTCCTTTACCATAATTAGTGAAATAAAGGAGTTATTAATTTATAAATACATCTATTTCTGAGTGAAGAAGTCACAATGATCCTGAAAATGTTTGTTAAAGAAAGTGAAGTCTAGAGTTAGAATGTTATCAAAATTTCTAATCTAAGTTAGATGATTCTTTGCTGATAATGATATTCTTATAAATAATGAAACATACTCATGATACAATATTTTGATGAAATAGAGGAATCATAATTATTGAATCAGTTCTAGTGATCAAGACAAATTTTTTCATCAGATCTAGAAGTACCAGAAATAGAGGATCAGATCCAAAAGTCAGAATGTGTGTAATTGATAAAGTTTTGAAGAAGTTCAAAGTTTCTAAGTGGATTCATCATTGAATAATTTCCATATTTATTAAAAAATAATCATAATATGAATTAAATCATACTGAGGATTCCATCAGACTAACTCTAAAAAGGAAAGGTAGATTTTAATGTGTTGATAAAGAATGGTATATCGTAATGACCTGAGAAAGAAGTTTCCCTGTAATAAGCTAAGGAGGATTCATTGTACTGAAGAAAAGATAGTAATTTTATGAAATATAATTACAGAGAAGAATTTATGTGAATAGTTGAATTGGTAAAACTTGAAATTCAATTTTACATAAATCTCAAAGAAATATGAGGAGGATTGAAGAAGTAAAAGTAGATGTTTAAATGCGAGATATTTTTTGAGTTTTGAAATCTAAGTAAGTGGGTAAAGTTTTCAAGTTTCCCACTATTTATTTTTGTAGACACCTATAAATACTTTTTCAAGTCATTCTTTCATTGATAAATTTTACTTTAGTGGAATAAGAATAACATTGAAGAATTTGAGTGAAAGTTATTTCAAGACTGAGATCTCAGAATAAGATCAAACAACTGAATGTTTTGTTTACCGGACATGAGAATTGTATTGAGTCAATATAATTGAGTCAATCAGACTAAAGAAGATTATATTGAGAATTTGAGTAGAGTTTGAGTTATTTAGATTGATAATGGGTTCATTGTATTGATAAGATCATATTGAGTTGATCAAACTGAGAGAGATCGTATTGAGTTTCTAAGTAGAGGTTGAGAAGTGTAGATTGAGTAAGGAAGAATCATATTGAATTCATTAGATTGGGAAAATTGGATCTAGAAAAATCAGACTGATGATTCAGACTAATCAATTGTGGATTAGTTTTAGCAAAGTGTTTATTATTTTATTTGGCTCAATTGTTTTGTAAGAAACCTTTTAAAATAATGGGAGTCAGTATAATATTTCCTATTAGGATATAGAAGGTGTCTAACGGTAGTTGAATGAAGTTATATTCACTTCTCCATAATATTAAATTTCTATAGAACCATGGTAGTGGCTATGTGAAGGATATAGGTTTTCACAATGTAGCCGAACCTTATAAATCTTGTGTATTGAACTTTCTTTAGTAATTTTTCATACATAAGTATTTACAAAAAGTTGATAAGTAAATAATTATTAATAGGTTTCATGTGTTAAGTTTCTAAATGTTTTGAAACTCATAAAAAGTGAACAACTGATTCCACCCCCGTTATTTGTTGTTATTTGATCCTTTATAAATTCTGGGATACTAAGACCAATCACCAATGTTCTCCCCACCATTTAAAATTCAACCAATATATTGAAAATCAGTATCCACTACATACTCTAGAAGAATCCACTCATACATGGTGGGTATGACTTGTACACTAGACAGTATTACACAATATTCCTCCTATTTCATATCCAAATGCTTATTAAAAAAATAAGCTCATAAAATGTGACTCTTCCAAAGATTCTGTCATTAATTAAGTTTTAAAATTTTGGATCAAGACTTCAGCCACCACATTCCCTATACTAGGGGTGTAGGCTAAATAAAATTCAAAGGCCTAGAGGTACCCCACCTAATGACCCTATCTATGATTAAAATATATCTTAGAAAATATATACTTAAATTTTTTACGATAAAAATACACATTAAACTTCTCCCTAAAGAAATAATGATTCCAATTATTTAATGCATGAATGACCGCCACTAATTTAGGGTCATGATTAGGGTATTTTTTCTCATGAGGTATAACTAAAAATCTCTATATGCCACAACATGACCACCCTGCATCGAAACACACTCCAACTCCACACTTAAAGCTTCAAAATACATTGAATAACATTTACCAATATCCAAAAAAATTAAAATGAGATATGATTTCAATCAAGCCTTTAATTACTCAAAGGATCTCTAGAATTTATCATACCCATTAAATATCACTCCCTTCCAGGTCAAGGCCATCAAGGGAGATGTTAAGTAAGATAAATATTGAAATAACTACCAAAAATATTGACACACATGTTGTATATCAGTGGCAGGGTATTGAACCTAAGGGTAGGTTGGAAACTAAAATTTTAAAATAAATATCCACTATAAGAAATGGAATGAATATATTTTTTAAATATTTTTATTTTGAAATAGTATTTAATGAGGCAATGATTTTATTAAAATAACTAATTTGCATTGGCATGATGATGAACATTAGTGAGGAAAGAGTTTAAAGAAAAATGATTCAATAAAAATTCTCAGTGAATTCTCAATGATATTGGTCTAAAAAAATTACTTCTATACATAAATTTAATTGTAAATTCACCTTAGGAAATGATTGATTAATATCCCTCGATAGGATATTAATCACACTGAAGAATAAATCTTAGAGTTCTACACTCAAAGATTCATCAAACTGTAATGGAAATTAATGTAAATTCGATGGAATAAAACTCACTGTAACATTCCAAGGTTTTTAAAATTAATGATTTAAGTAATGAATTCAAGATCAATCTCACTAATTGATCTTGATGTTTTGAAATAGAAATAAGATGTGAGAAACACATTTAAATTATTTTAGAGTCAACCTCACTGATCAATTTTGATTCATTGTAAAAATTATGTGAAGAAATTAAAGAATTGACTAACAGATTAAAAATTCCCATGAAAAAATGTTTATCCATGAATCATATTCGATTAAAGAAAATGAAATTATAGTTACAAACATAATGAAAAGAATGAAAATTAGGAGAGAAAAGATCACCCCTTTAAAGAATTGAAAAAGGTTATTCTCTACTCCTTCTACTCTCATCTTCCCTAGTTTATGCTCCTACTCCTCACAAAATATCAAATGTAAGAATTTTTCCTCGAATTTGCAAGATTGAATATTCCTCAATGTGATAAATCACCCCTCAATTTTATGCTTTGTTGTTCCCCAAATCCTCACTAACGATGAATAATGACTTCAGTTTGTCTTCTCACAATCACAGTACATTTAGAAATTTTCACCCTGAACTAAGACTCACATATGATCTAAATAAAAACCCTCTAAGCGAATGCAAAGGGTGGTTGGTGATGTACTTGGACATGATCTCTGCTTGGTTCTACTTCTATAAAAAAATAAACAGAGAATAAATAAAATGTTTTTAAAACTAATATAATAGAAATATAATTTTTTTAAAAATTTAAATTAATTAAGTGTAATAATAGTAATAAGAATAATTATTATTATTAAATATTTAAATTATATAAAACATTTAAATGAATTATTATTTACTATGAAAAACAGAAAATAAATATATTAGCTTATTTTAAATTTATATAAATACTTATTTATAAATAAATAAATAAATTATCAAATTAAATTTTATTATTATTAGATTTAAATATTAAATAATTATGTTTAATTATTTATATGTATTTATTTAATTTTATTAATATTATAATAATTAGAAAAATACTTATTAAAATTTAATTTTTCAATAAATATATTAAAATTATTAAAAATATTTATAAAAACTTATTATAAAATATTTTTAAATTATATTATCTATTTCATTTAACTTTTAATTATAATTATTTAGAAATTTATTATCTAATTAATTTAATTTATTTATAGAAATATTATTTTATTTAAATTATTATTATTGTTATTATTATTATTATAGTTTTATTTATTTATTTATTTATTTCTTTTGTTCTTATTCTTAACTGTTCGTAGGGGATTCTTCGCTATCTAAGAGGCTCAAGCTCTGTAGTACCACTCCGTGGATCCTCCTTCTTCTCTAAGAATGAAGAATGATGGCGACTTGGATAGGTGTAGCTGGAGGCATCAACATTGAACTCAGATCTTCAGCGACATATTTGGTGGTTGAAAACGAAATTAGTGGGGTAGAGGGTTATTTAGAGGCTCTTAGTTATAGAGTTCAACAGAGATAGATCCACATTCAGATTTTTTAGGTGACATAAACTTCAATCGATCTCGGTGGTGATTAAGGTGAGCTCGAGTTAGATAATGGATTCATTTGGTTAGATATGTATGGATTCAATATGGATCTATGGCGGTGGGTGTTTGATCAGTGGTGGGTGGTGAGTGGAAATAGGTCATGATGGTGGTTTTTTTGGGTGGTGGGTTCTTTGGAATATATGGGTTTTATAATCTACTATTGGTGGTGAGTTGTGCAAGGGGAATCACCATTGGGTTGGGCAAGGGTGACTCGTGGGAGTCACCGTTAGTGGTGATAAAGAAGTTGGTGGTTACTCAACTCTATGGTGGGATGACAATGATGAGTGAGGTTTACAGCAGTGACTTGGTTCAATAGTGGGTGAAAGATGAGTGGATTGAATTTTGTTGAGTCACTACTGAATAGGGAAATGATAACTCGTGACTTTCCGCAAGATTATGGGTCCGGTGGTGGGTACTTGCAGAGGTAGGGGAGGGTTCGAGAGTCACCCTCACTAACTACCAACAATGGGTTGGGAAATTAATGCTGAAAGGATTGTGGCTATTGGTTAAGCCACCAGTTTTGCTACCGTTTGGTGCCAACAGTAGGAAAATAGTGAACGATTTGTGATTTCCCCTGTTTTTCTAACACCAGGTCTAGTGTTAGGTCACCTGGCAGAAGAAAATAAAATAGAAATTTTAATAAAAATAAAAAATTATCAATTAAAAATTAATTGAAAATATATATATTAAAATTTAAAAACCACAATTTATTATTTAAGTTATATTTTAATTAAAATTTTAATTAATAAAAACATAGAACAAATGAAAAATTAATTAAATTCAAAAATAGACTGTAATAATTTTAAAATTAGACTTTAAATTAAAATACTAAATTAAATTAGGAATTTAATTAATTTATCTGATAAACTAATAAAAGTTGAAATAATTAATTAAAATTAAAAAAAAGATAAAAATTATAATTAAATACAGATTAATTATTTGAATTTAAAAGTAGATATTTTAATATATTTAAAGATAAAAATAATTGAATGAAAATTAAATTAAATATCTATTAAATAAATAAATAAATGATGATGAATTTATTAATTAATAAAAATAAATAATCTTGAAATCAATATTTTAATGTCAAACATAATAAAAAAATTTAAAAAGTAATTAAATAATTAAAATGAAGAAAAATAATTTAGAAAAAAGTAATAATTTTAAAATCTAAAAGTAAAAAACTAATAAAAAACCAATTAATAAATTAAACTATACAATTATTAAATTTCAATCAATTGAAAAAATAAACATAATTAATTAATTAAAATATCAAAAAAATAATTAAAAGATGTGGAAAATCAATAAATTTTAAGGCCACATAAAATTCCTCCACAATTAATTATTTCTTGTCCTCAATCAATTCCTTGATTTTTTGTCTTCTTAAAAAAGAAACATGTTTTTTTAAATTTAGTTCAAAAATTAGCATGTCAAGATATTTAAAAATAGAGGAACAAAATCTATGAGTTAGGATTTCCAAATGAAATATTCAAATGTGGTCCTGCCTAAAGTCAAATACCTACGAGGAGATCAAAGGAACAAAGAATCATTCAATATTGAAGATGTTATGCCTCTTATATAAAGCCATATATTGACTTACTTCAATTAAAGTCCAATTTCTAATTCTATGAGTGATATCAGGTTACATATAAGTGGAAATAAAATCATAGTAATAAGAACCTTAAACTTTCACTTTCTCTTAGGTTCCAAAAACCAAAGTTTTGAATTAAAAATTTTAAATTAATTTATTGATACAACTTAAATGATTTTCATACAAGTCAATTGTATCTTTATTCATTTTGTTTTGAAATCCCCCCCACCATAATTAACTCATTTTTTACTACTAGGCACTATTTTTTTTGTTTTTTTTAATTTTACCCAACCATGTATCTTGTGAAATACACTATTCAAATGCACATATTTGAAATGTACTTAGGGATTATACACAAATTTAGTGCCAAGTGTCTTATATGTTTACTGTGGGTTCTTAGTTTCCCATTTTAATCAAGTTTCAAAGGACTTATAAGACTACCATTTGAGTTGTATCTATAAATTAACAAATATATATATATATATATATATATATCCTATATCACTCTCATTCTTAGTTCCTAAGTAGAATATTCATAAAAATTGCATTAAAATCCAGTAAGTAGTCATAAATACTCAAAATATTTAGATTCAATGCAGCCCTCAACAACCATTAAGTTATCATCGATTAGTCAAGAAAGAATTTAGGTATAGAATAAATCTTTAATAACCTCATATTGTGAATTTTTTTTTGAAAAATCTGACCATTTTTTTATAAAAAAATTTAAATGGATTTGATATGATTAATTTAAATCACATATTTTCTCAAAATATCAATATCCTTTACCCCACAATTAAAATCAAACCTTCTCCCTGAAGTCATATTCAAAAGTGGAGAATACAATTTGAATTTTAAATTTTAAAAAATAATTTTAATTTCTACAGTTAGTGACATGTTCAAGGGTCACAATGACGATCAAACAAGATGTTTTCCACAATAAAATTTTTACAATAGAATCACATTCATTAGAATTAAGGAACAAATAATAGAAAAAGTATATATTAAAATTTAAATAGCATCATGTGAATAAATTGAGTATAGAGTGAAATGGGTGTCATCAATTTAACATATTTGTTTTCAAGTGTATTTTTAACAGAATAGAAAAATTGAATTCAAAACACCCTATAAATTCAAGAACAACCATTTAATAGCATAAAAAGGGGGTATTAATCCCTCCATAATTAATTCCAAACATTGAAAAGATTTGAAAATATTGTAGTTAAATTTTAAATTTCCAGTAGTAGGATGAAAAAAACATAACAACAATTAATAAAAATAGAAAAGGGATGTAGAAAATAAAAATAAGCACTTCCCTAATCAAATAATCTTTATCATTGATTTAATCCAAAAAATTATCTTCCTCCTAATATTTGAATTAAATTATTGAGTTAATTATGCTTCAATTCATACATAATGAAAAGTATTATAAAAATAAATCAATAGATGAAACTCAAATTTAATGAAAAACTAAAGGTGTGAGTTTAGAGAATTTTATCCAGTTATGCTCTATGTTTGTAGCTTCTTGTGATTTGAGAACAAATGGTAACTTTTATTCTCTCTTAAAACATAAGTAACATACTTCTCAAAGAGAAAAGACTAAGAAGATGAACAACATGTAATCAAGAGAAATAGAGAAGACAAAGAAAAATAAGTAGTAGGACTTCATTCTTAAAAAAAATTAAAAAAAAAGAAATACCATGGGTTGCCTCCCATGAGGCACTAAATTTCAATTCTATAGTTAGACTACAGTAAGAATCAATTTTCAATCCTAGTTATGGCAGCCAAACCCTTGGTCTTCCCATGATTTTTTAATATTTTACCATTAACCAATATTGTCTTGTATTACTCTCCAGAAATTTCAATAAATTCATTATTTTACACTCTAACAATAGTGAAGGGTCTAGAACACTTAGATTTAAGCTTTCCAAGAAATATCTTATGTCTAGAATTACAGAGGAGGAATTTTTGTCCAGCTTTGATTTCTCTGTTTTGAATGATAGAATCATGAAAAATTTTGGACCTCTCTTTTTAAATCCTATCATCTTCATAAGACTCTCTCATAATATCATCAAACTAAATCAACTCGAGTTTCCTAATTTATCCAGTAGTATTAAAATAAAATTTTAAATCCTTAACTATAAAATATGATTTATGCTACAACTCTACATGAAAATGATTTTTTTTTCAAATAATAGCCAGTATAGAGACATACTAATTTGGGTTTTTGGAAATAAGTTATATAGGCCTAAAAAAACTCATCCAACTTCAGATAAAAATTTTTCCCAGAGTAAGAGACATGTTTCTATAGAATCAGTTTTATCTCCTTATTTGAGATTTCAACCAATCCATTGGATTGTGGTTGCTAACTAGTTCCAGTCCTATGGGTATAACCATATTTATCAATTAGAACCTTAAATTTATAATTATTAAAATAGGTTTCATTATCAGTGATGAAATTTATTAGAACCCCAAATATAGAAAATATGTTATTTTTGAAAAAATTTATGACACTTTTGGTTTGATTTTTGGGAAGTGATACGACCTCAAACCCACTTAGAGAAATAGTCAATAATAAGTAAAATATAATCATTCCCATGATATTATAGAAATTCTCCAATAAAATCTAAGCCCAAAACAAAAAAAAATTCTACTTTAAAAATACCTTTCTAAGGTAGATCTTTCTTTCTCCCAACATTCCCCAGCCTTTGAAATCTATCACAACATACTATAAAACTCCTTGCATACTTGAATAAAGTGGGCTCGTAAAATACATCTTGAATTACTTTTTGGGTTATCCTATCTCCACTATGATGAACTCCCCAAGGTAAGAAGCAACAATTCTCTAGTATTGGAAGAATATCTTCTTTTGGAATAGAAAATCCCAACATCCCATTAGCACATCTCAAAAATACCAGGGGGTCATCCCAAAGATAGTACTTAAGATCTGAAATTAATTTCTTTCATTAGTTGTTTGAAAAATCATTTGGAATGACACTTTATTCTAGAAATTTGGAAAATTATACAAACCAGGTAGACTACCTAATGGAGATAGTGAGAATCTTCTCATTAGGAAATAAAGAATTTATCTCCCTTATATCTTCACGTTGGGTACTAAAAAGCCTAGAAATATGATCTACAACTATATTTTTAGCTCCCTTATTATCTGTAATTTCTACGTAAAACTCTTGTAACATTATAATCCCCCTGACGAGTCTATTTTTAGTCTCGTTATTTGAAAAAAAAATATTTTAATTAAAAATGGTCTGTAAAAATTGTATATTTGGAACCTAATACGGATTGACTAAATTTTTCTAGAGAAAGCACCATAGATAAAAAGTCCTTTTTTATAGTGGTGTAATTCCATTAAGATTAATATAGAATCCTTCTAGTATAATAAACAACATGTAACCTCTTATATCTCCTCTATCTCATGACATCTCCAACAACCATGTCACTTGCATCACACATAAGTTCAAAAGGTAATTTCCAATAAGGTGCAGTAATGATTGGTGATGAAGTGCATTATTATTTGAGTAAATTAAATGATCTAAATAATTTTTTTATCAAACATTAAGGTTGAATATTTGACCAAAAAATAACAAAAGGGATTTATTATTTTTAAAAATTATTTTATAAACCTACGGTAAAAACTGGAATGTACTAAGAGACTTTTATTACCATTAACTTGTTATGGTGGAGGAATGTTTTTTAATATCTTCAATATTAGTACTTTCTACCTCTAAATCCCTCTTATACACCTTATGTACCAACACTATCCATTTAATTACTATAAAAAATAATTTATCCCAATTTAGAACTGAGTTAGTCTCTAACAATCTTTCGAAAACCAATTCAAAATTCTACAGATAGGTCTCAAATGTACTTACAATATTGGAGAATTCATCCATGAAAACCTCTATAATCCTATCTGTCATATCAAAAAATATAGCCATCATAAATATTTGAAAGGTAGCTAGTGAACCACCTAATCCAAAGGGTATCCATTGGTAGGAAAATGACCCAAAGGGACATGTGAATGTAGTTTTCTCTTAGTCTTTTGGGGCTATAGGGATTTAGTTGTAACCAGAATAACTATCTAGAAAGAAAAATAATTAATTACTAAAGATTCTCTCAGTAATTTGATCTAATAAATGAGCTGTAAAATAATCATTACTAGTGGATGATTCAAGATCCCTATAATCTATTTAGACTCTCCATTTGGTTTCTTTTTACACTTTAATTTTTTATTTTTTTTTCATTTGTTACTATAGTGAAACCAATTTTTTTGGAACCACTTGGACTAGACTAACCCAAGAAATGTTAGATATGGGGTGAATAATTCCATTATCTAGAAACTTTATTACCTCTTCTCTCATAAATTCTTTCATATTTGGGTTTAGTATTATTTAACATTCAACTCTTGGTTGGTGGTCTTGTTCTATAAGGATATTGTGCATACAAAAAGAAGGGATAATACCATTGATATTAATTATAGACTAACCAATGGAAGATTTAAATTTCTTAAGAACACCCAATAATTTTTCCTCTTGTTCTAATTTTAATTCAACCCGAATTGTTATAGTTAGTATATAATTGTCACCTATAAAAGAATATTTTAGGTGTGCTGAGAGCGATTTTAGCTCCAAAGTGGGCGCCTTTTCACTGGATTGATGGATCTTGGGACCAGGTGGTCCAAGATCTTCAACATGTATATTGTAAAGAGTTTTAATGTTCTAAAGGTTTTTAATTTCATAAATGGTTTTAAGATTTCTTTCGCTACTATACAAGGTTGAAAGCACACTTTTAAAGGTTTCCAGTTCAGAATTCAAGATATTAATCAATATAGAATCATCAAGTATGTTCTCATATATCCCTCTATTAAATCAAAATTTTCATAAATGTTTTAAATAGTAGGAACAACCTCAAGTTCCCTAAAAAATTATTTAAGTTAAAAAATATAAGTTACATTACAATAAATAGCATAAAAAACACTACTGTGCAACTTTGGAAAATTTTACAGACTATAATTTTGAGTAAATTCAAAAAAATTTGAAACATTATTTTCAACTTCCAAATTAACTTCTTCATACAGGGGTTATTTTTGGGGTTCTTCTAAATTTTTAATTGATTTTTTAGCTTCTATGGATTTTATCCTTGAATAATTTACAAATAATTTTGGTTCTTTAATAGTTTTAAACACATTGAACTCTTCTGGTTGTTCCAAATTTTAAATACAAGTTAACCATTAGAAACATTTATTACAGTTCCACTAGTGTATAAGAAGGGCCTACTCAGGATGTTGGGCACCTCTTGGTCACATTCCATGTCTAACACTAAAAAGTTAGCTTCCAGAAACAGCTTGAAAACTCCAACTAGTAGGCAATCTACCCATCCTATAGGATGTGTGAATGAGCGGTCAACCAACTATAGGATGAAAATGGTGGGTTGAAGTTCACCCAATTTCTAATGTTGAAATAGTGAGAATGGGAGCAGGTTAATACTATCACAAAGACAACACAATCAATTCAATTGACCACTATTCTCTAAAGTGTAGGGAATGAAAATGCTACCAAAGCCCTTGAGTTTTAGAGTAATTTTATTTTTAAGCATATCACTACAATATTCAGTGAGGCTATAATAGTAAATTGTTCAAGATTTTTTTTTATTAAATTTTTTTAAGAGATTTCAGATATGATTGAATTTAAATCAAGGCCTAAATAAATGGAATATTCACTTAGAGCTTGGTCAAAATACCAAGGAAGAGGAGAAGTTCAGCCTTGTTGTTACTTTTTGTAAGATCCTGGATCTTTTTATGGTATTTTTTAGTTTAATTTTTGGTTTGGACTCTTCTTTTGGATAGATTAGTTTTTCCCAAGTTTAGGTTGGGTTCAGGGGTGCCTCTAGGGCTCGAGATGCAAAGAAAAGAGCAATCAGGCCAACTAGTGCATGGTGCATGGTCTGCACACGGTTAAGGGAAACCGTGCGGGTAAAACATGTGAACCAGCCATCCTTGGATAGTAGCCTTTTCATGGTCTGAGCACGGTTAGGGAAAACTGTGTGGGATCCTAGGAAACCGTGAAAAATGGGTGTTTTTAGATAGTAGCTTCCGCACAGTTTGCGCACGGTTTTGAAAACCGTGTGGGTAAACTGTGTGGCCTAGAAAATTTGGAAAATTTACAAAATTTATATTCCAAGATTTAAAACCTCAACTCGGTATTTTCTTCCATTTCATATGCTACAAACCTAGTAACGAACCATTTCGACCCAAGCTTCCAAGAGGTGGGTTTTCTTTGATTATTGTCCATTTAGAGTGCTGTTGGTTGCGGATCGAAGCTCTGGGTAAGTCTAATCCTCCCCACCCTAATTTTATTTGAATTAAGGATTGTGGTCTCTCCCCTCTTCATCTGAAGCTCTAAACCCCTTTGTTTTATGGTGGAACCTAGGTTGGGGTTTCAAGGGGTGCTGGAATCTGGATCCAAGGCCACGATTAAGAGTGAATTCATCATCGGATTCGAGGTAGGTGGTCTTCAAGTTATATCCCATGAGTTTTATAGAGATTTTTGCATGAGGTTTTTTGATTCTTACTCTATTGTGAATATTTTGTCATTCCATTATGGTGATGTGATTCTTAGGGATTCTAAAGAAACTAATGGAGCACTCGTGATCCCCACAGGATGAATGGAGGATGATGTGACCTATGATAGGGCCACCCATGGGGTGTTCCCACATTCCCAGACTTAGAGTTTAGCTGAGTAAATATAGAACAATTGTGTTAGAAAATAGATCCTAGGGTGAATATGATATAAACCTTGAAGGATGTGAATGTGAGTCATAGTAACACACATGGGTTGGGTGGTAACCTATGTGGGTTTTGGTGGGATTAAAAAGGGGTTAATTGAGTTAAAGGGAAAAGCTAAGGGGTTAGATTTATACATGATTATGCTTAGTAAGATAATCCTATGAAAGGATACTTGGGGATGAATTGTGTAATGGGATAATACATGAGAATTAGGTGGTTCACCTAAATGATTTAATGTAATGAAGGGATTGTGTTATATGATATGAGAATTGTGTTTGGAATGCATAAGTGGGTAAATGATTTTGAAATGATAAATGGGATAAATGGGTTAATGAATGGTCAATAATGATTTTGGATAAGGCAAAGGGGTGGTTGAATACACCTAATGGGTTAAGGAATATAAATAAGAATTTGGATAAATGGATATGAATTGTATTTAGAAATTGTGTGAATGTGTTATTAAGTTGAAATGACTAGAGACCATAATGGAATGAATTATGAACATAGTAATGAATCCTAGTTAGTTATTCATATTGAATAAATCCTAGTGAGATAGTCACAATGAATAAATTCTTAGTGAGATAAACATAATAAAATAGAATTGGGTTAAATGGCTAAATGATGTGAAAAGTAGTAAATGTGTTAATGGGTTAAGGCATGGTGTTAAACCTCATGTTATTGTTATGGTTTATGTTTTTCTTGAGCAATAGTTGTGATATTGTGAAAATGATTAATGGTTACATATATGTATAGCATGTGCACATAGCTTGGTAGTGTGGGGTATTGACTGAGGTTCTACGCCCACATTTCTAGTTGGACTAAGGCTCTAAACTCTACCCCTAATGCATGTGGTAGGGATAGGAGTGATGCTCTATTTTCCTATCGGTTGCATCTACCCAAACTGATGCTTCGGGTGAGGATATGGTTGAAATCCACCCTAAATGATGCTTCGAGGTGAGGATATGGTTGACATCCACCCAAACTGATGCTTCGAGGTGAGTAAATGGTTAGCACGGGGAAGTTGGTCCTAGTAAGATAGGACAACTGTGTGTTTTCCTCTTGTATGTAATTGTATACTTTAAGCCGTGTAACTTGTTGTGTTTGATGAACCCAAGTTAAATGTGTTGGAAATGGTAAGATATGGAAATGGTAATAATTTTTGGTAATGGACCTAAACTGGATAAGGGAACTTAATCTTTCATTTTCATTTATTATTCATTTCCCTTTTTCATTCACAATTATTTATACTAGATATTTTGTTGACACCGTTGGTGGTGGCCTATTGAGTTGTACTCACACCATGCTCAGGCCACCGTTGGGTACCCGAGAAGACTTCATGGTTACAGGTCATGACAAGGATAAATGCTCTTGCCAGGGAGTTGGTTTTGCATAGGTTTTTGTAGAGGAGGACTTAGACTTGGAGTTGGGACCATTTTTGGGATTTTGCAGTCAATATTATTTATGGGATTTGTGCACTTTTTCACTTGTAGCATGACATGACATATTTACTATTGGACATGGTTGTACCCTGTTTTGGGAATGGTTGTTTATGTATTCTCTTGTATTATTGGTTATAATTCTGATATTTGTTTATCTTCTATTGTGGTTTACTCTAATAAGAAGGGGGTATAGTCTTCCCCATTGACTATTTGGACCCCCGCTGCTAGTTGGAAACATTTGGCATATGGGGAGGCATGATTAAGGTCATGTAACCACCTGGCTCGGAGCACCGGTTTAGTGGATTCCTAGTCGGGGACGTTACAAAGGGATATCAGAGGATGTATTTTCTATCCTTCTATGAAATCCTATTATTTGGGATGGTAGACAGGAGTTAGGATGTGTCCGGGCTTGGTAATAAGCCCGTGCTTGGGAGTATCTAACCCATGTATGGGGAAAAAACAAGTCACCCTGGGTGGGAATTATTGTTCTTGATGTGTGTTGTTACATTGGAATGATATTTCACATTTGGGTGATGCACATGTTATTTGATTTGATTGATTTATGATATTTTTCTCATTGCCGGAATGGAATGGGGATGTACATTCATGCATCATTTTAGGAACCTAAGGATATAGGTGGCATGCATCCTTATAGGCACACACATGGGATGGGTGTGCGGGGCATAGAGTGTGAAATGCATTTTTTACTTCTTTGATAAATATGAAGAAAATGATGCTTAATAATGGAAATGAAAGTGGGTGAATGAAAAGAATGAAAATGAATAGTTAATGAATATCGTGTATAATGGATGTTGTGACCAGGTTAAAGTTTTGGGTTGTGAAAATTGTTAGGGTTGTTTCGGTGTCCAAAAGAAAAAGGGGTTTCATAATGACAGTAAAATTGTTAATGATTTTTTCCTAATGAAAGGTGTAAATGTGTTAACATGATGATTTTAACATGTTATGAAATGGGAAATGTTCTTAAGAGGAAATGATCATGTTGTGAAAGAAGAATTGGTTTGAAGATGTGTTGATGAAAGACTTGTGTTTGAGTAAGTTGGTTACCCCATATTGACCATGACCACATTAGGTATGTCAGGGGGTGGTGCTCTAAGTGTGATGATGACTGTTGGGGTAAAGTATGAAGAATGGTCTGTTTAAGGTTGATCACTTGGGATGTTTCCATCTGTAGTTAAATTCTATCAGTTTTTCTTCAAAGTGTTTAGTGAATGACATGTTTGGAATGATAATTTTTGGGTGCAAAGGTGGGTATCCTTGGTGTTGTCGGTTTGACCCTTGAATGCATGGGTTGGGGTAGTGAGAGTGCCCTCGTGGAGATTTTGGGCTTGGATTGTGAGGCCTTTCCAGTCATGATATAGCCTAGTTGGTGTGTTTAGGGAACCCTTGTTAGGGTTGTGACCTTTGGGTTGCGAGGCATTGTTTGGTAATGTGAATGAGGAAACTTTCGTGTTTCGTGACTATACAGAGTGCATGCCTGACCCTAAGAATGGTGCTTGGGTCATGGTGAACTTGTGAGTAGATACCTTGCAAGTTGTGACTTGAATTCTGGGAGGATGAATTTCTATAGTTCCAATTAATGTGTAAACCTTTGTTGTGGAACCTATATAAGATGGTTGTTTGGTACGCAAAGCATAGTGCGCGTCAGAACGGGAGTGAGAGTTCTATTCACATGCTTTTCTTCATCCGTGTCATGATAAGTGTGGTCTGGAGAGAGGGCTAATGGATTATCCTGGTTGTGAATATATTCAAGGGATTTGGTTTTTTTCAACCTTCAAGGTGACCTATGAGAGAGGTTAGATAAGGATTCTAGTGATTTTGGGTGTGTGTCACAAATGTGGATGTTTTGGACTTTGTAAGTTGGACATAGAGTGCTTCTGGGTGTAGTTTTGCGACGTAAGGATAAGTGGGAAGGTTAATGGTCATGTTGTTCTTGGTTCTTTCATAAGGTCACCCTAGTGTTTGTAATAAGAGTTAAGGTTTATTTCTAATGGTTGTATTTATTGAATGCCCAACTCTCCTAATTGAGTGAGGAATTAATGGAGGTCTGAAAGTTATTTTGAACAGAAAAGATAAGGGTGGCTAAAGTGTGGGTATATACTTTCGCTCAATGGTGACACCAAAGGTAAGGGTGGTAATGTGGATGAACATGTTTGTATGAATGGTTTGGATATAGAGTGATGGTTGAACTTGGATGGAAATCACACGTGAGTGGTGATGGTTAAGTGTTGATGTGGCTTGTTTGGCAAGGAAGGCCAAGATTTTGGGAAGGTCATGTGTCCCATAGATTGAAATTAGAACCAGATAAGTTGGTGGTGGTGTTCTTAGATGACTTTTTAGCATACATTATCTAGTGATGAGCATGACCAAAATCATGATAGTGTCCCAGGTATGTTGAGAAGCTATGGATCTTTCCAAGAGACAAGGAGGTGTTTGGTTGGATGAGGGACATCATGGAGTTTACGTGCAAGGAAGCGGTATGTGTGGAGTTTGATGACGAGATATACACCCTCAATGGTGTACAGTGAGGACCTTGGGATGGGATTAATGTCAAAAAATGACTTGGGTTCTGTTCACGAAATCCAAGAACAGGCACTGGGTGACGTTCGTTCTCTTGTTTTGGGAAAAGGATTTATGGCCATATCTAAGTTTGGGGTTTGATTTATGATCGGTTTTAAGATGTGGTGGTTGGAATACCTCCTGGTGAGAAAAGGTAAAGGCACTCCTAAGGTGGGGAGTGATAAATTAGCCTTGTATATGGGAAAAAGAACATCGAGATGATGTAGTGGCACTGGAGTAGCAATAAGGAACCGGTGAGGTGCATATGAAGTTCCTTGGAGAGGCATGTGGGACTTGGATGTGGTGATAAATGAGCAAAGTGTTGACTTGAGATCAGGGTGGTTCCAAGTGAAGCTTATGAGACCTGTGCTAGGTTGTGGGAGAATGTGGTTGGATATGACAATAGGTTGTGACAAGAGAAGTTGGGGTCTTACCTCTAATGGATATTGGGGTTAGACTCAGGTTAATTTTTCCTTGTGTGGTTTTGGAACATCGTGATGTTGGGTGAACCTTGGCTATGTGATGTGGTGTCATGCCAAGGGTGAAGTCGATGACCATTTGGAGGGCGGTAATTACATGATAATGAATTCTACTGGAATTCAGGAAACAACCACAATGGGTGTGGGGAATCATAATTATAGACTTCAAGTTACTAAGCACCTTGGGAAGGTGAGAAAAAGTTAGCATACCATTAGTGGAAGGTGGGTGTTCTAGGGAAAGTCAGTCGAAGGTGGTCCAACCGGAGATGGTAAACTTGACGGGTGAGGTGAGAGTAACCCACCTCCAGGTTTATGTTGTAGCAGAAAGTGAATTTCTAAATGACATGATCCTAAGTGAGGTGAGGATAATCTTATTCCTTGAATGGATAGTGTAGGGATATCTTCCCAATGGTTGTGATAGTGCGACTAGATGCCAAGGTGGGGTAATGATCCTATGGATTCATGGGCCGGTAAGTTGGAACGTATTAGGAAATGGGAAGGTTGGGTTGAGTTCTGGTGGTCCTTCATCGATGGAGGGGGTTCCAAGTAACCAGAAATAGTGGAGAGAACCATACTAGATAAATGGTTGGTTGACGAATTGATTAGGGTTTCGGGTTGTAAGGACTCAAGTGGTCATCGTTCGAGTGAGTTAGCCTTGGTAGAGATCTTTGTAAGGGTTTAACTGGCTGAGTAGATGAGTTTTTTGATTTGGTTTTGGATGTATATTTTTGGAGTGATATCTTCAGGAAATGTGGTTGGAAGGGTCATGTGTTTTCTCTGGGTGATACCGGGTTGGGTCACCATTAGAGTTTGGTGAACATAAAAAGACACCAAGTGATTTCGGTCACGAGTTGTGCGGAGGAATGAGCCGATGAGGTGCTGATTGGTTCCCCCATGACAATGGGATGTTGTGTGTTAAGTTTCCATGTGTTATGAGTTAGGTGGTACCACCTATGTTTTCCCCACTAAGTTCTCATGGTGAGAACGGTTGAAGATGATGAATCCTTGAGAAGTTTTCAGCTTGTGTTGTGGTTGTAGTGAGGAAGGTTTATTGGGAAAGTTTGTGCCCTTTATTTGTGTTTAATAGGAATTTGGATGTACAAATAAAAACTTGGAAAGTGGGAGTGGATAGGTAGACCATGTGGAATGATCCCTTGATATGGAAGTTAATGATTCCCAAAAGAGTGGCTCGAGGATGAGCCGTTATAAGGTGGGGAGGTTGTAAGATCCCGAATAATTTTTAGGTATGTTGAGTTTTGGTATGGTAGCTTCTTTTGGATTGATGAGTGTTTCCCAAGTTTAGGTGGGGGCTCGGGGGTGCCCTAGGGGCTCAGGGCATGAGAAGAAGAGCAATCAGGCCATGTAGTACATGGCGCATAGTCTGCACAAAGTTAGGGGAAACCATGCGGGTAAACTGTACGTACCAGCCATTCTTCGATTGTATCCTTCACACGGTCTGAGCATGGTTAGGGAAAATTGTGCGGGATCTCATTAAAATTTGTGAAATGGGTGTTTTCGGACAATAGATTCCCCATGGTTTGCATATAGGTTGGAAAACCGTGCAGGTAAACCGTGCGATCCAGAAAAGTTGAAAAATTTACAAAATTTTCATCCTGGGATTTAAAACCCCAACTTGGGATTTTCCTCCATTTCATCCCCTACAACCCTAGTGACAAACCATTATGACCCATTCTTCAAAGAGGCGGGTTTCCTTCGATTCTTGTCTGTTTGGAGAACCATTGGTTGTAGATTGATGCTCTGATTAAGTCTAATCCTCCACACCCCTCTCTTCTTCAGATTAGGGCTTTTGGTTTCTCCCATCTTCATCAGCTGCTCTGAACACCTTTGTTTTCCAGTGGAACCTAGGTTAGGGTTTAAAGGGGTGCTTGAATCTGGATCCAAGGCCACCATTAAGAGTGAATTCATCATCAGATTCAAGGTCGATGGTCTACAAGTTATATCCCATTAGTTTTATATAGATTTGTGCATGAAGTGTTTTGATTCTTACCCTATTGTGAAGATTTCATTGTGCCATTATGGTGATGTGTTGTTTAGGGAGTCTAAACAAACTAATGGAACCCTCATGATCCCATTAAGATGCATGGAGGAAAATGTGACCTATGTTAGGTCCACCCATGAGGTGTGCCCACATTCTTGGACTTAGAATTTAACTAAGTAAATATAGGTCCATTGTGTGAGAACATAGAGCCCAGGGTAAATATGATATTAATCTTAAAGGATTTTATTGGGATTCCTAGTAACAAACATGGGTTGGGCGGTGTCCTATGTGGGTATTGGTGGGCTTAAAAAGTTGTTAAGTGAGATAAAGGGAAAAGATAAGGGGTTAGATTTATACATGATTATGCTTAATGAGATAAGCATGGGAAATGATAATTGAGGATGAATTATGGAATGAGTTAATACATGATAATTAGGCGGGGCACCTAAATGATTAAATATAATGAAGGGATTGTGTTATGTGATATGAGAATTGTGTTTGGAATGAATATGTGGGTAAAATCTTGTGAAATGAAAAATGGGATAAATGGGTTAATTAATGGTCAATTATGAATTTGGATAAGGAAAAGGGGTGGTTGAATACACCTAATGGGTTAAGACACAAAAATGGGAATTTGGCTAAATGGATATGAATTTAATTTGGAAATTGTGTGAATGTGTTATTAAGTAGAAATGACTAGAGACCATAATGGTACAGATTATGAACATGGTAATAAATCCTAGTGAGTTAGGCATAATGAACAAAGCCTAGTGAGATAGGCACGATGAATGAATGCATAGTGAGATAAGAATAATAAAATGGAATTTGGTTAAATGAAAAAATGATGTGAAATGTAGTAAATGTGCTAATGGGTTAAGGCATGGTGTTAACCCTCATGTTATTGTTATGGATTATTTTTTCCTTGTGAAATGGTTTTGATGTTTTGTAAATGGTTAATGTCACATATATGTATATCATGTGCACATAGCTTGGTAGTGTGGGGTATTGACTGAGGTTCTATTCCCATAGGTCGAGTTGGAATGAGGCTCTAAACCCCACCCCTAATGCATGGGGTAAGGATAGTACTGATTCTCTGTTTCCCTATCGGTTGCATCCACCTAGGATGATGATTTGAGGCGAGGATATGGTTGAAATCCACCTAGACTAATGTTTCAAGGTGAGGATATGGTTGACATCCACCTGAACTGATGCTTCAAGGTGAGGATATGGTTTTCATGGGGAAGTTGGTCCTAGTGAGATAGGACAATTGTGTGATTTCCTCATGTATATAATTGTGTACTTTAAACTGTGTAACTTGTTGTGTTTGATGAACCCATGTTAAATGTGTTGGAAATGGTAAGATATAAAAATGGTAATAATTGTTGGTAATGGACCTAAACTGCATAAGGGAACTTAATATTTCCTTGTCATTTATTATTCAGTTCCCTTTTTTCATGCATAATTATTTATACCATATATTTTGTAAACACCGTTGGTGGTGGCCTACTGAGATGTACTCACACCCTGCTCAGGATGCCGTTGGGTTCCCAAGCAGACTTCAGGGTTCTAGTTTAGGAAAAGGAAAAAGGCTCTTTCTAAGGAGTTGGTTTGGCATGGGTGTTTGTTCAGGAGGACCCAGACTTAGAGTCGAGACCATTTTGGGGATTTTATAGTCTGTCTTATTTACGAGATTTTTTCACTTTTTCACTTATAGCATGGCATGGAATATTTACTATTGGACATGGTTGTGCCCCATTTTGGGAATGGTTGTTTATGCATGCTCTTGTATTATTGGTCATATTCTGCTATTTGTTTATCTTATGTTGTGGCTTAATCTGATAAAAAGGGTGTATAGTCTCCCCAATTGACTATTTAGACCCCTATTGCTAGTCGATAACCTTTGGCATATAGGGAGGTGTGCTTAAGGTCATATAACCACCCGACTCAAAGCACCAATTTAGTGGATTTTATTTCGGGGATGTTATACCTTTTGTTTTAGATTTTCTAGGAAAGGGATGGGTGGGGAATAGTTACTAAGAAAATAACGCGTGTATACTATTTCTTCAACAACTAGTTACTTTACTTTTTTTTATTATATTTACAAAAAAAATAATTTTTTTAATTTTATGTGAAAAATGTGCTTTTATTCATTTTCAATAATTTTATCCTCATTTCCAAATTATATTTTCTACTGATTTTTATTCTTAGATTCATTCAGTTTTTCATTTTGGTAATTTCTTAAGTATTTTAAAGATTCTTCTTGATTATTTTACTCAATTCTTGTGACAATATCCATGATATTCCCTATAAGGTAAATTTTATTTGTGATAGGAAGTTTAACTCTATCCCTAGATGTCATGTCTCTATCTACTTGGCCCATTTGTAATTCAAAATTACGAATTTTAGCATGAGATCCATATTTATCATATTTATTTTTGGATTTTTGTGAATAAAACATAGATTCTTATGAGAAAAATCTTTTAATAATTGGATCCATTTTATTCATAAATTTCCTCACAAAATTCCCATTTGAATTGGGTGACTCACCCTCTGTTGGTTTTGAAATTATTTTATGGGTTGCTTTTTGAAAGCATGGGAATCAAGTTCTCTTATTATACATTATTATTTTCTGGATAAATTTGGATGGTCACTATATCCTTGTTTATAGTTGTATGAAAATGGATAGTACTTTTTAGAAATATTAGGACCATAATTAATAAAATTTTCATCTTATTTTTTGTGATGACATGTAAAAATTATGATAGAAGCTTTCAGTGTGCCCAAACACCCCACACTGAGAGAATTATTCTCTAAGAGATTGGTTTGGGTTTTTAAAACACGCTTGGTTTAGAGTTGTTTTAGCAATTTGGTTCATTATGGATTGAAGTTGTTCTTTTATTTCAGTCAGTTGAGAGTTCATTTCCACTCCAGAACTAGTGTTATTTTCATTCCTATTCACTCATTTCCTTCTTGATTTTTTTGTGTTGAGAATTTAAGGCAAGGTTATTGGAAATTTTTCTTAATTATTCATCTGTATTATCCTTATAATTACCCACAGTAGATTGGTCAATAATATTTTGATTAGAAAAAGAAAATCCTTTATATAAGGTGTCCATGTGAACATTTGATGGAAGATGACGATAGGTAAACATCATAAGAAAGTCCCTTAATCGATCCTATGCCTCATTAAAGGCTTCCCCATCTTCTTGATAGAAACTTGTGATTTTAGTTCTCAATTCACCTTTTTTTATTAGGGATATAATTTCATTACAAAAAAGTTATAAACCTGGTCCTAATTTCCAAATATGTTTTCTTATAGATTAAGTAACCAGTTTATAGTATTCCATGTTCAAAAAAAGGGAACCACTCTCTTTCTTAGTTAATTTTTAGCGAGTCCTAAGAGAGGTAGTTGTTGTACTATGTTGTAGAAATTTATATTGAAGGCCAGTGAGTTTTCATTAGAGAGCCCATATAAAGTAAGAAATAGTGATAGATGAGATTTTTTTAATTCAAAGTTCTTAGATCTATGAGATAATCTAATTGATGATGGGTTGCTAGAAACTTGAGGGAGTTGAAAATACCCCATCCTAGGCCTTTCAATTTATTCATTGAGTTCAGGTTGAAATTTTTGGTGATTATTTTCAGGTATTCTCTCACCAATGTTTTCTATTTTATATTTTCTTTTCTTTTTTATAGAACTAAGATGTTTTTATATTTCTATATTTAAGGGATCTAACCTATTTGTTGATGTCCTTTTGCTCATATAGTATATATTAACAAATAAAATTCAGTAGAAAATAGTTCAATGTAACAAAGATTAATAAATTTAAAGTGGAATTAACTAGTAGAAAAGTGGTATTTACAGAACAATTTTTTTATTAGCAATTTTCATATTTAATTTGTTTTTGAAAAATATATTTTTTATTTTTTTAAATAAATTTTATATTTTGAAAACAGTCACAAGAAAGCTTTCCCAAAAATGACACCAAAAACATGAAACACACATCATTAATAGGTTCCAAAGTTTAATTATTTATAAACTTCTACTTAATAATTGTCCAGTATTGGTAGGGTATCGAACCCATGGGAAGGTTGAAAACCAAAATTTTAAAACAAATATACACTACAAGAAGTTGATTGATTTTTTTAAATATTTATATATTGAAATAGTGTCTAAAGAGGAAATTTTTTTAAAATAACTAAATGGTATTGGAGTGCTGATGAACGATAATAAGGAAAGAGTTTGAAGAAAAAATATTCAAGAAAAACAATCAGAAAAATTTCAACACTACTAGTATAAAAAGGATAACTACTTAATTGAAATTTAATTGTAAATGAAAGTTAGATAATGATTGATTAATCTCCCTTTCTAGAATATTAATTACAAAGAAGAGTGAATCTTGGAGTTCACCACTCCAATATTCACCAAACTGTAATGGTAATTAACATAAGTTTAATGGAGTAGAACTCGCGAAAACATTCCCAAGTTTTTTGAAATTAATTCTTAAATTAATTAATTCAAGATCAACTTAGTCAATTGATCTTGAAGTTTTGAAGTAGAAAACAAGAGGCATAATATAATTTTAAATGGCGTCAGAGTTGACCTCACCGATCAATTTTGATTCATTGTAAAAATTATATAAAGAAATAAAAGAATTAACTTGCTGATTAAAAATCCTCGTGAAAAAATGATTAGCCTAGATTCATATTAAATTAAATTAAATGAAATTAAAATTAAAAAAATTATTAAAATAAAGAAAATGAGGAGGGAAAAGATCTCCCCTTTGAAGAAATAAAAAATGTGTTGTTTTGTTACTTCTCCGCTCGTCTTTCTCAGTCTCTACTTCTGCTCCTAAAGAAACCCCGAATGAAAGAATGTTTCCTTGAATGTGTAAGATAGAATATTCCTCAATGTGATAAATTACCCCTCAATTTATGCTATGTTGTTCTCTGAATCCTCACTGATGGTGTACCCCAACTTTATTTTGTATTCTCCCAATCCTAACGTATATGGAAATTGTCACCACAAACTAAGACTCACACACAGACTACATAAAATCCCTCTAACAGAATGCAGAGGGTGGTTGGTGATGTACCTGGACTTGATCTTTTCTTAGTTCTGATTCTGAAAAAAAAGAACAAAGAAAAAATAAAAACCTATTAGAATTAATATTATAGAAATATAACATTTGTAAAAATATAAATTAATTAAGTATAACACTAGTAATAATAATAAAAATTAGATATTTAAATTATAAAAAAATATTTAAATAAATTATTACTTATTGTTAAAAACTCAAAACAAATATATTAACTTATTTTGAATTTATATTAATATATATATAAATATATATAAATATATATATTATCAAGTTAATTTTTTTATTATTATATTTTCATATAAAATAATTATGTTTAATTATTTATATATATATTTTAATTTTATTAATATTATAATAATTAGAAAATTACTTATTAAAATTTACTTTTGAAATAAATATATAAAATTTTTTTAAAAAATTATATAAAATTAGTATAATTTTTTTAAATTATATTATTTCTTTTATTTAATTTTTAACTATGATTATTTAAAAATGGATAATTTAATTAAGTTACTTTATTTATTATAATTTTATTTTCTTTAAATTATTATTATTATTATAGTTTTATTATTTATTTTTTATTTTGATTTATTTAATTTTTTCTTTTGTTCTGCTTATTATCTGTCTGTAGGGGATTCTTCTCCATCAAAGCGACTCAAGATCTGCAGTAGCACTCCAAGGATCCTCCTTGTTCTCCAAGAATGAAAAATGATGTTGGATCGGCCAGGTACAGATAGAGGAATCAACATGGAACTCGGATTATCTGTAATGTACTCGGTGACCGGTAGAGGGAATTAGTAGAGCCCGAGGGTTCTTCAGTGGCTCATGGTTGCAACTTTCAATAGAGGCAATTCCACCTTCAGATATATTAAGACGAAATTTGATTCAATCAATCTCGGTGGTGGTCAATGTGGGATCAAGTTGGGTGGTGGCTCAATTTGGTCAGATTTTTGTAGCTTTGGTTTGGATCTGTGGCGGTGGGTGTTTGATCAATGATGAGTGGTGAGTGGAAATGGGTCTCAAAAGTGGGTTATTTGGGTGGCGAGTTCTCCGATAGAGATTGGTTTCTAATCTACTGCTGGTGGTGAGTTGTTCAAGGGTATTCATCGATGGGTTGGGCAACGATGAATTGCGGGAGTCACCGTTGGTGGTGATAAAGAATTTGGCGGTTACTTACCTTAAAGGTGGGAAAATAATGGAGATTGAGGTTTGTAGTGGTGAATCAGTTTATTAGCAGGTTAAATAAGAGAAAAATAAATTTTCTTGAGCCACTACCAAACAAAAGAGCAAAGACCTGTGAGTTACCATTGGCTAGTTGGTCTGGTGGTGGGTTATTTTCGAAGAAGGGCAGGGTGCGAGAGTCACCATTAGCAACTTCCAATGGTAGTTTGAGAAATAACCACCAAAATGATTATGGTTTTCATTCAGATCCCTTGTTTTTTTACCATTGGGTGCCAATAGTATAAAAACAAAGAATGAGATGTCATTTCCTCTATTTTGCTACCATCAGGTCTAGTGTTAGGTCGTCTGAAAGTAGAAAAATAAAATAATTAATTTAATGTAAATAAAAAATTAATAATAAAAAATTAATTAAAAAAAAATTAAAATAAAATATTAAAAAAAACAAACATAGTTGGTTATTTAAATAATATTTTAATTAACATTTGATTTATTAAAAAATTAAAACAAATGAAAAATTAATTATGTTCAAAAACATATTACAATAAATTTAAAACTAAAATTTAAATTAAAATACTAAAATTAAAAATTAAATTAATTTATTTATTTTATAAACTAATAAAAGTTGAAATAATAAATTAAATTTCAAAAATATAAAAATTAAAAATGAAAACTAATCATTTATTTTAATTGAAAAGTAGAGATTTTAGTATATTTAAATACATAAATAATTGAATGAAAATTAAATTAAAGATCCATTAATTAAATGAATAAATAATAATTAATTGATTAATTAAAAAAAATCAAGAAATTAATATTTCAAATTCAATTAGAATAAAAACATAAAAATTAATTAGAAAAATAAAATAAATAAAAACAGGTCAGAAAAATTTAATACTTTTAAAAGCTAAAAATATAAAATTAATAAAAAAACTAATAAATTAAACTATAAAATTATTAAATAGTAATTAATTGAAAAAATAGAAATAATTAATTAATTAAAACATCAAAAACATGATTAAAATATTTATAAATTCAACACATTTTAAGGCCCCATAAAACCTCCCACACTTAATTATTTATTTTTCCTGAAGAAATTCTATGTGTTTTTATGTATTTTTGATAAAGAAACATCTTTATTTATATTCATCTAAAAAAGAATCTTGTCAAGCAATTTAAAAATAGAGGAAAAAAATTGTGAGTTAGGATTTTCAAATGAAATGTCAAAAATTGGTTCTGCCTAAATTCAAATACCTATAAGAAGATCAAAGGAAAAGATTCAATAATGAAGATTCCATTTCTCTTATATGAATCCACCTATTTACTTACTTTAATTAAATTCCAAGTTTTACATATTAGAGTGATAAAATGTTACATATAAGTAGAAAGAAAATCCTAACAATATTCACTTTCAACATTCACATTCTTATAGGTTAGAAAAAATAATGTTTTAAATTAATTTTTTAAATCACTTTATTGATACAACTTAAATGATTTTCATACAATTAAATTGTCTCCTTATTCATCTGAGTTCCAAATTCCCCTCACCTTAATGAACTCATTTTTGACTACTAGGAACATTATTTGTTTTGTTTTTTTTGAATTTTACCCAGCCATGTATCTTGTGAAAAGCACCATGCATATGCACTTATTTGAAATGTACAGAGGGATTACAAAAACACCTAGTGCTAAGTGTCATATATTTTCACTATGGGTTATTATTTTCCCCTTTTCCCTAGTTTCAAAGGACTTATAAGACTTCTATTTTAGTTGTCTCCATAAGATGATTAATTTTTAAAATAAAAAAGAGTCCCATAGGCTCAAGTTTAAATTTACATTTTCCTAATGTTATGATCATAATTACACATATATCTATCCTATATCACTCTAATTCTTACTTCTTAAATATAATAGTCATAAAAACAATATTAAACTCCACCCAAAAATCATAAATCCCCAAAAAATATTAGATTCAATGTAACCATTAACAACCAATAAGTTATTATCCATTAGGAAAGACTTAATTTAAGTACAAAATGAATCCTAAAGAACCATTTCTTGTGAAAAAAAGTTTAAAATATTGACCATTTTTTTACAAAAAAAATTAGTGGGATTTGATGGGATTATATTAAATTAAAGATTGGCTAAGAATAAGAAGACCCTATCCACCACACTTAAAACCTAACTTCATCCCCAAAGATGAATTCAAAAGTGGATTGTATAATTTCAATTTTAAAATTCAAAAAATAATTTCAATTTCTACAGTTTAGTGACATGTTCAAAGGTCATAGTAAAGTCCAGACAAGTTGTTTACCACAATAAAAATTTTACAATAGAATCAAATGCATTAACATTAATACATAGACATATTTTTTTTTTAAAATTCAAATATTATTATATGAATAAATTGACTATAGAGTAAAATGGGTTTCAACAGTTTAATAGATTTGTTTGCAGGTATATTTTTGAATAGAAATAAAAAATTGAATGTTAAACACCCTAAAAATTCATGACCTACCATTTAAACACAGAAAACAATGGGGTATTACTCTCCCCATAATTAATTACCAAAAGTGAACTGATTTTATAATATTAGAGCTATAGTTGAAATTTCCAGCAGCAGAATGAAGAAAAAACACAACAATAATGAAGAAGATCAGAAAAGGGATTCAGAAAATTAAAATAAGCACTTATATGATTAAAGAACATTTCTCATTGAATTAATCCAAAAACTTCTCTTCCTCCTCAGTTTTGAATGAAATCCTATGGTTAATTATGCTTCAATTCATACATAATGAATAATATTAGAGAACGACATCAACATATAAAACTCAAATGTAATGAAAAACTAAAGGCATGAGTTTAGGTAATTTTATCCAGTGATGCTCCAAGTATGAAGCTTCTTGTGATTTGAGAGCAAATGAGAACTCTAATCATATGTTAACACCTCAATATCGTCCTTATTAAAGAACACCAACCAGGAAGACCAATAACATGTAACCATTAGAAATAGAGATAATGAAGGCAAAGAATTAGTAGTACTTTATTCTTAACACAAAAAGTAAAAAAAAGAAAGACCATGGATTGAATCCCATGAAGTACTAAATTTCAATTCTTTAGTTAGACTATAGTGAGAATCAATTTTCAAGTATAGATATGGCATCCAATCCCTTTGAATACCCTTCAAAATAATTTTAGACTCTTTGACCATTAACCATCATTTGATTTTTTCCTCTCCAAAAATTTCAACAAACCCATTATTTAATACTCTAACAATACTGACGGGTGAAGACCACATAGATTTCAGATTTCCATGAAAGAGCTTACGTTTGGAATTAAAGATAAGTACCTTCTATCTAGGTTTGGATTCTCAATTTTGAACGATATAATCATGAAATTGTTTGGACCTCTCTTTGTAAATCCTATTATTTTCAAAAGTCTCACTCCAAATATAATCTAACTAACTCTACTTTAGTAGCCTTCTTTATCCAAGAGTCTTAAAATCAAAATTTCAATCCTTAGCCGCAAAATATGATTTATGTTGCAACTCTACAGGCAAAGGGAAACATTTCCAAAATAACAAAATATATAGATACATACCAATTGTGGTTTTGAAAGTAGTTCCATAGGCCCATAAATCATCATAGAACTATAGAGACCAGTCTTTACAAGAGTTAGAGACATTTTTCTCTAGAATCTATTTTAACTCCCTTTTTGGGATTTCTACCTATACACTATATTTTTGATGGTAGAAAGTTTTTTTACTATGGGTAAATCCATTTTTCTCCATTAAATACTTAAATTCATAATTCTTAAAATGGGTTACATTATTAGTAATGAAATATATTGGTACCCCAAATCTAGAAATAATGTTATTTTTGAGAAATTTTATAGCTGAACTGGTTTCATTGTTGGGAAGTGATACTGGATCAACCCACTAAAATATAAAGTCAAAAGTATCTAAAATAAACTCATTCCCATGAGATGATGGAAATGGTCACCTAAAATCTAATCCCAAAACATAAAAAACATATACATCCAAAATAACTTTTTAAGGTATCTCATACTTTCTATAAATATTCCTGAACATTTGAAATCTATCACAACATACTATAAAACTACTTAAATCGTTAAATAAAGCGGGACAATAAAATACAACTTGAAAGAAATTCTCTGGTGTCCTCTCTTCACCATAATGAACTCCCCAAGGTGAGTAGTGAAAACTCTCTAGTATTGGCAGCATATCTTCTTCCGAAACACACATTTTTATAATCCCATCAATACATCTCTTAAATAGAAAGGGTTCATAAAAAATATAGTAGCTAATATGCGAAATGAATTTCTTTCTTTCTTTGTTTAATAAATCCTTAGAAATAAAACTTGCTGTTAGAATGTTGAAAAATTTTGTAAACCAGGAAGACCGCCTAATGAAGACAGTGAGTATCTTATCATCATGAAAATAAGAATTTATCTCCCTTGGATATTCAAATTGGATATTACAAAGACTAGAAAGATTATATAAAACTAAATTATCATCTCCCTTCTTATCTCTAATTTCCATTTCAAACTATTGTAACAATAGAATCAACTTGATGAGTCTATTTTTTTCTTCCTTCTTTGAAAAAAAATATTTTAAGGTATAATGGTCTATAAAAATTATAACTTTGGAACCTAATAGGTACTTTCTACATTTTTTCTAGAGGAAAAACTGTAACTAAAACCTCATTTTCTATAGTGTAATTTATTTAGGCTCCATATAGCATACTTCTAGAAAAATAAACCACATGAAATTTATTATCTTTCTTATATCCTAAGATAGCTGCAACATCCACGCCACTTTCCTCACACATAAGTTCAAAAGGTAATATTCAATAAGGTGCAGAAATTATAAGTGATGAAGTGATTTTTTATTTAAGTAAATTAAATTATTCCAAGTAGTTTTTTTCAAATATGAAGGGTGCATCTTTGACCAGAAAAGAATACAGTGGATTTTTTATTTTTTAAAATTCTTTTATAAAACTCTAGTAAAAATTGGCATTCCCTAAGAAATTTCTAACACCCTTATCATTTTTTGGAGGTGTAAATATTTTAATAACTTCAATCTTGGTAGTGTCCACCTCTAAACCCCTCTTAGAAACCTTATGTCCCGACACTATCCCTTATGTGACCATAAACTGGCATTTTTTCCCAGTATAAAACTAAGTTGGTTTCTATGAATCTTTCAAAAACCAATTCCAAATTCTTTAGAAAGGTCTCAAATGTGCTTCCAATAATGGATAAGTCATCCATGAAAACATCTATAGGCCTCTAGATCATATCAAAAGAGATATCCATCATACATCTTTGTATGATTGATGGAACACCATATAATACAAAGGGTATCCACCAGTAGGAAAATATACCAAATGGGAATGTGAATATAGTTTTCTCTTGGTCTTATAGGGCTATAAGGGTTTGGTTTTAAGCAGAATAGCCATCTAGAAAACAAAAATAATTACTTTCCAAAAATATTTTCAAGAAACTTGATTACCTCTTCTCTCACAAATTCTTTCATATTTGGGTTTAGAATTCTTTGACGTTCAACTCTTATTTGGTGTTATGGTTCTATAGAGATCAGGTATGGAGAAATAAGGGACAATCCCTTTGTTATTAGCTATGGACTAACCAATGCAAGATTTAAATTTCTTAAGAAAACACAAAATATTTTCCTATTGGTTTTTTTAATTCAATAGAAATTATTATAGGTATTATAGAATTGTCACCTATAAATGAATATTTTTTGTGTATTAGGAGCTGTTTTATCTCCAAAGTGGATGTTGTTTCACTTGAAAGAATTATCTTAGGCTTGGGTGGTACAAGATCTTAAGAATGTATCTTTTAAGGAGTTTTAAAGATAGAAAGGTTTTGAATTTCATTACCAGTTTTAAGATTTCCATAATTATTTTCCAAGGTGGTCAACTCACTTTCAAATTTTTATAGTTCAAAATTCAAGATATTAATAAAAATAGAATGATCAATTTGTGTTATTATCTCTCCCTATATTAAATAAAATTTTTCAAGAGTGGTTTTAATTGTAGTAAGAACCTAAATTTCTCTCAATAAGTATTTAAGTTCAAAAATAGAGTTTACATCTCTAGTAAATGTAGAAATGGCACTATTGTGTAGTTATTGAAAATTATCCAGACTCTAATTTTGAGAATACTTAACAAAATTTGAAACATCATTTTTAAAATCCAAATTAATTTGTTAATCCAAGGGTTTTTTAGATTCTTATGAATTTTCAATTGAATTTTTAGTTTCTAAGAAATCTATACTAGAATATTTTTATGAAAATATAGATTATTTAAATTTTTTAAACACATTGAATATTCTTTTTGTTCCCCAATTTTAATAATCATTTGGCCCTTAGAAATATCTATGATAGCTCCAAAAATGTTCAAAAAGGGACTAACTAGGATGATGGGATCCTCTTGGTCACATTTGAAGTCCAACTCTAAGAATTCAGTTGGAAGAAACAACTTACCAACTCCAAATAGGATAATTTCCACCCTTCTTATAGGATGTGTAAATGAGTGGTTAGCCAACCATAGGATGAAAATAGTGGTTTTAAGATCACCCAATCTCAGTTTTTGAAATATTAATAATGAGATAATTTTTATACTATTACCAAGATCACATAGGCAATTTAATTCACCACAATTCCTTAAAATACAAGAAATGAAAAAGCTACCAATGTCATTGAGTTTTAGAGGAATTTTATTATGAAGCACAACACTATACTATTCAGTAAGGCTGTATGCAAAAAAATCATCAAGAGTTTTTTTATTCTTTTAATAGATTTTAGATATGATGAAATTTTAATCAAGGAATGTATAAAAGGAATATTTACTTGGAGCTTGGTCAAAATCCCAAGGAATTAGTGAATTTTATCCTTGTTGATAATTTTTGGTTTCAGATTTTCTGGGAAATGGATGGGTGGGGCATAATTCCTAATAAGAAAATGAATTCCCCCTATTTATTTAATTTTTATCCTTTCATTTAATATTATTATATTAAAAAAATCAGTTATAATTTTAGGTGACAAATCATAATTTTCTACATTTTCAAGAATTTTATCATCATTTCTAGATTCTATTTTTTATAGATTTTTATTTCAAGGTTAATTTAGTTTTTCATTTTTTGAATTTCTAAAGCCTTTTCCAGCTTCTTCTTGAGTGTTTAACTTACTTCTTATGACAAAAACCATTAAATTCTCCCTAGGGTTAATTTTAGTTGTAATAGGCAGTTTATCTCTATCCTTAAATGTCATGTATCTATCTAGTTTACCCATTTATAATTATAAATTATGAATTATTGAATCATATTAAGATTTATGATATTCATTTTTGTATTTTTATGAATTAAAATTAGCTTTTTGTTGGTCAAATATTTTAATTATTAGATCCATTCTATTTAATAATTTCCCCAAAAAAATCCATTGTGAATTGGATGAATCACCCCTATATTGGTTTTGAAATTGTTTTCTATGTTGGTTTTGGTAATCAGGGGAAGAAAGTTATATTATCTAGACTTTTTCATTTCAGGATATATTTGGATGGTTATTATAGCCTTGGTTATAGTTTTTTGAAAACAGATCATCTTTGTTAGGAATCTTAGGACCATAATTATAAAACAATTCATTTTTTTGTTGGGATTACATGTCAAAATTATGACAAAAGTTTTTCATGTTCCCAAGAATCCCATATTTAGAGAATTTTTTTCTAAGATATTGGTTTGGGTCTTGACAACACACATGGTTTATAGTTGGTTTATCATTTTTGTAAGAACCCGAGTTTTGATCATGTAAGTCTTTGAAATTTTCTAAATGTTATTCCAGAGCAGGGGGTTCAGACGGTGTGTGATTCCGACCCGGGTGTGTCCGGAATTAAATTTTAAGTGCATTCATACTAGACACGCCAAATAAACATAAAAACTTCTAAACGGTTACTCGGATGGGAAAACTGAGGGCACCGTTGAGTCTAGAGCGTTCCGTTTACCCTAGGAGGGGTGTAACTTTTGCGGGCGCGACCCTTCTGTGGAAAGTGCCATCAGTGGCATTTTTGTAATTTAGCAGCCACATTCATGAACTTTTCAACTTCTGATCGGAGGCTTGGATTAAAATTCTGAGACTGCCGTTACGCTCAAAACGTGGATTTTAACCTTGAGGCAGCTTAACCCCGACCCCGCCGAAAGTTCAGGTACGGAGCCTACTGGTGGGCGTTTAAGTGTTTCTCTACTTAAAAACTTCTCCCACCCCTCCTCCTCCTTCCACCTTGTCTCTCCCTGGAGGATCCTTGTCAACAAGCAACAAGATCCTCTCCCCACCTCTCCAAGGCATGGCAGCTCTGGCGGATCGTCGACAAAGCGACGGGCTACGCCCTGCGAGGTAGGCTCATGTATTTTTTTCGTTATTAATTTCCAAAACCTCTTCAAATGAAATTCATAGTGTTGAAATGCTATTTTCTTGTCGATATAATCCCATGGTTGTGTAGGATTTAATCCGATCTTTCTAACGCTCTTCTCGGGTTGAAAAGCCGAGTCCCGGGGCACCGGGGTGGCCCCGGGAAGTTTTCCGGCCATTTTTCCTTGTTTTTCGGTGGTTTCATGGGTTTTCGGCGGGATTCAAGCGGTCCGGGAAAGTGTCTGGAATGACAGGCTCCCATGAGGCGATGTTCCCAGGTGGCAGTGGTCCCAGGAAGCGGTGGTCCTATGCAGCGGCGGTCCCCTGCAGCGGCGGGCTCCCAGGTCGTCGTTGCGGGGTGCGACAGGGGTCACGACGCGCGACCCCATGCAGGAGACCGAGACCTGCCGAAGGTGGGACTCCATGTGAGATAGATACTTTCCACAAGGGCCAGTCGGGCAGGTGGAATGTGGGTCATCAGTCGGGCCACACTGAAGGGCCGCGGGCCAGCCCAGGCCGGGTGGACCGGGTGGACCGGGCCGGTCCAGCCTTAAGGGGGTAGTCCCCTTGCCTTCGGACACCCGTAACTTTCACTACATGTGTCTATTTTGCACGATGTCTATGGTAGTGAAATCCTTGGCTCGAGAAGGAGTTTTTGAGATAGTCTCGGGGATTTATAATTCCTGAGACAGGGGCTCGGTGGCACGACGTGCTCGTTAAGTATTGTTTAGCGCCTCGCCGGGATCCTTCTTTCGGATGGCGCGAACACATCCAAAGTCCATTTTAGGCATCATCAGCGATGTTGTAACCCTAGCGCTGAGATTATTTAGATCAGGGTGGTTTTAGGCATTGATGCTGGAGTTGGGGAGTGGGCCCCACAGGCCATCTTTTAAGCTGTGAGCATCATTTTGTGAATTTTTCATCAGACATCCATTCGGGGTGAATGAGTAGTCGTTTTGGCGTGTGTTTTGAGAGCATTATGATGGCGCAGTTCTCCCAACCTCTTTCGGGATCGAGGTTTGGTCCCCACGAGATGTCATCAGCATAAAGCGGTGTTGAATAACGTTTTCGTTGGGAGTAAGTTTCCAGTGAGTAAGTAGTCTATCTCGTGTGTTTTTCCATAGGGATTAAAATAGTGCAATATGTTTGGGTATACATAGCCTCTTTCAAGATATCATTAAATATGGAAACATGAAAGGGCATTTGTCGGAGGTTCCTTTGACGTACTCCGAACCAACTCACGGTAGCGATGTTAGTGACACTCAGTTATGGCACGAGCATTGCGGAGTTATTGGACCACTTCTGGGTTTACCCTCCAGTGGGGATGGGTAGTGGGTTACCCACCGGCATATCAGGGTTTACCATCTAGCGGGGCTGGGCAGTCCTTTACCCATTGACATTAGGGTTTACACTCCAGCGGGGCTAGGTAGTGGGTCACCTGACGACCTTTTTGGGTTTACCCTCGAGCAGGGCTGGGTAGTGGGTCACTCAATGACCTTTTAGTGTTTACCCTCTAGTTGGGCTGGGTGGTGGGTTGCCCAATGACTTCTTCCAGACTCTACCCTTTCTATGAGGCAAGTCAGTGGCTTTTCTCTATGATTACCGGAGTAGGAATTTTGGTGGTCCGGTATAGCGATGAGGTAGATCTGATGTGCGGGACTGTTTGACATGAATGATGGCTACCCTTAGAACTATTGGCGACTTTTCCTGGGCTGATCTTGGAGATAGAGATCCCCTTACGCACTCGTTCGAGTTTCTTGGTGAGCATATATATTTATACACCCTAGTTTTGTTCCCACTCCTTGGGTTCAGTTACTCTCCTTTTAGGAGGGGTGAAGACAAGAGGGGTATGACACATGCTTTCCATATCTAGCTCCTCTTGGTTGGGATGAGTTTACTTCCTTTATTTTGTGGGTTGAGCTGCACTCTCTCTATTGTACTGTTGCACTGTTCTTTGTTCTATCTACTTCTCACCATTTTAGTACCTCCTTTGTTGCTCCCTTGAGATTTCGGGGCATACTACTGAGTATCTTTATACTCACTCCTACTTGGGATTTTCCCGCACATGGTGTGCCCTTGCAGATGATGGACAGGTTAATCAAGACTACAGAGGAGCGTAGAGGACACATGAGCTTGAGCTGCGTTCAGTGGTCGTAGTAGGACTTTCTGGTGTGAGACTCACCAGTTGTTTACTTTTTTTTACCTGTTGTCGGGTTGTGGCACCTTTCGGGTTGAGCGCGTGTTTTTCCCTTTTTCTATTCAGTTATCTTATCAGTACTATTCAACAATTTACTTGTTCTATTTAGAAGTTAATGCATGACTGTGGTTGGGTTATAGTTGTTTGTCCTTCAGTTTTCTTTTTTACTATGCACTTCTGCATCGATTGGTTTGTGTGTGTGTGTATAGGTACATTAGAGAAGGCCTCCCTGAGATCGTTACGCCTTCTGCGCTTGTTTCCAGCCCCTGGCCTATGGAGGTGGGCCTAGGGTAGTTGCGGCTCGAGATTGGTAGGGTCGGGTTGTGACAAAGTGGTATCAGAGGCGGTTCATTCCTTAGGGCATTGTTCGGACGTCCCTAAAGAGGAATTGGTTGGGATTTAGGGCAATAGTGTTGATGTGTCTTGAGAGTGGCTCTCAGGCCAGGGAGTCCAGTTATGGTACGGGTAGCCAATATATCCATTTTTCCAGGGCCCTAATAACCCGCTTGTCGACTCGACACACTGAGACATTTGTTGTAGGGAACTTCGGAACCTGAATCAGGTTGTATTGAGAATTTTACTGTCCTTGTTGAGTTAGCTCCCCTTTGTGATTAATATTATATATATATATATATATATATATATATATATATATATATATGCTCATCTGATCGTGGTAATCCTTGATAATTTTCAGGATACCCCAAAGATAGCAGCCAGCTAGGTTACCCTCTCCAGTTCATGACGATGACCTGGAGAGTGATGAGGCGTTAGTTCAGGGACCCTCACATGATCCCCTTCTACCCAATGCTTCAGCAGTAGCCCTTCCACCTGGAGAGCGAAAGTTAGTACCGACAGCATAGGCTGAGGTTGAGCGCAAGCTGAGTGCGCTCCGAGACTTCCAGCGTAAGTGGCCGTAGAAGTTCCGCGGGGACCTAGATCCCCAGGTAGCGTAAGACTGGCTAGAGTCCGTAGACCAACTTTTTAGGCTGGTACGGACACCAGTGGACCATATGGTAGCCCTAGTTTCCATCCATTTCCTCGGGACTTTCAGAAGTTTGTGGGGGTTGGTTACACATACCCACGACGAGTCGTCTCTCACGTGGGATAGCTTCTAGCATCTCTTCCAGGAGGAGTACTCCCCCTCTTGTTTACGCTCTGTTCGGATTTATGGGCTTCTAGATATGAAGTAGGGGGGATGACCATGACACAGTACTCATACCAGTTCACCGATTTGACACACTACTCGTAGGATATGATCCGTGACAGTTACTTCCAGGCGAATAATTTTTGAGCAGGGTCTTCGCAGGGAGATCTGTGCTAGTGTAGTTCCCCTGTTCATCCCTACTTATGCTGGGGTGCTAGAGTGGGCGCTCATGATAGAGATATTATTGGCTGAGGGATGCCAGCTGACAGGGCCTGACAGTGGCCACTTCAAAGGAGAGTCTTTGGTGACAGGCAGGCGGCAGAGAGCAGAGCCTCGGTCAAGGAGACCCTTCCATGAGCAGACATAGGGGCATGGTCATACACCGCAGTGGCACCATGGAGAACCGAGGCAGTCAAGAGATATTCGGTGCTATTCTTGTGACAGATGGGGTCACCTAGCACGGGACTTCCCGATCAGGCGTACCGAATAGCCGTAGCATGCAGTGGGCACTCCGCAGCGGCAGAGGTAGCGCCATGACCAGGGATCTCCTAGGAGAGGACAAGGTGGTCCTCAGCGAGGCGACACAGGTAGAGCGGCAGGACCTGGAGGTCTAGGACGACATTTCGAAGTCCTTCCACCACCACCACCAGGCATCCCATGCCAGGCTCAGGGAGCTGGCGGTAGGGGCCGTGGGCAGCTTCAGGCTATAGGAGTTCGTGACCCCCAACACATGAGATGGTCTAAGGTGCACATTGTATTTACTCTACGCTTGCTTCGGTACTAGTATACATAGGCGCCAACCACTCTTTTATAATGATGATTTTGGTATGGGAGTTGGAGATTCCAGTAGAGGTGTTGACACCTACACTTAGCCTCGAGGTTCCAATGGGAAGTACCTTGTTGGTGTCCATTATCTGCAGACAGTGTGAACTGTCGTTCAGAGGAGGGAGTTATACATGGGACACACTCGTCATCACGATGGGACCTTATGATGTCATCTTGGGCATGGATTGGATTTCTATGGTTCACGCCCAGATCGGCTGTCGTCACAGACGATTCAAAGGCATGTTTTCTGATAGGATGAAGTTCACCATCCTTGGTGAAAGAGACCTCATGGAAGAGCATATGGGTACTCTGAGTAGGAGACCGTGACCTTTTTCGCACCATTTGGTGAGCATGGATCTCAGATAAGCAAACGCTACAGTCACCTGGATCCCTACTGTTATAGAGGACTACATGGACGTCTTTCCTGAGGATGTCCCGGGACTACCTCTGAGGCGAGATATGGAGTTCTGCATTGACTTGCAGCTGGGGATTCCCCGATATCATGTGCAACATATTGGATGGAACCTACAAAGCTTCGGTAGCTACGACTTTAGTTGGATGACCTTCGTGAGAAGGGATTCATTAGGCCCAGTGTATCCCCCTGGGCATCTCCAGTTTTTTTTTGTGAAAAAGGCAGATGGGAGTCTGTGAATTTGTGTGGATTATTGTCGCCTGAATCAAGACATGATAAATAAAAAGTACCCTTTGCTGAGGATCGACGACCTCTTCGACCAGTTGAGAGGTGCGAAGTGGTTCTCCAAGATTGATCTCCGATCCGGCTGCCACTAGTTGCAGGCTCATGAGGCTGACATCCTGAAGTTGGATTTCCATTGTCGTTATGGGAATTAAAAGTTTCTGGTGATTCCCTTTGACATGACGAATTCCCCCACCATTTTCATTGCTTTGATGAACCATATATTCCAGTCGTACCTGGACCGGTTTGTGGTTGTCTTTATTGAAAATATACTCATCTACTCTGCAATGGAAGAAGAGTACGCGGAGCATTTGAGGATGGTCCGAGACTTACTCTGAGAGCACCAGCTGTATGGGAATCTCTCGAAGTGTCAGTTCTGGATTCATGAGGATCACTTTCTGGGGAATGTCATTACGGAGCAGGGATTAGCCATAGATCCTGCAAAGATAGAGGTAGTGATTTCTTGGGAGCCACCCAAGAATGCGTCATAGGTGCAGAGCTTCCTTGGTTTGGTAGGGTACTACAAAAGGTTTGTGGAAGATTTCTCCAGGATTGCTTCCCCTTTGATTGCATTGACATGGAAGGGACGACCATTCACCTGGACTGATCAGTGCCAGAAGGCCTTCGAGGAGTTGATACAGAGGATGACTAATGCTCCAGTGTTGAGGTTGCCAGAGGAGGGATTTGAGTTTGTGGTGTACTGTGACGCTTCAAGAGCTATGCTTGGGTGCGTGTTGATGCAGCAGTGGGAAATGGTTGCATATGGGTCGAGGCAGTTGAGGCCCCATGAGAAGAATTATGCAACTCAAGATTTGGAGATGGCAGTGGTGGTCTTCTCCTTGAGGTTATGGAGACACTACCTTCTGGGTGAGTGTTTTGTGGTCTACTCAGACCACCAGAGCCTTAAGTACTTCTTCACTTAGAGGGATTTGAATCTAAGGCAGAGGTGCTGTTTGGAGTTTCTACAGAACTATGATTTCGAGATAGTCTACACTCCAGGGAAGGTAAAAGTAGTAGCAGATGCCCTTAGTAGGAAGTCCCAGGCTTTTTTAGTGTTGGAAGCTTCAGAGCAGTTGGCTTACCTATGGCTGACCTTGGTGGAGTAGGAGGTTACGAATTTTCTACATTCGATGGTGTTGACTCCTTCACTCCTTGAACGTGTGAGAGAGTCACAGTTGGGGGATGTCAACAGTGTGAAACTGTGTGATCAAATATCCATGGGAGACACACCCAATGGGTATTATGAAGGAGGGAATCATGAGATATTGTTCAAGGGGCGAGTTATAGTACCAGTGGAGATGTGGGAGAAGGTGATGCGGGAGTTCCATGCTTCTCCCTTGGTTGTACATCCCGGCGTGAGGAAAATGTACAAATACCATCAATAGCAGTTTTGGTGGTCGGGCATGAAGTATAGCGTAGCTGAGTATGTTTCTCAGTGTCTTACCTGTCAGTAGGTGAAGGCGGAGCATCAGGTTCTGGTAGGGTTGTTGCAGCCCCTTGATATCCTGGAGTGGAAGTGGGATGACATATCTATGGACTTCCTCACAGAGCTTCCACGCATATAGAAGGGCCATTACTCCATTTGGGTGATAGTGGACTGACTCACGAAGTCAGTACACTTCCTTTCCATTAGGGAGCAGAGCTCGGTGGAGAGTCTAGGGAAGTTGTACGTTCGGTAGATTTTCCGCCTTCATGGAGTACCCTCGACGATCATCTCTGACCATGGCGTGCGGTTTACGTCGTGATTATGGCGAGGCTTGCAGGAGGAATTTAGGACTCAACTGTGGATGATTAAAACATTTCACTCCCAGACGGATGAGTAGACTGAGTGCACTATCCTGGTGTTGGAGGATATGCTCAGGGCGTGCATGTTAGACTTTGGCCTAATCTGGGAGGATCACCTACCCTTGGTGGAGTTCGCGTACAACAACAGTTATGTAACACCCCGAGCTTCCACGATACACTTCTCATTCAATAATGCAATAGCTTGCATTGTACACAACTTCGAGTTCTAAAACACCACAACTAATCAAAGTAGCCGTTATGAATAGTAATAACCACTTTTTAAAATTATAGAAATTTTATATTTCAAAATGGACTTCATTTTTGTATTCGGAATATCAATTATAGCTTAGGGTGAAATTTTGGCATTGTTCTGAAAAACTTCAATTTTTGATGAATAGTGAAACCACTAAGTGGTAGTTAAATAACTGATTTTTCGTTTAAATGAAATATTACCTCTTCTGTTATTTTATTTTTAAAAATCCGACATACATGGTTTTCATTAGGAAGTAAAATGTGGTTCAATGAGATTAAAATAATTTTTGGTGAATAGTAACTTTTAAGTTCTTAATCGCGATTAGAGGTAATTAGTGTAGTTTAAGGTAAAAATAATGTTTTAATAATATGAGATGAGATTGACACTTGTCCTACTCCTATTGTATGATTAATGGCCGACCAAGACAACCCATGGGTCAACTTGGGGACCCCATGGAGCCACTTTGGTTGGAAAATGACATTAATATATATTTATTTAATGTTAAAATTAAATTGACACACACATGAGTTGTTCTACTAAAACAGTTTTTAAGTGGGGTTAAACAAGTCCAAATTTTGATTATAAATATTCATTAGAAAGATAAAACGATTTCCTACATCATAGTATATTTTTTATAATTTTTATACATTAAATAAATTAAATTATTTATGACATCATTATGATGCAGCGATGACCTCATTATTTAACGATTTTAATAAAATGAAAAGATAATGTAAAATCCAAGGCTTACACTTGTCCAAAGACTATTGGATGGGTAGATTTAGAACCCGTATCACCTTATCCACGAATTATATAAGTGTTGGACCTTTAGAATCCGAAAAGCATTGTGTAATAATGTAACATTTCAATCTTTCCAAAAGAGCCCCTCCTCTCCACTTATAAAAGGCCCCCACCTCTCCCACCTAATTTACACTTTCAAGCCATTTGGCTCGGCCAAACTCTGCCCAAATACTCTCCAAACTTCCCCCTATTACTCCTAGAAGCCTCACTTTGAGCAGAACTCTTCCCAAGGAAGCCTTTGGCTCAAAGCAAAAAGAGTTACCCGATTTTGAGGTAATGTCTTCTCTAATGTTGTTTTGTTTTATTTTTCTTCTCCAACCCCCTAAACTCTTTCTATTAATTTCTTTTGTAACAAAACCAGTATCCTAAATATACTAGGATGTTTTTATAAGAAGGATTCGAGCTACACTTACACACACCTACATCTAATGGTTAAAGAACACACGGTTTCTGTGGATGGCGAATTTCTGCCTCACAAAACGATGATTGTTCAACACTCATATAACACCTTCAAAGGTGGCCATTAAGATGTCACTATATTTATATATGATATATAATATGTTTATGTTTTACTTATGCTTCTGTATTTATCATTTATGGCATACTTTATTATTTCCATTATGGGTAAAACGTGATAATTTCATTTTAGGAAGTGCGGACTACCGCCCCCTCAAAGTGATTTGAATCGTTAATGCCATATGTGGGATGTATAAAGGATGTAGTAAATGGTATTATACACTATATTATACTAGGATTATATTATACATTTATATAATTATGATTTCATTCCATTAAATACGAAATTGAAATGAAAGTAGCGTTCATGCGTACGTACGGCTTACCGTCTCCATGAACGGTGCATTTCATTTCTTACCTCTAAATATTACGTAATATTATAAATGAATGTATATACTAGATATATATGATATATATGACATCTAAATCATGAATATAATTCTGGAGATAATGGATATTCTACCACATAAACAACTTGTAATTGTAAGAAGTTTATTGTTGACTCAAGTACCAAAGAACGACAAAACGACCGTTATTAACATAAATAATTACATAATGTTCATAACATTGTAATAAGTGATATAAAAAGGATAATGAAATTGAAAATGGTTCTTAACAAGGTATATATTAACTCTAGTTTATTATTCAGGAGGTTAAATAACGGTCGAGTTAGGACAAGACGCAAGGTAAGGGAATTTCTTAACCCAACTTCCATTCTTTGGGTTAATCTTCTACTTTCAAATTATGTCATGATATTATTATGTCCTATCTTGTATTTTTACATTATTTATGTTTACTTATAGTGAATACACATAATATACCTACTTTATAAAAAAAATGATCTTTTTAAGGACTTCGTCTCAATCCCCTTTCATTGAGGCATATTTGGTTTTATACACAGCTTTCTTTTATACGGTGTATAAACCCCTTTGACTTTTACGTTTATTCAAAAGGAATCTTTTTTATACGAAGCGTTTTGCTAAATGACAAAAGGGAATGTTTTTCTTTTTGTACTTATGCGGCGACAATGACTTCTCCTCCGCCGTGACCATTATTTGAGTTTCGGCTTCCTCTACAAGCCATCATTTGTTTAATGAAAAATAAATACAAAGTTTTAACTTTCTTTTATTTTGGTATTGAAAATGGTTTTGAAAGCGTTTTTATTATATCAATATGTTGTATTGATATCTTGTGATTGAAATGTGGAAATGTTATGATTCCTTTATGCATGTTTTATGTGATACGATTATGTTATGGTTTATGATATATTTAAACCTATTCATATGAGGAATGTATTGGACTTAATAAGTGACGGGTGGAGCCCGCTATAGCTCCTCGATGCATCGGTAGGTCTCATGAGACAACTAGACGTGGAATTGGCCGAGGCCCTTTCCCAATTTGATTTATGGTTTTGGTCGAGGCCTTAATCATTTTAGACGTCTTGGTCGAGGCCTTGACAAAATGTTTCAGAATGTCCGACATTATACATTCCCTCATTATGAAAGTGGTTATTGATATTTCATGTGATTATTCGACCAGTAGAATATCCATGTGAAGAAGTGAATGGCATTATCTCATTTTACTTTTGCCATATTATGTTGATGTTCAAGTTTAAAAGGATTTTGTTTTAGTTATACATTGCCTTAAATGTTTATGTTTATTTATGAAAGCTTCCGCAATATTGTTATCCTTACTGAGCATCTGAGCTCACCCCTTTCAATGTTTTAATATTTTCCAGGATGTGAAGAAGTATTTTATGAATGACCTGCAGGGATTGTCAGAAGAGGATATGAGAGTGGACTATGGAGACTTTGTTATTGTAGTTTTTCACTTTATGATGTAATGTAACATTTACGAATGTATCTAGTGTTCCCAAGGCTACTAAACTAATCGGTCTTTCGAGACTTGATCTTTTGTGATCATGCCAATGTTACGAAGTAATGCACCGGATCTGGGTAGCTGGGGTCGGGGCGTTACAGTTGGTATCAGAGGCAGTTTAGTACTAACCTTGGAAGCTAGATTTAGATAAACTCTGATTAGAGCACATATCCCAAAGATAGACTTTGAGGATTAGTATAGAAGAACTTCCTAGAATTTTGTTGTTGTAAAGATTTTCTGAGTTTTCCGAGCAATACATCCCTGTCTGGATACGAGCAGGTAGAGGCGGCTCTGGCACAGATGTACCTAGGGGTAAAACCCGAAAACACCGCTTTGAGCTAGACTCGAACGAGAACTGGTGCACGACAACGTGCCTTGCTGTACTCTTGGTTACGACACTCCCAGGGGATATGCTTAGGATAATTCTCATTTTCCTTACAAACCACTATGAAGGGTTATGAGTATATAATTCCTCAAAGAAAACATTTTTATGGATTATATCCATAAATAGTTCAATTTATGTCAAGTATTTTATAAGTATGGAATTATGTATTTTGATTCATAAACTAATCTAGTTTATGCCATTGTATAGAAATGGCGCCTAGTGGAAGGAATGGAAACCGTATCAATGCACGCACTCCGTGTAGGGATTTCTCTCCTGCTCAAGATAATTATTGTGGATCTGGAGATACAACTGGTGCTGATCAACTTATTACAATACTGGGATAACTCACTCAGGTTATGAATAATAACCTTACTCATATGGAGCACCCTGATCCGCAACGTGGAGGATCAATGCTAGACCGTTTCATGAGGCAACAACCACCAACATTTAATGGGGGTACAAATCCGTTAGTAGCTGAGCAATGGATAAACTCCTTAGAGAAAATATTCCATGCCTTGGGGAGTAGCGAAAGGGAGAAGGTTGTCATGGAAGTTTACCGCCTCACTGGAGATGCCGATCAATGGTGGTCATTGATTCAAAACACAAAGGAAGATGATGACGTATCGAATATGGAATGGAGGGAGTTTAAAGAGATTTTCTTAGAAAAATACTTTCCTCGTGACCATCGAGAAGATATGGAAAGGCAATTTCTGAGTTTGAGGCAGAAGGAGGATGAGAATGTCGCAAAGTATGAGGTTAACTTTACAAGGTTAGCGAGGCATGCTGCCGATTATATATGTAACCCAAGGAGTAAGATTGATCGTTTCTTTGATGGGTTAAAACCATTTCTCCGTCGAGCTTTAGTATCACAATCCTTCTCATCATACGAAGATATTGTATCGTGTGCTATCAAGACAGAAAAGGAATTCTCTAAGTCTTATGACAACAAAGTAAAGCAAGAGAAGAAGAGAACGGTGGAACAAGAGACAGATAAAGGAAAAAAGGGAAAGAAGGATTTTCCATTATGTGATAATTGTGGGAAGAATCACCCTGGTACATGCCTAAAAGGAATGGGAGTTTGTTATAAATGTGGAGAAAAGGGTCACCAGGCTCGTGATTGCAAGGGAAAGAAAGAGGCTATCAAAGTTGAATGCTACAATTGTAGGGAAATGGGGCATTATGCAAATGAATGTCCTAAGCGTCAAGGAAACTTACCTCAGAAAAGGCCAAGGGATCAAGGCCAATCTTATGCTGTGACTACAGTTGAAGCAGAATAATTAATGTATTGGTGCTTTTGGACTCAAGGATTATATTCTGGTTATAAGAATAATGTGATATATATAAAGATTGTACTGTAGTACTTTTTGATTTCAGTAAGGTTTTAATATGATTAAGGTAATCATATTTTTAGTATGTGACAATAAGAGAAACTTTTCTTTGTTTGGGGAATCTGATGTTACAATTGATTTTGGAATTTAGAGACCTTTTAGAGAAAGTCTGGACGGAGGTATTTTGGATAACTATTAAGGTTGGAATGGATTAAGTTGAACCATGGACAGTATTGTTTAAGGATAAAGCATTTCTGAAGATTATTTTTGGAATATTATAATACTATAGTTTTAGGAAAAGGACAACCTGCAGGGTGGGGAATAACCCGTCGCGTCGGACAAAGCTGCAGGAATCGAACCCACAACCATAGTGCGACAAGCCATTATTTCCTACCACTAGCCTACAGGAAGTCCCTGGTTATTACAAAATAGTTTTACTAATCTAAATGGTATGTGTTAACATTTGGAACCTTATACAATTAGGATAAATAGAATATTTTTGAGTTCCGTTACCATTTGGAGTAAAAGTTGGGTTTGGGGTAAAAATTTATTAACGAATGAAAGTATACATAACAAGTATGTATATTCCCTTACGTTCTTAGTAAATCTCCTAAATAAATTCCTCAACATTATAAAAGGTAACTTAAAACAAAAATGTTGTCGGTTAACTTTTCCAACTGGGGATTCAATGACCGTTTAACCAATCCCAAGTTTGTGATTTTCTTGTGGTTAAACTTTCTCCTAATCCTGTTTTCTATAACTCTCCATCAGACCTTGATGGTTTGTTTCTCCTCCATATCCATATTTTCATAGAATCCTAGAATGGGCTATATCGGGTGACCTTTGTACTTATCTTGCTTTCTTTTAATGTTATATATTTATTAACCTTATTTCCGATGTGGGTTTTCCTCAAAGGTATTTTCTCTTTTCAACATTTTATTTTCAAAGAAAAATTTCAAATTGTGAGGACGCAATTTATTGAAAGAGGGGAGAATGTAACACCCCGAGCTTCCACGATACGCTTCTCATTCAATAATGCAATAGCTTGCATTGTACGCAACTTCGAGTTCTAAAACACCACAAATAATCAAAGTAGCCGTTATGAATAGTAATAACCACTTTTTAAAATTATAGAAATTTTATATTTCAAAATGGACTTCATTTTTGTATTTGGAATATCAATTATAGCTTAGGGTGAAATTTTGGCATTGTTCTGAAAAACTTCAATTTTTGATGAATAGTGAAACCACTAAGTGGTAGTTAAATAACTGATTTTTCGTTTAAATGAAATATTACCACTTCTGTGATTTGATTTTCAAAAATCTGACATACATGGTTGTCATTAGGAAGTAAAATGTGGTTCAATGAGATTAAAATAATTTTTGGTGAATAGTAACTTTTAAGTTCTTAATCGCGATTAGAGGTAATTAGTGTAGTTTAAGGTAAAAATAATGTTTTAATAATATGAGATGAGCTTGACACTTGTCCTACTCCTATTGGATGAGTAATGTCCGACCAAGACAACCCATGGGTCAACTTGGGGACCCCATGGAGCCACTTTGGTTGGAAAATGACATTAATATATATTTATTTAATGTTAAAATTAAATTGACACACACATGAGTTGTTCTACTAAAACAGTTTTTAAGTGGGGTTACACAAGTCCAAATTTTGATTATAAATATTCATTAGAAATCTAAAACGATTTCCTACATCATAGTATTTTTTTTATAATTTTTAGACATTAAATAAATTAAATTATTTATGACATCATTATGATGCAGCGATGACCTCATTATTTAACGATTTTAATAAAATGAAAAGATAATGTAAAATACAAGGCTTACACTTGTCCAAAGACTATTGGATGGGTAGATTTCGAACCCTTATCACCTTAGCCACGAATTATATAAGTGTGGGACCTTTAGAATCCGAAAAGCATTGTGTAATAATGTAACATTTCAATCTTTCCAAAAGAGCCCCTCCTCTCCACTTATAAAAGGCCCCCACCTCTCCCACCTCATTTACACTTTCAAGCCATTTGGATCGGCCAAAATCTGCCCAAATACTCTCCCAACTTCCCCCTCTTACTCCTAGAATCCTCACTTTGGGCAGAACGCTTCCCAAGGAAGCCTTTGGCTCAATGCAAAAAGAGTTACCCGATTTTGAGGTAATGTCTTCTCTAATGTTGTTTTGTTTTATTTTTATTCTCCAACCCCCTAAACTCTTTCTATTCATTTCTTTTGTAACAAAAACAGTATCATCAATATTCTAGGATGTTTTTATAAGAAGGATTCGAGCTACACTTACACACACCTACATCTAATGGTTAAATAACAAACGGTTTCTGTGGATGGCGAATTTCTGCCTCACGAAACGATGATTGTTCAACACTCATATAACACCTTCAAAGGTGGAAATTAAGATGTCACTATATTTATATATGATATATAATATGTTTATGTTTTACTTATGCTTCTGTATTTATCATTTATGGCATACTTTATGATTTCCATTTTGGGTAAAACGCGATAATTTCATTTTAGGAAGTGCGGACTACCGCCCCCTCAAAGTGATTTGAATCGTTAATGCCATATGTGGGATGTATAAAGGATGTAGTAAATGGTATTATACACTATATTATACTAGGATTATATTATACATTTATATCATTATGATTTCATTCCATTAAATACGAAATTGAAATGAAAGTAGCGTTCATGCGTACGTACGGCTTACCGTCTCCATGAACGGTGCATTTCATTTCTTACCTCTAAATATTACGTAATATTATAAATGAATGTATATACTGGATATATATGATATATATGACATCTAAATCATGAATATAATTCTGGAGATAACGGATATTCTACCACATAAACAACTTGTAATTATAAGAAGTTTATTGTTGACTCAAGTACCAAAGATCGAAAAAACGACCGTTATTAACTTAAATAATTACATAATGTTCATAACAATGTAATAAGTGATATAAAAAGGATAATGAAATTGAAAATGGTTCTTAACAAGGTATATATTAACTCTAGTTTATTATTCAGGAGGTTAAATAACGGTCGAGTCAGGACAAGACGCAAGGTAAGGGAATTTCTTAACCCAACTTCCATTCTTTGGGTTAATCTCCTACTTTCAAATTATGTCATGATATTATTATGTCCTATCTTGTATTTTTACATTATTTATGTGTACTTATAGTGAATACACATAATATACCTACTTTATAAAAAAAATGATCTTTTTAAGGACTTCGTCTCAATCCCCTTTCATTGAGGCATATTTGGTTTTATACACAGCTTGCTTTTATACGGTGTATAAACCCCTTTGACTTTTACGTTTATTCAAAAGGAATATTTTTTATACGAAGTGTTTTGATAAACGACAAAAGGGAATGTTTTTATTTCTGTACTTATGCGGCGACAATGAATTCTCCTCCGCCGTGACCATTATTTGAGTTTCGGCTTCCTCTACAAGCCATCATTTTTTTAATGAAAAATAAATACAAAGTTTTAACTTTCTTTTATTTTGGTATTGAAAATGGTTTTGAAAGCGTTTTTATTATATCAATATGTTGTATTGATATCTTGTGATTGAAATGTGGAAATGTTATGATTCCTTTATGCAGGTTTTATGTGATACGATTATGTTATGGTTTATGATATATTTAAACCTATTCATATGAGGAATGTATTGGACTTAATAAGTGACGGGTGGAGCCCGCTATAGCTCCTCGATGCATCGGTAGGTCTCATGAGACAACTAGACGTGGAATTGGCCGAGGCCCTTTCCCAATTTGATTTATGGTTTTGGCCGAGGCCTTAATCATTTAAGACGTCTTGGCCGAGGCCTTGACAAAATGTTTCAGAATGTCCGGCATTATACATTCCCTCATTATGAAAGTGGTTATTGATATTTCATGTGATTATTCGACTAGTAGAATATCCATGTGAAGAAGTGAATGGCATTATCTCATTTTACTTTTTCCATATTATGTTGATGTTCAAGTTTAAAAGGCTTTTGTTTTAGTTATACATTGCCTTAAATGTTTATGTTTATTTATGAAAGCTTCCGCAATATTGTTATCCTTACTGAGCATCTGAGCTCACCCCTTTCGATGTTTTAATATTTTCCAGGATGTGAAGAAGTATTTTATGAATGACCTGCAGGGATTGTCAGAATAGGATATGAGAGTGGACTATGGAGACTTTATTATTGTAGTTTTTCACTTTATGATGTAATGTAACGTTTACGAATGTATCTAGTGTTCCCAAGGCTACTAAACTAATCGGTCTTTCGAGACTTGATCTTTTGTGATCATGCCAATGTTACGAAGTAATGCACCGGCTCTGGGTAGCTGGGGTCGGGGCGTTACAAGTTACCACTCTACTATCAGCATGTCACCCTTTGGGGACCTCTACAGGAGACCCTGAATGTCACCGTTGTGCTGGACAGAGGTTGGGGAGGCCCCCCTCGTGGGCCCAGAGTTGGTGCAGGAAACGATATAGAATATGCAGGTCATTTGTGAGTGGATGATGATGGCTCAGAGCAGACAGAAGTCCTACGCAGATCGTCATCGTAGGTATTTGTAGTTTGAGTTGGGGGACCATGTATTTTGGAGAGTCACTCCGTGGCATGGTAAACAGAGGTTCTTCTAGGGTGGCAAGCTATCCCCGAGGTTCATTGGGCCCTTTGAGATCGTGCGCAGGGTTGGTGAGTTCACCTACCGTCTTGCTCTACCCCCACACCTGGAGAGGGTGCATGAAATCATCCATGTGTTGCAACTGAGGAAATACATGCACGGACCGATGCACGTTATCAACTGGGGAGAGCTGGACATCGAGGATAGAGCCACCTTTGCGGAACACCCGGTGACGATTGTGGACCGGTAGGAGCGGACACTGCGTGGACAGACCATTCCTTTGGTTTGTGTGTTGTGGCAGCATAGGAGGGTGTAGGAGGACACCTGGGAATGGGATAGCCAGATGTAGGCTCAGTATCCCGTGTTGTTTTTGTAGTTTTGTTTTTCAGGGATGAAAAACCAGAAAGAGGGAATGATGTAAGAACCTGGGTTTTGAGCCTGTAAGACTTTGAAAATTTCTTAATGTTATTCCAGAGCAGGGAGTTGATACGGCGTGTGATTCCGAGACCTGGTGTGGTAGGAATTAAATTTTAAGTGTGTTCACACTGGGAAATCCAAATAAATATAATAACTACTGAACGGTTGCTCAGGTGGTAAAACTGAGGGCACCGTTGAGTCAGGAGTGTGCCGTTTACCCTAGGAGGGGTGTAACTTTCACGGGCGCGACCCTTCTGTGGAAAATTCCACCAGGGGAATTTTCATAATTTAGAGGCCTCAAGTGTGAACTTTACAACTTCTAAATGGATGCTTGGATTAAAATTCCGAGACCGCCGTTATGCTCAGAACATGGATTTTACCCTAGAGGTGGCTTAACGCTGACCCCTCCGAAAGTTTGGGTACGGAGCCTACTGATGGTCGTTTAAGTGTTTCTCAACTTAAACACTTCTCCCACCACTCCTCCTCCTTCCACCTTGTCTCTCCCTAGAGGATACCTCTAAAAAAGCATCAATATCATCTCCCCACCTCTCCAAGGTGTGGATGCTCCGGCAGATCTTTGGTGAAGCGACGGGCTACGCCCTGCGAGGTAGGCTCGTGTATTTCTATTCGTTTTTAATTTCTGCAACCTCTTAAAATGAAATTCATAGTGTAGAAATGCTGTTTTCATATCAAGAGAATCCCATGTTTTTGTAGGATTCTATCCTAGCTTTCTAACTCTCTTCTGGGATCGAAAATCCGAGTCCCGAGGCGCCCAGGGGTGGCCCCGAGATGTTTTTCGGCCATTTTTGCGTATTTTCCGGTGGTTCCAGGGGCTTCCGGTGGGCGTTAGGCGGTCCGGGACGGTGGCTGGCATGGAGGGCTCCCAGGAAGCAGTGGTCCTAGGTGGCGGCGGTCTGAGACGGTGGCGGTCCTAGGCGGCGGCGGTCCCTGGCGGCGGCGGTCCCCAGCGGCGGCGGCGGGCTCCCAGGTCGCCGGTGCGGGGCGCGACGGGGGTCGCGGTTTGCGACCCCGTGCGAGAGACCGAGACCCACAGAAGGTGGGTCTCTGCGTAGGACGACGACCGGCCACAAGGTCCGGTTGGCTGGGTGGACCGCAACGCGGGTCAATAGCCGGGTGGACCGGCTGGACCGGGCCGGTCCAGCCCTAAGTGGGGCAGTCCCCTTGCCTTCGGACACCCGTAACTTTCACTACGGGTGTCCATTTTGTGTTTCGTCTATGGAATCACAATACTCGGCTCGAGAAGGAGTTTTTGAGATGGTCTCAAGGGTTATTAATTCCCGAGACAGGGGCTCAGTGGCGCGATGCGCCCGTTAAGTATTGTTTAGCGCCTCACCGGGATCCTTCTTTCGGATGGCGCGAACACATCCGAAGTTTGTTTTTGGCACCGTTAGTAGCGTTTTAACCCTAGATTCAAGACGATGTAGACTGGGGTGGTTTTAGGCATTGATTCCAGAGTTGATGCGTGGGCCCCACGGGCCGTCTTTTAAGCTGTGAGTAGTGTTTTGCGACTTTTTCACCCGACGTCCGTTCGGGGCGAATGTGTAGTCGTTTTGGCGTGTTTTCTGAGAGCATCACGATGGCGTAGTTCGCCCGACCTCTTTTAGGACTAAGGTGGGGGCCCCACAAGACATCGTGGGCATAAAGTAGTGTTGAATAACTTAATAGTCAGGAGTCTGTTTCCAGCGAGTAAGTAGTCTATCTCACGTGTTTTTCCATGGGGATTACAACGGTGTAATCTGTTCGGGCATTCAGAGCCTCTTTTGAGATCTCATTAAATGTGGAAACATGAAAGGGTGTTTGTTGGAAGTTCCTTTGACGCACTCCGAACCAACGCACAATAGAAATGTTAGTGACACCCAGTGATGGCATGGGAAACACGGAGTTATTAGACCAGTTCCGGGTTTACCCTCCAGTGGGGCTGAGCTGTGGGTTACCCATTGACATTAGGGTTTACCCTCCAACAGGGCTGGGCAGTGGGTCACCCGACAACCTTTTAGGGTTTACCCTCCTGTTGGGCTGGGCAATGGGTTTCCCGATGACTTCTTCTAGAATCATCCCTTTCTATGAGGTTAGTCAGTGGATTTTATCCATGATTACTGGAGCAGGACTTTTGGTGGTGTGGTTTAGCGATGAGGCAGCTTTGACGTTCGGGACTATTGGGCATCAGTGATGGCTACCCTTAGAACTGTTGGCTACTTTTCCTAGGCTGAGAGTGGAGATAGATATCCCCTTACACACTTGTTCGGGTTTCTTGTTGAGAATATATATTTATACACCCTACTTTTGTTCCCACTCCTTTGGTTCAGTTACTCTCCTTTTAGGAGGGGCGAAGACATGCGGGGTATGCCACGTGCTTTCTGTTTCTAGCTCCTCTTGGTTGGTACGAGTCTACTTCCATTATTTTGTGGGTTGAGCTGCACTCTCTCTCTATTTTACTCTTACACTGTTCTTTGTTCTATCTACTGCTCACCATTTTAGTACCTCCTTTGCTGCTCCCTCGATCTTTCAGGGCATCCTACTGATTATCTTTATAATCACCCTTTCTTGGGATTTTCCCGCACTTGGTGTGCCCTTGTAGAAGACGGACAAGTCGATCGAGACTATAGAGGAGCGTAGAGGACACATGAGCTTGGGCTCCGTTCAGTGGTCATAGTAGGAATTTCAGGTGTGAGACTCACCAGCTATTTACTTTTGTTTACCTATTAATGGGTTGTGGAACCTTTCAGGTTGGGCACATGTTTTTCCCTTTTTCTATTCAGTTATCTTGTCAGTACCTTTCAGCACTTTACTTTTTATATTTAGAAGTTGATGTACGACTATGGTTGGGTTAGAGTTTTTTATCCTTCGGTTTTCTTTTTACTCTCCACTTCTGCATCGAGTGGTCTGTGTGTGTGTGTATAGGTACTTAGATGAAGGACTCCCCGAGATCGTTATGCCTTCGACGCTTGTCGCCAGCCCCTGGACTATAGAGGTGGGCCTGGGGTAGTTGCGGCTCGAGACCGGTAGGTTCGGGTCGTGACAATTTTGGTTCATTATAGATTAGAGTTGTTCCTTTATTTCAGCCAGTTGAGAGTCCATTTCCATTTCGGAACCAGTGTTGTTTGAATTTTTATTTACTCTTTTCCTTATTGAATTTTTTATTGCAAATTTAGGGTGAGGTCATTGAAAATTTGTCTTAAATAATCATTTTTCTTATCATTATAATTACCCCCAGAAGGTTGGTCAATAATGTATTGACCAAAAGAGGAAAATCCCTTATAAAAGGTGTCTATGAGAACATGTAATAGAAGATGATGATGAGGACACTACCTAAGAAGGTCATTAAATTTATCCTAAGACTCATAAAAGGATTCCCCATATTATTTATATAAACTTGCGATTTTAGTTCTCAATTCTCCTTCTATTATTCGGTGATAAAATTTCATTACAAATGACTTATAAACCTTACTGCGATTTTTAATTATATTTTCATCTAGACTCAAAAATCAATTTCTAGAAATCCCTTTCAAGAAAAAAGGACTCTCATTCTTAATTCATTTTCAGTGAGTCCTAAGAGTGGTAGTTTTTTAAATATGTTGTAGAAATATCTAATGATGTCTAGTGAGTCTTCAATAGAGATCGCATTGAATGGAATGAACCATGATAGATGAGATTTTTTATGTCATAGTTCATATCCCTAGATGAAAATCTAATTGATAAAGGGTTTATTAAAACTTGAGGGAGTAGAAAATAATTCATCTTATTCGTATCCATTCATATATTGATATCATGTTGAATGTTTTAGTGATTATTTTTGGGGATTCTATCACCTAAGATTTCCATTTTAATTTTTCTTTTCCTTTTTATAGCACTAAGATAATTTTCTATTTCTGTATTGAAGAGATCTAACCTATCTATTGATGAAATTGTGCTCATAGAATATAAATTAACAAATATGTTTTAGTAGAAAATAGTTCAATGTAACAAAGATTCTAAAATTGAAGGTAAAATCAACTACCAGAAAAAGAAGTATTGACAAAACAATTTTTTTATTAGCAGTTTTATTATTTATATTTTTTTTGAGAAATATTTTTTTGAATATTTTTAGGGAATAAATTTTATGTTTTGAAAATGGTAATACTAACACTTCCCCAACAATGGTGTGAAAAAAATGTCACAAATGTTGTTAATACGTTTCAAATTTTAATTGTTTATAAACTCATACGTAATACTTGTATAGTAATGAGAGGGTATCAAACACAAGGGAAGGTTAGAAACCAAAGTTCCAAAACAAATATCTAGTGCAATAAGTGGATGGAAATATATTTGTGATATTTTTCTTTTTAAATAGTGTTTAATGAGGAAATGTTTTTTTAAAAGAACTAGTTGGTATTAAGGTGATGATGAACAACATTGTGGAAAGAGTTTAAAGAAAAATGATTCAAGAAAAATGATCAGGGAATTTTCAACACTAGTGGTCTAAAAAATATAACTTCTTCACAAAAATTTAATTGTAAATGAACCTCATAAAATGATTGATTGATCTCCCTAACTAGAAGATTAATCACATAGAAGAATGAATCTTGTAGTTCACCACTCCAAATTCATCAAACTACAATGAAAATTAACCTAAATTCGATGGAATAAAACTCTCCATAACATTCCAAAGTTTTTGAAATTAATGCATGAAGTAATGCATTAAAGATCAATCTCACCGATTTATCTTAAAGTTTTTAAGTAGAAACAAGAGGAATGAAACAATTTTACATGAATTCAGAGTCGACCTCTCTAATCAATTTTGATTTATTCTAAAAATGATGAAAAAAATGAAAAAATTGATAAATAGATTAAAAATCCCCATTCAAAAAATGTTTTTCTTGAAATCATATTCAATTAAATAAAATGAAATTAAAATTACAAATGTAACGAAAAGAAAGAAAATCACAAGAGAAAATATATCACCTTTGAAGAAATGAAAAATGTGTTGTTTTGCTCTTTCTTTGTGCACCTTCCTCGGTCTCTGCTTTTGCTTCTCATGAAATCTGGAATGCAAGAATGTGTCCTCAAATGTGTAAGATTGAATATTTCTCAATGTGATAAACCCCCCTCAATTTTATGCTATGTCATTCCCTGGATCCCCCCTGACGACGAACACCAACTTCACTTTTTCTTCTCCCAATCCCAGCACGTGTGACAATTGTCCCCCCGAACTAAGACTCACATGTGAACTAAGTAAAACCCGTTTAAGTGAATGTAGAGGGCAGTTGGTGATGTACCTAGACTTGATCTCAGCTTGGTTATACTTTTGTAAAAAAATTAACAGAGAATAAATTAAATGTTAAAATTAATTTAATAGAAATATAACTTTATAGAAATATAAATTAATTATGTGTAACATTAGTAATAAAATAATAATAATTATTAGATAGTTAAATTATAAAAAAATAAAATGAATTATTATTTATAATTAAAAATTAAAAATAAATATGTTAAGTTATTTTAAATTTACATAAATATATATTTATAAATAAATAAATAAATTATCAAAATAATTTTTATTATTATAAGTTTTAATTATTAAATTATTATGTTTAATTATTTATATGCATTTCTTTAATTTTATTAATAATATAATATTTTAAAAAGTACTAATTTAAATTTACTTTTGAAACAAATATATAAAAGTTAATAAAAATATTTAGAAAACCTTATTATAAATTATTTTCAAATTATATTATATATTTTATTTAATTTTTAATTATAATTATTTAAAAATGAATAATTTAATTATGTAAATTTATTTAATAAAATATTTTTTTCATTAAATTATTATTATTTTAGTTTTATTTTTTATTTTTTTGTTTTTTTCTGCTTCTTATCCTCCCACATGAGCTTCTTCTCCACCGAAGGGGCTTGAGCTCCGCAGTAGCATTCCACGACTCCTTCTTCTCTATGAACACCAAACAATGGAAGCTCGACTAGGTTCAGATGGAGATTTCTTCACCGAAATCAAATATATGGTTGTGTACTCAGTGGCCGGAAGATGACATCAGCGGAGGCTGAGGGTTCTTCATTAGATCACAGTTATGTCCTTGAACAGAGGCAAATTCACCTTCAGATATGTTGAGGTGACATAGACTTTAATCGATCTCTGTGGTGGTCAAGGTGAGATTGAATTGGGTGGTGGATCGATTTGGTCAGATCTGCGTGGCTTTGGTCTAGAGCTGTGGCAGTGGGTGTTTGATCGATGAAGGGTGGTGAGTGGAAACAGGTCCTGATGGTGAGTTCTTTGGGGAGAGGGTTCTCTAGTTGAGACTGTTTTTCTGAACTGCTGCTGGTAGTGAGTCATGTAAGGGGAGTCTCCATTGGGTTGGGCAATAGTGACTTGCTAGAGTCACTTTTGGGGAGAGGGTTCTGTTATTTTTCTGCATCCGGTCTGGTGCTAGGTCGCCTAACAGCAGAAAAAATAGAAAATTTAATAAAAATTAAAAATTAACAATTAAACATTAATTAAAAAAATAAAATAAAATATTAAAAATAAAAAACAAATACAATTGATTATTTAAATGATATTTTTATTAAAATTTGAATTAATAAAAACATAAAACAAATGAAAAATTAATTAAATTCAAAAATAGATTATAATAATTTTAAAACTAAACATTAAATTAAAATAAAGAAACTAAAAATAAATTCAATAAATTCATTTGATAAACAGATAAAAGTTGAAATAATAAATTAAAATTCAAAAAGGTAAAAATTAAAATTGAAAACCGATTAATTATTTAAATTGAAAAACATTGATTTTAGTATATTTAAAGACAAAAATAATTGAATGAAAATTAAATTAAAGAGACATTAATTAAATGAATAAATAATGATGAATTGATTTATTAATAAAAATAAATAATCATGGAATTAATATTTCAATGTAAATAAGAATAAACTTTTAAAAATTAATTAGATAATTAAAATAAAGAAAAATATTTTAGAAAAAATTAATAATTTTAAAAGATAAAAATGAAAAATTAATAAAGAAATTGATTAATAAATTAAAGTATAAAATTATTAAATTGCAATTATTTGACAAAAGTGGCATAATTAATTAATTAAAACATAAAAAACATAATTAAAAGATATAGAAAATCAACACATTTTTAGGCCGCATAAAATTCCGCCACACTTAATTATTTCTCATCCGCAATCAATTCTATGATTTTTTTTATTTTTGAAAAAGAAATATTTTTTTATTCAGATAAAAAAAGCATTTCAAGCTATTTAAAAAAAGAGGAAAAAAAACTGTAAGTTAGGATTTTCTAAAGAATTGTTCAAAAGAGGTCATTCCTAAATTCAAATACCTACTAGAAGATTAAAAGAACAAAGACTCATTTACTTTTGAAGATGTCATTCCTCTTATATAAAGCCACCCATTGACTTTAATTAAAGTTAACGTTCTAACTTTAAGAGTGATAACATGTTACATATAAGTGGAAGTAAAATCCTAACAATATACACCTTCATCTTTCACTTTATCCTAGGTTCTAAAAATCAAGGTTTTAAATTAATTTCTTAAATCAATTTATTGATACAACTCAAATGATTTTCATACAAGTTAATTGACTCCCCCATCATATGGGTTCAAAATTCTCTCACCTCAATGAACTCATTTTTTAATACTATTCACTTTTTTATTCTTATTCTTTTTGAATATTACCCAGCTATGTATCTTGGGTAATGTTCCATGAAGATGAAATTATTTTAAATGTATAGAGAGGTTACTCTCACACTCAGTGCCAAGTGTATAATGCCCTGAGCCCGCGCTTTCAGATTCGGTGCTAAAACAGGATGTGTATTTTTTTATAAAATACAACTAAAAAATACACAGTGCTTTACACAATAGAGGACCTTTTACCAATCTAGGTTTTCCAGGATTAGACAACACCTTACATTTATCAGAGTTAAATAAAAATAAAACAATTACCTACTATACTTCCATGCATGGTAACTCCAAAAGCATTGATGTCCGACTTAGAGCTTCAATTATTATTGTGAAAAATAAAATAATGGGATGAAAATTTAATTTCTCAATAAGGGGTTTTAAAATCATTAAAATACCTTTTAGGAAATCTTTCTTTGAAAATAACTTTTGATAAATGATTTTGAAATTATTTTGATAATACCATAAAAATAATTTCAGAAATACCTTTGAAAATAATATTGAAATTATTTATGTATTGAAAATACTTCAACATTATGAAAATAATTACACTCAAATTTCTTTAAAAATAATCCAGTGATATTTCTAAAAAACTATACATAAGATTTTTGAAAACAAAATAGCTGGGAAACTTGAAACTTTGAATGTTATCTTGGGCCTATCTACTTACTAAGGGATGGATTCACTCCCTAATTCCATATGATATTTACAACATTCAAGTGCCTGGTTTTTATGAAAGACATTTTTATCTTGATTTATGTATATATATATATATATATTTCATTGGGTTTTCTTAATTTAAAAACATGAAATCAATTTTAATACATTTATATATTATATATATATATATACATAAATATACAATTTCACAAGAACACATCAGCTGGATTCGAAATAATCAAATCTCACGTCGACTTGTCTTTGCATGAGATGAGTAATTTTCATCCAAATTTTCCATTAACTGAAATGTTCTTTAATAATCATTTATACAAAATAATATTTTATTCATATAACATACATATAATTTTTTCATACATCACACACACACACACACATATATATTAATTATAAATACAAGTGCATGTTTGACATGTCATAAGATAAGATAATGGCCATATCTTATAATCGACATTCAGAAATGCAAATGTAACATGATGGATTTTATTATTTAAACTCACTATAAATCATGAAACATAACTTTAAACCCATATAAATGTTCATAACTTAATATTTTAAAATATAATTACAATATTTGAATCTTAAAATACATATATATTTATTTACAAAATTAATACTAGAAAATAGGGATCAAAAATAAAATTTCAAAATAAATAATAAATTCTCTATATAAATTATAACCCTTACTAATTGGAAATTTAAGATCATAATTTGAACATATCACAAACTTATAATTTTTTTAGGAAAACTCACTTAGCATAGGAATTTTAACATAATTCAAATTATAATCAAATAGAATTATCAAGATAGAATAATTAAAAGTAAAATTTGATTTTTTAAAATAACCCTTAACAGTATAGAGAACCAAAATTGAAAAATAGAATTAACATAACCTTTAATAAAAATCAATTTTTTCATAAAAATAAACCAATAGATAATATCTTCTAATTTGAGAAATTATAGATCATAATTTGAAAAAAAACAAGTGAATAGAAATATATCCCTTACTAAACAAATTAAAAAATTATTCCTCTTCTTCTTCTTGGTGTCCTCTGTTGGATGGAATCTCTTCACTTATTTCTTCTCACGGGGGATGAAAAGCTTTAAAGTTTGTAAACATTATTTAGAAAAGTTGCTGCTTATATAGATTATCGGATAGCCTACTATATAATATATATCAACTTTTATAATAGTGTTTAAACCATATATTTATAGTACAAGAATCTATACAGATACAAATTTTATATATTTATTCGATTGACTTGTGTGATAATAAGACACCAAATATGATCTCAATTGATTTGGGTTCGATCGAGATATATGAGCATTGATATCGATCATTAAGGTTAAAAGTAATGACAGAAGAGAAAATTCAGTGTTTCGAAGAAAGAGAAAAAAACAGAATGCATATTCGTGAAAACAATATAAGATTAATTGATAATTAAAATAAATTAAATAGTCAAAATTTTTGGTTATCATATTACTGATAGAAAAATATGGGAGAAAAATATCATTGATAAACATTCAATAAGAAGATTGAGATCAAAATAAACAAATGGATAATTAGTGAACCGAAAAATTGTTCGATGGAAGAAGCAACATAAAGATATGGAAAAAATAGGTCAATGTTAACTGGATAAAATTAATATTTGGACACTAAAGAAAAATGAAAAAACTTATCTAAAACAGATCTGTACAATGCATCGATGAAGAACCTATCACTATCTCTATTGTAGTTCAAATTTGGGATCAAAAACATCAAACGAAAATATTGATGCCTACTTCAAAACCCCTTTCTACAAACTAACCTTAGATAATGCATGTACATCAATCAAAGGGTGAAGAATCCCAACCAGACTCGAACTCGTGGTCTGTGATCCTAATTCGGGGTCAACCTCACTCAACCTTTATCTCCTATGCAGTCAATGATGTCCTCAACTCCTATTCGTGCTTTCCCTCCTGACTCATGACCTATGCTCGACCCTTCCCTTTCTCACAAAGATAGTAGAAATGAAACCACAATATCAAAATCCTTATTCCCTATCTTTATTGCATTTTAATTATTTTCAAAATTCATTTATAATAATTTTAATCCTTTTTTTAAATAAAGTTAATATATTCATTATATATATATATATATCATATTTCATCATTCCATTTTATATTATAATAAAATCATAATTAATACTTTTAGCATATTTTAATAAAATATATTAATTTAATCTTACAATTTAAAAGAATACTCAAATATATATTTAGATTTATCATATTATTTATTTTATTTTCTTGAAATCGTATTAATATAAAAATCATATATATCTTAAAATAAAATTTATTGATTTAATAATTATAGTTATGAAAGATCAGATGCTATTTAATATTTTTTTCATTTCATTTATTTTTCTTATTTTTCAAAAATCTTTTTTTGTTTAAAAATCAGAATCTAAAACTACTCATATATATATATATATTAATTTATATATTAATTTATTAAGATATAAAAATATTATTTATCGAAATATAAATTAATATTTTATATTTTGGTTTGAAATTGATTTTGATTATAAAAAATGTTTATAAAACTTTTTTTAAATAATTTCTTAGTTAGTTTAAATTTATAAGAAAGTTATTAAATAATTAATTACAATTTAAATTTTCTTGGGGTGTTATATTCTCCCCCCTTAAATGAATTTTTCCCTCGTAATTCATTCGTCAGACTTTAGATAATTCTGAATTTCCATCTTTTGAATTAATGAATTTATAAGGGGAATTAACCATATAAAAAAATCTATCATGTAGATTTTTTTTCCTCAAAAGGCAGCATATAATCTCCAAAGTTGTCTAGACCATTCCTCTAATAACAATTATAAATCCCCAATCCCGTGCTTTCAGATTTAGTGCTAAAACATATTACATAATTTTTTTATAAAATATAACAGAAAAATACATAGTGATTTATAAAACAGATGACCTTTTACCGCTCTAGGTTCCAGATAATTAGAAAATACCTTACATTTATTAGAGTTGATGAGAAATAAACAATTCCCTACTACACTTCCATACATGATAACTCTAAAATCAATGATGTATGGCTTATATATTCTATGATTACTGTGAAAAACAAAATAACGGGGTGAGAATTTAATTACCCAGTAAGGAGTTTTAAAATAATTGAAATACCTTTTAGAAAATATTTCTTTGAAAATAAATTTTGAGATTTTTTTTAAATTATTTTGATAATACCATTAAAATAATTTCAGAAATACCTTTGAAAACAATATTGAAATTATTTACGTTTTCAAAATACTTCAAAATTATGAAAATACCAACGCTCAAATTACTTTAAAAATAATCCACTGATATTTATGAAAAACTATACATAAGTTTTTTGAAAACAAGATATTGGGGAAGCTTTTAACCTTAAAGTATATCTTGGGACTACCCACTTTCCCAGGGTTGTCTTCACTCCCTAATTCCCTACCATATTTACAACATTCAAGTACCAGATTTTTATGAAAATATTTTAAGCTTGATTTATGTATATATACATTTTTAATTGGGGGTTTTTACTTTAAAAACTTTATTTTTTTAACACACACACACACACATATATACATATATATATATATATACATATATATATATACATATATATATATATATACTTTCACAAGAACAGATCTTCTAGATTTGAAATAGTCAAATCTCACACCGACTTGTCTTTGCATGAGATGAGTAATTTTCATCCAAATTTTTCATTAATGTAAACATTATTGAATAGTAATTTCTAAAAAATAATGTTTTATTCATACAACATACATATATATTATTCATACGACATACATATATTTATTTATAAAATTAATACTTAAAAATAGGGATTGATAACAAAAATTTTAAATAAATAATTGATTCCCTACATAAATTATAACCCTTACAAATTATAAATTTAAGATTATAATTTTAAAATATCATAAATGTAATATTTTTTAGGAAAAAACACTTGGAAGAGGAATTTTGACCTAATTAAAATTCAAATAAAATATGATTTTCAAGATTGAATCATTAGAAATAAAATTTTATTTATAAAAATAACCCTTAACAATATAGAGAACTAAAATCAAAAAATAGAATTAACATATCCCTTACTAAAAATAAAGTTTTTTTTCATAAAAATAAACTGATAGAAAATCTCTTCTAATTTGAGAAATTATGGATCATAATTGGAAAAAAACAAATGAATAACAATATATACCATACTAAAAAAATTATAGAAATTATTCCTATTCTTCTTCCTGGTTTCCTCTGTTGGACGATCACTCTTCACTTATTTCTTCTCACAGGGGGTGAAAAGATTTCAAGTATGTAAACATTATGCAGTAAAATGATACTTATATATATTCCCATATAAAATAATATATAATTTATATCAACTTGTATAATAGTGTTTAAACCACATATTTACAGTGAAAATTGATATACATATATGAATTTTATATATTTATTTGATTGACTCGTGTAATAATAAGACACAAAATATCATCACAACTGATTTGGGTTTGATCGAGATATATGAGAATTGATGTCAACCATTAAGGGTGAATGGAATAGAAGAAGATAAAATTTAGTGTATCAAAGAAACTGACAAATACAGAATTGAGATTCATGTAAACAATATGAGATCGATGGATAATTAAAATAAATTAAATAGCCAAAATTGTTTGTTAGATCCTGGATTTATCCTTAGGGAATAATTTTTTTTATGATTTGGTTTAAGTATCTTCTTTTGATTTAATAAGTGTTTCCCACGTCCATGAGAAGGCTCGGGGGTGTTTCGGGGGTTCGTGGCACGAATGAGTAAGAAAAAGAGTTTTCTGAGTATGTTGCATGGTTTATGCACGGTTATTGAAAACCGTGTGGAGTATCCCAATTAACCATTTAACCTTGGAAAAAGGATTAAATATATTTGTCACATGATTAATTTAACTGTGCTGAATTCCCAGGTAACCATGCGACCCAACTCTTCTTGGACAACAAAAAGTGCACGGTTTGGAAAACCATGTGGCCCAACAAAGTTGGGAAAATTTACAAAAATGCAATTATGAGATTTTAACCCTAACTCAAGATTCTCATCCATTTCACCTCTTGCAACCCTAGTGATGAGCTTGGACGACCCAATATTCATAAGGACCTTTCTCCTTCGATTCCTAATCGTTTGGAGTGACGTTGGTTATAGATCAAAGAACCAGGTAAGTCTAATGCTCCTCTTGTTTCTTTTTTTTGGATTGAGGTTTGTAGTTTTCTTCATCTTCTTCTAAATCCCTAAATCCCTCTTTTTTAATTGGAATCTAGTTTGGGGATTCAAGGGGTGTTTGAATCCAGATCCAAGTCCACGATTGAGAGTGCGTTCATCGTCGGATTCGATGTAGGTGGTCTAAAATTATTATCCCATAGTTTTTATTTTAGATTTATGCATAGAATCCTGTGTTATTATTTTTACCTAATTGTGTTCTTAGTTCTGCAAGTGGGTTTTGAGAAAAAGGGTGTCTAAGTGACCAATTTAATCACACACGATCCCTATAGGATGTGTAGAGGATGACTCAACCATTTTAGGGCCACACATGGGGTGCACCAATAATCCCGAACCTAGAGAGTGGTAGTGTTAAGTGAAGGGTTTCTATGTGATAATGTGAATCCCATGAAGAACATGTGTAATGGTTGATTGAGTTGAAAATGGAATAATGATAGTTGTACCGTAGGTGATAAGGGCATAAAGGATTGTTTAGCACGACACAAAATGGGTAAAATGGGTTATATGATATTATATCGAATGATTAATGAATTTTATTAGAAATTCCTAAGAGGGTTAGTGCATATGAAATGGTGAACTTATAATTGGGTATTGGAATGGGAAAAGTGGTAAATATGTTAAATAAGATGTAATAAGGGAATAAATGAATATGTACAATGGTTTAATACATTTGAATTATGGGGTATACCTAAAGGGTTGAATGTAATGAAATGGTTGTGCTAAGGGAGACAAGAATCACACTTAAAAAGTACAAGTTGGAAAATACTTATGAATTGGTAAATGGGATAAATTATATAATGTATGGTAATTTTTGAATATTGGTTATGGTGTGGAAATCGATGAACATACATAATAGGTTAAGGCACATGAATGAGAATCAGGTAATTGGGCTTCGAAATGTAAATGGTAAATTAATTAATGGGTTATAGAATTTTATTAATTCCCATGTTGATTGTTGTGTATTTTTATTTCCATTGATATTGGTTATGTTTATTGTATTATGGTATGGTTGTGGTGATTGGATAAATAATGATGTTCACATGGATTGGTAGAGTGGGGTATTAACATGAGGTTCTACGTCCACAAGTTGAGTTAGAATAAGGCTCTAAACTCCACCCAAAAATGTATGGGTTAGGGAAGGGGATGTATGATCTATTCCCCTAATAGTTTCATTCCACCCAGACTGAGGATTCAAGGTGAGGATAATGATTTGATGTCATGTGTTCATCCCTACACTAGTGCAGAAAAGGTTATTTATGTCAGTTATTTTTCATTTTTTACGTCGGTTTTTAGAAGACGTTAATACAGACGACGTTATGAATAACATTTTTTACGTAGGTTATTTAAAAACCGACATAAAAATCATAACATCGCGGTGCTCATCACGGCGCTTAATTAATAACCGATGTGCAAAACACGGGGGGGGGGGGGGGGGGGGGGGGGGGGTTATGAAATCAGTTATTATATAACCACCGTGATAAACCAGGGGGGTTATCACGTCGGTTATATAATAACCGACGTTATAAACCCGTGTGGGGGATGTTTATCACTTCAGTTCTTTAATAACCGACGTGATAAACCCCTTGGAAATGGTTTATCCACGTCGGTTATATAATAACCGACGTGCTAAACCAGTCCAGGGGGTATCACATCGGTTATTTAATAACAGACGTGACAAACCATTTCCAAAGCCTTTTATCACGTCAGTTATTTAATAACTGATGTGATAAACCATTCCACAGGTGTTTATCATGGTGGTTATTAAAAAAAACCGACGTGATAAACCCTTCCCGATTTCTTTATCACATCAGTTATAAAATAACCAATGTGAAAGACAATTTTTTTAAAAAAAATCAAATGCAGTCCTCTGCTCTCCCTAGAAACAACAAGAAACCAAATCAAGAATTCGTACCACAAAAAAGAAGTAGATCAAAACAAGAACTAAAGAAAAATTAAGCATTTAAATTGATAATATATAAAACTTACCCCACTTGATAGCCCCCATCACACCCTTGGACTGCCCCCCCGACCCCCTGGACAGCCCCAAACACCCCAGGACAGCCCCAAACACCCCAGGAAAACCCCCCCATTGGACTCCCACTACCCCCTGAATAGTACCCCTTCACCCCACTTAACAGCCCCCACCACACCCACTGGACTGCCCCCGACCCCCTGGACATCCCCAAACACCCCAGGACAACCCCCCACCCTCCTAAACAACACCCCTCACCCCCTCACCCCACTTGACAGCCCCCACCACACCCTTGGACTGCCCCCGACCCCCTGGATAGCCCCAAACACCCAGGGACAACCCCCCCCCCCCCCCCACACCCTAGACAGCCCTCCCCCACCCCCATTGGAGCCCCCAACACAACCCTGGACTTCCCCTCTACCCCCTGGATAGCCCCAAACACCCTAGGACAACCCCCCCACCCCTCATGTATACCCCCACACCCTGGATAGCCCCCCCCACCCTATTGGATCCCCCACCACACCCCTGGACTGCTCCGACCCCCTGGACAGCCCCAAACACCCCTAAACAACCCCCCACCCTCATGTATACTCCACCACCCACTTGACAACACTTCCACACCCTTGTACATCCCTCCCACACCCTTTAAATAGACCAAAAAGTTACCGAAAACAAACTAGAACCCCCTCACCCCACTAGACTGCCCGCACCACACCCTTGGAAACTCCCCCCACACCCCTGGACATCACCACCACCCCTGGACATCCCCCACCCTCCTGTAGACCCCCGACACACCATAGAAAACACTCCCACATCCCTAGACAGCCCTCCCACACCCTTGAAACAGACCAAAAAGTTACAAAAAACAGACCAGAACCCCCTCAACCCACTAGACAACCCCCACCACACCCCTGGACTGCCCCCCATCCCCATGGATACCCTGGAACCCCCCACTGGACATCCCACCCACCCCTAGAAGCCCCCCTCACCCCACAAGACACCCCCACACCCCTGGAAACCCCCCTGGACAGCCTCCCACTCCCCTGGACAACCCTTCCACCCTCCCAGAAACACTCCCACCCCCTGAACTGCCCCCCACTCTCATGGACACCCAGGACCCCCCCACCCATCGGACATCCCTCCCAGACCCCTGGACACCCCCAACCCCACTGAACACCCCCACCTTTGAAACCCTCCCCCCAGACCAGAATCCATACCAGAAAAACCATCATAAGTAGACAAAATAAGAAGTAGAGAAAAATTAAACATTCACATATATAACATTCAAAACTTACACTGTTAACTTCAAAAAATATAAATCCAACCTAAATGACTACCAAATACACAATTACAATGACAATATTTAAAATTACATTTTACATTACAAACAACTAAAATCCAATCAAACCTGTAAAATAATTTGACCGCTCCACTTGTAAGTGTTTGATGTCTTCAGTAGTATAGGGTTGAGGGTCATCAAAAGTTACAAATGAAAAGGATAGTAGTTAAAGTGTATAATGAATAAATCAAATTGAAATATTATGGAAATGTTTAAGAGGAAATCTTACCAGGTCAAAATTCACAACTTTCACAATTGTTATTATTTCATACATAAATCTTAACATATAATATCCGCATTTGATGATGCCTTGTTGTTCATGAAAATTCTGTTTAATGAGTGTAAATTCAATATATTATTTTTATGTAATAAATCAAAAATTACAAATTACAAATGGATATTTACCTTCGTATTTACATATTTGATCTTTTCACTCCTTTTATTTCAATTTTTCGAAAGTAGGCCCATGCCCTGTTAGAAAAAATACGAATGGGGTAAATTTAAAATTCATTATAATATATAAAACTATTGAGAAATTGAAACTTACTTTTCCAATATATTCTTAAAAATTTCCCACACATCATCATGGATAGAGAAGATCCAATAAAGTGCTTTCTCCCTTGGGCAAAAAACCCCTAACATCCAATGATCACTGATAAAAGGAAATTTAAGGTTAGTGGTTTTTTATGTTAAAAGATAATGAACTCTTTTAGAGAGATGTGTTTCATACCTCTCACAAAAAGGCATCATCCAACATTGTGTGACTGTATTCTTTTCAAGTATTTCAGCAATATAAAACATTCTTTGTTCCTCATCCAATGCACATGCTTCAGGGGAAATCAATTGTGGGTCCATGAATCCATATACATCTATCAGCTTATTCCTCTCACAAATTTTATAAAGATACCTAATACAAAATAGACATGAGTATACATTTTTAATAAATATAACGCAAGGAAAAGGTGTTAAGACTAACATGGAAAAAATTTTCACCACGTTGATGCCCAACTTATCTCCAGTAACAAGCTCCATGATATCAGTTTTCATAATAACCACACTTATTGCACATCTGCAAACATGAGCTTCCATTGGAAACTCATAATGACCCGCCAACAAATTTGAATATCTTGAAAATCTGTCAAGACTAATAGAATCTGTATCTGATGTCATAGCCATTTGTCTTTGTTGTTGTCTATATAGTATTTATTTAACTTTGAAGTATTCCTGTAAAAATAAATAGAAAAATATATTTGTTTTCAAAAGATAAAACAACTTTAATAAAAAAAATAAAATAAAAGATATAACATTCATACCCCTATGGTAATGAGTCGAAGAAGTCTGGATGGAAAAATTAAAAAATGTCTGATACTATGTCCAACTGTCATCAACTCATCTGTAGGTAATGGTACTCGAGCTGATCTATCTATAATATCTTGTACAGTGACCCTCTGATTCCCTACCTCTAATTGTTTATGATGAACTATATATCCTATACAATATACCAACCCATATGCAACTATATGATGTTGAGGATCATCAAAATACAAGTCGCAATAAGTAGGAAGCTATAGCGGAGGATTAGGATAAAAAATGGGGTCTGCTAGCTAAGGTGGGGGAGTGGGAGCTACTGGCGGAGGTGGAGGATAAATAATGGGGTCTTCAGGGGGAGGTGGAGGAGTGGGAGCTGTAGTCTAATATTATCCTTGCATGTCTGCAAACATAGACTGTACCGACGCTCTAATCTTTTCCTCCATCGTCGCATTAATATTATGAACTTCAACCTCCAAGGATTCTATTTTTTTATAAATCCCCTCAACGTTAGAAGTTGAAGAATGTGGAAAAAATTTTCTTACTGATACACCTGCCGGATATCCTCTTACACGACCAGGATGTTCGGGCTTTCCCAATGCTACAGATAAAATATCTTGCCTCCCAGTAGCTTTAAATTCCCCCTATGAACTTTGCTCCTCAAGAGAGTCCTATATTAATTAACTAAACATTTCTGTAATGATTGAAATTATATGAAGAAAATAGTTAACTTAAATAAATAAAATAGATATCTTACAATCCTCTCAGCTACGATTCTCGATTCTTCCGAAAGATATTTCCCTTTTTTTCCATTCCGATCTCTCTTCAATTTTTCATGTCTAGATGGAGGGGATGGAGGGGCCACCTCTCCAGATCTTGAAGACTCAGCTCTTAGTTGTTGAAATTTTTCCGCCATCATTTGTTCTTCCAAAAAGGCGTACCCTCCTTGAGATAAACTATGAGGGTATACATTTTTAGATTGGATCTCCTGATGATCTTTCCTTGTTTTCTGTAAATTAAGAATAAGAAATCATTAACAAAACATTAATAAGATCATTTATATAAGAAATCTTATAAAATTTTACATTACACTTACAAAAAATGACTCTTTTCTTCTACTTTCAAATAACTGTCTCCATGTGTCTTCATATATAAAAGGATATATATGACATGGATTGTCATGAATCCTATGGCCATAAATAAAATCATATGAGGGGTTTGATTTGAAATCCCTCCATTTCCTGGCAGCCAACGATAATCATTTCTTCCCAACTCCTCTAGTGTTAGTAATATCAAATGTCATCTGATAAATAAGAGGTTAAACATATTATATATACTAGAAAAATTTAAAGAATAGTCAAACAATAGCAAAATATCTTACCAAAATCATCTCCCACAACTGAGAGATTATCACTTTATCCACATTTCTCCAGTCATCATACAGAATGCTTACTTTTCTCTTAGCTTGAGTTGCTACAAAACTCTTAAAATATTTTGCATTTGGACCTCTAGGAATATCATCATCATCAAACTCAATGAGTATCCTATGATCCTGCGTACAGGCAAGTGCTAATTTTGGTAAACGTGTGCACCCACGTTTACCAACCTTTGAACTCTTTGTCATAATAGGAGCACATGAGGAAGATTGGGGAACATCAAGAGGAGCATGTGAATGTTCCTCCCTAGAGGTATGACCAATATGCTCATCTCCAAAATCATGTGGTTGATCAACTGAATGATCTGTCATTATTCTTCAAATCAAAAAAACAAACATTAGTTCACAATTATACAAATTCAAATATTTTAATACTACTGTAATCAGAAAATAAAAAAGTGTACAAAGTTACGTAATAGTAAACATTGGTAATATGGTAATCATGTTAAACAATGGTAAAGATGGTAAAGATGGTCAAGATGGTAAACATGGTAAACATGGTAAACAGGGTAAACATGGTAAACATGGTAAACCTGGTAAACATGGTAGAGTAATTTTCACTGAACAAAAATAATAGATATATAATTCATGTAATGGTAAACATGATAAAGTAAACTAAAAAAACTTAAAACAAACAAAAACTTATACTTATTTTGTTTTAATACATGTATAAATAAAGAAAAAACTTACAATATCTAACATTTTATGAAAAAAATAAATGTAAACAAGAAATAAACATATGTTACCTGTAATTTTATGATTGTACAAATGGATGGTTTTCCCAAATTCCTTCATCGTGATCGTTCCTTATGGAACAAACCACGTCTTCAACATACTCATCATTATGTTCTGTTAATCTTTCCATGGAAGTAGAGATCTCACATAAATCAGAATCTTCATCAAGTTCATCCTCACCAATATATTTTTTTCCCTTGTAAAACAATAGCCCACTGCATATCTGATTGATCTACTACATAGAAAATTTGTTTTTCATGTGTTTCCATTATAAAATAATCAGCGGTGTCTTCCAATCTATTCAGATTAACAAGTGTCATTCCAAATTCATTGTGTCTAACACTGTTGTTACTGATAAACCATTTATAGTTAAAAACATGAACTTTAATTTTAAAGTAGTAAACCTCACATATGTCTTCAATCACTCCATAATATGCACTTGACGCAGAAATTGGGTTTTTGTCCTTAGCACTCGAAAAATGCATTGCTTCTGAAAACACCAATACACCACTATACCGAACTGCACTTTTGTTATCCTGAGCTTTCGTATGAAATGTATAGCCATTAATGTCATAACCGGACCATGTTATCACATTTAAAAATGGACCACCCACTATCCATTTTAATGTCTCTGATACATCTGATCTACCGAGCAAGGTCTTTTTAAACCATGACAAAAAAGTTTTGTTGTGCTCATTCAAAATCCACATTTCTTTCTTCTTTGGATGACATTGTTTCAAATCATTAATATGCAATGTGATATATGGTTGAGCATCAACTATGTTATTCAAGATGTATGATTCTAACTTCTTCATGTGCTTAGCTGATAATGATTTTACTTTCAAGCCACAAATCCCCTTTCCCTCATTATTAAATCGTTCATGGCGAGATGGAGGCAAACCTATGTGTTTCTCCACAACCAAGTATCTCGTACAAAACTCTGCTACCTCCTCATAAATATACTTTTCAATAATGGAGTCTTCAGGTCGATATGGATTTTTAACATACCCCTTTAATATTTTCATATACCTTTCAAAAGGATACATCCAACGATGATATACCGGTCCACAAAGCTTTATTTCTCGAACCAGATGAATCATTAAATGCACCATTATATCACAAAAAGTTGGAGGAAAATACATTTCCAATTGAAAAAGTATAAAAATTACAACCTTTTCCAAAATGTTCAAATCATTCACATCAATCGCCTTGTTAACAATTTAATTGAAAAAATAACATAACTTCATTATAGTCTTTCTGACACAGATGGTCAATATTCCACACAATCCAACTAGTAGAATTTGTTGCATCATGACGTGACAATCATGTGATTTCATACCTATCAACTTCAAGTCCTTCAATGAGACAAATTTTTTTACATTTGAAGAATAACCTTGAGGCACTTTGATATCATTAAGACACTGACAAAAGCTAATTTTCCCCCTCTTCGATAATGTATGACAAGCCGGGGAAAGAAATGTTTCTCTTTGTTTAGGAGTGGGAGCTAACTCCAAATGTATTCCCATTGATAGTAAGTCTAATCTTGCATTCAACCCATCTTTTGGCTTTCCTTTAATATGTAACAATGTTACAATCAAACAATCATAGATATTCTTCTCCACGTGCATGACATCAATATTATGTTTAAATTCATGATACCTCCAATATGGTAGCTCAAAAAATATTGACCTTTTCTTCCAAATATGTCTATCATTACCAGATGTTTGTGTCTTTCCCAATGTCACATCAAGGTTTTTCATCCTCTCAAAATACAGATCAGGGGATAAATGTTTTGGAGCAGTATCAAATTCCTGTGATCCATTGAATTCCTTTTTTAGTCTTCTATAAGTGTGATCCATAGGAAAAAACTTTTGATGACCCATGTACACTGTTTTCCTCCCATGATGCAATTGACAACATGACGTTTGTTGTTCACAAATTGGACATGCTTTATGCCCTTTAACACTGTATCCAGACAAATTTCCATATGCTTGGAATTCATTTATAGTGAATAGAAGAACTACATGCAGTTAAAAATATTCCATTTTATAAGAATCATACACCCTAATACCATCATCACATAACAGTTTCAAATCATCAATCAATGGTGACAAGTAAACATCAATATCATTGCCGGGTTGCTTTGGACCAGAGATCATTATACTCAACATGACATATTTGTGCTTCATACAAACTTTAGGAGAGAGGTTGTAAATTACCAATATAACAGGCCATAAACTATGTGTTCTTCTAAGGGTTCGATATGGATTCATTCCATCTGTGCACAACCCTAGTCTGAGATTTCTAATTTCATTTCCAAATGTAGAATACTGCGCATCAATTTTATTCCATTGTAGAAAATCAGCTGGATTGCTTATTTTTCCATCACATACCCACTCATCAGCATGCCATCTTAACCTTTTTGCATCATGTGAATTAGAAAGTAAACGTTTGAAACGATGAATTATAGGAATATACCAAAATACCTTGGAAGGGATATTTGTAATCTCTACATCAGCCTGTGATTTTTCTTTCACCTTATACCATGATGTCCCACATTTAGGACACTCTGACAGAAATTCATATTCCTTCCTATATATAATGTAGTCCTTCGGACAGGCATGTATTTTGTTATATCCAAATCCCATCGGGAATAGTATTTTCTTGGCCTTATAATGTGAATCTGGAATATCATTATCTTTTGGAATAATGACTTTCATCAATTTTAGCAGCTCTGTAAAACTTATGTCACTCCATCCATGTTTCGACTTCAGGTTAATCAACCTTAACACCAACAAAAAAACCATAAAATTTGTACAACTAGGATATAATGGTTTTTCAGCATCACTATATAGACGCGCAACTGTCATTTCTATCTCAATTTGTTCTGCTACAATATTGCGAATCATTTCTTCAATTCCATCGGAGTTACCATCTTGTGAATCATCATCATCAGTGACATTCCCTCCAGTTTTACCATGCCAGATCCAAGGGTTGTAACTTGGATTAAAACCATGACAAATCAGATGATCTTTTATCTCACTACTTTTCAACTTCATCATATTCAAGCATTTCAGGCATGGAAAGAAAAAAATGTCACTACTTGGAACATTTCGTTTAGAAAATTCCAAAAAGACATCAAAACCTTACTCATATTCATTGCTCATTAGATGTACTATAATCCAACTTCGACTCATTATTACATATAAAAAATATCAAAAATATTTATATTTTTAAGATAAGACAAATATATGTTTATATGAAAAAAAGCACAATTTGAATGTAAAACAATTTTGAAATATAAAAAAAATCTATGCGTATTTAAAAAAATATACTTCAATATTATTTTGAAAAAAAATATAGTTAGATATAATAGTTTTAAATTCCATTGAATCAAAGAAAACCATGGGGCCTACAGTGGTTGACAGAAAATTGGAGAAAATGGAGTAAACCTGAGAATCAAATCAAATTTAAAATAAAAATTTAGATGGAGAAAATAACAATGTAAAGCCAGTCATCACAACACAATCATCATGTCATAATCTCAGAAACCACAATGCAGTAGTCAATCCCAACTGACACTTATCCCCCACCCCCTTGGACACCCCCTGGACACCACCACCCCCTTGTAAAACCCCCACCCCCTGGACACCACCCCCACCCCCATGGACACCCCATGGACACCACCACACCCTTGGACAGCCCCCCACCCCTCCTGGACACCCCCAACCCCTAGACAGCCCCACCCTCTAGACAGCACCCCCACCCCTCCTGGACACCACCCCCACCCCACCCCCTTGGACACCCCATGGACACCACCACACCCTTGGACAGTCCCCCACCCCTACTGGACACCCCCACACCCTGGACAACCCCCACCCCTCTAGATAGCACCCCCACCCCTTCTGGACACCACCCCCACCCCCTACCCCCTTGGACACCCCCTGGACAGCACCCCCGCCCCTCCTGGACACCACCCCCACCCCAACCCCCTTGGACACCCCCCAGACACCCCCAACCCTCTGGACAGCCCCCACCCCTGGACAGCCCCCACCCCTCTAGACAACACCCCCACCCCTCCTGGACACCACCCCCACCCCCTACCCTCTTGGACACCCCCTGGACACCCCCAAACCTCTGGATAGCCCCCACTCCCTGGAAAGCCCCCACCCCTCTAGACAACACCCCCACCCCTCCTGGACACCACCCCCACCCCTTACCCCCTTGGACACCCCCTAACCCTCTGGATAGCCCCCACCCCCCAGAAAACCCCCAAAACCCTCTAGATAGGCCCCCACCCCCTTGGACAACCCCCACACCCACCCACCGCCTCAGACACCCCCCGGACACCCCCCAACCCTCTGGACATCCCCCACCCCCCGGACAACCCCCAAACCCTCTGGACAGGCCCCACCCCCTTGGACAGCCCCCACCCCTTGGACACCCCCCTGGACACCCCCCAACCCTCTGGACAGCCCCCACCCCCTGGACAGCCCCCACCCCTCTAGACAGCACCCCCACCCCTCATGTACACCACCCCACCCCTACCCCCTTGGACACCCCCTAGACACCCTCCAACCCTCTGGACAACCCCCACCCCCCTGGACAGCCCCCCACCCCTCTAGACAGCACACCCCACCCCTCCTGGACACCACCCCCACCCCCTCGACCCCCAACCCTCTGGACAACCCCCCACCCCCCGGACAACCCCCCAAACCCATTGGATAGTCCCCCACCCCCTTGGACAACCCCCACCCCCTTGGACAACCCACCCACCCCCTTGGACCCCCCCACACCCCTGGACTTTCCCCCACCTCCATGGACACCCTGGAGAGCCCCCAACCCCCTGGAAAACCACCAACCCTCTTGACATCCCCCCAAAACCATGGGATTTTAACCTCAAGCTACTAGTTTTGGCATATCTAGAGATTTTAACCCCAAGCTACTAGTTTTGGTATCATGCCATTATTCAAAATGAGAACCATGAATTGTATCTCCCACTAGTCTAAAATTATCTATTGTGCAATGAATCAGTTTTTAATAGCATATGAACACTTATAATAGTCCACAAAAATAAGCGACGTAAATAGATTATGGAACAACAAAAAGTGATACCCAAAATAGAAACAACCAAGGATCCAAAACAAACATTACACCATGAAAAACCATATATATACTTATAAAATAAATCACACTGGTACACAGAATGGGTGTATCACAATGGTTTACATATAAATTGCAGTAATATAGGTGAATGAGATGATTTTTTGTCAATGACAACAAAAATTACCATCAATGTCGGGCATTCGCGAAACAAAAACAAATGAAATAGAAGTAGGTGAGGCTTACGTGAATATTGCGAGTCGATCTAATAGATCTGGGGATAATAAATAAGATGATGATGGAAAAACGAGGTAAGAGGGTTCTAAATCAAATAATCTTACCCAGTTTAAACAAAAAAAATCGCAAAACGTAAATATAGACTATCCGAAAAAAAATGAACAAAATAAAGTCGTGGGAGGCTTACCTGAGTGTTGCAAGTTGAGATGATAGATCCGAGGAGAGTAAAGATGATAAACGATGATGGAAAAATGAGTTTAGCGCAATGAGATCGACGAGTCGATTAGGGTTTACCATGCGAGAGATACGAGTCGCCAGACTGTCAATCAAAAAATCATAAATGACAATCCACAGGGCGTGTTAATTTTTTAAATGTTTTATAAAGTCATTTATTTAATAACCAACTTTATAAACTATTTTTATTACATTTATAACGTCGGTTATTATAATAACCGTCATTATAAATGTATCCGATATGGCTTTTTTTATGTCGGTTATTTTATAACGGACGTAAAAAAATCCGAATGTTGGTTTTTTACGTCGGTTATAGAATAACCGACGTAAAAAATACATCAGAAATCATGGTTTTTTACATCGGTTATTTTATAACTGATGTAAAAAATTATGTGTGTTGTTTTGTTACATCGGTTATCAAATAATCGAAGTCAAAAAGGCCTCAAAAGCTACTTTTTTACGTCTTTTATTTTATAACGGACGTAAAAAATTCATAGATACCTCGTTATTTACGTCGGTTATCAAATGACCGACGTAAAAAACACCGCGCTTTGGTTTTTTAAGTCGGTTAATTTATAACCGACGTAAAAAACGAACACGCGCAATTTTTAACATCAGTTATTTTAATAACCGACATTAAAAATTTACTCACCGCATTTTTTATGTCAGTTATAAAATAACTGATGTAAAAAACCACGTTTCACAGATTATCAGGTCGGTTATATATAACCGACATAAAAAAATGGTGATCTAAATAACGTTTTCTGCACTAGTGCTAGTGATATAGGTTCTTAGCTTATTCCCTTATGTATAGTGATCGATTTCCTTATACCCATGTGCAGATGTGTATGTGTTTAACCCATAGAACATGTGTTAAAAATGGATTAAGTAACGAAGATGGTTTGAGTATTAAAATTGGAAAAAATACTAGAAATGAATTAAATGAACCTTATTAAAAAATAGAACCCAAACCATCACTTATTTACTTACCATTTATTTTTTATTTGAAGGAACTATCTATTAGACTGGATATTTTGTAGACACCTTTGGTGGTGGCCTACTGAGTTTTGTAATCACACCCTACTCAGGCCGCCAATGGGTACTCGAGTATATTTCATGGTTCTAGGTTGGGATAATAGAATAGGTGTTCTACTAGGATGTTGAGTTGGGGGCTTGGGATTTGCATGTATGAGGATCTAGACTTGGAGTTGGGACCCCTTAGGTTTTAGCCATTTTTTTTATTTGGGATTTTCGTCACCTTCACTATTAGAATTTCATGACATGGTTAATGTTGAATTATGGGTTGTACCCAACTTTGGGAGATGCTTGGATATGTGTGTTTATTGGTTGTTACATATTTTTTCCATTTTTTATATTGAAATTGTTGTGGCTTAATCTGGTAAAGAGGGTATAGTCACCCCACACGACTCATTAGACTCTCGCTGTTAGTTGGAAACCTCTAGCATATGGGGAAGCATGCTTGAGGTCATGTGACAACTTGACTTGGGGCACTATTTTAGTGGATCCTAGGCCAGGGATGTTACAAAGTGGTATCATAAGAGTTTCCTCTCTATTTTTTTGTCTTATTATTTTGGGATGGTAGATTGGAGGCTAGGAAGTGTTAGACCTTAGTAATGAGCTCATTCTTAGGAGTAGATAACCCATGTACGGGGGAAAACCCAAGTCACCCAGGCTAATAATTTTTGTTCTTGATGTGTGTTGTTATATTTGAATGATATTTCACCATTGGGTGATGCCCATGTCATGTGATTTGACTAATTTATGATATTTTTCTCTTGGCCAAAATAGAATGAGGTTGTGCATTCATGCATCATTTTAGGTACCTAAGGTTATAGGTGGAATTCATCTTGATAGGAACACATGGTATGGGTGTGAAGGGAATAGAGAGTAGAATGCATATCACTTCCATGATTTTTTTGAATAATGTGGTGCCTAATAATGGTAATGCGAGTGAGAAAATGAAAAAAATGTAAATTGATAGTTACAGAATATTTTGTAAAGAAAAATTATGACCAGGTTAATATTTTGGGTTGTGATAAACTTTAAAGATTGAATGGTGTCTAAAAAATAAATAGTTAATTAATTTGTGCTTGATGAAAAGCGTAAATGAGTTAAAAGTATGGTTACAATAAGTTTTAAGATGGGAAATGTGCCAAAAAGAAAAGATTTATGTTATAAAATAGAGAATGGTTTAAAGAGACATTTGGTTAATGAATTGTGAATAAGTAATTTGGTTTTCCCCTTATTGAACATGTCCCATGGTAAGAAGGATTAAGGGTAGTGGTAGAGATGTGAATATATTTGCTGGGATAGTGTATGTGGAGTGGGTTAAGTATGTGAGGTAGCACATTCTTCTACTGCGGTCTATACTAATTGGACTTCCTTTAAGAAATTTGTTGATGATTTTTTGGGAAATATGAATCTGAGTAGGTGGAGATTTTGAGAAATTTGGGTAAGTAGAATATTATAAATCATTCAACTTTGGGAACTCCTCGTTAATTCAATAGTTAGGTGGTGGCCTTGAGGTCTTAAGGTGATGATTGTTAATGTGAAATTAGTAATCCTTATGGGTTGTAATTTTTTGGATTGTATGATGAACATAAGAATGAGTGTCTTCGTTGTAGAATCATTAGAGATGGGAGTTTTTGTGGGTGTGGTGACCTATGTGGGTTCAGGACATGAAAGTTGTATCTCAGACCATAGAGTGGGGGTTTTGGTTCATGGTGTTGATGTATGTGTACGATTACCTTGGTGTAGGACCTAGAGGAAATGGTGGCTTGCTATTCTAGGCATAGTGTGTAACAAAAAGTGGGTGAGAGTGCCACTAACAAACATTGATTCATTCATAACTCGATATGTATGAAAATCAATGGATTTTTTTCATCATGACTTCAATTTAGGGGACCAATATCACACAACCTTCAAGGTGACCTAAGAGAGTGGTTAGATAGGGTTCCTAGTGATCTTAGGTGTGTGTAATATGGGTGGATGTTGGACCTTGATAGTGGGATGTGTAAGATGTCATCTTGTGTGGGTTATCCTAGAGGGATAACTGGGAAGGTCAATGATTTGGTGATGTGAATTGAGTTATATTGATGCATTGATATTTTTAGAAAAATCAAGGGTGAACTCATGAGTGGTTAGCCCAGTGTTATGGATGCTTTTAAATATGAGGCAAGGGGAATGCTTCAACGATGAAATCAATGCATACCAATACCTTTAATCTTTGGTAAATGGAATTACATGGATTCCTGACCCGTCAATTTGGATGAAGTTTAATGGATACATCAATTTTTTTTTTCAAGAAAAATGTACAAGGATGACCAAAGCATGGTTAGTTGCTCTTGTTAGAAGATGACACCCAAGGTGAGGGTTGTAACATCGCTGGTCTGGTTTGTATGAATGGTTTGGTTTTTGGGTGAGATGTTGAGAAAGCCTTGGGGATGATGAGGCTGACTAACCAAGAGGTATAGTTAAGTTAGTAAATGAGCATTGGGATATGCCAAGGAGGTGGTTGCCTTGTGGAAACTAAAGTCATTATGATAGTGGTTGAAGGAAAATGTGAAACCTTGAGGGTTATAAGGGGTCAATATGTCATCACACACTAGAAGGGAACAATTTAAAATGGGATAAAAATATGTCATTCTTTATGAAACCAAAGCTTGAAGCATGATCATGTGAGAAACCATTGGTTTTATTGATGTGGAAAATTATAGTGTTCAGTCATTAATTTTTAGGGATATACTGGAATAACTTGAGCGGTGTAATGGAAGTAGTACCAAGGAAAGAGTTGGTTCATGACAGCTTCACAGATGGTTATAGGGAGGTGGTGAGTCTCAGTCAGAAATCATACTTGAGAAGGGGTGGTTAAATGCAGACAAGAGGTGTCCAGTAGGGAAGCCTAAAATCCTTGAAAGATCATGGTGTTCCATCATGAGAGGTGATATGATAAATATATAAGTTGGTTGTAGTGTTATTCGAAAACTTCTTAGCATACCACAACTAGTGAAGATCATTCCCAACATATTGACATCATCTCAGATACGTTGAGAAGCCTTGTCTTTACTCATACCAACTTGAAGGTGTTTTGGTAGGATGAGGGAAATCATGAAGTTTACGATTGTGGGGGTAGTATAAGTAAAGTGGGATGGTGGGATACACACCACCGATGGTTTTGGGTGAGGTCCTTGGGATGGGTCGGGTGTCTAAGAATTTTATGGTTACCACCCATGGATTCCATGAGTGGGCGCTGGTTGATGTTCAATATCTTGTTCTGGAGAAGTATGAACAACCATGTTTAAGTTTTGGGGTTTGGATTATGATCTAAGAGTGAACTATGGTGGTTGATAGAGGCAATCATTGACTTGGGGATTAGGGTGGTTCTGAATAAAATTTTATATCCTTGTTATTAGTTGTCAAAGAGTGCTGTGAGATGTAACATCAGTTTGTGGAAATAGAGGTTGGGTTCTATAACACCAATGAAAATCAAAGGAAGATTCAGAAATATATACTTCCATGGTTTTGGAATGCCTTGAATTTCTATGGCACCTTGTACATGTGATTTAGTTCCATGCCAATGGTGAATCTAAGAATTTCAGGATGAGTCAACCGGGGAAACTTGACTCAACTCTGAGAAAGGGATGAATGTGAAGAGTGGTAAATCACCTTGGTGGATTATTTGGAAGGATCAGTGTGTTTAAAATTCCAGAATGGGATTGAGTGATAAATTATCCTTCTTTATTTAGTGTATTAATGGTAGGGTTCTAGTGTTGGGAATGTTGGTTGGGATGGTGGAGCTGATGATGGTTTGGAGGGAGGTGGTGCCATTATGAAGGGGTTCTTTAAGAAGTCAGGGAATGACCATAGTGGGTGAGTCAGGTATGATGTGAAAGTAGGGTTGATATTTGGGTGGTCTCTCATTGAGATTTGAGGTTCCAAGTAACTGAAGATGGTGGAGAGAACCATAGAGGATAAATGGTTGGTTGGTGACATGATTGGAGTTTCATGTTAGAGGGATTCGAGTAGTCACCGTTTGAGTGAGTTGGCCCGAGTAGCGAGCATTGGCACGAGTTTAATCAGCCAAGTAACCAAGAGTTTTGGTTGTGTTTGGATGTTTAATTGTGGAATGGAATAATTGGGAAATGTTTTTAGAAGGATTGTGTGTTTCCTCTGGCTGATATCGGGTTTGGTCACTATCAGAGTTTGGAAAACAGTGGAAAATGGAACCACGTGAATTAGTTCATTAGTTTTGTAGGGGATCAGACCGATGGGGTTCTAATTGGTTCCTCAATGATGATATAATTATATGTGAGAAGTTTCCTTGTGTTATAAGTTAGGCACTATTTCCTAATTTTTCTCTAAAAGGTTTTAATGGTTGGGTATGGTTGAAGTAGTTTCATTCTTTTGACTATCTAGTTCATGTTGTGGGTTATGGTGAGCAAGCCTTGCGGGGAAAGATTACACCTTCGGTTCAAATTTTATGATAGAATTGTAATGTTCAGTGATAAACTTGGAAAAATGAGGAATGGATAGGTGGTCCTAGTTTCCTTGTCTCTTGGTTGCAGAAACTCAACGATGCTTGGAAGCATGGCTCGAGGATGAGTCGTTATAAGGTGGGGAGGTTGTAAGATCACAGATTCATCCTTATGGTATGTTTTTCATTATTATTCAGTTTAAGTATATTATTTTGATTAAATAAGTGTTTCCCAAGTCCATGATAAGTCTTAGGTGTGTTCCAGGTGTTCATAGCATGAAATAGGAGGAAAAAGGATATTTCTAGGCACGTTTCACGGTTTGCACACGGTTAGTGAAAATAGTGAGGAGCATCCCAAGTAACCATGTAGCCTTAGACAGAGGATTATGCATAGTTGGTGGATGACTAGGATAACCATGAAGAATTCCCAAGTAACCATGTGACCCAGCTCTTCTTGGATTTTAGAAAGCACACAGTTTGTACACTGTTTAGGAAACCGGAGACCCAATAATGTTGAGAAAAATTAAAAAAAATTACATTATAGGATTTTAACACTAACTCGGTATTCTCCTCTATTCCACCACAAACAACACTAGTGAAAATCTTGGGTGACCCAATCTTCCCAAAGTAATTTCTCTTTGATTCTTGACCGTTTGGAGCACCATTGGTTGGAGATCGAATCCCCGGGTAAGTCTAATGTTCCTCTTGTTTCTCTTTTTCGGATTAGGCTTTATAGTTTCCCAAATATTATTCCAAATCCATAAAACATCTTTTTTTATAGTAGAATATAGGTTGGATATTCAAGGGGTGTTTGAATATGGATCCAAGGCTAATATTGGGAGTGCGTTCATTGTCAGATTCGAGGTAGGTGGTCTACAAGTATTATCCCATAGTTTTTATTTTAGATTTGTTCATGGAATCTTGTGTTCATGTTTTTCCCAAAATTTGTTCTTGTCTCCGCTAGAGGGTTTTGTAGAAAAGGGTGTAAAAGTGACCAATTTAACCCCTGATGATCCCTGGGGGATGAAAAAAGGATGACTTGACCATTTTGAGGCCAACCATGGGGGGAACTGGTAATCCCAAACCTAGAGAGTGGTAGGGTTAAGTGAAGGGTTTCCAAGTGATAATTTGAATCCCATGAAGAACATTTGTAATGGTTGATTGAGTTGAAAATAGAATAATGATAGTTATACATAAGTTGATAAGGGTATAAGTAATTGTTTGGCATGAAACAAAATGGGTAAAATGGGTTATATGATATTATGTCGAATGATTAACGAATTTTGTTAGAAATACCTAAGAGGGTTAGTGCATATGAAATGGTGAACTTGTAATTGGGTATTAGAATGGGAAAATGGGTAAATATGTTAAATGAGATGTGATAATGGAATATATGAATATGTTTGATGGGTTAATAAATGATAATTATGGGGAATACGTAAAGGGTTGAATGTATTGAAGTGATTTTTCTATGGAAGACAAGAATTGTACTTGAAAATCATAAGTGGGTAAATAATTATGAATTGGTAAATGGGCTAAATTTGATTATGTATTGTATTTGTTGAATATTGGTTAAGGAGTGGAAATTGATGAACATACTTAATAGGTTAAGGAACATGAATTAGAATTGGGTTAAATGGGATTTGAAATGTAAATGGTAAATGTATTAATGGGTTATGTCATAGTATTAATTCCCATGTTGATTGTTGTGTATTGTTATTTCCATTGATATTGGTTATGTTTATTGTTTTATTGTATGGTTGTGGTGATTGGATAAATAATCATGTGCACATGGCTTAATAGAGTGGGGTATTCACATGAGGTTCTACACCCATGGGTCGAGTTAGACCGATGCTCTAAACTCTACCAAAAAATGCATGGGTTAGGGAAGGGGATGGATCATCTATTTCCCAAATAGTTTCATTCCACCCGAACTGAGATTTCAAGGTGAGTATAATGTGTTGAGGTGATGTGTTCATCCCCAGTGAGATAAGGACTTGACTTATTCCCTTATGCATAATGATTAATTTCCTTAGACCCTTGTGTATATGTGTATGTGCCTAACCCATAAAACATGTGTTAAAGATGGATTAAGTAATGAATATGGTTTGAATATTGAAATTGGGAAAAATACTAGAAATGATGTTAACGAACCATGTTAACTAATGGAACCTAAACTATCCCTTGTTTACTTACCATTTATTTTGTATTTTCATGCACTATCTATTAGACTGAATATTTTTTAGACATTGTTGGTGGTGACCTATTGAGTTTTTTACTCACACCCTTCTAGGGTCGCTGTTGGATATCTATGTAGATTTCATGGTTGCAGTTCGGGATAAGAGTAGAGATTCTCTGCTAGGATATTGAGTTGGGGGCTTGGGATATTCATGGATGAGGATACAGACTTGGATTCAGGACCTATTGGGTTTTATCCATCTGTTTTTTATTCGGGGTTTTCTTCACATTCATTATTAGAATTTCATGACATGGTTAATATTGAATTATGGTTTATACCCATATTTGGGAGATGTTTGGATATGAGTGTTTATTGGTTGTTTCATACTATTTCTATTTTTTTATATTGAGTTATATTGTGGCTTACTCTGGTAATAAAGGTATAGTCTCCCACATGAATCATTAGACCATCGTAGTAGGTCAGAAACCTCTTGCATACGAGGAGGCGCACTTGAGGTCATGTGAAGACTCAGCTTAGGGAACCAGTTTAGTGTCTCCTAGGTCATGGATGTTACATTGATGATTCATATTACTGATAGAAAAATATGGGTAAAAATCTCAATGATAAACATTCAATAAGAGTATTGGGATCAAAATCAAAAAAATGGATAATTAGTGAACCCAAAATCAGTTCGATGGGAGAAGAAACTTAAAGATATTGGAAAAAATAGGTCAATGTTAACTAGATCTCATTAAGATTTGGACACTAATGAAAAATGAAAACAATTATTTGGATTATATGTGGATAGCACGTCGATAAATAATATCTCTCTATCTCCATCATAGTTCAGATCTGGGATAAAAAACATCAAATTTAGATGTTGATTCCTAATTCGAAACCCCTATTTTCAAACTAACCTTGGATGATTCCTGGACATCAATCAAAGGTCAAAGAATCCCAACGAAACTCAAAACCATGGTCTACAACTCCTCTTTTGGAGTCAACTTGGCTCGACCTTCGTCTCCTACATGGTCGATGAAGTCCTCTCTTTGTGGTTGTGCTTGCCCTCCCAAATTACGACCTACGCTCACCCCTTACGTTTTCTATAAAGACAACTGAAATGAAACCCTAACCCCAAAATCCTTATTCCCCATCTTGGTTTCATTTTAATTATGATAAAAATTAATTTATAATACTTTTAATCCCCCATTTTTAATTTAGGTTTTCATCTTCATTATATATATATATATATATCATATTTCATCATTTCATTTTATTTTATAATAACATCATAATTAATACTTTTGACATATTTTAATAAAATATACTAAATTACTTTTATAATTTATAAGAATATTGAAATATATATCTATAGTTATCTCATTATTTCTTTTATTTTTAGGAAATATTATTAATATAAAAATCATATATATCTTAAAATAAAATTTGTTGATTTAAATATTCATAATTATGAATACTCTAATGCTATTTAATATTTTATTAATTTTATTTATTTTTCTTATTTTCATTATTTTTAAATATTTTTTTTGTTTAAAAATCATAATTTAAAACTACACATATATATATTAAAGTATATATTAATTTATTAAGATATAAAAATATAATTTATTGAAATATAAATTAATATTTTATGTTTTGATTCGAAATAGATTTTGATTATACAAAATGTTTTTAAGTCTTTTTTATTAAATCATTTCTTATTTAGTTTTAATTTATAAGAAAATTATTAAATAATTTATTACTATTTAAATTTTCTTGAGGTGTTACAAAGTGTCTCAGATGTTCACCGTGGGTTTCCATTTTCCCATTTTACTCTAGTTTCAAAGTACTTATCAGACAACCATTTGAGGTGGATATATAAGGTGATTACTTTTTTTAAACAAAAAATAATCTCCTAGGTTCGAGTTCAAATTTCTAGTTTCCTAATGTTATGATCATAATTACAAATATATCTATCCCATATCACTCTCATTCTATGTTCCTATACTGAATATTCATAAAAACAGTATGAAACTCCACTCAACAATCATACATCCTAATTTTGTTTAGATTCAATGTAACCGTGAACAACTAGTAAGTTATTATCCATTAGGAAATACCAAATTTAAGTATATAATGAAGACCAAAGAACCTCATATTATGAAATAATTTTGAAAAAATTGACCATTTTGTTTAATAAAAATTTTATATGGATTTTATTGGATTACTTTAAAGCATATATTATCTTAGAATAAAAAGAACCTCACCACCACATTTAAAACCCTACATTTCCCCCAAAGTTGAATTCAAAAGTGGAGAAGAAAATTTGAATTTTGAAGTTAAAAATAGAATTAAAAGTTATACAGTTTAGTGACATGTTCAAGGGTCATAGTGAAGTTAAAACAAGATATTTTACATAATAAACATTTTACAAAAGAATCACATGAATTAACATTAAGAAATAGACACAATTTTTTTAAAATACAAACAGTAGCCTGTGAAAATATTGAGTGCACAGTGAAATGGGTGTTAACAGTTTAACAAGTTTTTTAAAGTGGATTTTCTGAATAATATAAAAATCAAATGCCAAAAACCCTAAAAATTCAAGTAAAACCATTTAAAGATAGAAAATAAGGGGTATTACTCCCCCAAACTTAATTCCAAACAATTAACATATTTGAAAATATTGCAGTTAAAATTGAAATTTCCAAAAACAGCATGAAAAGAAACACAACAACAATGAAGAAGAGAATACATGGGATATAGAAAATAAAAATAATTACTTCCCTAATTATATAATCTTTCAAATTGAGTTAATACAGAAACTTCTCTTCCCCATCATCTATGAATTAAATCCCCAAGTTAATTATGATTAAGTTCATAGATAATAAACAATATTAGAAAATGATATCAAAAATGAAACTCAAATGTAAAGAAAAACCTAAGGTATGAGTTTAGAGAATTTTATCTAGTGATTCCTCAATTATGAAGATTCCTATGATTTGAGAACAAATTGGAACTCTACTCCTCTATTAACACCTCAAAATCATCCGTCTCAAAGAACAAAGACTGGGAAGATCAAGAGTATTTAAATAGCAGAAATAGAGAATACAAAGACAAAATAGAAAGATGAATTTATTCTTAAGAAAATAAAAAATAAATTTAAAACAAAAAAAATACCATGGTTTGAATCCTATAAAGAACTAAATTTTAAGTCTTTTATTAGAATACAACGTAAACCAGTTTTCAAGAACAGAGATGGAAAAAATCTATCTGGATTCACTTCAAAATAAAGTTTGACTCTTTGAAAATTAACCAACACTGGCTTGTTTTCCTATCCAAAAATTTCAACTTCCCAATTATTTAATACTATAACAAAATTTTAAGGTCCATAACACTTATATTTCTGCTTTCTAGGAGAGATATTATGTCTAGAATTAGTGAGACAAACCTTCTTTCTATGTTTGAATTCTCTGTTTTGAATGACAGAACCCTGAAAACTTTCGAACCACTCTTTGTAAATAATTTAATTTCCATAATATTCTCTACCAATCTCATCAAAATCACTCAACTCTAGTATCCTACTTTCTCTATAAATCTTAAAATAAAATTTTAAAGCCTTAAGTACCCTGTCACAACCCGACCCTACCCGGGCTCGATCCGCAACTACCCGAAGCCCGCCTCCATAGGCCAGGGGCTGGTGAAAAGCGCTGAAGCCTAAACAACTCAGGGAGGACTTTGCATGAGTACCTGTACACACACACACACACAACCCACTCAATTCAGAAGTTCAGAGTAAAAGGAAAACTAAAGTACTAACTACTATAAACAACCACAAAAGTGCATCGACCTCTAAATAGTACATAGCAAGTGCTGAAGGTAAATTGAAAAGAAAACACCAAAACATGCGCCCATCCAGAAAAGTGCCACAACACAACAACATGAAAACAAAAGTAAAACAGTTGGGAGATTCCCACACCTGGAACCCTACTAAGACCACCGTATGCGGTCCAAGCTCCCGAACTCCTAAGTTCTACTGAATTCATGACCAACCCGTCCATCGTCTGCAAGGGCACACCAAGTGTGGGCAAAGACCAAGCAGCGGTGAGTACAAAAATACTCAGTAGGATGCCCCGAAGGCTCGAGGGAACAACAAAAGAGGTACTGAAGAGGTGATTAGTAGATCGAACAGGGAAAAGTAAAGGAGTATAACTGAGAGTGCTGTAAAGATTACATCTAAACCCAACAAGAGGAAGGAAGTAGACTCGTCCAAACACAAGGAGCTAGAAGCGGTGAGAAGATGAACTTCTCATCGAGTATTTGCAACCTATAGCAGGAGAGTAGACTCATCCAACCACGAGAAGCTAGACACAGAAAGCACGTGGAATACCCTGTGCATCTTCACCTCTCTTGGAAGGAGAGTAACTAAAACCCAAGGAGTGGGTACTGGAACAAGGTATATATACATATCCATATGCTCAATCAAGAAGCTCGAACAAGATCATAAGGGGATCTCCATCCCGTAGCTCTGCCCAAGAAAGTGAGTATCCAAAAGCCCCAGAAGTAAACACAATCGATGCCCAGTATCCATACGTCTGCCCTGAACAGTAAGTCAAGGGGTTCAAATCACCGCACCTCGACACTATCCTCTTTGGGGGCACTGACTCGCCCGCACGGTTTTAGGTCACGTCATAAGGACGCGTCTTGTAGGGGAAAGCAAACCTTTTACTTGATAGTTCTAGGGGAAGCGTCAAGCCACACCTCATCACTGACACACAGTCGAGAGGTCTTCTCAAAGTCGACAGGTTCCCACTGCCCAGCCCCGTGAAAAGGTAATCCACTGGAGGGAGACCCGGAACCACTCTGGACATCCCTGCTGGATGGTACCCCACTAGCCATCCCTGTTGGATGGTGCACCACTGGCCATCTGTAATGTCCCAGACCTCTCTGGCCCATTCCTTTGTCAAAAAGAAGGCCACGAAGTGTTCTGGAGTGTAAAATGGACTTTTCCCACACATTCCAGAATTTTGTGAGTACACGCCGTGTAGTGTGAGTACATGCCGTGTACCACCTTGCCGGTTATACCCCGTGTTGGAGCCGTGTCTTTGCCGTGTGAAGTAAATGGGTACACGCCGTGTACCCTAAACTACACGCCGTGTAGTCCTTCCCCGCATACGCGTTACCAGTCAACGACCATGTGCCGTGTTAGAGCCGTGTATTTTCCGTGTGAAATAAATGGGTACACGCCGTGTGTCCAAACTACACGCCGTGTAGTCCTTCCCCGCGTATGTGTTACCCTCAAACCGTGTGTTGACCAGTCAATGGCCGCGGAGCCATGTTGGAAGCCGCGTGGAGACCGTGTGAAATGGTCGAGTACACGCCGTGTACCATAAAGTACATGTTGTGTACCTTTTCTTTTCTCTCCTATAAAAGGAGGGGTCCCCTACTCCTTTTCAACTCACCCCTCACCTCCCCTTTCCTCTGATTAGAGTTCTCCCAAGAGACTCGAAGGCTCTTTCTTCCATAACTTCTTCGTCCGAGCTCTGATTTACGATCCTTCAGCGGCCACTGGATCATAACGACGAGGCAGAACTTCTAATCTTGGATCTGTTGTCTTTCCATCGGCCTTTCCTTTCCAACTTCCACCCGAGGAGGTTTTACTGGGACTCGACATAAGTGACAGACACCGACGGACATCTTCTAAGGTTGATCCGGGGGAGCGTTGCGATCAGAACCTATTAAGATAGGGATCTTACCTTCGTCTCTCTAAATTGTTCATCATGCGGGGTGGGTATCCTCTTGTTTTTATGAGAAACGGTTGAACCATTAAACGAAGATAATAACTGGTTAAAGAACGAGGATGGGGAAGTTGTTAGGTTTTTCTTTATATCCTGTGATATTATATTGTGAATTGAATAGGCTTATGCCTACTGAAAATCATGGTCGTTGGGGGAATTTTCTTGCGCAATTAAATGTTGCCCTATCTTTCTAGACCGTTTTTTGTGAATGGAACTTTGTTGAAAGTGGAATTTGGGTTAATCATGTAAATTTGGCTAGTTAAAATCTGGAACCCTTGTGTGATCACCCCGATCGAACAAAATGGAATAATGAACATGTGGGTGTTGGCTTGGATACGTGGCATGTTATGGGGGTGTTTTGTGGGTTTTTGTGGATTAGGTGAGCAGTGGGGATGCAATTGACTTGGTTGTGGATTGGTGTGAATGCTATGATGGTGATGGGCAGCGGGGCTGTGATAAATGGTATTAAAGGGATAATGATGTACGAGTTTCGGTGTGTTTGTGGTTATGGTGGTTGGCAGCGAGGCTGTAGGGATGGGTTTAAATGTGAATGGACTATGGGTTGTGAATAATAAATAAAATTGGGAAAGTTAATGAATGGTGGGTCATGGTAATGAAATGGGAATAATAATCAATGGGGTTGGTTGGTTAATAAGAAGGACTTGGTTGTGTTGCTTGTATTTTCCTAACTTGATTTGTGGATGGCAGGGATATGTTTTACGAACGATCGATGTGGTTGGTTGTGGATAGTTGACTAGTATTTAAGGAAATAATAAACTAATTCTGATGAAATGTGAAAACCTAAATGGGGTTGGGGTTGTTTGTTGTGTGCATGCTTCGTGGTAGCAGTGCCGAGGCACGTGCTCAGTTTCTCTATTTAGAAGCCATAGGTTGGGATGAGTGGTTTCTATATATATATATGTATCAAACACTCCCATAGGTTGGGGTTGTTTGTTGTATGCATGCTTCATGGTAGCAGTGCCGAGGCACGTGCTCAGTTTCTCTATTTTGTGTTTTTATCGCACCCCACCCATGTTGTGCAATTAGTGCCAAACACTCCCATTTCATTGGAGAGGGTGTTTTCCCCTTAGTTACTAGCTCCTTCATGCTCTTTCTTCCCTAGGCTGTGATGGATTGAGGCGACCTTACACCTAAGACTCTTCAGGTAGGTTTCGATTGGGGTGGATTGGCCGAAGACTCTTGGTGCATGCTTACTATTTCCCAAGAACCTTTGGGATGAGGCCCAAGTGTGTGCGGGTGGGAAACGGGGTTGTGAGGCCCAGGTGTGTGCGGGCAGGATACATGGTTGTGAGGCCCAGGTGTGTGCGGGCGGGATACGTGGTTGTGAGGCCCAGGTGTGTGCGGGCGGGATACGTGGTTTTGAGGCCCAAGTGTGTGCGGGCGGGGAGAGTGTGGCAGCGTCAGGACGTTCGCCATTAAGAAGAGTAGCTAACTAATGGGGAATGGTTCGGGGTACCCAATACTCTTGTTCTTTTATACTACTACCTGTTGTGATTGTGTTTTTGGTGAGTGTGGCTGGTGAGGTTGGGTGGATAGAATTCCTTGCTAGGTCTCTTCTGTTGTTCTCATGGGACATTAGGATGTCTCCCCACTTGTGCATGATAGATTTAGGTTTCCCTACTGAGTATACTTGAATGCTCACCCTACGTTTACTTTCAAGTTTCCAGGAGGACTACCAGGGCTGTGCGGGACCCTACTAGTCGGACAATTGGAGTTGTTGCAGTTTTTGTACTCTTGTTTTCTTTTGGTATTGTACTTTTGAGCTTTCTTGTACTTGTACCTTGTTATAAAATTGTTTAAACATGCATGTGGGATTGGTTTGGGATTATTTATATACACTTTTTCTTTTTCTTTTTGGTGGTTGACTTGTTCTATTTCCCGATCTTAAAATAATAAAAGGGTAATGCCTCCCATATTTGTGAAAACTCATACCCTTGGTGCTAGTCGCCAACCCGGGGCCTAATGGAGGCGGGACTCGGGTGTCATTATCTCCCTTTCACTATTGCCAGCTCAGGAGGGGCATCCTTGGTAGGAGGGGGTCGTGACACCATCCCTGCTGGATGGTACCTCACTGGCCATCCCTACTGGATGGTACACCACTGGTAATCGGAACACGTAGTGAAAGATTGCGGAAGGAAGATATGATCTCGATCTACAGCTAGGGAGTCTACGCCCAAGGCTCACTAGGGGCTCTATACCCTTCTAGAAACAACCTCCTAGGTAGAGTATTGGGGCCCGCATAATGTGTTGGTCACCCCTATACCCAAATAACTATACCAGGGTACACGAAGGGACGTGAGGATCTCCCCGGGCCACACAGGGCGATCATGCTCCAATCTGTTGAGTCACCGTCGAAGAGGACTGAGACAAATCACTCCAGAATGTGGGAAAACACCCACACTGTACGAACACATGTAGTCGTAAACGATGTCGTAGTCCAGTGAAAGGGACGTGATACTGAAACCCCTCATATCTAAAGAAATAGGGGAACCCAAACAACTCTGCAGGCCAAACCTTCTAGAACAGAACCAGGGGAAACCCACTCAACCCTGCTGGTCGAACCCATCGAGAATAGAAGGACCCTCTACGTCATGAGAGGTCAAAGGTATGTAAAGAAGTACACAACGCACACATGGGGCCCACACGATGTGTGGCCCCAACTCATCTCCAAACCAGGCGCACAAACGTTCTCAGGTAAAAACTACAACATGTACCTTCAAGAATTCCCGTATACTCCCAGAGTATACTATATTTACAGCCCAAGGGCTATCATGCACACGACACCCAATGTTAATGCAAAAAAGGTGTAAACACAGTTTTTCCAACATGCTTACTCCACGGCCCTAACATGGCCAACCATATCTCTTCAAACATCAACTTCACTCACACGAGAGTGAACGCGATCACACACCAAGGGTTCTATACAAACATCATTGGAAGAACCTCCACCAGTACACCTTTCATGATTCCACATTTTATGAGATCATTAAAGAGACCCTTCAAATCCAAACGGATTGTACTATTGTAATTCTCACGAAAAAACATGCGAGATAGAGTATTTCCTCACCTCCAACGGATATCCGATGGAAAAGTCGCCAACACCGCTTTATGCCCGAACAACGTCCCATGGTCCTGATCCTTGGTCTCAAAAATAGTCGTCTGCATCACACCATTGCGATCTCCTCGTAAAGGCATGTCAATTTGACTGCTCACTTGAGTGCAACGAATATCCAGAGAAAAAGATGTGTTTCGCCATACCGCACATGAGCGGTGCTTCATGGGACCCACATCTCGGTCCTGAAGCGCTAGGAACGGATCACACCGTTGCGATCCTCGCAAAAAAATACCCAAGATTGACTATCCACTTGTCCGAATCGGACACCCGGTGAAGAAGATAGAAATCACCGCCGACTCCCAAAACATCCCTCATGGGGCCCACACTACCATGCAGAATTAAAGCAGGCAGATTGCTCCATTGCAATGCCCTTATAAAAACACTCAGAATCGACTGCTCGCACGCCCCGAATGGACGTCCGATGAAAAAGTTGTGAAATGCGGCTCGCAGCTCAAAAGATGGGCAATGGGGCCCACACCTCAACTCTGGTTTCAATGCCTGAAAACCCTTTGGAAAACTTCTCCAAGACACCAGGGTCCCAACGCTACTGACGACGCTCCAATCGGACATCCCAAGCAGGAGTTAGGTCTGACACAACAATTAATTAATTAATAAATTAATTAAATAATTATTCATATTTAGCGTTTCGTGCCACCGAGCAATGAAACCAACCCAAAAAGCCTTAAAACCGACCTTGGAAGGACCGTCTCAACTCCAGGACACCGTGCCTCCGACAGCACATCAAACGAACGTCCGGCTTGCGATCCACATTCGTCGCAAATTTAATAAAAATTTAATATTATTAAAGTAAAACGTTTCGGAGAACCCGACTTCGGGTGCAGACCCCAAAAACCCCAAAACATACTTCAAAATGTCCGTCTTGTTAACACGAACCTGCAGTCGTAGACAGCGCGTCAAACAGACACGCCGTTTAGGAATTTCGGCCCCTTGAATGCAAGGGGCCCAACCGGGCCGGTCCACCCTGGCCGACCTAGTCCGGACCACCGGCCAGCAGCCCAGCCACGGGACCGGTCCAGTTCGCCGCGGACCACTGGCCGCGGCCCGCCCAGCAGCACCGGACCCGAGCGGGTCTGGTTTTCTCTAAATAGACCGTATAACGACCCATACTTTACATACATTGTTATTGCATCAGAATTGAAGCATACTTATTACAACATATAACAAAACCACGAAAGGACCGTATAGGTATAGTGTCTTTAGAAACTGGGAAACATAAACAACTAGTTCATAAAGCATCTACATTGTCTCCAATTTATTTCATCATATCTATAGTCCCTTTTGGCATATCTTACTTAATAACCTTCTTCCTGACCTGGGGGAAAGAAAACATACAAAAGGGTGAGCTCAAATGCTCAGTAAGGGTAAACAAAACAAAAATCAATCACATCATATTCATAAGAACAAAACATTTTGGAAATCTTAACCTGCAAAAGAAATAATAATTTCATAACATGAGATAAATCATGGAAGTGAAATGTAATCACAATAATCATAACTTAAAACATGAAACTTTTTGGCATACACACATAATCATAGAGAATCATTTCTTATTAGTCAAGACTCATTGCCAATATTATCTTAGTGGACAAAGTCCATTTCTGAACCGAGTTTACTCCTCGTTTCAGTCCTGTTTCACTGAAACGGTATAACATACCGTTCTAGCCATGTCTATCTCATGAGATATAAAATATTTACCCAATGCATTGGACAGAGATATAGGTCCCACCCATCTCATAATGATACCATTCTTATGTGTGCCACAAAATCATAAACCATACATCATAGCATAACCCATGTAATAAAAATGGGAATCTTAAACATCATGAAATCATAAGACAATTCATATAAGATAAAAATATTTCCATCACAACATAATCATATCAATGTAATAATAGGGATATAAACGGAACCCTATATTATCTTATATGGAAAATAATTTTGATAAAACACTTGAACTCCATTCTTGAGGAAAATATCCTTTCTACTTCAAAAACATTTTCCTTTCTTAACATGTCGTAAAATTTTAAACTAAAAGAAGTTGATTAAAAATAAACTTGAAAACTTGTAATGGAAGATTTTTGGAAATAATGTTTTAAAAATCCATTCATGCCGTATAAGTTAAAAAAACATTTTTCGCGTACTTTTGTCGGAAAAGTCAAAAAGTAACTCGTACAAAAAACGACAAAAGATTCCTTTCATATCTTTTACTAAAAACTCACCGAAGGGTAAAATTGGATTTAAACAATTGAAGGTGGATGGAAATAATATTACATATTGAGGAAACATGGATGTTGATGATAAAATACACCCCAGTAAATACCAAAGTATAAACAATCACGGATAAAAATGAGATTGTGATTTTTTCCCTTACCTTAGATCCAATTTGCATCGTATGTGTCCGAACCTCCTGTATAATGATTTAAATAATGTTATTGACTTATTCCAGAATCATACTTATTTTTATGATATCATATATGGTCATATTCTTAGCTTCTTATTAGTAATATTTCATTACTACTTGTTATTCGGGTGTTTATTACTTTTTGTTTTTATGCGTGTTTGTCAAATAAATTCTTATTCTTCTCTTTAGGTTATAGATACCTCATTTCCAGAATGGTATTAGTGTAATATATATCATATTAATTCATTCAATTCATTTATATAATCATTATTCAATGAAGATCATGTAGAATGAATCAAATCACATCGTGGAGACGGTATTTCGTACGTACGCACGAGCGATGATATCATTCACATGATAGTGGAATTGTATTGGAGTGTATGTATACTATTTCATAATCAATACCACTTTAAAATAATCATATATATTAATTACTTTCACCCTTATACCCATACAAGTAAGGTGGTGGTGGAAAATAGATTACACCACGGCGTGGAGACGGTATTACGTACGTACGCACGTGCGGTGATTTCGTTTTCCGTAGGACGGATAAGAGGTCAAATAGGGTTGTTTCATATTTATAATAACATATCAGTATATAAGTGATAATTATGTTATTACCTCATAATGAAACAACTAAAGAAGAGGTAGTAGAAGAAGAATGAAACTTGAAGAAAATGGTAGAAGGTATTACCTCTTTCTCGAAGTGCCTCCTTTAAACTTTCTCTTAAGGCACTAGAGTTGGTATTTTGATAAGACCAGTACCTCTAGTAGGTTTCTAAGGAAGTGGGGAAGTGAAATGGGCAGGGGTTGGCCGAGATTGAAGGCTCAAATTGGTGTGAGAAAGAGAGGGAGGAGGTTCCCTTTTATAAGGGAGGAGAGGGGCACCTTTGGAAATATAAGAAATATTAGTTTATATTAAATCTAAACCCCACTTAAAAACATCCAAAATGACTCATATCCGAATCTTAGATGAGATAGGGTTGTAATATCATCAACCAATAAAATTTAGACATGTTAGGAATTTATTTTAAACATTATCAACTTGATTTATCCTTATTTATCAATTTAATTTTATTTGTGGTAATAATATTCCAAATTTTAAATTATTATAAATAATTACATATGTGTTGTGAATTTTCCATAATTTGACACTTTATGATATTTTAGACCATATAAATTTTAATTTATAATTTTTAAATATTTTTGTGATTTTTAAACAATTTTTTAATATGTTATTTTTATAAAATAACAATAGTTTCAATTTTGACACTATTCATTTATTTGAATTTAAATAAAATATATACAGAATATATGTTCGAAATAAAAGCTTTAATAGATTTATAAAATGTCATATGTATCTAAAAAATTAGTGTAGAACATTAAATAGTTCATATAATATTTATTTTAATATTTTTAATACAATTTATTTGATATTTTATTTAATAAAATAATTTCAACATCACTATTGTGTCATTATTAATGATAATTATTTAATCCCTAAAAATTATAAATAAATTCCTATGATGTATATAATTGTATTATCTTTCTGGAGACTATTCATGTTTTAAGTTTCATTAAGTTTATCACCAAATTAAAATTATTAGACTTATAAGATTTAAGAAAGTGACATGTTGTCACATTCTTTGGTTTTAATAATAATTAAATTATTTTCATGGAAAAAAGTCCATTAAATGAATCTAATCTGACCCTTAGGTGATATGGGTAGACTTTTAGTCATCCAATAGGATTTTGTCAGGTGTTAGGGTGATTTTATAATCTTATATTTACCCTTAATTACCCGATTTACCTTTAACTATGGTAAATAAAATTTACCGTAGTTACTATTCATAATGTCCAAAAATAAAAAGTATTCTATTAACATAATTTGAACCCAATGATTCTGAATATGGAATCCATTTTTCAAAATTCAAAACATATAAGTTGCAGTAATTAATTTAAAATAAATCCCGTTGTTAAGAAAACGGGTTTTAGAAGTTAAAACATTGCCAAAGATTGAAATGTTTTTACCTATGAATTCAATGTGAAATTAATGCTAATGACATAAATTATATTAAATAGTAAAAATATATTCTATTTATACTTTAAAACCATTAAATATTATAATTTATCCATATAAATTATCTCAATGAAAAAAGTTGTTTTTAATTAAAAATTAGCGTATTTTTACTATTCATCAAAATATGAAAGTTATCAGAAAAATATCAAAAATTTATCCAAAGTAAATTTTTATACCTTGATTCAAAAGAATAATTCTATTTTGTCAAATTAAAATTATAAACATGTCAAAAACTAGATTTAATGTGGGTGCGCCATCAAAAGGGGGCAGAACTGTATTTTTTGAAAAATATTTCTTTTATCCAAAAAAAACTGATTTTGCTTTTATATCTCATTCTAGAAAATGTATAAGTTGAATTAAAATGTTATAAAATTCAAAATTCAGTTAGTAATATTCATAACGGCTAGTTTTAATAATATTTTAATAGCATATCGTTGTTTAGTGAAACTCAGTATTGCGTACGACGCAAGCTATCGAGGAAGGCCGCAGTTGTGTGTAAAGCAAGCCAAGCTAGTGTTGTGTGTAGTGAAAGATTAATTTGATGATTTATATAACATAAAAACAAAATATTTCTCATAAAAGTCTCTGGTGTTACATTCTACCCCCCTTAAAATGAATTTGTCCCTCGAAATTCGTCACTCTGTAACAAACAGATGAGGATACCTCTCCCTCATCATATCCTCAAGCTCCCATGTAGATTTTTGTAATTGGTGGTTCCTCCATAAAACTTCCACCAAGCGAGTGGTCTTGTTTCGTAGGACTTTTTCACTACGATCCAGAATCTCTATCGGTTGTTCTTTATAAGAAAGATCTTGCTCCAGCGGTACAACTTCTGAGCTGAGTACATGTGAAGGATCAGGTATGTACTTTCTCAGGAGAGATACATGGAACACATCATGTACTTGAGAGAGATTCGGTGGAAGCGCCAATCGGTAAGCTACCTTCCCGACACGATCCAGTATTTCGAAAGGACCGATATATCTAGGGCTCAACTTCCCCTTCTTTCCAAATCTCATGAACCTCTTCCAGGGAGATATTCATAAGAACACTTTATCACCCACTTTAAACTCTAGGTCTTTTTTCAGTTGTTGGCATAACTTTTCTGTCGACTCTGAGATGCTCTTATGTGTTGTTGAATAGATCTGACCTTTTTTTCCATTTCATCAACAAGATCGGGTCCTAATAGATTTCTTTCCCCAACTTCATCCCAGCAAGTTAGAGTCCTGCATTTCTTTCCATAAAGAGCTTCATAAGGAGTCATCTGAATACTATAGTGAAAGATATTATTATAAGAAAATTCTACCAAAGGTAGGTGTTGATCCCAACCACCTTTGAAATTCATAGAGCAAGCTCTCAACATATCTTCTAGAGTTTGAATTATTCTCTCAGACTGACCATCTGTTTGAGGATGATAAGCAGTGCTGAAACTCAAATCTCTATCCAGAGTATGCTGAAGACTTCACCAGAACTTTGAGGTAAATCTCGGATCCCGATCAGATATAATAGAAAGTGGTACTCCATGCAATCTTACCACTTCCTTTACATATATCCTGGCAAGCTGACCTAGAGATAAATCCTCTCTAATAGAAATGAAGTGTGCAGACTTTGTAAGACGATCAACTATGACCCAGATAGAATTATTGCCTTTGGATGTTTTAGGAAGTCCTGTGACAAAGTCCATAGTGATTTTTTCCCATTTCCATTCGGGTAAGGGTAATGGTTGTAACATCCCCTTGAACGTCTGTCTCCCAGCTTTAACTTACTGAAAAACCAAGCATCGAGAGACAAATTCAGCAACATCTCTTTTCATGCCATCCCACCAGAAGTACTCTTTCAGGTCCCTATACATCTTCGTGCTTCCAGGATGAATAGAGAATGAAGAACTATGAGCCTCATCCAGCATATCATTCTTTAATTCAGGGATGGGAGGAACACAAACCCGATTCCTAAACTTTATTATCCCATCAAAATCAAGGTTGAGTTCAGGAACATTTCTCACGTTCTTTTGTAACTCTACATCTTATTTCTGTGCCTCTTTAATCTTCACATGTATAGATAGCTGAACATTCATTTTAGAAAGATACAATTTTCCCCATTCCATTATAATTCCAAGATCCATCCTTTGTAAATCCATAAATATTGGATCTTTTTTTATCCTCATCATGGATAAACTGGCACAGTCTTGTCAACTTAATGCATCTGCCACCTTGTTTGCTTTCATAGGGTGGTAATGAATTGAGCAGTCGTAATCCTTAATCAGCTCCAACCATCTTCTTTGACGCATATTCAGATCCTTTTGTGTGAAAATATACTTTAAACTTTTATGATCAGTATAAATATCACACCTTTCACCATAAAGGTAATGCCTCCAAATCTTTAATGCAAAGATTACCGCAGCTAATTCCAAATCATGTGTTGGGTAATTTTTCTCATGGATTTTCAGCTGTCGTGAGGCATAAGATATCACCATATCATTTTTCATAAGAACACACCCTAACCCCTTCTTGGATGCATCACTGTAGATCACAAACCTTTCTCCACTACAAGGCAGTGTGAGCACAGGTGCACTGGATAACCTTCTTTTCAACTCCTTGAAATTCTCTTCACATTCCTCCATCCAAACAAACTTAACTCCTTTCCGAGTCAACCTTGTGAGTGGATTAGATAATCGTGAAAAATCTTTCACAAAACGTCGATAATATCCAGCCAAACCAAGAAAACTTCGGATCTCAGTTACTTTTGTTGGTCTTGACCATCTTTCGATAACCACTGTTTTTGCTGGATCCACAGATATCCCCTCTTTTGAGATTATGTGACCCAAAAATGCAACTTTTTGAAGCCAAAATTCACACTTGGTAAATTTGTCATAAAGCTTCTCCTTTCACAGGGTCTTCAATATAATTCTCAAGTGATCTTCATGTTCTTCCTTGCTCTTTGAATAGGCAAGAATATCATCTATAAAGACTACCAAAAATTGATCAAGGTAGTCTCTAAAGACCCTATTCATCAGATCCATGAAGATAGCAGGGGCATTAGTAATACCAAATGGCATCACTATAAATTCATAGTGTCCATACCTTGTACGGAAAACCGTCTTTGGTATATCCTCCCTTTTGAACTTTAATTGATGATACCCTGAACAAAGATCAATCTTGGAAAAGTACTGAGCTCCGCGTAGTTGGTCAAATAAGTCATCATTGCGTGGGAGAGGATATTTTTTTTGATAGTGATCTTGTTATGTTCTCGATAATCAATGCAGAGTCTCATTGATCCATATTTCTTCTTAACAAATAGAACAGGTGCTCCCCAAGGTGATGCGCTAGGGAGTATGAATCCCTTATCAAGATTCTCTTGGAGTTGCTTCTTCAATTCCTGCAACTCAATTGGGGCCATTCTATAAGGTGTCTTTGAAATAGGAAAAGCACCCGGTACGAGTTCTATTGAAAACTCAACTTCAAGATTTGGTGGAAGACCCAGAAATTCCTCCGGAAAGACATCATCAAACTCCCGTACAATGGGAATATTCTTAACTGTGAGTTTCTCACCAACTATTTGAGATAAATAACCCTCATTTAGTGGAATCAAGACCCATAAGATGGAAGAAATTTCCACTGGAAGGTTATGTTCATCCTTGCATCGATAGACGATCATAGATTGATCTGGAATATGAAATGTGACTTCCCTTCTTTTTAAATTGATATGAGCTCCATATAAAGAAAGCCAATCCATGCCAAGAATCACATCAAATTCCACTATAGGAAGGATCACAAGATTTGCAGGAAGCACTTTCCCACAAACTTCAATCGGGGAAGAATTATAAACTTTTGATGCGACTGTTGTGCCATTAGGTGTTGTCACAGCTAACTCAACATCTAATTGTTGAGGTAATACAGTGATACCCATAGAAAAATCTTCAGAAATAAAAGAGTGGGTGGATCCATAATCAAATAAAACATTTTCTACTTTAGAGTGGATGGTAAGTGTACCTTTCACCACATCGTTATCGTACTCCACATCGCTGATAGAAATTGCATGTGACTTTCATTTGTCTTTAGCCTTCTGATTTTGTTGATGTCGATCATCATCAAAAACCCTTGGATTAGGGAATTTATTGGAATAATGCCCCATCTCCTTGAACTTGAAACATTGAAGTGTAGTAGGTTCATTCTGTGTCTCCCTTCCTTTGTTTTCATCATTAGACATCATCTTCCCATCATTGCGGCATTCAAATGCCCGATGACCTTCCTTTCCACATTTGAAACATTTACTTGTCCCTTTAAGACAAATCCCTCCATGTTTATTTCCACACTTTGAGCATAAGGGAAAGCTCATCTTCTTTTTAGTTTCCTCTTTAGATTTTCCTTTGAATTCCATTTTCCTCTTCTTATCAAACCTATATGACTGATGGGTTACTCCAATCTCTATCTCGACTTTGAGAGCACATCGAACGATTTCATCATATCTATTGAAGTCCCTTATGGATAATGCCCTTAGAAGACTTGGTTTTAAGCCACTAACGAATCGATCGATCTTACTCTCAGGTTGGTTAATAATACCAGAAGCGTACCTTGCAAGTCTTGTACAATTTGCTTCATAGGTACCAACAGATTCATCATCCTTTTGCTTCAGTTCAAGAAACTCTTTCTCCATCTTTGTTCGGAGAATAAGAGGTAAGTACTTATTGAAAAATAAGTTCTTTAACTCGTCCCATTCCATGGACTCAATTTCATCCCTTTGCCTCGTATTCTTAATAAGATTCCACCATTGATCAGTATCTCCTTCCAAACGATACACTGCTAGGATGACTTTATCATGTTCAGAACATTGAAGAACTGAAAATATCTTTTCAGTAGTACTAATCCATTGTTTAGAAACTAATGGATCAATAGACTCGCTGAAAGAAGGTGGACGATTCCTCATAAAGGATTCAACATAATTTTGCTCCTTCCTTTGCTCGTTTGGAAGTCCTGCATGATTCATAGCTTGAGAAAGTTGTGTGAGCATGGCTACAAGATTTTTCATTCCATCTCCCATAACGTTTGGTTGCTCAGAGGGACAATCATTGCATTGCCCGTCACATTCCGCATTAACACGGTTCCTTCGGGTTCCAGCCATTGACTAAAACCAAGAAGAATAGTGCGAGCAACACTAATTATAATAGGAAAACCACACCATCAAGAATAAAATTTCACACTTAAGGTCTTATCCTACGTTATTCATGGTCATTTCTAAGACACTAATATTGTGTTCTATGCTTAGACATATCCTTAGGATTCTTACTAAGGCTTTCAAATCCTAGTTTCCAAAGGTTGACTATACCTTTCCTCTGATACCAACTATAACGACCCATACTTTACATACATTGTTATTACATCAGAATTGAAGCATACTTATTACAACATATAACAAAACAACGAAAGGACCGTATAGGTATAGTGTCTTTAGAAACTGGGAAACATAAACAACTGTTTCATAAAGAATCTACATTGTCTCCAATTTATTTCATCATATCTATAGTCCCTTTTGGCATATCTTACTTAATAACCTTCTTCCTGACCTGGGGGAAAGAAAAAAATACAAAAGTGTGAGCTCAAATGCTCAGTAAGGGTAAACAAAACAAAAATCAATCACATCATATTCATAAGAACATAACATTTTGGAAATCTTAACCTGCAAAAGAAATCATAATTTCATAACATGAGATAAATCATGACAGTGAAATGTAATCACAATAATCATAACTTAAAACATGAAACTTTGTGGCATACACACATAATCATAGAGAATCATTTCTTATTAGTCAAGACTCATTGCCAAGACTATCTTAGAGGACAAAGTCCATTTCTGAACCGAGTTCACTCCTCGTTTGAGTCCTGTTTCACTGAACCGGTATAACCTACCATTCCAGCCATATCTATCTCATGAGATATAAAATCTTTAACCAATGCATTGGAGGGAGATATAGGTCCCACCCATCTCATAATGATACCATTCTTATGTGTGCCACAAAATCATAAACCATATATCATAGCATAACCCATGTAATAAAAATGGGAGTCTTAAACATCATGACATCATAAGACAATTCATATAAGATAAAAACATTTCCATCACAACATAATCATATCAATGTAATAATAGGGATATAAACAGAACCCTATATTATCTTAGATGGAAAATAATTTTGATGAAACACTTGAACTCCATTCTTGAGGAAAATATCCTTTCTACTTCAAAAACATTTTACTTTATTAACATGTCATACAATTTTAAACTAAAAGAAGTTGATTAAAAATAAACTTGAAAACTTGTAAAGGAAGTTTTTTGGAAATAAATTTTTAAAATCCATTCATTCCGTATAAGTTAAAAAAACATTCTTCGTGTACTTTTGTCAGAAAAGTCAAAAAGTACCTTGTACAAAAAACGACAAAAGATTCCTTTCATATCTTTTACTAAAAACTCACCGAAGGGTAAAATTGGATTTAAACAATTGTAGGTGGATGGAAATAATATTACATATTGAGGAAACATGGATGTGGATGATAAAATACACACTAGTAAATACCAAAGTATAAACAATCTTGGATAAAAATGAGATTGTGATATTTTCCCTTACCTTAGGTCCAATTTGCTTCGTATGTGTCCGAAACTCCTGTATAATGATTTAAATAATGTTATTGATTTATTCTAGAATCATACTTATTTTTATTATATCATATATGGTCATATTCTTAGCTTCTTATTAGTAATATTTCATTACTACTTGTTATTCGAGGGTTTATTACTTTTTGTTTTTATGCGTGTTTGTCAAATAAATTCTTATTCTTCTCTTTAGGTTATAGATACCTCATTTTCCGAATGGTATTAGTGTAATATATATCATATTTATTCATTCAATTCATTTATATAATCATTATGCAATGAAGATCATGTAGAACGAATCACATCACATCGTGGAGACGGTATTCCGTACGTACGCACAAGCGATGATATCGTTCCCATGATCGTGGAATTGAATTGGAGTGTATGTATACTATTTCATAATTAATACCACTTTACAATAATCATATATATTCATTACTTTCACCCTTATACCTATCCAAGTAAGGTGGTGGGGGAAAATAGATTACACCACGGCGTGGAGACGGTATTCCGTGCGTACACACGCGCGGTGATTTCATTTTCCGTAGGATGGATAAGAGGTGAAATAGGGTTGTTTCATATTTATAATAACATATGAGTATATAAGTGATACTGATGTTATTACCTCATAATTAAACAACTAAAGAAGAGGTAGTAGAAGAATAATGGAACTTGAAGAAAACGGTAGAAGGTATTACCTCTTTCTCGAAGTGCCTCCTTTAAACATTCTCTTAAGGCATTAGAGTTGGTCTTTTGATAAGACCAGTACCTCTAGTAGGTTTCTAAGGAAGTGGGGAAGTGAAATGGGCAGGGGTCGGCCGAGCTTGAAGGCTCAAATTGGTGTGAGGAAGAGAGGGAGGAGGTTCCCTTTTATAAGGGAGGAGAGGGGCACCTTTGGAAATATAAGAAATATTAGTTTATGTTAAATCCCAACCCCTCTTAAAAACTTCCAAAATGACTCATATCCGAAGATTAGATGAGATAGGGTTGTAATATCATCAACCAATAAAATTTATAAATGTTAGGAATTTATTTCAAACATTATCAACTTGATTTATTCTTATTTATCAATTTAATTTTATTTGTGGTAATAATATTATAAATTTTAAATTATTATAAATAATTACATATGTGTTGTTAATTTTCAATAATTTGACACTTTATGACATTGTAGACCATATAAATTTTAATTTATAATTTTTAAATATTTTTTTGATTTTTAAACAATTTTTTAATATGTTATTTTTGTAACATAACAATAGTGTCAATTTTGACTCTATTCATTTATTTGAATTTAAATAAAATATATACAGAAGATATGTTCGAACTAAAAGCGTTAATAGATTCATAAAATGTAGTATGTATCTAGAAAATTAGTGTAGCACATTAAATAGTTCATATAATATTTATTTTAATATTTTTAATACAATTTATTTGATATTTTAATTAATAAAATAATTTCAACATCACTATTGTGTCATTCTTAATGATAATTATTTAATCCCTAAAAATTCTAAATAACTTCCTATGATGTATATAATTGTATTAGATTTCTGGAGACTATTCATGTTCAAAGTTTCATTAAGTTTATCACCAAATTAAAATTATTATACTTATAAGATTTAAGAAAGTGACATGTTGTCACATTCTTTGGTTTTAATAATAATTAAATTATTTTCGTGGACAAAAGTCCATTAAATGAATCTAATCCAACCCTTAGGTGATATGGGTAGACTTTTAGTCATCCAATAGGATTTTGGCAGGTTTTAGGGTAATTTTATAATCTTATATTTACCCTTAATTACACGATTTACCTTTAACTATGGTAAATAAAATTTACCGTTGTTACTATTCATAATGCCCAAAAATAAAAAGTAGTCTATTAACATAATTTGGACCCACTGATTCTGAATATGGAATCCATTTTTCAAAATTCAAAACATATAAGTTGCAGTAATTAATTTAAAATAAATACCGTTGTTAAGAAAACGGGTTTTAGACGTTAAAACATTGCAAAAGATTGAAATGTTTTTACCTATGAATTCAATTGAAATTAATGCTAATGACATACATTATATTAAATAGTAAAAATATATTCTATTTATACTTTAAAACCATTCAATATTATAATTTTTCCATATAAATTATCTCAATGAAAAAAGTTGTTTTTAATTAAAAATTAGCATATTTTTACTATTCATCAAAATATGAAAGTTATTAGAAAAATATCAAAAATTTATCCAAAGTAAACTTTTAAACCCTGATTCAAAATAAGAATTCTATTTTGTCAAATTGAACTTATAAACATGTCAAAAACTAGATTTAATGTGGGTGCGCCATCAAAAGGCGACAAAACTGTATTTTTTGAAAAATATTTCTTTTATAAAAAAACTGATTTTGCTTTTATACCTCATTCTAGAAAATGCATAAGTTGAATTAAAATGTTATAAAATTCAAAATTCAGTTAGAACTATTCATAATGGCTAGTTTTAATAATATTTTAATATCATATCATTGTTTAGTGAAACTCGGTATTGCGTACGACGCAAGCTATCGAGGAAGGCCGCAGTTGCGTGTAAAGAAAGCCAAGCTAGTGTTGTGTGTAGTGAATGATTACTTTGATGATTTATATAACATAAAAACAAAATATTTCTCATAAAAGTCTCAGGTGTTAGAGACCGGCCATTCGGCCGGTCTTCGTCTCCCAGCAGGACATACAGTGCGCGGGTCCTTGTCTCCTAATAGACCGGCCATTCAGCCGGTCTTCATTGACGCGCTCGCAGGACCCGCGCGACGCGTGTCCTGGCTCCCTCTTCATGCTCGAGGCCGGCGTCAGGCTCCTTTTGACAGTGCCGGATGGCAGACGCCACCTCGCCCTGCTACCGACCGCCCTCGCTGAGCACCTGCTGCGCCTCCACGCTCGCCCGGCCGCCTGACATCGGCCGCCTCCGCCCTGAGGAGCCCGTTCGCCCGGTCGACGCCCTCCCTGCAGCTGCCTGCTCCGCTCGACTGCGAGCCCCGGACGCCTCCGCTGAAGACCGGGCACACCTCCGCTGCTGATTCGGACCGCCACCGGTACCTCAGACCGCCGCCGCTACCTCGGAAGGCCGGATCCTCGCCGGAAAACACCCATCACACCACCAAACTTCGTCGGACGATTACGATCGCCTCGAGACTCAGATTTCAATTCCGAAAAGTGTGAAAAATAGCTCAGAAAAAGTAATACAAATTTATGGGCTTCGTTCGATGATCAAATGAAAATTAGATGCATAATTAAACTCTAAAATGGGCATTCAGAAATTAAAACACCAAACGAAAACTCCTACCTACAGGGGCGTAGCCCGGAGCTTCACCGCACGTGCCGTTACCGCGCCCGCCGCTCGATGCCACCTTGATCGGAGGAGGGATGTGGAGGAGTATTGGTGAGGGGATCTGCTTGGTTGAGTCTTTTTTCCAGGAGATGAAAAAAATGGAGAAAGGGTGGGGGTGATTGTGCTTAAATAAAGAATTAAATAACTTTTAATTAATCCTTTAATCTACCACGTAAAGACCCACGTCCGAAACTCCCGACGAGGTCAAGGTTTAGTCTCCCGTAGGGTAAAAAACACCTCCTGAGCACAATGGAGGTCTCAAAATTTTAATCCGATTCCTCGTTCAAAAGTTATAAAATTTAACGACCAAGGTCGCTAAATTAAGAAAATGCCCCTGGTGGAATTTTCCACAGAAGGCCCGCGCCCGTGAAACTTACACCCCTCCTAGGGTAAACAACATGCTTCGAACTCAACGGGGCCCTCTATTTCCCCATACAAGCCACCATTTAAGATATACCCACATTTAACCATTAAACGAATAAATAAATTAATTAATTATCCATTTAATGTTCCGTTAATGGGAGAGGGTCCCAACGTCCCGCGTTGACATGTTTTATGTCATTCCTGGGGTAAACACCCCATTTCAGACCCATCCATACTCTTAGATTTAGGATCCGAATTGACATTTAGGAGTTATCCCATTTATTTGGCGTTCCCAGTGTGAACACACTGAAAATTTAATTCGGCCACACCGGGACTTGGAATCGCATGCCGTGTGAAGGAGCTGCTCTAGAATAACATAAAGAATATTCCAAAATATTTTATAGCAAAAACCGGGTTCTTACATCATTCCACCTTTAAGCTTTTTGTCCCTAAAAAGAAAAACCAGGGAATAACTCAGGGTACTAAGCTCACACCTGGCTCTCCCATACCCAGAAGAACTCTTACACAGTCTCGCAATACTGCACACAGACCAAAGGATTTGATTTGTTCACGCGAGGTCTGCCCTTGCCGATAACGTGCATAGGAGCGCACCCACTTCTTGGGTGAGTCACGTGAGAGACGCTATGCACCCAGACCAGCCTTTGGGGTTAGGGAAAGGATGTAGGGAACCTCACCATCCCTTCGCACGGTCTCAAATGGCCAGAAGGATCTAGGGGGTAGCTCACCTCCCCGATCGAACCCCTACGTCGCACGCCACGACTAGAATCACCGTTTGGACATGGGACAAAGCCCAGTGATTCCCTCTTCAGAATATTCATATGGTGAAACACCCAAGGATATATGGTCATGCAAGGTTTCACAGTCGATGTCCCACGACCCAGAGTCTCTTACACGCTTGGAGAGTGAAGGAGTCGACACCATCGACTAAAGGATAGGTTCCACGTCTTCTACCTTTCTGACATAGGGTTACACCGACGCCCCATGTCACCCTAGTAACACCTCAAACAAGGAGCAAGGAGAAAAGGATTTCACACTCAGATCCTAACAATTCTACTACAAAAAGTAGAAGATCTGTAGAGCATACCTCTTGTCACCTCATTCTCTACAAGATCGTAGACATCCAAATCTCGCGGCTGTCTGTGGTCCCAACTGTCAGCTCTGGGAGCCTAACGTGGACTGCCTGGTGGTGATTGGAAGACGTCGTAAGGTCTTCCTCCACTTCTAGCTCCTCCCGCTACTCTGCAAGCACCACCTCTTTGGGAACTACTCCGATCATGGTGTTGCCTCTGTCGCGGTGGTGCACCCGCTGCCTGCACGATATTCTCATCATGGCTGGTCGGGCAGTTTCGTGCCAGGTAACCTCGATTATCGCAAACATAACACCAACTCTCTCTGGGATGCACTGGTGCCCTCCAGCGCCACTGCGGTGTACGACCATCCCCCTGAGTCCCGTTATTGGAAAGCCACCTGCGTCGAGGTTCTGTCACCCGACGCCCGCTAACTGTGGCAGACGTCTCAGCTTTGTCGAGCCTACTACCACCACCAACTGTAGAGCATGACAGTAAGCTCTCTGTCACCAGCGCCTACTCTAGCACCCCGACATATGTGGAAATTCCCAAGGGTACTATGACAACAAGAAACTCTCTACGGAGGCCCTGATAGAACTTTTGCGCTCGGAAGTTTCCATCGTGGACGAGGTCTGAGTAAAAACATGCACGATCCACGAACCTAGTCACATACTCAATCACCATCATCCCTCCCTGCTGAAACTGCAGGAGCTCATGGATCCAAATGGAGCATAAGCAGGAGGGGTAAAACTCCTCATGGAACATCAGCTGAAAGTCTCCCCACGAAAGTGAAGACTCATTGAGAAACTAAGTCACCAGACTCCACCAACGCCCAGCTACTCCGTGGAAAAGGCTAGCGGCCAAAGCCACCATAAGATCTGCCGGTGTCTACACAAGCCTGAAGAGGAGAACCACTATCTCTAGCCAAACCTCTGCTGCCTCAGGGTCTGGCTCACCACTGATCCTCAGCGGTCTCTGTCGTTGGAACTCATGGAGCGCGCTCAACCTGCTCTCAAGCCTAGTCTGCTCTGCTGAAGCTGTCTGCTGCTCACCAAGTGGGGGTGCTACTACTGGCCCACCGGAAGAATGGGACTCACATGATGGGTCCTGGACTGAGGCATCGTAGCTCATAGGGTCGTCATAATGAACCAAAGCTGGTATCCTAGATGGTTGTCTTCGCGGAGACATCCTGAATGTTATCAAGGAGTACCGCAGTCAGATGAGAATATATGTATATAACAGTAACAACAATGGGGAGATGACTCAAGAAGGAAAATCAACACTCAATGATATGTGATGCACAAACCAATTTCCCTGCAACGAGTGTCTCAGCATGCTGAGTCAACCAGCGGGTTATCAGTGTAAAGACCAATAAAATTCAAGGGAAATTTTTTTCTTAATTTTCTTTGGGATTTTACAACAACGCAGTTTCTGACGGCACCTGATTCCGAGGCCCGGTGTGCCCGAAATCATTTTCCAAAGTTTAGCTCGGGTACGTTTAGTGAACGAACGAGCGGGTTTTCCTAACTTTTGAACCGGTGCTCAGAATCGAAATCCAAGGACACCGATGGAATCGCAGCACCGGTAATTGCTTAGGAACACCTTTTCTAGAGATGCGTTTGCTCGGGTGTGTTTTTTAAAATTTTGGGTTAAGTAAAAGAATAAAATAAAATGGTGCAACAAATTTTATTTTATTTAAAGTTGTTTAACCTAAGCTAAGTGGTTGAAGTGGGACCCAATATATCCTACTCCACTAGGTATGATATTTGTGTGGTGGGGCCCACATGATCCCCACCTTTTCAACTTCCATGAAACCCCCACCTTTAATTAGGTAACGCACCCGCACCCCCCTTTTTAAATGTAAGTCAACTCTTGCGTTTAAACTGAATAATAAATGCCTTATTAGTTGGGCGGTTTAAACTCCTCAATTAATTCAATTAATTGATTGATTTGTTTTTGAATTTCAAAACGTTTGGCATGAGAAATAAAATAAGACAAACACTTATTTTATTAGGGTTTTTGGGGTGTGAGAGGATTGGGGGAAAAAGCTCTAAGGCTTGAAGTTCTTCTTCTTCTTCGAAGAACGCGAAGAATGCACCACCACTGATAAAGAACGCCGACCTCCGACGATGGGCGACGGTGAGAGACACCTTCCCTGGAGATCGACGACGCGACGCCGTGTACCGCGACGCCAACGACCCTCTCCTTCCGCGACGCCTTCTTCTGTGATGATCAATTCCGCGACGTTCAATTCCGCGACGAGCCTTCGTTCTACTACGCTCGAGGTAGGGGTTTATTTTATTGTTGTTCGTGATTTCTTCTATCACCATTCTTCGTTTCAAATTGGGCAGCCTGTTATTGCAATAACGGGAGGAGGTCAGACCGGACGAACACGGCCAACCCTCCTCCCCCCTTGTTTGTTTGAATTTGTTGCGGCACCTGTAAGGCGGCGCGGTGCCATTGCACCACGCAGAAACTATGAGAAAGGGCGAAGGAGCATGTCGCCGTCATGCGGCGCCAGAGAACGTCGAAGAGGCCGTGGCCGGAGCGGGGCCACGGTGGAACAGGGAGCGGCGGCCGGTTTCTGGCTGCCGATGCCGGAGCAGGAGAGCAGGACCCCCGGCGGTCCCGCGGCGGCAGCAACCGGCCGGCCGGACCGGGACGACCAGCTTCCGAGAAGGGCCAGGGGTCGTAACCCCCGGCTGGCCAGTAGGAGCGGCCCCCCTCATGGGGGCCACAGTTTCACACAGTGGGGTAGCGCGCCCCCCGCCCCCTTCCGCTCGGCCGTTACGGCCGAGCCGCCTGGCCATGCTGGCCAGGCCGAGCAAGCTAGGCTGGGTCGGACCCAGACCCGGGTCGGGTCGACCCTGTTCGGGCCGACCCAGGGGGTATCGGGTCGGGTCGGACCGGGCCTCAAAACCCCTATTCACGGACCTCTTTAGGACTTTTGCCCATAACATGGGATGCAAAATTCCGATCGACGCACCGTCATCTATGATGCGATCCTTGGATCAAGACGGTCGTTTCGGTATATTACACTCAATGTTTCGGGGAACTTTGTGTTCGACAGGGTTGGTTCGTACACGAAACCAACCGGGCCCTCGGAGCGGAAACGCTTATAACTTGAGCTCCGGACGTCCGATTGACGTGCCGTCGACTTTGTTGGATTCCTCTTAGTGAGACGGACCTTTTGGCTTACTTCGCTCGAGGTTTGGACGTAGTTGGAGTATGGTCGGGTTGGTGTTGACTTAAAAACCAACCGGGCCCCTGAGACGAAAAAGCCAATAACTCTCAGACCGGGCGTCCGTTTGACACGCCGTCTGTGACGTTGAGTTCCTGTTGACGATATAGAACTTTTGGATACATCAACTCTGGACTTCGTGTTAGTTGATGTATCAGCCCCTTGGCTCGTGGAGCGGACCCTCCCGAATGAGCTTGTTGTGTGCAGGAACCCTAGAGCTGGCTGCGACTGCGACGACGATGACGACTGTACAGAAATCCTCCATGGATTCGATGGCGATGACTACAGCACTCAGCGATCCTACATGGGTCAATGGTACTGATCCAGTGTGGGTCAGATACTGTGTGGGTCAACGCTCAGTGGTCATGTGTGGGCCAACGCATACTGATCCTGTGTGGGTCAGATCCTGTGTGGGTCATTGCGGGGGTTAGTACCTATCGATCCTTTGTGGGTCATTGCGGGGGTTAGTACATATCGATCCTTTGTGGGTCATTGCGGGGGTTAATACCTATCGATCCTTTGTGGGTCATTGCAGGGGTTAGTACCTATCGATCCTATGTGGGTCTGACAGCTTAGATGAATCAGTGGCTACATCTGATCATCTCTATCGTCTTACGAAGAAGTATACCTGTGTGAGCTGAGTCTTGAATTTCAATCTTTATCTTCGATAATATTGACTTGATGTCCTGTGTGGATTACGTTATGCTTTCCTGTGTGGATTGGGTTATGATTTCCTGTGTGTACGGGGTTGTACTTGGGCTCGGATGTTGGATCCGAACGAGAATTGATGACTTAGGTATATGTATGGGCATATACCTAAGTAGTGTCGGATGTTATTTCTTGATTGTATCTTTCCTTTGTGGATTATCCTTTTTGGATTATGGGAGACCTTCGGGGGTCTCGGGGTCCCTACTGAGTAGCATATACTCACCCCTGCACGGGCTATGCCCGCACTACGTTGTGTTGGTTGCAAACGAAGGACAACGCTGATCGTGGTTGAGGCCTGCGGAGTAGGTCGGTACCTGGAGGTGGACCTCTGGGCAGGACGTACTCGGAGCGAAAAACTGGACCCGAGGAGCTGTGGAGGCTATCTATACCCACCCTTCAGGTGGGAATTCCAGTGGACAGCTCGACGTTGTGGCTTAATTTTCAGTTGTTGTACTCCCTTTTTCAGTTGTACTTTACTTTCAGTTTGGGTTTGTATTCTGGCCCACTTTATTTTCCGCACTTACTATTGTACCCAGTTTTACTTAGTGTTTACTTCTGCTTGCTTGCTCTATGGTGTTTGTTTACTTTACAAAGGAAATTCCTTCACTTTTTATCAATAATTACGCCTTGGTGCTAGTCGCCAGCCCCTGGCCTATGGAAGGCGGGCTTGGGGTAGTCACGGCACGGGCCCCGAGGATGGGTCGTGACAAATTGGTATCAGAGGAGTTTGGTTCTACCACAAAACTCAGGACTCTGAACGTTTTTTTCTATGTGAAGCAATAATGTTAAGAGTATTGAGTGTGGTTATCAGTCCAGGGAGTCCAGTGTTGGTGCGGAGACCGACATATCCGTATACCAGGACCCTGACTTCTGATTTCCGACTTAGTGCACAAAAACATTGATTGCATGTGTGTTTCAAGTTTTCTTTGTGATTACTTTCTGTCAGCTCACCAGGTATACTGTATTGACCGTGGCGCACCTGTCTCTTTTCAGAATGGCCCCACGATGGTAGCCATCTAGGGTTCCGAGTTTTGTATGTGACGACAACCCACCGAGCGACGAGACCTCGGTGCATGACCCTTTTACTGCGGAAGCACCGTCGATACCACTACCCGCCGAGCCACCGATGCGACCAGCCCCAGCCACTGAGAGTGCACGTCGCCTTAGTGCACTGCACGAGTTCCATCGTCAGCGACCACCCAGGTTCCGTGGGGAGACAGACCCTCAGGCAGCCGAGGATTGGCTGGAGGCAGTTGTACGAGTTTTCCATTTGGTAGGGACACCAGCAGACCACATGGTGATCCTTGCAGCGAGTCTCCTGCACGCGACAGCAGGCATATGGTGGAGCTTGATGATCCAGGTGCATGACGAGGCATCACTCCTCTGGATGGACTTTGAGAGCCTCTTCCACTTAGAGTTCATCCCAGCCACCCTCCATGCGGTGCACATCCATGAGCTTCTACATCTGCGGCATGGCAGCTTGACGGTCGTCCAGTACTCGGTGAGATTTACAGACCTCTCGCGCTATTCGACGGACATGGTAAGGGACCCATTCTTCCGGGCCCGGACCTTCGAACAGGGATTGAGGAATGAGATCAGGGCATCGCTGATCTCCCTCAGCATTCCGACACAGGCAGGGGTACTGGAGCGAGCCCTTCTCATCGAGAGCTTCCTTCCTGAGCCTACATCAGCAGCGAGACCTACTGCAGGGCGGCACATAGCAGAGTCTTCTGCAGCAGGCAGTCGACAGATGACACATGGGTCTAGGAAGACCAGACCCTCAGGAAGATGACCTCAGGACACTGGATCAGAGGTGCGGGGCACACAACGCAGAGCCAGTCTTTCGAGAGGCAGACAGTGGTACGCATGCGGTGGGCAGGGCCACATGGCTCGTGACTGCCCGACCCGCCGTTCCGAGGAGCAGCATATGGTTGAGGGACCACCTAGGCAGAGGAAGAGGGTCGACCGTGGTGGTCCACAGGGAGCAGGACGATGAGGTAGAGGAGCTGGCCGAGCAGCAGGTGGTGGGCGACACTTTCAGGCTCTACCACCACAACCACCAGGAGATCCACCCCGACCACAGGGAGCTGGCGGGCAGAGACAGGCACAACTCCAGGCAGCGGAGGCCTACGACCATAACACACCCGAGATGATTTGAGGTACTATCTATGTATACTCCACCCTTGTTTAAGTTCTTATAGACACAAGAGCGATTCATTCTTTTATAGCCGCTACCCTTGTTCGGAGCTCGGAGATTCCGACGAAGCCGTTGGCTTGATCCTTATGGCTAGAGACTACTACGAGAGCAGACTCGATGATTACACACTGGTGCCGGCATTGTTAGATTACTCTAGGAGGTGAGAGCTTCGGCTGGGATATTCTTGTAGCGGCGTCGAGGCCTTACAACGCATCTTGGGCATCGATTGGTTATCTACAGTCCATGCTCAGATTGACTGCATTAGGCGCAAGGTGCGGTGTGTTCGCACCTACGGGAGCAGGTTCACCTTCACCGGTGAGAAGGGATCCTTTGCAGTACAGGATGGACTCACGCAGAGGAGAGGACAACCCATCACTAATCAGTTGGCTAGCCTCATCCTAGGAGCAGTTGACATGCGTAGTCCTATTTTTCCTGTAGTGGTGGATCAGTATGTGGACGTTTTCCCCGATGACGTCCCATAGCTACCTCCTCGAAGAGAGGTAGACTTTATATTGACCTGTACCCTGAGACAGCCCCGATATCCACTCCAGCATATCAGATGGCCCCCGCTGAGCTTCGAGAGCTACAGGTACAGTTGGAGGACTTGCAGGGCAAGAGAATCATCTGACCCAGTGTTTCACCCTGGGCTTCCCCGATATTGTTCCCCAAGAAGGCAGACGAGAATTTGCGACTTTGTGTTGACTATCGTCGCCTGAACCAGGTGACTGTGAGGAAAAAGTATCCTCTACCTAGGATTTATGACCTCTTCGATCAGCTCAAGGGACCACGGTGGTTCTAAAAGATAGACCTTAGATCAGGCTATCATCAGCTCAGAGTTCGGGACGAGGATGTGAAGAAGACGACCTTCAGATGTCGGTATGGCCACTATGAGTTCTTGGTGATGCCTTTCAGCATGAACAATGCTCCAACAGTGTTCATGGGCCTCATGAACAGGATTTTTCAGCCTTACCTCGATCGATTTGTCATGGTCTTCATCGACGACATTTTGATATACTCGACCACTGAGGAGGAGCACGCCTACCACTTGCGGGTTGTACTAGACACACTCCGAGAGCACCAACTTTACAGAAAGCTCTCGAAGTGTCAGTTCTGGTTACGTGAGGTTCTCTTCTTGGGACACGTCATCTCTGAGGCTGGAGTTGCGGTGGATCCTGTGAAGATCAAGGCAGTGCTAGCTTGGGAGCCACCCAGGAGCGTGATGGAGGTGCAGAGTTTTTTGGGGCTAGCTGGATACTTTCGAAGATTCATTCCAGACTTTTCCAGAGTTGCAGCACCACTCTCAGCTTTGACGAAGAAGGGGAAACCATTTGTGTGGTCAGATAGATGTCAGCAGAGCTTCTAAGAGCTGAGACAGAGATTGACCAGCACGCCTATCTTGAGGCTACCGGAGGAGGGAGTTGGGTATGTAGTTTACTACGATGCATCAGGTACCGGACTCAAATGTGTCCTGATGTAGGAGCGGGCCATGATCACCTATGGATCACGACAGTTGAGGCAGCATGAGCAGAACTACGCTACCCATGACCTGGAGTTAGCGGCAGTGGTCTTCGCTCTGGAGATGTGGCGACACTATCTAATGGGCGAACGATTTACAGTCTATTCTGACCATCAGAGTCTCAGGTATATCTTCTCGTAGAAGGACCTGAACCTGAGACAGTGGCAATGGCTCGAGTTCCTCCAGGACTATGACTTTGAAATAATCTATATTCCTGGAAAGGGGAACGTAGTAGCCGATGCCCTCAGTAGGAGGACGAGCATTCATCTACTTGGGGAGGCGACAGAGAAGCTAGCCGTGTTGCAGATATCCTTCGTGGATAGAGACAGAGCAGCCTTTCTTCAGTCACTCAGAGTCACTCCTCCACTACTACAGCGGGTCATAGAGGGACACCGTGGGGACACCGACTGTGATACGCAGCGTGAACAGATATCCTCAGGACAGGCACCTGATGGATTCTCTTTTGGAGGAGAGGACTTCGTCCTTTTCATAAGACGTACCATGGTACCAGATGCTTTACAGGAGGAGGTGCTGAGAGAGTTTCACACTTCCCCTTTAGCGGTACATCCAGAAGTGGCAAAGATGTACCAGGACCTCAGACGACAACACTGGTGGACGAGTATGAAGAAGGTTGTGGCAGAGTTCATTTCTCGATGCCTCACCTGTCAGCTGGTGAAGGCAGAGCACCAGGTACCAGCAGGCTTGGTACAACCCTTGGAGGTCCCGGAGTGGAAGTGGGATGGGATATCTATGGACTTCATGACTGTACTTCCACTCACTTCCAGAGGTCATGAATCCATTTGGGTGATTGCAGACCGACTCACCAAGTCGGCTCACTTCTTACCCATCAGAGAGCAGGGCTCAGTGGAGAGCTTGGGATGTCTCTACGTTCAGGAGATTGGACGGTTTCATGGTGTTCCATAATCTATCGTCTCCAATCGAGATGCTCGCTTTACTTCCCGGCTTTGGAAGGGGTTGCAGGAGGGATTTGGGACACAGCTACGTCTGAGCACCACCTTTCACCCTCAGACATATGGTCAGATGGAGAGGACCATTCAGACTCTCGAGGACATGCTCTGCGCATGTGACCTCGACTTTGGTAGCAGTGGGGAGGACCACCTACCCTTGGTGGAGTTCACATACAACAACAGTTTCCACTCCACCATCGGGATGGAACCATACGAGGCGTTGTATGGCCGACCTTGCAGATCACCGCTGTGCTGGACAGACCCTAGGGAGTCAGCACTTATGGGACTGGAGATGGTCTAGGCCACGATAGAGAATGTCCAGGTCATCCAGGAGCATATGAGGACAGGTCAGATCCGACAGAAGTCTTATGCTGACAGGAGGTGGTGGCCACTGGAGTTTGAGGATGGTGACCACGTCTTCTTGCAGGTCTCACCTCGACGCGGATTACGAAGTTTTGGCCGAGGCGGCAAGTTATCTCCGCACTTCATCGGACCATTTCAGGTCCTCAGCAGGATTGGAGAGGTGGCTTACCGCCTGGCTCTACCACCTCAGTTGCACAGGGTGCACGACTTCTTCCACGTATCTTAGCTGAGGAGATACGTGCACGACCCGACGCATATCATTGACCATGGGGAGCTGGACATTGATGATGGGGAGACTTTTGTGAAGGTCCCAGTGGAGATCAAGGATCGATAGGAGCGGGTCCTACGTGGACGGTCGATTCCTCTAGTGCACATCAGATGGCAGCACGGGAACCTCCAAGAGAGCACTTCGGAGCGGGAGGCTTAGATGGGTGCTCGGTACCCACATTTGTTCCCCTAGTTTATGATGTATCTTTACGAGGACGTAAAGCCCTGAGGTGGGAGTAATGTAAAGACCCGTAAAATTCAAGGGAATTTTTTTTCTTAATTTTCTTTGGGATTTTACAAGAATGCAGTTTCTGACGGCACCTGATTCCGAGGCCCGATGTGCCCAGAATCATTTTCCGAAGTTTAGCTCGGGTACGTTCAGTGAACGAAAGAGCGGGTTTTCCTAACTTTTATACCAGTGCTCAGAATCAAAATCCGAGGACACCGATGGAATCGAAGTGCTGGTAATTGCTTAGGAACACCTTTTCTGGAGTTGGGTTTTCTCGGGTGTGTTTTTTAAATTTTGGGTTAAGTAAAAGAATAAAATAAAATGGTGCATCAAATTTTATTTTATTTAAAGTTGTTTAACCTAAGCTAAGTGGTTGAAGTGGGACCCACTATATCATACTCCACTAAGTAGGATATTGGTGGTGTGGGTCCCACACGAGCCCCACCTTTTCAACTTCCATGAAACCCCCACCTTTAATTAGGTAACACACTCACACCCCTCTTTTTAAATGTAAGTCAACTCTTGCGTTTAAACTGAATAATAAACTCCTTATTAATTGGGCTGTTTAAAATCCTCAATTAATTCAATTAATTGATTGATTCGTTTTTAAATTTCAAAATGTTTGGCATGAGATATAAAATAAGAAAAACACTTATTTTATTAGGGTTTTTGGGTTGTGAGAGGATTGTGGGGAAAATCTCTAAGGCTTGAAGTTCTTCTTCTTCGTCGAAGAACGCGAAGAATGCACTGTCGCTGACGAAGAATGCCAACCTCCGACGATGGGCGACGGTGAGAGACACCTTCCCCGGAGATCGACGATGCGACACCATGTACCGCGACGCCAATGACCCTCTCCTTCCGTGACGCCTTCTTCCCCGACGATCAATTCCGTGACGTTCAATTCCGTGATGAGCCTTCGTTCTACTATGCTCGAGGTAGGGGTTTATTTTATTGTTGTTTGTGATTTATTCTATCACCATTCTTCATTTCAAATTGGGCCTCATGTAATCGCAATAACGGGAGGAGGTCAGACCGCATGAACACGGCCGACCCTCCTCCCCCTTGTTTGTTTGAATTTGTTGCGGCACATGTAAGGCGGCGCGGTGCCGTTGCACCGCGCAGAAACTATGAGAAAGGGCGAAGAAGCGCGGCGCCGTCGCGCCGCGCCGTTGAAATCGAACAAGATGTGGTGCTGTCGCGCTACGCCGGAGAACATTGAAGTGGCCGTGGCCAGAGCGGGGCCACGGCGGAGGGGCACGGCGCCGTCGCGCCACGCCGGCCGGACCAAGGCCATGACCTTTGGCTGCGGCGGAGCGGGGAGCGGCGGCCGGCTTCCGGCCGCCGGCGCCGGAGCAGGAGATCGGGACCCCCAGCGGTCCCGCGATGTCAACAACTGGCCGACCGGACCAAGCCGACCGGCTTCCGAGAAGGGTCGGGGGTCGTAACCCCTAGCTGGCCAGCAGGAGCGGCCCCCCTCATGGGGGTCGCGGTTTCACAGAGGGGGGAAGCGCGCCCCCCTCCCCCTTCCGCTCGGTCGTTACGGCCAAGCCGCTTGGCCACGCTGGCCAGGACGAGCGAGCCAGGTTGGGCCAGACCCGGACCCGGGTCGGGTTGACCCGGTTCGGGCCGACCCAGGGGGTGTCGGGCCGGGTCAGACCGGGCCCAAAACCCCTATTCACGGACCTCTTTCGGTATTTTTACCATAACTTGGGCTGCAGACCTCAGATCGACGCATCGGCAGCTACGATGTGATCCTTGGATCGAGATTGTCGTTTCAGTATATTACACTCAAGGTTTCGGAGAACTTTGGGTTCGGCAGGGTTGGTTCATACACGAAACCAACCGGGCCCTCGGAGCGGAAACACTTATAACTTGAGGTCCGGACGTTTGATTGACGTGTCATCGACTTTTTTGGATTCCCCTTAGTGAGAAAGACCTTTTGGATTACTCCTCTCAAGGTTTGGATGCATTTGGAGTACGGTCGGGTTGGTTTTGACTTCAAAACCAACCGGGCCCCTGGGACGAAAAATCCAATAACTCTCAGATCGGGCGTCCGTTTAACACGCCGTCTGTGACGTTGAGTTCCTGTTGACAATATAGAACTTTTGGATACATCAACTCTAGACTTCGTTTCAGTTGATTTATCAGTCCCTCGGCTCGTGGAGCGGACCCTCCCGAACGAGCTTGCTGTATGCGGGAACCCTAGAGCTGGCTGCGACTGCGACGACGATGACGACTGTACATAAATCCTCTGTGGATTCGACGACGACGACTACAACACTCAACGATCCTACGTGGGTCAGTGCTACTGATCCTATGTGGGTCATATCCTGTGTGGGTCAGCACTCAGCAGTCCTGTGTGGGCCAGCACATACCGATCTTGTGTGGGTCAGATCCTGTGTGGGTCATTACGGGAGTTAGTACCTATCGATCCTTTGTGGGTCAATGTGGGGGTTAGTACCTATCGATCCTGTGTGGTCCGATGGATTAGATGAATCAGTGGCTACATCTGATCATCTTTATCGTTTTACGAAGAAGTATACCTGTGTCAGCTGAGTCTTGACTTTCAATCTTTATCTTCGATAAGATTGACTTGATGTCCTGTGTGGATTACTTTATGGTTTCCTGTGTGGATTGGGTTTTGATTTCCTGTGTGTACTGGGTTGTACTTGGGCTCAGATGTTGGATCCGAACGAGAATTGATGACTTAGGTATATGTATGGGCATATACCTAAGTAGTGTCGGATGTTACTTCGTGATTGTATCTTTCCTTTTTTGGATTATCCTTTGTGGATTCTGGGAGACCTTCGGGGGTCTTGGTGTCCCTACTGAGTATCTTATACTCACCCCTGCACGGGCTATGCCCACACTACGTTGTGTTGGTTGCAGACGACAGATAACGCTGATCGTGGTTGAGGCTTGCGGAGCAGGTTGCTACCTGGAAGTGGACCTCTGGGCGGGACGTACTCGGAGCGGACAACTGGACTCGAGGAGCTCTGGAGGCTATCTGTACCCACCCTTCAGGTGTGACTTCCAGTGGACGGCTCGACGTTGTGGCTTACTTTTCAGTTGCTGTACTCCCTTTTTCAGTTGTACTTTACTTTCAGTTTGGGTTTGTATTCTGGCCCACATTCTTTTCTGCACTTACTATTGTACCCAGTTTTACTTAGTGTTTACTTCTGATTGCTTGCTCTGTGGTGTTTGTTAACTTTATAAAGGCAATGCCTTCCCTTTTTATTGGGAGTTAGGCCTTGGTGCTAGTCGCCAGCCCCTGGCCTATGGAAGGCGTGCTTGGGGTAGTCACGGCACGGGCCCCGAGGACGGGTCGTGACATTCAGGGTCTTGGTGATTGGATACGTCGGCCACCACACCATCACTGGACTCCCTGGCCTGAGGGATTCTCTCGAGACACATTGACACCATTGCCCTAAATTCCAAACAATTCATTTTTTAGGGATGTACAAACAACACCCTAAGAAATGAACAAGCTCTGATAGCACTTTGTCACGACCCGACCCTACCCGGGCTCAAGCCGCAACTACCTAAGTCCACCCCCATAGGCCAGGGGCTGGCGACAAATGCTAAAGGCTAAACAACTCGGCAAGGCCTTTGCCTGAGTACCTGTACACACACAGGCAGCCCACTCAATGCAGAAGTGCAGAGTAAAAGTAAAAGTAAAGTACTAACTGCTATAAATAACCAAAAAAGTGCATCGACCTCTAAATAGTACAAAGCAAGTGCTGAAGGTAAATAGAAAAGAAAAGGAAAAAACATGAACCCCACCAGAAAAGTTCCACAACCCAGAAAAGGTAAATAAAAGTAAAATAGCTGGGAGATTCCCACACCTGGAATCCGACTACGACCACCATATGCAGTCCAAGCTCTCGAACTCCTAAGATCCGCTGAATTCATGACCAACCTGTCCGTCGTCTTCAAGGGCACACCATGTGCGGGAAAATCCCAAGAAGGGGTGAGTATAAATATACTTAGTAGGATGCCCCAAAGGCTTGAGGGAGAAACAAAGGTGGTACTGAAGAGGTGAGAAGTAGATCAAACAGGGAAAAGTAAAGGAGTACAACCGAGAGTGTAGTAAAGAGTACATCTCAACCCAACTAGAGGAAGGAAGTAGACTCATCCAAACACAAGGAGCTAGAAGCGGTGAGAAGATTAACTTCTCGTCGAGTCTTTGATAACTATATCAGGAGAGTAGACTTGTCCAACCATAAGAATCTAGACACAGAAAGCACGTGGCATACCCCACACGTCTTCGCCTCTCCTGGAAGGAGAGTTACCAAAACCCAAGGAGTGGGTTCTGGAACAAGATATATATACATATCCATATGCTCAATCAAGAAGCCCGAACAAGATAGTAATGGAATCTCCATCCCATAGCTCATTGTAAGAAATTGAGTAGCCAACAGTCCCAGAAGTAAACACCATCGATGCCCAGTATCCATACGTCTGCCCCGAACTGCAAGTCAATGGGATCAAATCACCGCACCTCGACACTATCTGCTTTGGGTGACACTGACTCACCCACATGGTTTTAGGTCGCATCACAAGGACGCATCTTGGAGGAAAAAACTCCCCTTGTACTTGAGTGTTCTGGGGGAAGCGTTAAGCCACACGTCATCAATGTCACACAGTCGAGAGTTCTTCTCAAAGTCGATGGGTTCCCACTGCCCAACCCCGTGAAAGTGTAATCCGCTGGAGGTAGACCCGGAACCACTCTTGCCATCCCTGCTAGATGGTACCCCACTGGCTATCCCTACTGGATGGTACACCATTGGCCATCCCTGCTGGATGATACCTCATTGGACATCCCTACTGGATGGTACACCACTGGTAACCGGAACACGTCGCGAAGAATTGCGGAAGGAAGATATGATCTCGATACACAGCTAGGGAGTCTGCGCCCAGGGCTCACTAGGGGCTCCGTACCCTACTGGAAACAACCTCCTGGGTAGAGGATTGGGGCCCGTGTAATGTGTTGGTCCCCCCAATACCCAAAGAACTCTACCAGGGTACATGAAGGGATGTGAGGATCTCCCCGAGTCTCTTAGGGAAATCATGCTCCAATTAGCTGAGTCACCATCGAAGCGGAATGAGACAACTCACTCCAGAAAGTGGGAAAATACCCACACTGTACGAATGCATTTAGTTTTAAATGATGCCGTAGTCCGATAAAAGAGACGTGATACTGAAACCCCTCAGAGCTAAAGAAATAGGGGAACCCAAACAACTATGTCGGCCAAACCATCAAGAACAGAACCAGGGGAAACCCACTCAACCCTGCTGGTCGAACCCATCGAGAACAGAAGGACCCTATACATCGTGAGAGGTCAAAGGTATGTAAAGAAGTACACGGTGCACACATGGGGCCCACACGAAGTGTGACCCCAACTCATCTCCAAACCAAGTGCACAAACGTTCTCAGATACAAACTATAACATGTACCTCTAAGCATTCCCTTATACTCCCAGAGTATACTACATTTCCAGCCCAAGGGATGTCATGCACACGACACCCAATGTTAATGAAAAAAGGAATAAACACAGTTTTTCCAACCTTCTTTCTCCCCGAACCTAGCATGTCCAACCATATCTCTTAAAACATCAACTTCACTCACATGGGAGTGAACGCGATCACACACCAAGGGTTCTATACAAACACTGCAGGAAGAACCACCACCGGTACACCTTTCATGCTTCCACATTTAATGAGATCACAAAAGAGACTCTGCACATCCAAACGGAGCGTACCGTTGTAATAATCACGGGAAAACATGCGAGATAGAATATTTACTGGCATCCAACAGATATCTGACAGAAAATTCCCCCACACCGCTTTACGCCCGAACAACGTCCCGTGGTCTCAAGCCTCTGTCCCGAAAATAGTCGAGCGCATCACACCATTGTGATCTCCTTGGAAAGGCACGTCAATTTGAATGCTCACTTGAGTGCAACAGATATCCTGAGAAAAATATGCGTTTCGCCATACCGCACATGAGCGGTGCTTCATGGGACTCGCATCTCGGTCCCAAAGTGCTATGAACGGATCACACCATTGCGATCCTCACGAAAAAGTACACAAGATTGACTATCCACTTGTCCGAATCGGACACCTGGTGAAGAAGATGGAAATCACTGCCAACTCCCAAAACGACCCTCGTTGGATCCACACCACCGTGTGGAATTAAAGACGGCGGATTGTGCCATTGAAGTGCCCTTGGAAAAACACTCAGAATCGACTACTCGCACGCCCCGAACAGACGTCCGATGAAAAAGTTGTGAAACGCAAATCACAGCTCAAAAGACGGCCCGTGGGGCCCACACCTCAACTGTGGTTTCAACGGTTGAAAACCCTTTGGAAAAATTCTCCTCGGCACAAGGGTCCCAACGCCACCGATGGCACTCAAATTGGACATCCCAAGCAGGAGTTAGGTCCGGCGCAACAATTAATTAATTAATTAATTAATTAATTAATTAATTATTCATATTTAGCGTTTCATGCCACCGAACAACAAAACCGACCCTAAAAGGATCAAAACCGACCTTGGAAGGACCGTCTCAACTCCAGGCCATCGCGCCTCTGACGACACGTCAAACAGACATCCGTCTCGTGAGCCACGTTCGTCGCAACTTTAATAATAATTTAATATTATTAAAGTAAAATGTTTTGGGGAACCCGTATTCGGGTGAAGACCCCAAAAACCCCGAATCATACTTCAAAACGTCCGTCTTGTTACCAAGGACTTGCATCCATAGAAGGTGCGTCAAATGGACGCGCCGTTTAGGAATTTCGGCCCCTTGAATGCAAGGGGCCCAACCGGACCGGTCCACCCTGGCCGGCCCAGTCCGGACCACCATCCTGCGGCCCAGCCGCAGGTCCGGTCTAGCTCGCCACAACCCACTGGCTACAGCTCGCCCAGCAGCACCGGACCCAAGAGGGTCTGGCTTTCTCCAAACAGACCGGCCATTTGGTTGGTCTTCATCTCCCAACAGGACCCGCAGCACGCAGATCCTTGTCTGCCAATAGACCGGCCATTCGGCCAGTCTTTGTTGACCCGCCCGCAGGACCCACGCGGTGAGGATCCTAGATCCCTCTGCACACCTGAGGCTTCCCACGGGCTCCCATCAACCTTGATGGCTGACAGACGCTGCCTCACCCTGCTGCTGAAAGCCCTCACCGAGCACCGGCTACGCCTCCGTGCTCGCCCGACCACCTGACCCCGACCGCCTCCGCCCTAAGGAGCCCGCTCACCCGACCAATGCCCTCCCTGCAGCCGCCTGCTCCATTGGACCATGAGTCCCAAACGCCTACACTAAAGACTAGTCACGCCGCGACCGCCGACTTGGACCGCCACCGGTACCTCGGACCGCCGCCGCTACGTCGGAAGGCCGGATCCTCGCTGGAAAACACCCATCACACCCCGAAACTTCGCCGGACGATTGCGATCGCCTCGGGACTCAGATTTCAATTCAGAGAAGTTCATAGGATAGATCAGAAAAATTACTATGCATTTATGGGCTTCATTTGAAGATAAAATGGAAATTAAATGCATAATTAAACTCAAAATAGGGGGGGGGGTTCAAAAATTAAAATGCAAAACGAAAACTCCTACCTACAGGGGCGTAGCCCGGAGCTTCACCGCGCGTGCCGCTCGATTCCGCCTTGATCGGAGGAGGGAGGTGGATGAGGATTGGTGAGGGGCACTCCTTGGTTCAGCCTTTCCACAAGGAGATGCAAAAAATGGAGAAAGGGTGGGGTGATTGTGCTTAAATAAAGAATTAAATAACTTTTAATTAATCCTTTACTCAACCACGTAAAGACCCACATCCGAAACTCCTGACGGGGTCAAGGTTAAGCCTTACTTAGGGTAAAAATCACCTCTTGAGCACAACGGCGGTCTCAAAATTTTAATCTGAGGCCTCGTTCAAATGTTATAAAATTTAACGACCAATGCCGCTAAATTACGAAAACGCCCCGGGTGGCATTTTCCACAGAAGGCCCGTGCCCGCGAAACTTACACCTCTCCTAGGGTAAACAACACGCTTCAGACTCAACAGTTCCCTCGGTTTCCCCATCCGAGCTATCATTTAAGAGATACCCGCATTAAACCATTAAATGAATTAATTAATTAATTATTTATCTGTTTAGTGTTCCGTTAACAGGAGAGGGGTCCCAACGTCCCACGCCAATATGTTTTATGTTGTTCCTAGGGTAAACAACCCATTTAGGACCCATCTGTACTCTCAGATTTAGGATCCTAATTACCGTTTAGGAGTTATCCCATTTATTTGGCGTTCCGAGTGTGAACACACTGAAAATTTAATTCCGGCCACACCGGGGCTCGGAATCGCACGCCGTCTGAAGGCGCTGCTCTGGAATAACATCAAGAATATTCCAAAGTCTTTTATAGAAAAAACCGGGTTCTTACATACCCAATATTATTTATACTGAAACTCTAGAGGCGAATGATAACATTTCAAAAAATAATAGCATGTATGGATACATACCAATTGGGTTTTTGAAAGTAGTTATATAGGCCCATAAATCCTCATCTGGATTTAAATACTAGTCTTTTTTAGAGTTAGAAAAATTTTTCTATAGAATATATTTTAGCTCCCTGCTTGAGATTTCTACCCATCCACTAGATTTTGGATGGTAGAAAGTTCCATTCCTATGGGTACATCCATATTTTCCCCTTAAATATGTAAATTTATAATTCTTAAAATAGGTGCCATTATCAATGATGAAAGATCTTGGCACTCCAAAACTATAAAATATATTCTTTTTGACAAAATATATAACACCAATGGATTGATTTTTGGGAAGTGATACTATATTTAGCCACATGGATACATAGTCAGTAAAAACTAAAATATACTCATACCCATGAGAAGATGGAAATGGTCCCATAAAATATAATCCCCAAACATAAAAAATTCCTACTTCCAAAATACCTTTATGAGGTAGCTCCTACTTTCTTCCAACATTTCCCAACCTTTAACATATATAATAGCCTACTATAAAACTCCTTACATCCTTTAATAAAGTGGTCCAATAAAATCAATCTTGAATGACTTTTTGGGTTATCCTCTCTTCAACATGATGAACTCCCTAAGGCCAAGAGTGACAACTCTTCAGTATTGGAATCATATATTCTTATAGTACACACATTCTCATAATCCCATCAGTAGGTGTCATCCCAAAGATAGTACTTAAGATCTGAAATGAATTTATTTATTTGGTTTTTTTACAAATGGATAGGAATGAAACTTACATAAAGAAAGTTGGAAAATTCTAAAAACCAATAATACTAAATAATGGAGAATGTTAGTATCTTATCATCAGGAAACAAAGAATTTATCTCACTTGAATCTTCACACTGGGTATTATAAATACTAGAAGGATAATCTATAAGTACATTCTCAGCTCCCTACATATCTCTAATTTCCATGTTAATCTCTTTTAACAATAGAATCCACATGATTATTCTAGGTTTATACTCATTCTTTGATAGAATATATATTAAGGTAGAATGGTCTGTAAAAATTATAAATTTGGAACCTAATAGGTACTGCCTAAATTTTCTTAGTGAAATCACTATAGCTAACAAATAATTTTATATAGCGGTTTAATTCCTTTGAGATTCATCTAGCATCCTGCTTGCATAAAAAATCACATGCAACCTCTTTTATCTTCTCTATCCTAAGAAAGTTCTAACATCCATTCCACTTGAACCACACATACGATCAAAAGGTAATTTACAATAAGGTGTAGTAATGATATTGGATGAATTGGTTTTTTAATTTAGTTAATTAAATGATTCAAATCAGTTTTTATCAAATAGGAAGGGTTCATATTTGATTAGAAAAAAATATAAGGTATTTTTATTTTTGAAAAGTCTTTTATAAACCTCTGGTAAAAACCAACATGACCTAAGAAAATGCAAACACCCTTAGCATTTTTAATATGTGGAAATTTTTGAATAAAATCAATCATGGTAGTGTTTATTTATAAACCCCTATTAGACACATTATTTTCTGGAACTATCCCTTTGGTGACCATAAAATAGAATTTCTCCAATTTTAGAACTAAGTTGGTCCCTAAGAATATTTATAATACCAATTCTAAATTATTTAGATTGGTCTCAAATGTGCTTCCAATAATGGAGATGTCATAAATGAAAATTTATTTAATTGTCTCAAACATATCTGAAAATATAGCCATAATATATTTTTAGAAGGTAGCTGGTTCACCACATAATCTAAAGGGAATCCACTGGTTGTAAAATGTCCCAAAGGGGCATGTGAATATATTTTTCTCTTAGTATTATAGGGATATAGGTATCTGGTTTTAACTAGAATAATCATCCAAGAAGAAAAATAATTCCTTCCCCGAAATGATCTTAAGAATTTGATCAAATAAAGGAATTGGAAAATGATCCTTCTGAGTGGATGAATTGAGATTTCTATAATCTATATAGATTCTCCATTTTGTTTCTTTTCTCACTTTAATTTCTTCATTTGTTTTCATTTGTGAATATAGTGAAATATCCTTTTTTGGAACAACTTAGGTAAAAATAAACCAAGAATTATCAGATATGGGGTAACTAATTACAATTTATAGAAATCTAATTACCTATTCTCTCACAACTTCTTTCATATCTAGATTTAGTCTTATTTGAAATATAACTCTTGGTTTGTGGTTTAGTTCCTTATGGATAATGTGCATGGATAAAAAAGGGATATTCCCATAGATATTAGCTATGGACCAACTAGTGGAATATTTAAATTTTTTAATAACACCCAAAAAATTTTCATCATGGTTTTATTTTAATTCAAAATAAATTATTACAAGATATGTAGAATTGTCACCTATAAATAAATATTATAGGTGTGTTTGGAGTGGTTATAGATCTAAAGTGGATGACGTTTCACTTGAAGTAAGGATATTGGGACTGGGTGGTACAAGATATTCAACATGTATCTTATAATGAGTTTTAAAGGTGGAAAGGTTTTGAATTTAAAGACAAGTTTTATTATTTCCTTAACTAATGTCCATGGTAGAAATCTCAAATTTAACGGTTTCTAGTTAAGAATTTAAGATATTAATCAAAATAGAATGATAAAGTTGTGTTATCAGATATCCATCTATTAAATAAAATTTTAATTAGTGGTTTCAACAATAGAAACAACCTCAAGTTCCCTCAATAAGTATTTATGTTTATAAATAGAGTTTACATATCCAGTAACAAAAAAATAGTACTACTTTTAAGTTCTTGAAAATTTTCCAGACTCTCATTTTGTGAAGATTCAAAAAAAATTGAAACTTAATTTTCAACTTCCAAATTAATTTCTTCATCCAAGAGTGGTTTTTAAAATTATTCTAAATTTTCAATTGAATTTTTAGCTTATAGGGACTCTATCTTAGAATATTTTTTTGAGAACATTGGTTCTTTAGAATGTTTAAACACATTGAACTCTTCCTATTGTTCCCAAATTTTAAATATTAGTTGATCCTTAGAAACATCTATGAATGCTACAATAGTGGACAAAAAGGGAATACCCAAGATGTTTGGCACCTCTTGGTCACATTCTATGTCTAACACTAAGAAGTTTGATGGTATAAACCACTTTCAAACTCCAACTAGTAAGTCATCCACCCTTCATATAGGATGTGTGAATGAGCAGCCAACTAACTATAGTATGACAGTGGTGGGTTGAAGATCCCCAATCTCAAATTTCTATATAGTGATAATGGGAGAATGTTGATACTAATACCAAGATAACACATGCAATTCATCTGACCACTATTACCTAAAGTAGAGGGAATGGAAAATTTACATGGGTATTCAAGTTTGGGATGAAATTTCCTTTGAAGGACAACACTACAATCATTAGTGATCCTTTAATTAAAAAATTATTCAAGAGTTATTTGTTTGAAATAATTTTTAAAGAGATTTTTAGATATTATTGAATTTAAATCAAGTCTTGGATAAAAATAATATTCACTTAGAGTGTGTTAAAAATACAAATTAATTGGATAAATTTAGACTTTTTGTCACTTTTTAGATTCAGATTTTTTGGGAAAGGAATGGACGGGGCATAGTTTTTAAGTAAAAGGGAATTTCCCCAACTTATTTAATAATTTTTCTTTTCTTTTGTTCTTCTTAGATTAAAAAAAATATTTGTTTAAATTTCAGGTGAAAATTTGTGATTTTATTCATTTTAAGTGTTTTATTTTTATTTCCAGATTCTGTTTTCTTCAGATTTTTATTTCTAGATTCATTTTTTTTAATTCTAAATTATTTTCTAGCTTCTTCCTGAGTGTTTAAACCACTTCTTTAAATAACATCCATGATATCCTAGGGTAAATTTTAGTTGTTCTAAGAAGTTTACCTTTATCCCTATATGCCATTTATCTAGATAGTTGGACCATTTGTAATTAAAAAATAAAAATTATTGAATTAGATTCAACATTATAAGATTTTTATGGGAATTTTTTAGAATAAAAATTATCTTCTTATGAGTCAAATATTTTAAGCATTAGTTCCATTCTCTTCAGAAATTTAACTATAAAATTACCTTGGAAATTGGATGAATCACCACTATGTGGGTTTTGAAATTGTTTTCTGGGTTAGTTTTGGTAAGCAGAGGAAGCATGTTTTCTTATCATACCATATTATTTTTAGGATAAATTTGGATGGTTCTTATAGCCTTGTTTATAGTTTTTTGAAAATGGATCATATTATTTAGGAATCCTAGGACCATTATTAGTAAACGTTTTATTTTTTATTGGGTCGACACATCAAAATTAGGATAAAGGTTTTCAGTGTAACATCCCACAGTGAGATAATTATTCACTAAGATATTGGTTTGGGTTCTGAAAACCTAGTTGGTTTACAATTGGTTTAGCATTTTGGTTCATTATGGATTGAAATTGTTCCGTTATTTCATATATTTGAAGTTCATTTCTATTCTAGAACCAGTTTTGTTTTCATATCTATTCACTCTTTTCCTTATTAATTTTATTGTTGAAAAATTAAGGCAAGGTTATTGAATTTTTTTCTTAAATCTTAATTTTTCTTATCATTATAATTACCTCCTATAGATTGGTCAATTAGATTTTGACCAGAAGAGGAAAATAATTCATAGAAGGTGTCCATGAGAACATGTGATGGAAGCTGATGATGGGGAAACTTCCTAAGAAGGTCCATAAATTAATTCCAAGCCTCAAGGAAGGATTTCCCATATTCACAATAGAAATTTTTTATTTTAGTTCTCAATTAACCTTTTATTCTTTATGGATATAATTTCATTATAGATGAGTTATAATCCTGGTCCCAAATTTTAAAGATGTTATTATCTATACTTAGAAACAAGTTTCTAGTATTCCCTTTTAGGAAAAAGGAGAACACTCTCATTCTTAGTTCATTATTCTAGAGTCCTAAGAGAGGTAGTTTTTGCACTGTATTGTAGAAATATATTTTGATGGCCATTGGTTCATTATTTAATTATTAATTATAATTATTTAGAAATTGATAATTTAATTAAGTTGATTTATTTTTTAAAATATTATTTTCTTTAAATTATTATTATTTTAGAATTTATTTATTTATTTATTATTTATTTATTTATTATTTATTTATTTTTTTCTACTTCTTATCCACTCGTAGGGGATTATTCTCCACTGAAGGGGCTCAAGATCTAGAACAGAGCTACATGAATCCTCCCTTTTCTCTAAAATGATGAATGCTGGTGGATTTTCCAAGTACAGATGGAGGTGTTGACACCAAACTCAAATCTATGATGGTGTACTCGGTGCCCGGAGGAAGGCATCAATGGACGCTGAGTGTTCTCTAGTGGCTCGCAGTATCTGCCTTCAACAAAGGTGAATTATCCTTAATATATGTTTAGGTGAAATCAGATTTAAGTGATCTCAGTGATGGTAAAGGTGATATTGAGTTGGGTGGTGGACTGATTTGGTCATATCTATGCGTCTTTAGTCAAGATATGGGGTGTTGGGTGTTTGATTGACAGTGGGTTGTGAGTTGAAACATGTCTTAGCTGTGGGTTCTATGGGTGGAAGGTTCTCTGAGGGAGATTGGTTTTATGATATACTCATTCCGATGAGTCATTCAAGGGGTGTCACCATTGTGTTGGAAAATGGTGACTCATAGGATTCCTCATTGGGGTTGATAAATAAGTTGGCGATTAATCACCCTGATAGTGGGACAAAAATTATGAGTGAGGTTTGTAGTGGTGAATTGGTTCGATGGTGGGTGAAAGTGGAGCTGAATGAATTTGGATGAATCATTACTAAACATGCGAGTGATGACTCTTGAGATGGAACTAGCTAATAATTTTGGCGGTGGGTAATTTCAGAAGTAGGGGAGGGTGAAGAAGTCGCCATTAGAAAATATCAACATTGGGTGGAGCACTTACCACCAAAAGGATTATGGATGTTGTCAAAATCCCCAATATTTCTATGTTGGGTGCTAATAATAGCAAAACCGAGAACTATAGGTTATTTACTCTATTTTTCTACCACTAGTTCTGGTGGTAGGTGTGATGGCAACAAAAAAATAAAAAAACAATTTAATTAAAATTAAGAAGTATCAATTAAACATTAATTAAAACCAAATAAAATATTTAATTAAAAAAATACAATTGATTATTTAAATGATATTTTAATTAAAATTTGAATTAATAAAAACATAAAACAAAAAAAAATTAAATTTAAAAAAATATTACAATAATTTTAAAATTAAAATTAAAATTTAAATTCTAAAATTAAAAAACAATTCAATTAATTTATTTGATAACCTAATTTAAGTTTAAATAAAAAATTAAAATTCAAAAATGTAAAAAATAAAATTGAAAACCGAATAATTATTTATATTAAAGATTAGATAATTTAATATACTTAAAGGAAAAAATAATTGAATGACAATTAAATTAAAGATCCATTAATTAAATGATTAAATAATGAAAAAGTTATTAATTAACAAAAAGAAAAAAATCATGAAATTAATATTTCAAAGTCAAGAAAAATAAAAACTTAAAAATAATTAGAGAAATAAAATAACGAAAAATAATTCAGAAAAAATTAATAAATTTAAAAGCTAAAAATATAAAATTAATAAAAATAAATTACTAATAAATAAAACTATAACATTTTTAAATTTAAATTAATTGATAAAATATGTATGATTAATTTAATTAAACCATCAAAAACTTAATTAAAATATGTGGAAAATCAACACATTTTGAGGCCACATCATATTACCCCACACTTAATTATCATTTTTTCTCAACCAATTCCATGATTTTTGTATTTTTGAAAAAGAAACATGTTTTTTTACATTCATTTCAAAAAGAATCATATAAATCTATTTAAAAATAGATTAAAAAAAATTGTGAGTTAGGATTTCCAAATGAAATTTTCAAAAGAGGTCCTACCAAAATTAAAATACCTACTAGGAGATCAAAGGAACAAAGACTCATTCACTACTGAAGATGTCATGTCTCTTATATCGATCCATATATTGACTTACTTCAATTCAAGTCCATGTTCTAATTCTAAGAGTGATAATAGGTTATATATAAGTGGAAATAAAATCCTAACAAGTGGTGTTTTCAACTTTAACTTTCTCCTAGGTTCCACAAAATCAATGTTTCAAATTAAAAATTTTAAATAAAATTATTGATAAAACTTAAATAATTTTCATACAAGTCAACTTTCTCCTTTATGTGGTTTTAAAATTTACCTCACTTTAATGAACTCATTTTGACTACTACGTACTTTATTTTGTTGTTTTTTTGAATGTTACCAAGACATGTATCTAGGATAAATCATTATGTAGATGTACTTATTTGAAATGTACATAGGGATTACAAATAAAACTAGTACTAAGTGTCTTATATGTTCACGATGGGTTCCTATTTTTCCCATTTTACTACAGTTTCAAAGGACTTATAAGAATACTATTTTAGTTATCTCTATAAGTTGATTTAATTTTTGAATATAAAAGAGTCCCCTAGATTCATGTTCAAGTTTCCAGTTTCCTAAAGTTATGATCATAAATCCACACACACACACACACACACACATATATATATATCCAATATCACTCTCATTTTTATCTCTAAAATAGAATATTCATACAAACAATATACAACTCCACTCAGCAATCATACATCCTTGAAAATTTCAGATTCAATGAAACCCTCAACAACCCATAAGTTATTATCCATTAGTAAAGATGAAATTTAAGTGAAAAGTGAAGCATAAAGAACCTCATATTCTGAAATAATTTTTTAAAAAATTGACACTTTTTTTAAAAAAATTTGGGGGGGGGGGGGGGTTGTCTAGGGGGTGAAAGGGTTGTCCAGGGGGATGTAAGGGCTGTCCAGGGGGGTGAAAGGGCTGTCCAGGGGGGGGGGGTGAAAGGGTTGTCCTAGGGGAGTGCAAGGGGGCTATCCAGGGGGGGCATGTGGGCTATCCAGGGGGGGGCATGGGGGCTGTCTCGGGAGGTGCAAGGGGCTGTCTGGGGGGGGGGTGTAAGGGGGCTGTTATGGGGGGCATGGGGGGTTGTCTAGGGGGCTATTTGGGGGGGGGGGATGTGTTTTTTAAGAAATGTCAAGCCCTAGAGCCACGGTTTTAAACCACGGCTTTATACCTAAAGCCATAGTTTTAAACCGTGGCTAAAGATATATAGCCATAATTTTGAACCGTGGCTATAGGCTTTGTGCGGGTTAATGTTCTGCCATAGTTTCAAACCGTGGCTAAAGCCCTATAACCATGATTTTAAACCGTGGATATAGAGCTATAGCCACAGTTCAAACTGTGGCTATAGGGCTTTAGCCAGGGTTTGAAACCGTGGCTATAGGTCTTGCCCTATAGCCACACCATTACCAGCCACAGTTTGTTGAACCGTGGCTATAACCTATTGCCACGGTTTTGGGACTTATAGCCACAGTTTGAAATCGTGGCTATAGCCTAAATTTCCAGTAGTGTTAATAAAAGGTTTTGACTCAAATAATATTCCATTCAATAAAATGAAATTAAAATTACAAACTCCATAAAAAGAAATAAAATCAACAGAAAAATGATCTCCCCTTTGAAGAAATGAAAGAGGTGTTATTCTGCTTCTTCTCCACTCATCTTCCTAAGTCTCTGCTTCTAATCCTCAGGAAATACTGAATGAAATAATGTGTAATCAAATTTTCATGATATAATATTCCTTAATTTGATAAATCACCCCCTAATTTTATGCCTTTTCATTCCTAATATCCTTACTGATGGTGAACAATGACTTCACTTTGTCTTCTCCCAATCCCAGTACATGTGGAAATTATCACCCCAAACTAAGACTCGAACATGAACTGAGTAAAATACCTCTAACTGAATATAGAGGGTGTTTGGCGATGTACCTATACTTGATCTATTCTCTATTCCACTTCTTTAAAAAAACAAACAAACATAGAATAAATAAAAAGTTGTTAAAATTAATATAATAGAAATATAAAATTTGTAAAAATATAAATTAATTAACCATAGCATTAGTAATAAGAATAATAATTATTATTTTAGGTGATTGGGGGTATAATTGTAGTCAAACACACACACAATGCACACACACACATGATGTAAAGGAAGGTCATATCCCCCAAGGGATAACCTACCCAACTAATCGCTTTTATTACATTGATGATTTTTTTTCTGACCCAAAGGCCCATGGGGCATGAAGCCCATCATATGAAATATAGTCCCATAAATCTGCCCGAATTTTGACCCATGATCTCAACCTCCAATACATCCATTTTCCTTGCTCAGCCTCATCACCCCCACTGGCACTGCTCCTCCTTCTTCTCTAAGAACAATGAAGGATAATGGTTCAGCCAGGTGCATATGGATTCATCAACACAAAACACAGTTTTTTGATAGCGTACTCAGTAGTTGGTGGATGAAATCAGTGGAGGATGAGGGATAATTAGTGGATTGTGGTTGTAAACTTCAATAGAGACAGACTTTCCTTCAGATTTTTTGAGGTGAAATCAACTTTAATCGATCTTTGTGGTTATCAAGGTGAGCTCAAGTTGGGTGGTTGCTCGATTTTGTCAGATCTATGCAGCTTCAGTTGGGATCTTTGGTGGTGGGTGTTTGATCAATGGTGGGTGGTGAGTGGAAATAGGCCATAGTGGTGGGTTCTTTGAGAAGCATGTTCTCTAGAAGAGACTGATTTTCTAATATGCTATTGGTGGGGAGTAGTTCAAGGGATTCGCCATTAGGTTTGGAAATGGTGACTCACATTAGTCACCATTGGGCTTGATAGAGAAGTTTTTGGTCACTCAAACTGATGGTGGGAAAACAATAGTGAGTGTGGTTTGTAGCGGTGAATCTGTTCGGCAGTGGGTGAAAGAGGAGAAAAATGAATTTGGCTCAGTCATTGCAGAATAGGGGAGTAGTGATTCGAAAGTTTCTTCTGTCTTGTGGGTATGAAGGTTGGTAGTTTTAGAAGTCGGGGAGGGTGTGGGATTCACCATTAGAAACTACCAATGTTGTATTGATAACTTAGCACCAAAAGGATTTTGGTAGTAGGTCAGAACCACTATTTTTCTTCAACTGGGTTCCAATGGTAGAAAAATAGGGAACGATAGGTCATTTCCCCTATTTTTATACCACTAAGTATGGAGGCAGGTCACTTGGAAGCAGAAATATAAAATAAAAAATTTAATAAAAAGAAAAAATTAGAAATTAAACATTAATTAAAAAAAATAATAAAAAAATATATTTTAAAAATACAATTGATTATTTAAATGAAATTTTAATTAATAATTTAATTAACAAAAACATGAAACAAATGAAAAATTAATTAAATTAAAAAATAGATTACAATAATTTTAAAACTAAACTTTAAATTAAAATACGAAAATTAAAAATCCCTTCAATTAATTTATTCAATAAACTAATAAACGTTTAAATAATAAATTAAAATTAAAAAGAGTGAAAATTAAAATTTAAAACTGATTTATTATTTAAATTGAAAAGTAGATATTTTAATATATTTAAAGATATAAACAAGTGAATGAAAATTAAAATAAAAATCCATTAATTAAATGAATAAATAATGATGAGTTGATTGATTAGGAAAAAGAAATAATCATGAAATTAATAATTTAAAGTCAACTAGAATTAAAAAATAAAAAGTAATTAGAGAAATAAATAAAGAAAAATAAGTCAGATAAAATTAATAATTTTAAAAGCTAAAAATAAAAAATTTCATAATAGAAAAGATATTTAATTAATATATTAAACTAAAAAATCATTAAATTTCAATTAATTGAAAAAAGAGGCATAATTAATTAATTAAAACATCAAAAACCTAATTAAAAGATGTAGAATTCATCACATTTTAATGTCACATAAAATATCCTACTATACCAAATAATCTCCTTATCTTAAATTTAGTCCTATGTATTTACTAAGATATAAACACTTGTATTTTATTAGGGCCCACAAATTTTTTTTTGATACCACATGACGCAAAAAATTTCCATTCCTTGATCTAGAAGTAGAACTTAAACAATTTCCCATACCTGTGATGCTCATTTACTGTTCCTAATACAAAGTCCAGGTGGTATTCACGATCTTTATTCATCTTATAGAAAACCAAGATATTGTCAATGAACACCATTACAAAGGTTTCAAGATGCCAATAAAATATCATATAATTCAAATATATGAAAAAAGGTGCATTATTAATGCCACATGGAATAAAAAGATTGTAACACCCAAGATTTCTATGAGAAATATTTTGTTTTTATGTTATATACATCATCAAAGGAATCTTTCACTACACACGATACTATCTTGGATTGATTTACATGCAATCACAGCCTTTCTCGATAGCTTGCATTGTACGCAATACCGAGTTTCACTAAACAACGATATGCTATTAAAATATTATTATAACTAGCCGTTATGAATATTAATACCCACTTTTTGAAATTTTATAAAGTTTATCTTTCAAAATGGACTTCATTTTTGGATTCAGAATATCGAAATTAGCCTAGGGTGAAATTTTAGTATTTTTCTAAAAACTTTCAATTTTTAATGAATAGTGAAAACACTAGGTTACTATTTAAAAACCGATTTTTTATTTAAATAATTATTTATTTTTTTTAATTTCATTTTAGGTCAAAATTGATACATAATACCTATATAAGTTCAAAGTAATTCATTGTAGTCATTGTTTCTGACACTTTCACCGGGGCGCGCGCATCCGTCCGTGGAGGACGCGCGGCTTGTTGCCCCGCATTCCCGCTTTCCAAAGGCGGGCGACATTCGCTCCTTATTCAGGGACGTCTACTCCTTGATCGAAACGGGATGATGGGATGTCGGTTCTTCCTTCCGTGGATTCCTCCTCGGAACTCGTCACCTAGTCCGGGTCTCCCTCATTGATTTAATATGTTTTTCGTGAATCTCATTCCCGGTGCCATATCGTCATGGACGCCGGTTAATTACACTACTTCCATCAAGACATTCCATGGGGTCTTGACATGGTAGCGACCTTCGGTCGGAGTAGACGGAAACATCAGTAATGTCAGGGCATCTCTGGGTGCGTGGACATTGGGGAACCTGCATTCTTCCTCATGAGAGGGCATCTCAAGGGTGCATGACCCGAGGCATCCCGCGTCGAGTGCGGGGAATCATATGTCATAGGCATGTGCCTGAGGTTTTCCTCAGCTTCCCGTGTTTAACACAGGGTATGTTGCAAGATTAACGTCTAGCAGAGACGGTTACACCAAAGGCTTGTCATACGAGGTTTTCCTCAGGCATCTCGTGTTTATCACGAGGTGGGCCGTGAGTTTAACGTCTTACGGATATGGAATGAGGGTGATCAGAACGTCCCATAGAGACGGATCAGATTGGTATATCCTTAGGAGGGAACACCTGGAAGGTTTACCAAGGGGATGGATCAGAACGCCCAATGAGGACAGATCTGAGGTGGTTCACTCCCTAGAGGGGAAAAGGGTGATGAATCGGGGTGTACATAGAGGACAACGACCCAGAGATATGATGGGGCTTACACGTGGAAAGCGGCCCATGCGCCGCTAGGAGCAGCGAGGAGGTGGATGGCATGATCCCACCGGGATGTGGCGGCCCGGGTGAGAATCAGGATGGGTGATGGATGGATGAATGAAGTGGAGGGGGAATGAAATGGGACCATCGCAGGGGGGAGACAGTGAAGTTGGGCTTCAGCCTTGAAGAGGCTTCCTACGTATCCCTGTGGCAGGGAATCAAAGTCCGCGTAGTTCGGGATGGTGCCGGTAAACTGACGTGAAGCTGGACCTTGGCCCGATGAATGTCTTCAGTGAACCAATGTGAAGGTGGACCTTGGTCCGATGGGCATTGTCAGCATACCGACGTGAAGGTGGACCTTGGTCCGATGGGCATCGTCAGCGTACCGACGTGAAGGTGGACCTTGGTCCGATGGGCATCGTCAGCGTACCGACGTGAAGGTGGACCTTGGTCCGATGGGCATCGTCAGCGTACCGACGTGAAGGTGGACCTTGGTCCGATGGGCATCTTCAGTGTACCGACGTGAAAGTAGACCCGTGGGTCCACTAATGGTGGGCTTGAACCTTGGGAAGGTTTCCTACGTACCATGCCTTGACATGGATCAAAGTCCTCGTAGTTCAGGGAATACAGTTTAACGTCATGCGGGACGAAAGGAGGCATGCAGTTTAACGTCATGCTAGACGAGGGCGAAACTCGACGTGAATGAACGACCGAGCAATGTGGCTTAAACCTCATGGAGGCTTCCTACGTACCATGCCTTGACATGGATCAAAGACCTCGTAGTTCAGGTGGGAAAGGGTCGCAACAGCTTACCATTGGACCAGAATGCAGTTTAACGTCATGCTGGACCGGGGTGAGACCCGACGTGAAATGACGGGTGGGCTTGAACCTCATATAGGCTTCCTACGTACCATGCCTTGACATGGATCAAAGACCTCATAGTTCAAATGGGATGGGTCGCAATGGCTTACCACTGGACCAGAATGGGACCCGACGTGAATGGATGATGGGTGGGCTTGAACCTCATAGAGGCTTCCTGCGTACCATGCCTTGACATGGATCAAAGACCTCGTAGTTCAAAGGATGGGTTTGTCGGTGAACCGACGTGAAAGTAGACCCGGGGGTCCACTATTGGTGGGCTTGAACCTCGTGAAGGCTTCCTACGTACCATGCCTTGACATGGATCAAAGACCTCGTAGTTCAAGAGATAGGTGGGTCGCAATGGCTTACCATTGGACCGGAGTGCAGTTTAACGTCGTGCTGGACGGGGGTGAAACCCGACGTGAAAGACAGGTGGGCTTGAACCTCATAGAGGCTTCCTACGTACCATTCCTTGACATGGATCAAAGACCTCGTAGTTCAAGGGATGGGTCGCAATGGCTTACCACTGGACCAGAATGGGACCCAACGTGAATGACGAGTGGGCTTGAACCTCATAGAGGCTTCCTACGTACCATGCCTTGACATGGATCAAAGACCTCGTAGTTCAAATGATGGGTCGCAATGGCTTACCACTGGACCAGAATGGGACCCGACGTGAATGACGGGTGGGCTTGAACCTCATAGAGGCTTCCTACGTACAATGCCTTGACATGGATCAAAGACCTCGTAGTTCAAATGATGGGTCGCAATGGCTTACCACTGGACCAGAATGGGACCCGACGTGAATGACAGGTGGGCTTGAACCTCATAGAGGCTTCCTACGTACCATGCCTTGACATGGATCAAAGACCTCGTAGTTCAAATGGGAATGAGTCCGTCGGTGAACCGATGTGAAAGTAGACCCGGGGGTCCACTATTGGTGGGCTTGAACCTCGTGAAGGCTTCCTACGTACCATGCCTTGACATGGATCAAAGTCCTCGTAGTTCGCAAGGGAACGCGCAGTTTAACGTCATGCTGGACGGGAATGAGACCCGACGTGGAAGAACGACGGGTGGGCTTGAACCTCGTGGAGGCTTCCTACGTACCATGCCTTGACATGGATCAAAGACCTCGTAGTTCAAATGGTTCGGGGTCAGGGTCGGTGCTCACTCTAAGCCCACGTGAGTCATGCTCGGTGTGAGAAACAAGAGGTTGCAAGGACCTGATGATCACGTCGCGAAGGGTGCATCCGTGAGAAGGGAAGAGGGGCTTATGCGTTGAGCGGCCCATGGTGTTGGGACTTACTCCAGGATGGAGGCCCAAAGAGAAGGATGATGATAGTTTTCGGTCTTGAGCCTTGAAGAGGCTTCCTACGTACCATGCCTTGACATGGATCAAAGAACAAGTAGTTCTTCTGATGACGGCTTACTGCCAATTGGTTGGTTTCAACGTCTTACCGCTGGATTGGGTGTGAACGGCTTACCGCTAAATTGGGTCGCAATAGCTTAACATTGGATAGGGTTGTCAACAGCTTACCGCTGAATGGGGGTCACAACGGCTTACCGCTGGATAGGGTTTTCAACGGCTTACCGCTGAATGGGGGTCGCAACGGCTTACCGCTGGATTGGGTCACAACGACTTACCACTAGATGAGGATGTCAACAGCTTACCGCTGAATAGGATCACAACGGCTTACCGCTGGATTGGGTCACAACGGCTTACCGCTGGATGAGGATGTCAACGGCTTACCGCTAAATAGGATCACAACGGTTTACCGCTGGAAAGGGATATCAACGGCTTACCGTTGATTGGGATCACAACAGTGGATGGGGCTTACGTGAGGAAGCTGCCCGGGTGCCACTATGGAGGGGCAATGGTGAATGGAGCTTACGCTAGGAAGCTGCCCGGGTTCCACCAAGGAGTGGCACTGGTGAATGGGGCTTATGCAAGAAAGCTGCCCGAGTGCCACCAAGGAGTGGCACTGGTGAATGGGGCTTATGCAAGAAACTGCCCGGGTGCCACTATGGAGCGGCAATGGTGAATGGGGCTTACGCTAGGAAGCTGCCCGGGTGCCACCATGGAGCGGCACTGGTGAATGGGGCTTACACTAGGAGTTGCCCGGGTGCCACCAAGGAGTGGCACTGGTGAATGGGGCTTATGCAAGAAAGCTGCTCGGGTGCCACCATGGAGCGGCACTGGTGATTGGAGCTTACGCTAGGAAGCTGCCCGGGTGCCACTATGGAGAGGCAATGGTGAATGGGGCTTATGCTAGGAAGCTGCCCGGGTGCTGCTATGGAGCAGCACTGGTGAATGGGGCTTACACTAGGAAGCTGCCCGGGTGCCACCAAGGAGTGGCACTGGTGAATGGGGCTTATGCAAGAAAGCTGCTCGGGTGCCACCAAGGAGTGGCACTGGTGAATGGGGCTTATCCAAGAAAGCTGCCCGGGTGCCACTATGGAGCAGCAATGGTGAATGGGGCTTACGCTAGGAAGCTGCCCGGGGTGCCACTATGGAGCGGCAATGGTGAATGGGGCTTACGCTAGGAAGCTGCCCGGTTGCCACTATGGAGCGGCACTGGTGATTGGGGCTTATGCAAGAAAGCAGCCCGGGTGCCACTATGGAGCGACAATGGTGAATGGGGCTTACGCTAGGAAGCTGCCCGGGTGCCACCAAGGAGTGGCACTGGTGAATGGGGCTTATGCAAGAAAGCTGCCCGGGTGCCACCAAGGAGTGGCACTGGTGAATGGGGCTTATGCAAGAAAGCTGCCCGGGTGCCACCAAGGAGTGGCACTGGTGAATGGGGCTTATGCTAGGAAGCTGCCCGAGTGCCACCATGGAGCGGCACTGGTGATTGGGGCTTATGCAAGAAAGCTGCCCGGGTGCCACCAAGGAGTGGCACTGGTGAATAGGGCTTATGCAAGAAAGATGTCCGGGTGCCACTATGGAGCGGCAATGGTGAATGGGGCTTACGCTAGGAAGCTGCCCGGGTGCCACCAAGGAGTGGCACTGGTGAATGAGGCTTATGCAAGAAAGCTACCCGGGTGCCACCAAGGAGTGGCACTGGTGAATGGGGCTTATGCAAGAAAGCTGCCCGGGTGCCACTATGGAGCGGCAATGGTGAATGGGGCTTACGCTAGGTAGCTGCCCGGGTGCCGCTATGGAGCAGCACTGGTGAATGGGGCTTACGCAAGGAATCTGCCCGGGTGCCGCCAAGGAGCGGCACTGGTGAATGGGGCTTACGCAAGGAAGCTGCCCGGGTGCCGCTATGGAGCAGCAATGGTGAATGGGGCTTACGCTAGGAAGCTGCCTGGGTGCCACCAAGGAGTGACCCTGGTGAATGGGGCTTATGGAAGAAAGCTGCTCGGGTGCCACCAAGGAGTGGCACTGGTGAATGGGGCTTATGCAAGAAAGCTGCTCCGGTGCCACTATGGAGCTGCAATGGTGAATGGGGCTTACGCTAGGAAGCTGCCTGGGTGCCGCTATGGAGCAGCACTGGTGAATGGGGCTTACGCAAGGAAGCTGCCCGGGTGCCGCCAAGGAGCGGCACTGGTGAATGGGGCTTACGCAAGGAAGTTGCCCGGGTGCCGCTATGGAGCAGCAATGGTGAATGGGGCTTACGCTAGGAAGCTGCCCGGGTGCCGCTATGGAGCAGCACTGGTGAATGGGGCTTACGCAAGGAAGCTGCCCGGGTGCCGCCAAGGAGCGGCACTGGTGAATGGGGCTTACGCTAGGAAGCTGCCCGGGTGCCGCTATGGAGCGGCACTGGTGAATGGGGCTTACGCTAGGAAGCTGCCCGGGTGCCGCTATGGAGCGGCACTGGTGAATGGGGCTTACGCAAGGAAGCTGCCCGGGTGCCGCCATGGAGCGGCACTGGTGAATGGGGCTTACGCTAGGAAGCTGCCCGGGTGCCGCTATGGAGCGGCACTGGTGAATGGGGCTTACGCTAGGAAGCTGCCTGAGTGCCGCTATGGAGTGGCACTGGTGAATGGGGCTTACGCTAGGAAGCTGCCCGGGTGCCGCCAAGGAGCGACACTGGTGAATGGGGCTTACGCAAGGAAGCTGCCCGGGTGCTGCTATGGAGCAGCAATGGTAAATGGGGCTTACGCTAGGAAGCTGCCCGGGTGCCGCTATGGAGCAGCACTGGTGAATGGGGCTTACGCAAGGAAGCTGCCCGGGTGCCGCCAAGGAGCGGCACTGGTGAATGGGGCTTACGCTATGAAGCTGCCCGGGTGCCACTATGGAGCGGCACTGGTGATTGGGGCTTATTCAAGAAAGCTGCCCGGGTGCCACTATGGAGCAGCAATGGTGAATGGGGCTTACGCTAGGAAGCTGCCCGGGTGCCACCAAGGAGTGGCACTGGTGAATGGGGCTTATGCAAGAAAGCTGCCCGGGTGCCACCGAGGAGTGGCACTGGTGAATGGGGCTTATGCAAGAAAGCTGCCCGGGTGCCACCATGGAGCGGCAATGGTGATTGGGGCTTACACTAGGAAGCTGCCTAGGTGCCGCTATGGAGCGGCACTGGTGAATGGGGCTTACACTAGGAGTTGCCCGGGTGCCACCAAGGAGTGGCACTGGTGAATGGGGCTTACGCTAGGAAGCTGCCTGGGTGCCGCTATGGAGCGGCACTGGTGATTGGGGCTTACGCTAGGAAGCTGCCCGTAATGTCTTCCTCATGTCTGGCCATGAGGGCATCCCAACTCACTAGTGGGTTGAGGTATGTTTCTATGCGCAAGTGCACAAGCGGGATAACGCCCAGGGCGTTGGAATCAGCCCAAACAAAGGGACAAGAAAAGTGTGAATCACATGCCCGGCATTCGGAATGCGATGAGAGTGGCATGGCGATAGAGGATAACTGCTGACCATGTTCGCGACACAGCATCCTATCGCGTTAGCCTAAAATGGGGACAAACAAATGAGGGGTCGACTGCTGACCGTATTCGAAACACATGACCTCAAAGTGTCACCCGAAGCCTTTTGGGGCGTTGGCCCAGGACAGCAGGGGGACCATGGGTCTACCGTCCATACTGTTAGGGGGTCCCTTCAGACTTTGGTAGTGGATGCAGATCCGAATAAAGGACACGCAAAGCGTGGGGTGGAGTGCTGGAATGTTTGAACGGATTCCAACGCTCTTGAAACTATGCCACTGTAAACATGGCATTAGGCATCTTATGCTAGGAGCATAAGGAATCTCTCGTTTAGGGAAAGAGGCATCCTATCATTTGTTAGATAGGGATAATGATACAGTTTAGAGTCATGTAGGTAGGACTATTGGCATCTCATGCTTGGAGCATGAGGCATCTCTCGTATAGGGCGAGAGGCATCCTATCGCTTGTTAGATAGGGAGTACTACAGTTTATAGTCTTGTAGATAGGACTATTGGCATCTCAGGCTTGGAGCATGAGGAATCTCTCGTATAGGGCGAGAGGCATCTAATCGCTTGTTAGATAGGGAGTACTACAGTTTATAGTCTTGTAGGTAGGACTATTGGCATCTCAGGCTTGGAGCATGAGGCATCTCTCGTATAGGGCGAGAGGCATCCTATCGCTTGTTAGATAGGGAGTACTACAGTTTAAAGTCTTGTAGATAGGACTATTAGGCAGAAGGTGCCTAGAAATGGTTAGTATTGGGACTTACGCAAGCACGGCCCTTTCTGGTTCAACCTGGCATAGGAGCCAAGTGATTGGGTTTGGAGGAGTTGCCTATGGAATGGTTCGACTCAAGGTACTCGGGGAACTGATGATGAGAACCTCAACTCACAACATAGGAAACAAACCAAGAGGAATACATTAACTCAAGGTGTTTCATGGTGTGTGGATGAGTGTATCAAATCATGGTATTCCATAGGTTGAAGGTGGGAGCGCATAAGGGCGCAATGGAAAATCCCGGCATGCCGGCCCAAAAAGTTCGCGGTGCAACTCTCCATTTATCATGGGGGTCTGTGACGGTTGCGAAGGGACCGGCCCGGAGGGCCGGGACCGCAGCCCGGCACTGACCCCGAGCGGGGGTGCAGGGGCGTAGCCCCCGTGGTATGGACCAGTGGGCGCGAAGTTAGGATCCTCGCGAAGGATAGGTCTTCGCGAAGTAGCTTCACGAAGCATGGCCTCTCGGAGCAATGATCTCTTGCGGAGCAAAGGGGTCTCGCGGAGCTTGGTCTTGCGGAGCAGCATCACGGAGCAAAGAGGTCTCGTGGAGCTTGGTCTCACGGAGCAGCATCGCGGAGCAACATCGCGGAGCATGGGCTCGTGGAGCAAAGGTCTCGCGAAGTGGCTTCACGGAGCAAAGGGCTCTCGCGGAGTCTCGGCTCACGGAGCAGCAACGCGAAGGAAGCTGCTCACGGAGCATGGCTTCGTGGAGCCGCAATGCGGAGCTCCGCTCGGCCACCCAAGGGGCGAAGTGGCCGTGGCCGTCCTTTAGGAGAAGGGGGTTAGCTGGGTATTTATAGGCAGGGGCGCCGCGAAGCAGAACTCCCGCGCCACCTCAGGAGCTTCGCGGCGAGCTCGCGAACGTCAAATGCGTTCGCGGAGAGTTACCGCCTCCGGAGCTTCGCGGGACCGCGATGCTTGGGTGATTCGCATCGGTGCTTCGCGAGGGGTCTTCATGGTGCATTGCGAACGACAAACGGTTTCGCGGAGCCTCTCGCCTTATTGCTTCGCGGCGGCGCTCCGCGATCACAGAGGGGGCTTCGCGAATGGGCTTCGCGAACCAGATTCCCAGCCAAACTTCAAACGTCCATAACTCCTAATCCGTAACTCCGTTCGGGCCCTACGACCTACCAAATCGAATCTTGAGAAATGGACTACGATCTTGGATCATGTATGGAAGCATTTGGAAAATTTTGGGGACGCGTTTTCTGGGGTCTACAGTCATTTTATAATAATTTTAGATATATAAAAATTTTATTGAACTTTTCACCGTCTTTTACCCACCTCCTAGGAGAATTTTTAAATTTACATAAAACATAATTTTACAGCTTTTGTGAATGGAATTTAAAAAATCCAAGAGACACGGCTGATCTTAGTAAGTAAAATGTGGTTCAATGAGATGAAAATAATTTTTGGTGAATAATAACTTTTTACTTTTTTTTACCACGGTTAAAAGTAAATAGGGTAATTAAGAGTAAAAATGATATTATTATTACCCTAACACATATCCTAATTCTATTGGATAAGTTTAATTCGACCAAAAACAACCTTAGTAATAAAATATGACCATTTAGGCCCACTTGGATTAGATTAGGACATTTATTATTTTTTTAAATAATAGTTAAAATAGTTAAAATCAAAGTTTAATAACTAAAACATTTTTAATATAGGGTTATACATAAGATAATTTCAACTATAAATATTTATTTGAAAGATAAAAATATTTGCTACATTATGGTATTTTATTTATAATTTTTAGACATTAAATAATTTAATTTATTTATGACACAATGATGATGCAGTAATTATCTTATTAATGAAATATTGAAATAATTGATGTTATAAATACCCGAATAAATGCAATTTGAGAATTTTTATGAATTACACTAATTTTCTAGGTTAATATGACATGTTAGTATTGATTTAATTAACTTTTTTCGAACTAATAATTCTGTTATGAGTTTCAAAAAAAAATCAATTACCAAATAGTGTCAAAATTGACATAAAATAGTTTTTAAAACAAATATTATATTATTAATTGTTATTTTATTCCTAAAAATATTAGGTTAGGAAAAATGACTTATATAAGGTTATAAATATTAATAATAAACAATTTGGGGTTTGTTTGGCTTGTTATAGTAAGTTTCTTAACCTTATAGTTTAAGAAAACAAGAAGACACGGTAAAAGTTAAATTATTTAACTTAATGTTAAATCTAAATGATAAGGTTAAAATAATTACCTAAACTTGTCCAAATTATATTGTATGAGAGTATTTAGACCCATCCCCACCTTAGCTTCTAAATAAATCAATTTGGAGCTATTAAAAACCGAATATGACTTTATAATAAAATAATATTTTTAGTTTTTCCAAAGGTGCCCCTCTCCTCCCTTATAAAAGGGTACCTCATCCCTCTCCTACTCACACCACTTTGAGCCATCAATCTCGGCCAAACCCTGCCAATTTCTCTTCTCCACTTCCCTAGAAACATCCTAGAGGTCCTGGTCTTCTTCAAAGGCCAACCCTAGTGCCCTGAGAGGAGGTTAAGAAGTGGCGCATCCAAGAAGAGGTAATATCCATTACCGATCCTTTCTAATTTATTTCTTATTCAACTTCTTATTATTTAGTTTTTTCAATATGAAGTAATAACATCAGTATCAATCATATACTGATATGTTATTATAAATATTAAACAACCCTAATTCACCTTCTATCCATCCTACAGAAAACTAAATCACCGCGCGTGCGTACGTAAGGAATACCGTCTCCACGCCGTGGTGTAATCTATCTTCCACCACCACCTTACTTGGATGGGTATAATGGTGTAAATAATAACTATATATGATTATTTTAAATTGATATTGATTCTGAAATATTATACATACACTCCAATACAATTCCACGATCATGGGAACGATATCATCGCTTGTGCGTACGTACGGAATACCCTCTCCACGATGTGATGCGACTCGTTCTACATGATCTTCATTTCATAATGATTATATAAACAAATTGAATGAATAAATATGATATATATTACACTAATACCATTCTAGAAATGAGGTGTCTATAACCTAAAAAGATGAATAAGAATTTATTCGACAAAACACACATACGAACATAAAGCAATAAACACCCGAATAACAAGTAGCAATGAAATACTACTAATAAGAAGCTAAGAATATGACCATATATGATATAATAACCATGAATATGATTATTTAATAAGTCAATTACATTATTTAAATCATTATACAGGAGGTTCAGACATGTAAAAAGCACATCGGACCTAAGGTAATGGAAAATCTCACAATCTCATTTTTATCCGAGATTGTTTGTACTTTGGTATTTAATGGGGTATATTTTATCATACACATCCATGTTTCCACAATATGTAATATTATTTCCATCCTCCTATAATTGTTTAAATCCAATTTTACCCTTAGGTGAGTTTTTAGTAAAAGATATGAAAGGAATCTTTTGTCGTTTTTCATACGAGGTACTTTTTGACTTTTCCGGCCAAAGTACGAGAAGAATGTTTTTTTAACTTATACGGCATGAATGTATTTTATGATTTAATAAAAAATTATTTCCATGAATCTTCCTTTACAATTTTTCAAGTTTATTTTTAATCAACTTCTTTTAGTTTAAAATTGTATGATATGTTAATAAAGGAAAAATATTTTTGAAGTAGAAAGGATATTTTCCTCAAGAATGGAGTTCAAGAATTTTATCAAAATTATTTTCCATCTAAGATAATATAGGGTTCTGTTTCTATCCCTACTTTTAAATTTTTTTGATTTTGTTATGATGAAATTATTTTTATGATGTCCTTATATCTTATATGGATTGTGTTATGATGTCATGATGTTTAAGAATCCCATTTTTATTACATGGGTTATGTTATGATATATGATTTATGATCTTGTGGCACACATAAGAATGGTATTATTATGAGATGGGTGGGACCTATATCTCCCTCCAATTCATTGGGTAAAGATTTTATATCTCATGAGATATTCTTGGCTGGAACGACAAGTTAAACCGGTTCAGTGATACATGACTAAAACGAGGAGTGAACTCGGTTCAGAAAGGGACTTTGTCTACTAAGATAGTCTTGGAAATGAGTATTGACTACTAATAAATGATTCTATATGATTATGTGTGTATGCCACAAAGTTTTATGTTTTATGTTATGACTATTGGGATTACATTTCACTACTATGATTTATCCCATGTTATGAAATTATGATTTCTTTTGGAGGTTAAGATTTCCAAAATGTTATGTTCTTATGAATATTATGTGATTGATATTTCTTTTGTTTACCCTTACTGAGCATTTGAGGTCACCCTTTTGTATGTTTTCTCTCCCCAGGTCTGGAAGAAGGTTGTTAAGTAGGATATTCCAAAAGGGACTCTAGATATGATAAAATAAATGGGAGACAATGTAGATGCTTTATGAACTAGTTGTTTATGTTTCCCAGTTTCTAAAGACACTATACCTATACGGTCCTACCATGGTTTTGTTATATGTTGTAATAAGTGTGCTTAAATTTTAAAGTAATAACAATGTATGTAAAGTATGGGTTGTTAGAGTTGGTATTAGAGGGAAGGTATAGTCAACCTTTGGAAACTAGGATGTGAAAGCCTTAGTAAGAACCCTGAGGATATGTCTAAGCATAGGAAAAAATCTTAGTGTTTTAGAAATTCCATGAACAACCTATGATAATACCTTAAGTGTGAAATTTTATTCTTGATTATGTGGTTTTACTTTTATAATTAGAGTTGCTCACACTATTATTCTTGGTTTTAGTCAATGGCTGGAACCTGAAGGAACCATGTTAATGTAGAATGCGACGGGCAATGCAATGATTGTCCCCCTGAGCAACAAGATGTTATGGGAGCTGGAATGCAAAATCTTGTAGCCATGCTCACACAACTTTCTCAAGCTATGAATCATGTAGGACTTCCAAACGAGCAAAGGAGGGAGAAATATTCTGTTGAATCCTTCATGAGGAAGCATCCACCTTCATTCAGTGGGTCTTTTGATCTATTAGTGGCTGAACAATGGATCAGTACCACTGAAAAGATATTTTCAATTCTTCAATGTTCTGAACATGATAAAGTCATCTTAGCAGTTTATCGCTTGGAAGGTGAAGCTCATCAATGGTGGAATCTTATCAAAAATATGAGGCAAAGGGATGAAATTGAGTCCATGGAATGTGACGAGTTCAAGAACTTATTTTTCAATAAGTACTTCCCTCGTATTCTTCGAACAAAGATGGAGGAGGAGTTTCTTAACTAAAGAAAAAGGATGACGAATCAGTTGGTACCTATGAAGCAAATTTTACAAGACTTGAAAGGTATGCTTCTAGGATTATTATCCAACCTGAGAGTAAGATTGATCGATTCTTTAGTGGATTAAAACCAAGTCTTCGAATGGCGTTAGCCATAAGGGACTTCAATAGCTACGAGGAAATCGTTCAATGTGCTCTCAAGGTTGAGATAGAGACTGGAGTAACCCATCAGTCATATTCATTTGATAAGAAGAGGAAAATGGAACTCAAAGGAAAATCTAAAGAGAAAACTGAGAAGAAGATGAGTTTTCCCTTATTCTCAAAGTGTGGAAAGAAACATGTAGGGAGTTGTCTTAAAGGGACAAGTAAATGTTTCAAATGTGGAAAGGAAGGTTATCAATTATTTGAATGTCGCAATGATGGGAAGAAGATGTCTAGTGATGCGAACAAAGAAAAGGCTACACACAGTGCACCTCCTACACTACAATGTTACAAGCGTAAGGAGATGGGGAATTATGCCAATCAATGCCCTAATCCAAGGGTTGTTGATGATGATCGACGTCAAAAAACTCTTAAGGACAAAGACAAAGGAAAGTCACATGCAATTACTATCAGAGATGTGGAGTACGATAACAAAGTGGTGAAAGGTACACTTACCATCCACTCTAAAGTAGGAAATGTTTTATTTGATTCTAGATCCACCCACTCTTTTATTTCTGAAGAACTTTCTAAGGGTTTCGCCAAATTACCTCAACAATTAGATGTTGAGTCAGCTGTAACAACTCCTTTTGGCACAACAGTCGCATCAAAAGTTTATAATTCTTCTCGGATTGAAGTTTGTGGGAAAGTGCTTCCTGCAAATCTTGTGATACTTCCTATAGTGGAATTTGATGTGATTCTTATCATGGATGGACTTTCTTTATTTGGAGCTCATATCAATTTCCAATGAAGGGAAGTCACATTTCATATTCCAGATCAATATATGATCGTCTATCGATGCAAGGATGAACATAAACTTACAATGGAAATTTCTTCCATCTTATGGGTCTTGACTCCACTAAATGAAGGTTATTTATCTCAAATGGTTGGAGAGAAACTCACGATTAAGAATATGCCCATTGTACGGAAGTTTGAGGATGTCTTTCCAGAGGAATTGCCTAGTCTTCCACCAAATCGTGAAGTTGATTTTTCAATAGAACTCATACCAGGTGCTTTACCTATTTCAAAGACACCTTATAGAATGGACCCAATTGAGTTGCAGGAATTGAAGAAGCAAATTCAAGAGAATCTTGATAAGGGATTCATATTCCCTAGTGCATCACCTTGGGGTGTACCTATTCTGTTTGTTAAGAAGAAATATAGATCAATGAGACTTTTCATTGATTATCGAGAACTTAACAAGATCACTATCAAGAACAAATATCCTCTCCCACACATTGATGACTTATTTGACCAACTACGTGGAGATCAATACTTTTCCAAGATTGATCTTCGTTCAGGGTATCATCAATTAAGGGTGAAAAGGGAGGATATACCAAAGATGGATTTCCGTACAAGGTATGGACATGATGAATTTATAGTGATGCCATTTGGTCTTACTAATGCTCCTGCTATCTTCATGGATCTAATGAATAGATTCTTTAGAGACTATCTTTATTAGTTTGTGGTAGTCTTTATAGACGACATTCTTGTCTATTAAAAGAGCAAGGAATAGCATGAAGATCACTTGAGAATTGTATTGAAGACCCTGAGAAAGGAGAAGCTTTATTCCAAATTTACCAAGTGTGAATTTTGGCTTAAAAAAGTTTCATTTTTGGGTCACATAATCTCAAAAGAGGGGATATCTGTGGATCCAACAAAAATAGAGGTTATCGAAAGATGGTCGAGACCAACAACAGTAACTGAGATCCGAAGTTTTCTTGGTTTGGCTGGATATTATCGACGTTTTGTGAAAGATTTTTCAGGATTATCTAATCCACTCACCAGGTTGACTCGAAAAGGAGTTAAGTTCGTGTGGACGGAGGAATGTGAAGAGAATTTAAAGGAGTTGAAAAGAAGGTTATCCAGTGCACCTGTGCTCACACTACCTTGTAGTGGAGAAATGTTTGTGATCTATAGTGATGCATCCAAGAAGGGATTGGGGTGTGTTCTCATGAAAAATGATATGGTGATATCTTATGCCTCACGAAAGTTGAAAATCCATGAGAAAAATTACCCAACTCATGATTTGGAGTTAGCTGCAGTAATCTTTGAATAAAAGATTTGGAGGCATTATCTTTATGGTGAAAGGTGTGATATTTATACTGATCATAAAAGTTTAAAGTATATTATCACACAAAAGGAGCTGAATATGCGTCAAAGAATATGGTTGGAGCTGATTAAGGATTACGACTGCTCAATTCATTACCACCCCGGGAAATCAAATAAGGTGGCAGATGCATTAAGTCAACAAGACCATTCTAGCTTATCCATGATGAGGATCACAAAAGATCCAATATTTATGGATTTACAAAGGATGGATCTTGGAATTATAATGGAAGGGGAGAAATCTTATCTTTCTCAAATGAATGTTCAACCATCTATACATGTGAAGATTAAAAAGGCACAAAAAGAAGATATGGAGTTACAAAAGAAGGTGAGAAATGTTCCTGAATTCAACCTTGATTGTGATGGGATAATAAGGTTCAGGAATCGGGTTTGTGTTCCTCCCATCCCAGAATTAAAGAAGGAGCTATTGGATGAGGCTCATATGTCACGGCCCATCCTCGGGGCCCGTACCGTGACTACCCCAAGCCCACCTTCCATAGGCTAGGAACTGGTGACTAGAACCAAAGGCGTAAATCCTGATAACTGGGAAAGCATTGCCTTTATAAAAGTAAACAAAACACCATAGAGTACAAGAGGAAGTAAAACACTAAGTATAAAAGAAAGTGTTGAAAAGTAAATGGGCCAGAATACAAACCCAACTGAAAGTGAAACTACAACAGAAAAGGACAAATGGCTGGAACAATGGAATCAGCTCCTGGGTCATCCTCCTCGGATCCTACCTGAAGGGTAGGTACAGATAGCGCATATCCTAGATCATCCACCATGGATCCTACCTGAAGGGTAGGTACAGATAGACTCCACAATGCTCTTGCCCGTCAACCTCCTCCGAGTGTCGTCTCACCGTGGAGTCCACCTTCGGATACTGACTTGTCGTGTGGTCCACCTCTGGGTACCGTCCCGTCCTCGAACACTCGGCCTCTGTCAGCGCTGCCCATCGTCTGCAACCAACACAACGAGGTGCGGGCATAGCCCGTGCAGAGGTGAGTATAAGATACTCAGTAGGGACCTCGATACCCTCAAGGTCTCACTAGCCCCATGTGTTTGTGGGGAAATTGGTGGTACTTCGTAGGCCAGGACCTGATGACCATGTTAAGGCGTGGTGTTTGTGCTGTAACCGGGACCCGATTGTCAAATTTGGTATCAGAGGAGGAACCTAGCCTTAAGTGCGCGGTGTACTGCCTGGGTTGAGATGTAGGGCCCACAACGGGGGAATTGTTCTCTAAAGGGTGGTGATTGTGACACCCCAAAATGATAAAGGGTTAAATGACTAAATTATATGCCACATGTCAACAAGGTGCACCTTCCTTTTCGAGAGCCTACTTGATTAGAACTCCAATATTTTCTTTATGTGAGGCGATAGTGTTAAGAGTACCGAGTGTGGTTTTCAGTACAGGGAGCCCAGTGTTGGTGCGGGCGGCTGACATATCCATACACCAGGACCCTGACTCGTCGTGGAGTCCACCTTCGGATACTGACTTGTCGTGTGGTCCACCTTCGGGTACCATCCAGTCCTCGAACACTCGGCCTCTGTCAGCGCTGCCCATCGTCTGCAACCAACACAATGAGGTGCGGGCATAGCTCATGCAGGGGTGAGTATACGATACTCAGTAGGGACCCCGATACCCTCAAGGTCTCACTAAATCCAACAAGGATAACCACAAAGAAGGATCTCAATAGATAACCTTTACTTAGGTATAAGCCCATACTTATACCTAAGTTATCAAGTAACCCATCTCAATCATGAGGAAACACAAAGGTTATGAAATCAACGGATAACCACCACCCAGGTATATTCCCATACATATACCTAAGTTATCAAGTGACCCATCTCAATCATGAGGTAAACACAAAGGTCAAACGATTATACCTGGTGAGCTGACCTGGTTTGAGCTATTTTAAGGAAAAACCTCTGGAAACACACACGCAATCAGTGTTTCAGCGCTGCCCATCGTCTACAACCAACACAATGAGGTGCAGGCATAGCCCGTGCAGGGGTGAGTATACGATACTCAGTAGGGAACCCTAGACCCACAAGGTCTCACTAAATCCAACAAGGATAAAGACAAAGAAGGATCTCAATAGATAACCTTTACTTAGGTATAAGCCCATACTTATACCCAAGTTATCAAGTAACCCATCTCAATCATGAGGAAACACAAAGGTTATGAAATCAACGGATAACCACCACCCAGGTATATACCCATACATATACCTAAGTTATCAAGTGACCCATCTCAATCATGAGGTAAACACAAAGGTCAAACGATTATACTTGGTGAGCTGACCTGGTTTGAGCTATTTTAAGGAAAAACCTCTGGAAACACACACACAATCAGTGTTTTCATGCACAAAGTCAAAAATCAGTTGTCAGGGTGCTGGTGTATGGATACGTCGGCTGCCCGCACCAACACTGGACTCCCTGAACTGAAAACCACACTCAGTACTCTTAACACTATCACTTCACAGAAAGAAAATATTGGAGTTCTAATCAAGTAGGCTCCGGAAAAGGAAGGTTCACCTTGTTGACATGAGTCATATAATTTAGTCATTTAACCCTTTATCATTTTGGTGTGTTACAATCACCCCCCCCCCTTTAGAGCACAATGCCCCCATTGTGGGCCCTATATCTCAACCCAGGCAGTACACCGCGCACTTAAGGCTAGGTTCCTCCTCTGATACCAAATGAGACAACCAGGTCCCGCTGACAGCACAAACACCCCGCCTTAACATGGTCGTCAGGTCCTGGCCTACAAAGTACCACCAATTGCCCCACAGACACATGGGGCCCACCCCAGGGTCCACCCACGTGCCTGAACGGGTTATCTGACTAATGACAGTCCCCACAGGCCAACACATGTCCTTTCTAGTGTGCTTTGTCCTCACTCACACACACCATGGGAAACTTCCCAGGAGGTCACCCGTCCTGATCACTACTCCAAGCCAAGCACACTTAACTATGGAGTTCTAATAAAGTAGGCTGTCGATAAGGAAGATGCACTTTGTTGACCTGAGTCATATCATTTAGTCATTTAACCCTTTATCATTTTGGGGTGTTACATCATAGTTCTTCATTCTATATTCATCCTGGAAGCACGAAGATGTATAGAGACCTGAAAGTGTACTTCTGGTGGGAAGGCATGAAAAGAGATGTTGCTAAATATGTCTCTCGATGCTTGGTTTGTTAGCAAGTTAAATCTGAGAGAAAGAAGTCTAAGGGGATGTTACAACCATTACCCATACCAGAATAGAAATGGGAAAACATCACTATGGACTTTGTCACTGGACTACCTAAAAGATCCAAAGGCAATAATGCTATCTGGGTCATATTTGATCGTCTTATAAAGTTTGCACACTTCATTGCTATTAGAGGGGATTTCTCTCTGGATCAGCTCTCCAGGATATATGTAAAGGAAGTGGTAAGATTGCATGGAGTACCACTTTCCATTATATCTGATCGGGATCTAAGGTTTACCTCAAAGTTTTGGCGAAGTCTTCAGCATACTCTGGATACAGAGTTGAGTTTCAGCACTGCTTATCATCCTCAGAAAGACGGTCAGTCTGAGAGAACAATTCAAACTCTAGAAGATATGTTAAGAGCTTGCTCTATGGATTTCAAAGGTGGTTGAGATCAACATCTACCTTTGGTGGAATTTTCTTATAATAATAGCTTTCACTTCAGTATTCAGATGTCTCCTTATGAAGCTATCTATGGAAAGAAATACAGGAATCCAACTTGCTGGGATGAAGTTGGGGAAAGAAAGCTATCAGGACCTGATCTTGTTGATGAAATGGCAGAAAAGGTCAGATCTATTCAACAACACATAAGAGTAGCTCAGAGTCGACAAAAAAGTTATGCTGACAACCGAAGAAAAGACCTAGAGTTTGAAGTGGGTGATAAAGTGTTCTTATGAATATCTCCTTGTAAGAGAGTAATGAGATTTGGAAAGAAGGACAAGTTGAGCCCTAGGTATATTGGTCCTTTCAAAATACTGGATCGTGTTGGGAAGGTAGCTTAACGATTGGCGCTTCCACCGAATCTCTCTCAAATTCATGATGTGTTCCATGTATCTCTCCTAAGAAATTACATACCCGATCCTTCACATGTACTCAGCTCAGAAGTTGTACCGTTGGAGAAAGATCTTTCTTATGAAGAACAACCGATAGAGATTCTGGATCGTAGCGAAAAAGTACTACGGAACAAGACCACTCGCTTGGTGGAAGTTTTATGGAGGAACCAACAATTATAAGAAGCTACTTGGGAGCTTGAGGATATGATGAGGCAGAGGTATCCTCACATGTTTGTTACAAAGTGGCGAATTTTGAGGGTGAAATTCATTTTAAGGGGGGTAGAATGTAACACCCGAGATTTCTATGAGAAATATTTTGTTTTTTATTTTATATACATCATCAAAGGAATATTTCACTACACACGACACTATCTTGACTTTCTTTAAACACAATCACATCCTTCCTCGATAGCTTGCGTTGTACACAATACCGAGTTTCACTAAACAACGATATGCTATTAAAATATTATTATAACTAGCTGTTATGAATAGTAATACCCACTTTTTGAAATTTTATAAATTTTTTCTTTCAAAATGGACTTCATTTTTGGATTCTGAATACCCAAATTAGCGTAGGGTGAAATTTTGGTATTTTTTTGAAAACACTCAATTTTTGATGAATAGTGAAAACACTAGGTTACTATTTAAAAACCGACTTTTTATTAAAATAATTATTTATTTTATTTAATTTCATTTTAGGTCAAAATTGATACATAATACCTATATAAGTTCAAATTAATTTATTGGAGTAATTTTATAATAATTTTAGATATATAAAAATTTTATTGAACTTTTCACCGTCTTTTACCCACCTCCTAGGAGAATTTGTAAATTTACAAAAAACTAAATTTTACCGCTTCTGTGAATAGAATTTCAAAAATACTAGAGACACGGTTGATGTTATTATGTAAAATGTGGTTCAATGAGATGAAAATAATTTTTGGTGAATAGTAACTTTTTACTTTTTTTACCACGATTAAAAGTAAATAGGGTAATTAAAAGTAAAAATGATATTATTATTACCCTAACACATGTCCTAATTCTATTGGATATGTGTAATTCGACCAGAAACAACCTTATGAATAACATATGACCATTTAGGCCCACTTGGATTAGATTAGGACATTTTTTTAAAGAATAGTTAAAATAGTTAAAATCAAAGTTTAATAACTAAAACATTTTTAATATAGGGTTATACATAAGATAATTTCAACTATAAATATTCATTAGAAATATAAAAATATTTCCTACATAATGGTATTTTATTTATAATTTTTATACATTAAATAATTTAATTTATTTATGACACTATGATGATGCAGTAATTATCTTATTAATGAAATATTGAAATAATTGATGTTATAAATACCCAAATAAATGTAATTTGAGACTTTTTATGAATTACACTAATTTTATAGGTTAATATGACATGTTAGTATTGATTTAATAAACTTTTTTTGAACTAATCATTCTTTTATGATTTTAAAAAAAAATCAATTACCAAATAGTGTCAAAATTGACATAAAATAGTTTTAAAAAAAAATATTTTATTATTAATTGTTATTTTATTCCTAAAAATCTAAGTATCAGCCAAATGACTTAGATAAGGTTATATATATTAATAATAAACAACTTGGGGTTCGTTTGTCTTGTTATAGTAAGTTTCTTAACCTTATAGTGTAAGAAAACAAGAAGACACGGTAAAAGATAAATTATTTAACTTAATGTTAAATGTAAATGATAAGGTTAAAATAAGTACCTAAACTAGTCCAAATTCTATTGGATGAGATTATTTCGACCCATACCCACCTTATCTTTGAAATAAATCAATTTTGAGCTATTAAAAACCGAATATGACTTTATAATAAAATAATATTTTTAGTTTTTCCAAAGGTGCCCCTCTCCCCACTTGTAAAAGGGAACCTCCTCCATATCCTCCTCACACCACTTTTAGCCATAAATCTCGGCCAAAACCTGAAAATTTCTCTTCTACACTTCCCTAGAAACATCCTAGAGGTCCTGGTTTTCTTCAAAGGCCAACCCTAGTGCCCTAAGAGGAGGTTAAGAAGAGGCGCGTCCAAGAAGAGGTAATATCCATTACCGATCCTTTGTAATTTCTTTCTTCTTCAACTTATTATTATTTAGTTTTTTCATTATGAATTAATAACATCAGTATCAATAATATACTGATATGTTATTATAAATATTAAACAACCCTAATTCACCTTCTATCCATCCTATGAAAAACGAAATCACCGCACGTGCGTACGTACGGAATACCGTATCTACGCCGTGGTGTAATCTATTTTCCACCACCACCTTACTTGGATGGGTATAATGGTGTAAAGAATAACTATATATGATTATTTTAAAGTGATACTGATTCTGAAATAGTATAAATACACTCCAATACAATTCCACGATCATGGTAATGATATCATCGCTCATGCGTACGTACGGAATACCGTCTCGACGATGTGATGTGACTCGTTCTACATGATCTTCATTTCATAATGATTATATAAACAAATTGAATGAATAAATATGATATATATTACACTAATACCATTCTGTAAATGAGGTGTCTATAACCTAAAAAGAGGAATAAGAATTTATTCGACAAAACACATATACGAACATAAAGCAATAAACACCTGAATAACAAGTAGCAATGAAATACTACTAATAAGAAGCAAAGAATATGACCATATATGATATCATAACAATGAATATGATTCTGTAATAAGCCCATGGAATTATTTAAATCATTATATAGGAGGTTCGGACACGTAAAAAGCATATCAGACCTAAGGTAAGGGAAAATATCACAATCTCATTTTTATCTGAGATTGTTTGTACTTCGGTATTTACTGGGGTTTATTTTATCACCCACATCCATGTTTCCTCAATATGTAATATTATTTCCATCCTCCTAAAATTTTTTAAATCTAATTTTACCCTTCGGTGAGTTTTTAGTAAAAGATATGAAAGGAATCTGTTGTCTTTTTTCGTACGAGGTACTTTTTGACTTTTCCAGCCAAAGTACGAGAAGAATGTTTTTTTAACTTATACGGCATGAATGGATTTTATGATTTCATAAAACATTATTTCCATTAAGATTCATTTACAAGCTTTAAAGTTTATTTTTAATTAACTTATTTTAGTTTAAAATTGTATGATTTGTTAATAAAGGAAAAATGTTTTTGAAGTAGAAAGGATATTTTCCTCAAGAATGGAGTTCAAGCATTTTATCAAAATTATTTTCCATCTAAGATAATATAGGGTTCTGTTTCTATCCCTATTTTTACATTGTTTTGATTATGTTATGATGAAATTATTTTTATGATGTCCTTCTATCTTATATGGATTATGTTATGATGGCATGATGTTTAAGAATCCCATTTTTATTACATGGGTTATGTTATGATGTATGATTTATGATCTTGTGGCACACATAAGAATGGTATCATTATTAGATGGGTGGGACCTATATATCCCTCCAATTCATTGGGAAAAGATTTTATATCTCATGAGATATACATGGCTGGAACGACAAGTTAAACCGGTTCAGTGATACAGGACTGAAACGAGGAGTGAACTCGGTTCAGAAATGGACTTTGTCCTCTAATATAGTCTTGGAAATGAGTATTTACTACTAAGAAATGATTCTCTATGATTATTTGTGTATGCCACAAAGTTTCATGTTTTATGTTATGATTATTGGGATTATATTTCACTACTATGATTTAACCCATGTTATGAAATTATGATTTATTTTGCAGGTTAATATTTCCAAAATTTTATGTTCTTATGAATATGATGTGATTGATATTTCTTTTGTTTAACCTTACTGAGCATTTGAGATCACCCTTTTGTATGTTTTCTCTCCCCAGGTCTGGAAGAAGGTTATTAAGTAGGATATGCCAAAAGGGACTCCAGATATGATGAAATAAATGGGAGACAATGTAGATGCTTTATGAACCAGTTGTTTATGTTTCCAGGTTTCTAAATACACTAAACCTATACGGTCCTACCATGGTTTTTTATATTTTTTAATAAGTGTGATTAAATTTTTAAGTAATAACAATGTATGTAAAGTATGGGTCGTTAGAAAGGTACTCATTATCCCTATACCTTCACTTGATAGTGGTATTAGTAATATATTATTCTTTCACTCCCAGCTGGTGGTATCCCAATCTATGTTCAATCATAAAAAACCATTTCACATTGTTTATCTGGTCAAAAAGGTCATCAATTTGAGGAAACATGCACTTATTATTTATGTTTACTTGATCATGGTTCTAATAATGAATGAAAAGTCAGATATTTCCGTCCACCATCTTTTCAAAGAGAACCAATGATGCTTAGGGTGACATGTTAGAATGATTATAACCCTTACTCTTAAGTTCTTATAATAGGAAATTAAATTCCTTTAATTTGATATAATATATTCAATATGACGGTAAGGATATGGGGATTGTCCTTGGGATAATATCAATAGAGAACTCCACCTCCTACTAGAGTGATAATCCATAAAATCATTAAGGAAAATATTAGGATACTTATCCACCATTATCAGAAATTGATCATATGAACTATGATGAATTTTATAAAAAATAAATTAAATATCTGACAGGAAATTTATCCAATATCTAGAATAAAAGGTCCTTCCCTACTTGAAAATAGACCTCACTCAACCTAAAATATGTGAGTGTTTCCATTAAGAGAATGGAATAAAACTCTTTGATTATAACGATTAATCTAATAATTATTGATGAATATCTAATCTAAAATAAGGATATGGTCAATGATATATAGACTAGGAACTATAAGATAAAACATGATCTAGAAATCATTAAATATCACATGACCCTTAGGCACTCGATACTTGCTCCATCCACTTTCCCAAAGGTGTGGAAGGATACTTCATATATGACATAGACTCATATCACATACCCAATACATAAATCAATTTATATAAAATAAAGGAATGTTATACACCTATATGAAATAAATTTAAGTCTATAAAAATACCACAAACATTATACCTCTAATAGATATTTTCCTAATATTATATTCCTCAAACACATTCTCTACCATATATAAATGCCTATATTTAGGCCCACTCTGAATCTTCCTTGTAGGATGTGAATTTAACTTCATATATAGAATAGATAATATTATCTTAAATATATATTAATACACCTAAGATCATAGATTATAAGGAACTATACCTTACTGATCAAAGGATGATGAATGAAAAAGTGATACAAATGTCCCACTAGGCCATATTGATGGAATGTCTTGGGAGTATGCTGGAAATCTAGTTTAGTGTTCCCTATATTCTCACAATAAATGAACACTAATAATTTATTCCCTAAATTTTTTATAAGAGTGGAATCAAATTATAAATTTAAACTCCCTCTACTACCTAATCGGGATCCCCCACACTTCTTATTTTGACCAGTTGAGGTACTCTAACTCCCTCCTATAATAGTAAAGGAACAATAAAAGCTATTCAACCATAAACAATATATCTTATCCATAACTAATTTATCTACCACCTTAACCTAGGTAAATATGTTTAAAATAATAATCCTCAATATGATATATAGTCTGAAACCCATATAAAATCATCAAGCCTTAAGACAATCATTTGTGAGAAGATTAGGGATGAGGTGAACCAATTCCAAAAAACAAGTGACATATTCTAATATAGAGTGATTAACTTACTCCTTATTCATAAAATTCTTCACCACCCCAAAGTATCAGGGTAAAATAGTTACTTGATCAACTCCTTAAATGTATCCCAAGTGAGATCCTTATTATGGATGTCCTACATGATGGGTCCCCACCATTTAATTCTAGGTCCCTCTAGAATATAAGGGGTAAAACCAACCATAAAAGTCTCAAGGGTCTGAATAAAACCTAAGATATGTTCAATTTTCTTTATCCATTCTTTAGGTTCTTGAGACCCTCAATTTCTATAGATTACAAGTGGTTTATTCACAGTGAACTCATGAGCATTATGATTCAATTGAGATGCTTCTTTCTCCCCATCCTAACATAGATATTGAATTCTTTTAATTATTTAATCGATGAAAATATGGTCCATTATATGTTTATTATGTGGTGCATTCTCTGCAACACCCTCTCTAGGATTTTATAAAGGACTTATATGGTTCATTATCTTAAAAAACATGAGACATATAACTCAATCAATACGTATTTTAACTCCATATATAATGGTGAAACACAAAATTTCACCTATTTACTCTAAAAAATGTAACAAAAAAACAATAACATTCCAAAATACCAAAGGGGTAAAAATATTAAAATTTTAAACATTTACACAACACATATGGTTTGGATGCACAATTTAGAGGACCTTATGCCAACCGTGTGAGTGTCATTGGATGGTTTCTAGACCTGGTAGCATGACTATTGTATGGTTTTCCAAACCATGTGCCTCTAGTTTCCCCCTGTCTATCCCATAACTCAAAAATTCCCCAAAAAATACAACAATATTTCCCTAAAACTCATAATGATAGAAAATATTGTTAAATCATACAAACATACCCAATAATAAAACATAATTCAAGACATAATTCTCGACCACCCATGGAAACATGAGTCTCAACTCGAAGGAGAGTTGTCCACACACTCCCTCACACTCACCTATCAAGTTCTAATAGTCATAGATCCCTATTACTAACACTCCTCTAAATAAAAATAGAACTTTAATATAATTTTGTAATGAATTTGACCAATTCAACCTATAATTTCACCTGCATTAATCCACTATAAAGCCCAATGTGCAATACCAATCTCCATAGACTAAAGAAAATCACTAATGGTATCAAATAAAACCAATGGGAATGATTTTACCTTCAAAATAACATAAAACTCAACCCATACTCTACCCAAAAATCTAGGATAATATATCCATAAATTATAAAACCATGAACATAAATAAATAACGTCAATAAATATGATCAACCAAATAGAGTATAAAGAAACATAAATATATAAATATTCAACCATCACTTTATAACAAAATATAAAGCAAGTTACAATATCATATATACATGGAACCAGAATAAAAGAAGTATTAATTGGTCCATACAACTATAATGCCCTAAATTTATTATTCCTTAATGAAAATAATTATTTTATTTTTTATCCTTGATTGTGTTGGAACATGTTTTGATTAATTCCTAAGGGAATTGGGACATTTTTGGAGGCTAAATGGGTGTTTTGGAAAGGTTGCTTCCAAAACATGGGTGACTGTGCTATAGCCTATATGACCACACCATTGAGGAGGTTTCCATGACATAATGGAAATAGATATTCCATAGGGTATTGCGGTATAGAGGCTACACCGTTGTAGTAAGGGATGCACTATAGTGACTCTTCAAGCTACTCCATAATAGTCATCATGGAGGGATATTTTCTGAGGATATACTCTGGTGAGGATGACAATGCCACATAGTTCTTTTCTACATCGTTACTCTATCTTGGTGGTTTTAAAGAATTAATGCATTTAATGCATTGAATTGGGTATATTTCATACATGAATAAAGGGACATCCATTAATAAAAAACTAATTTTGTCCAGCTCTAGGAAATTAGAAACACTAGCTAAAAGAACAGTTAAAGACACCCTTTATCAATGCTAAAAAAGCGCTGTTAAAGGGGTTCTTTAACAACGTTTTTTTGTAGAATTATTAAATGAGTTCTTTAAGAATTCTATAAAAAGTTCTATTAAAGGGTTTCCTTTATCAGAAATTATAAAAAAGTGTGGATAAAGGCCCCCATTTAACAACACTAGTACAAAAGGGTTGATAAAGGGGGGTCTTTATGAGTGATTTTTTAGAAGCATTGATAAAGAACCCCTTAATCAACACTTTTTTATTAGCACTGATAGAGGGTATATTTCAAAAAAATTATATTTCATTTAAAATAATATATTAATATATTAATATATTAATATATTTATTTTATTATAAATATAATATATATATTTTAAATATGTTTTAGATAAGGCTAAATAGGTATTTAAACTTAATATAAAAGATATTTAGTGAAAATGGATTATAAAATAATTAAAGAATATTTTTAATTAATAATTTTTTTATTATTATATAGTAATATTCATTTAATATCAATTTTAAGAAATAAAATCAAAAAATAATAAAAGGTCTAAAATAAGTTAAAAACATAACTCAAACTTCAAATGGAAATAAAATTTGATCTAAGTGTCTGTTTTGGGGTCTACCACATATCAAATCAAAGCTTGCAATGATCTTTATTCAATATTAACTAGGGGTACCTAGATTACTATTTTTTAGAGTCCAAAATCGGCCAAAAAGGCATCTAAAACTAAGTTTTCAGTTGGAAGGCCTCAATATTTTAACATTCTATGGAATTTCAGCCTCAATTAAGGGGTTTGTTTTTCATATTTTCAATGGGGACTAAATTTATTCCCAAGAATTACATCCATATTGATATTATGGTTTTAAAATTTTATCAATTTTCATTATTTAGTTTTATTTATAATTAAATATATACATATTTTATATTTTTTACTTATATTAAATCACATGTATAAATACATATATCAACATATTTATGTAGAATTTTTTTAAATATATAAAATAAATATTTATTATTCATTTTATTTAAATTAATCAATTATCCAATTTATTTACCTTATAAAAATTCAACAATATGTATATATATACCTATACATCTAATTTTTATATATAAACATGTGTGTGTCTATAATTAACAAATATATATATGTATATTCTAATATATTTAACAAATAAATATTCAACAATATGTATTTAAAATAATATCTAACAGTTTTTTACATTATACAAATATATTTATAATGTTTATATATACATATATATGTGTATTAATAAACTGATATATATTTATATTATATTCTAGTATATATAAATGAATATAATATATAAGATATTTAAATAAATATAAGTATATATATATCACACAAACACACATCTTATAAATTTATTTAAAAATAATTATATAAATACATGAATAAATATATATATATATATATATATATATAAACAGAAATATCATTAAACAAATGAAAAAAACAACACGGTGAAGTGGTAAAGTTGTTCCGTATTCAATAAGAGAGGTGTAGGGTTCAAATCTAGGAAGGTGTACATGAGTCTGAAAATTTAAAAAGTACTGATAAAGGGGGTGGTGGGGTGAAAAGTGATGATAAAGGGGTGGTAGAGCACTATTAAATGTGTTGTAGAAGTGATGATAAAGGGGTCAGGTTCATAGAGGCCTGAAAAAAATATAATTGTTACCCCCTTTAATAGTGATGCATTTATCAACACCAAAAAGGGCTATTAAAGGCCCCCTTTAATAGTGATATATAATCACTATTAAAAGGGACCTTTAACAATGATAAACACGTACTGATAAAATCCCAGGGCCTTTAACCACGCTCTGGTAGTCAACACTTTTTTAGCCCTAATAAATGCCTATTCTTGTACTGTTAAAGGCCTCTTTTGTAGTACTAATCATTTATATTTTAAGGGGTGGGGGTAATTAAGAGGTTTTTTGAGGGGTATTCATGTTGATTGAACTTCTGGAGAACCCCCTGAAAATACCCTTATCCCTCCTTATTTGGATGGTATTCCTAGAACCTCAAAGGTTTGTGAACATGACTCCATGCTATAGTGAACCCTACTTTACTATAGAGGCCCACTTCTAGTACACCCCTATGTTATAGCCATATTCCTTGAACCACGGAGGCCCCCTTTCATCACACACCTATGTCATAGAAACCTACCCTCTTCCATGGTGTATTTTCTAGTACACCTATATTCTATAACCTCTACATTGTGGCATTGAGACCCCAAAATTTTTAGACATCTCTCCTCCTCTTTCTTGGACTGGTCTTATAGTCCTATTTTGTTCATGATCGACCTCAAGTAAGTTAGGTATGATCCCTTGAATTCATTCCACCTTTAATTTCTATAAAACCCATAAAATATTCGATTGGAATTATTTCTAGGACCCCTTGGTGTGAAATCCTTTTATTGGTGTGAGAGCATGGTTCATGTTGTGAAATATTCAATGGACCTTGATGCTCACATTGAAAACCATGATGTAGGATGTTCTTTTCCATTTCAAGCTATGTATATGATGTTGACAAGATTTTTTGTGTATGATTGATTATCCTATACATGATAAGAGTTTCATGTGGGTGTATGAGTATCCATTTGGATTTCTTTGTTATGATAATGTGATTATGTGTGGCTCCTATTGTAGTAACCCCAACCCCATTAGCCTGGTGCCAGTGCCTACTTTATTAAATTTTCATAGATACAATGGGTCAAATCCAAAAGGACCAACTTTTTTAGAAATTTTAGAGAAATATATACACATATGATGAACATTTTACATTGAGAATATACAATAAAACATAATAAATAACAGTAAAAAATGAACTATATCCTTGAAATATCATTCAAAGATCACTTCTTCATATCCTGGGGAAATAAAAAAATAAGGGTGAGCTCAAATGATCAGTAAGGGTTAAGTACAATGGAATATTTCCTGAATAAATAAGTATAATCAACATATAAATGTAAATGATTGAGCACACATGTCATTTAAATAACTGGATATGGCATAATCTATATAGAAATGTAAATAACTAAAAATAGATTCCATTTAATTAATAAAATGGAAATGAAATATATCCAAATATAATATCATAGTGAGAATATCATGGATAATAATAACTAAACACTTAATGAAGGAAATTCTGAATTATGGGATGCTATGATCTCAGGAATCATGATACCTATACTGCCAATACCTTTAACAAAATAGTTTGAATATTGCAGGTAGAAACGTGTTTAATTTGACAACTTAGTTTGTCTCATGAGACATATCGATTCCTCAAGGGGATATATTATATTAGGCCCCAACTTTCACAGTAGTTTCAAAGGATTACTCATATATTAAATAATGTATTTAATTAAATCTATATGCCTTATCCTCAAATATCTATATTGAGTAAAGGACACAAATTTATAAATATCTCCCTAGTCAATAATTCAAAGTAAACACCTCATGTAAAAATGGTATATGGTTTAAGAAGTTATCATATCCATAATAAAATAATATGTATATTTATGATAAATTTAATTAATAATGAAAAATTATTGCATGAAAGTGTTTTCTTCAAGATAAAGTTAACAATCCTAAAATAAAGTGAGATTATACAATAACTTTCACAACTTGGTAATTTTCATGTCAAATCCCATTAGATGAAATGATTCAAAGTGAAAATTAAATTACCAGGAAGTATGAATTAATCATGATATTACATTCCAAAATGGTAGTATATAAATCACATAAAATATAATTTGTTCATAATAAAAAATACGTCTCAATGGAATGTAAATTGAGATGAAATCCCTTACCTCACACTATCTTTTTTCTGAACATGATTTATCCTACTGTATAATAGTTTAAGCTCGTTATTAATTTATAATAGAACCATAATAATATCTATAATATCATATATGATCCTCTTATAACATTTTCCCACCCATTTGCTAATAATATTTCATTATTTTCATTGTGTTGGGTGTTTATTTCTTTGTTTTCTCATTCGTGTTTTATTATGAAAGTTTTGGTTCTTGTGTATATTATATAGTTAAATCACCAACAGAATAATAATCATGAAATAATTATCATATTTATGCATCAATTTTAATTTTAAAACAAATCATGAATGATGATTATGGAAAATTAAGTATCTTACGATCATGGTAACAATAGACTGTATGTACGCATGAGTAACAATTCCATTTTTCAGTGATCATTATAGAAATGGGTTAAGTAATATTTTATCATTAAATAATTATAATAATATAATATATATAATATTTATTATTTAAATATACTTATATATCAATTATTTTGTGTGTGTATAAAAATAGATTAACTTCGCTTAGTGAAGGTGGTAGCCCATATGCACACGGACAATGTTATCATCTTTACATGAGTGAAAATGAAAGGAAGAAAATGATATATATTATCTTTATAAAATTATCTATATTTACTTAATATAATAATTATTTCATTTATATTTCATATATTCAATAACTTTATTTCTTATCATCATCTATGTAAATCGTCAGTGAAGGATGAATCACATCGCTTCGTGAGGTGGTAGTCCACTATACACAAGAGCGACAATTTCTTGTCTTCTATGGAATGAAAGTTAGTAAGTTATATATGTTATAATTACTCCATAGGGATAATTATATTATATATATATATATATCATATATATAATTTATATCCATCGAGGTGGTAATGGGAAAACAAACGATATTGGTTTGTGAGGTGGTAATATGTTGTCATCACAAATGATGATTTCATAACCCATTTTATGAAAGTGAAGATGGTTTTAGATCATGAAATTGTGATAAAAACCCATTATATTTAATATACATATGTTATTATATAATCATGGTTAAATAATAATTTAAGTAGGTGAAGAATGAAATAAAATAAAAATGCTCGTTGAAGAATATTATATGTTCTTCAGTTATTATCCTTAGGTTTCCACTAAATTCTTCCTAGGATGAATTTATGAGAAAAATAAGGACTATAGGATGAGATTATATAAGTTTCAAAGTTATTTGGTTAGGTATTAGGAAAACCAAATAGCTTTTATCATGTGATTAAATGAGAGGAGTGAGTGCCCTTTTATAATTGAGGGGGATTGACATTTTTGTAAATGCCAAAATTTATTCAATATTGAGAGGTCTCCCATGCCTCATGTGCCTAAAAATTTGATTAATAATGGATAGGAGTTTTTATGAGTTTTATAAAAACCTCCAACAAAATAAAAATAAAAACAATTTTATTATTTTATTCCGTAGTCTTTAAATTTACTCAATTTTACCCTTTTAGTTTTCATCATGGAAACTTGTATATTTTTTATTTACCTTGATAATTTATCCATTAAGAATAAAATAAAATGAAATTTATTAAATAATTTATACCTAATTATTTTAAATATTATATTAAATTTATAAAATAAAAAACCAATGTGTGTGTAATATTAATTTTAATGCAGACACATGTAATGCACAAAACCATGTTTTAACGTTAATTGTGATAATTAATTTCAAACATTTTCACTAATTATTATGGTAAAAAACTAATTTTACCTCATTAATTATGATTCTAAATATATAATCAATTTCTAAAAATTCAACTTAACTATGTGGAAGAATTTAATTTAAAATTAATCCCTCATGCGCGATGAGAAAACAAATTTTAAAGTGAAAGTGATCAGAAGTTTACAATGAATTTATATCATATTCAACCCGAAAATTATCCCAATGAATTAAATTGGATTAATTGATACACAATATAAAAAATTATATTTTAAAAATAATTTAAAATACAATTAAATATTATAATTTATTTAAATGAAAATGTAATTTTTAATTAAAATTCAATATTTTTCACTATTAATCAAAAAATGAAACTTTTTAGAAAAATCCAAAAAATTTACCCTAAGATAATTTTGTTTTATGATTTCAAAAATGAATTTTATTTTTTCAAATAAAATTTCCAAAAGTTTTTAATGTTTAATTATAAATTAAGTGTTAAAAGCATGACTAAATAGTGTTTTGTTTAATCCTAGTGTTGCGTGCATCACAAGTTATCAACGAAATTAAATTTAATCTAAAATAATTATATTCTAAAGTCTTGGGGTGTTACATTCTTATCTCCTACAAAAATTTCATCCTTGAAATTTCAAGGATATAAACTTCTAAATAGATGAGGGTAATTCTTCTCTATAATATCCTCTAGTTCCCAGGTTGATTTCTATTTTTTTATTTCTCTAAAGGACCTTTACCAGTTAAGTTATTTGATTCCTCGATACTTGATCTCTACTATCAAGAATCTAGATGAGTTCTTCAAAGTATTATAAATATGGTTCCAATTATATTTCATTAGAGGTAAGCACATGCATTGGATCTGGCATGTACTTTTTTAACAATGATATTTGGAAAACATCATGTACTTTTGAAAGATTTAGAGGCATTTCTAAATGATAAACAATAACACTAATTCTTTTAAGAATTTTAAATTTTACGATATACCTATGTATCAATTTCCCTTTATTACAAAACTTTATAAAACCCTACCATGGAGATAATTTCCAGAAAATATGATATTCAACTTTTAATTCCAAATATTTCCTCTGATTATCAGCATAATTCTTTCTACTACTTTAAGTTTATTTAATGTTAGCCTGAATAGCCTTTAAATTTGTTTTCATATCCTCAACAAGTTATGAGCCTACAAGTTTCCTTTCAATAACTTTATCCCAACAAGTTGGAGTGTGACATATCTTTCCATATAATTCTTCACATAACACCATTTGAATACTTGAATGGAAACTATTATTATAGGAAAACTCTACCAAAGGTAAATATTTTTCCCACATACCTTGAAAGTCAAGTGATCAAGACATCAAAATGTCTTCCATTGTTTGAATCAACCTTTTAGACCACCCATAATTTTGGGGATGATAAATGGTACTGAATCTTAGTATCAAGAGGCTTATAAAGACTCATCTAGAATTTCGATGTAAAAAGTGGATCTTTATCAAAAAAAAAATTGAAAGGGGTGTTCCATGAAGTCTTAAAACATGATTAATATAGATCCTTTCAAGTCACTCATGTGGTAAATCTTCCCTTATATTAAGTAAATATACAGATTTGGTTAGGTGGTCAATGATAACCCATATTGCATCATTCTTTCTAGGATTCTTTGGTAGTCATTTAATGAAGTCCCTAATAATTTCATCCCATTTCCATATAGGAATAGGAATAGGTTTCATGACTCATACATGATTATATCTCACAAATATCACTTGTTGATAAACCAAACATCTAGACACATAATCAAAAAAAATCCCTCTTCATGTTATCCCACCAAAAATGTTCCCTCAAATTAATATACATCTTTGTGCTTCTAGGTTCTATAGGGAAATTTGTGCTATGAGAAGCAACCAAGAATTCCCTTTTTTAGAACAGGTATAGATGGAACACATAATCTCTTTCCAAAATTTAGAACACCATTTTAAAAAACTAGGCCTGCTAATTTCCCATCATTGACAACATTAATTTTCTTCTTAAAGTTCTCATCATCAGATTGAGGAGTTTTTATATTTTATAATAAATATGGTTTCACAATCTTTTGAAAATTGAGTGATGTATCTACTTATTTAATAATTACCATATCTTTATTTACTAGATACATGAAAATTTGATCCCTCTAAATCCTCATTTAGGTTATAACTCCATGATATTTTCTTCTCAATGCATATTCTACCATATTTTCCTTCCTTGGGTGGTAGTGTATTGATAAATCATAATGCTTGAGTTTCTAGAGTCATCTTCTTTTCCTCATATTGATATCTTTTTCTGTAAAGATACATTTTAGGATTTTACGATATGTTTATATCTCAAATTTTTCACCATAGAGATAATGACTCCAAATAATTAATTATATAATATTTAATTATTTTTTTAAAGGTTGGGGTCGAATGCTCAATTTATTATTTAAAGTAGAGACCTCTTTAGACTGGGTAGAGGGTGACCCATTACATAGCCTGAAGGCCCAAGGCAAAGTGGCCTAAATACAAGGCTTGAAAGCCCATTTTTTGGCCCAAAGGAACCCTCAGTGAGCAGTACTACTACAGTACCCATGCTGCTACAGTCCCTGCTACAGTATCATAGCCGCTACAGTACCTGCTACAATCCCTCCGCCACTATAGTGTTTTCACTGCTACAGTACAACTACAGTACCCATAAATTTTCCCCTGCCTGGACTTGATGTATATGAAACAACTTTATCATTTTTCATTAGGAAAAAACCAAGCCCCTTGTTTGATACATCACTATATATTACAAACACATCACTTCCAGATGGTAGAGTCAAAATTGGAGCATTGAACAATATTTTCTTTAGTTCATTAAAGCATTCCCTACATTCCTTTGTAAAAAAAAACATAAACCCTTTATGTGTAAGATTGATTAATTGGTTCACTAGTCCTAAATAATTATGAACGAATTGCTGATAGTAACATTCAAATCCAATGAAACTACATACCTTAGTTATGTTTTTTTGTATAGACCATTCTATGATGGCCTTTGTCTTTGCAGGATCAATTGAGATTCCATCCTTGGAGAAAATATGGACAATAGAATAAACTTATTGAATACAAAAAATCACACTTACTAAATTTCTCATATAACTCATTAATTATAAGAGTCTCAAGACTAATCATTATGTAATTATCATGATCCTCAAATATTTTGGAATACACCAACATATCATCAATTTATACCACAAAAAAATCAACAGGAAATTACTTGAATACCCTGTTCATTAGATCCCTAAAAATAGAGGGTACATAAGTTAATCTAAATGGAATTATAGTAAAATTATAATGAAAAAACCTCATTTGAAAATATTTATTTGGAACATATTACTTATTTACTTTCAATTGGTGATACCTAGAACTAAGGTCAATCTTTAAAAAATATCGGGCTCTAGGAAGTTAATCAAATAAGTCATCGATGTGGGGAAGATGGTGATTTTTATTTATTGTAATATTATTGATCTCCCTATAATCAATGAATAACTATTCCCTTACAGGAACCCTACTAGTTCCATTCCCATGGAAGACCTCCCCATGAGTGAATTTTTTTGATCACCTCCACCTTCTTCTGAATCTATAGATACATTGGAAATGTGAAAGAAGTTACTACACAATGGATAGAATGATGGAGTGCCTCCTCAATATGTCTTACTTGAGATTCCTCATCTGGAAAAAGATTTGGTGAAACAATGAAGAGAATCCTTAAACCTGATTCGCAAATCCCATACTGACATACTCCCTTACTGAAGATAAATAATCTACTGACTCTTCACTACCTTCCTGGTAGATGAAAGGAACTCTTCTCAAAACTCACTCTAGAAGTCGACCAACCAAACTTCTTCCTCCCTCCGCTCTCCTAGATACAAAATCCACCACTAACGTTCATCTCCTCACATATTAATGACTACCAAAAGAACCCACTACTCTATTTGGACCTGAATTAAACTAATAGATATCTTGAGCTCCTCCATCGAGCTCTTTGTCACCACATCTAAAACACTACCCTCAAACTTTCCCAAAACCTACTGCTAGAAAGCATGCAACATCCTTCACCGCTGATCATGCTTCTCAACTAGATCAACCTTATGACAATCAATCAAATCATCTTTCTAAACCTAAACTATTTGAGTCACCCATGAATGATGAAAAAGATCCCTACATGAAATGAAAATAATTATTTCCTAATCTTGAGTAGTATGGAATTTCAATTAAGATTCATTTTAACTGATTCAATTCATTTTTATTCATGTCAACTTTCCCAAAAAAACCCAATTCAAACAAAAAACATGTCATTATGATACATATACCACTAATAGGTCTCTACCATACCCTACATGCTGGTTTATCTCTCTTGACCGTTCGATAAGCTCAGAACCCGTGTACTGGATCACAGGGGCCTTAAAATCCCATTTCCTAGGTGATCTCCCTATCCTATGTCGTGTACCAAGGTCATATAGAACTATTTCCATACCAACCAATTAAATCCTCATAGTACCTAACTTCAACCTCCACCCTATCTCTCAACAATCACATTTAATACCACTCTGTCACAACCCCCTTCCCCTAAAGATACCATAATGTGGGGAGAGAGATAATGAACCCATAGTCCCATCTCCAGTAGGCCCCAAGTTGGCAACTAACACCAAGGGTGTACAAATATCAAAATATGTGAGACATTACCCTTTATAAGAAAACAAGACTGGGAGATAGAGTGAACAATACAAAAAAACTCTTAGTCATAATATAAAAGAGAAACCCAAACCACCCCCCACGCATGTATAAATATAACTGATACAAATAAAAGTCTGTAATGTAAATACCCAAAAGTAAATCCAAAGTAGCAACACAAAAACCATCAAGGATACAAGCTAGTAAGGTCCATCTTGGTTCATGAAATACTTCTATAAACCTAAAAATAGTTTTATAGACATAAGGTGAGTATAAAAATATAATCAATAGAAAAACTAAAGTCTCTCATGCACATGTGGAAGAAGCATACTATGAGAAAAAACAGAACCAAATAGCACCCAAACAAGCATTATAACCATCCCAACCTTACCAAGGAACACTCACCAAATAATGTGAATCATGTGATATAATATAAAGTAAATCACATTGATGATAAGTTACCCATCACTAATTTCCCAATGATTATATGCTCTCACACCCCAATGAAAAACGTCCTAATGTTTTCACCTCTTCCGAATATACCACATCACATCCCAGCCGCACACACCCGGGTCTCACAACACATCCTACCTGCACACACCTAGGTTTCACAACACATCTCACCCACAGAAACCTAGGACTCACAAAATATCCTACCTGTACACACCTAGGCCTCATAACACATCACATCTCAACTTGAAGACACCTAGTAAAGCATATCACAACTCATACCAAAGACACATGGGAAACCACATCACAACTCATCCCAAGGACACCTAGGATACCACATCTCATCACATACGACCTAAAAAAGATTGGTAAATCATAATTTGGAGGAGGGGGAATGGGTGAGTGGGTGGATAACCATACATCCTTCCATTGAGATGTTATGAAAGTCATCCCCACATGACGATGCATTTGTTCAACACATAGTTCTCAACATGTGTGGGGTGTGTAAGAATTTACAGTGTATACATATATATAGAGAAAAGCACACAAGCCCAACCTATGGGTTTACAAAAAAATCACTGAACTACCCATGACATCCCCACTTTGATGCTACCACTAAATGTATAACACCACACATCAATCCACAAAACCCATTTCACATTTCCAACCAATTCCATTTAATTACCCCATTATATTAATTACTTGGAATCAACCACATTTAATCACACAACACACCATTTAATAATCCATTAACTATATCCATCCCATTAACCAAAATAACCTAAACCACTCAAAACAATATTGAATAATCCTTTATTTTTTCCATCACTACCCGAGAATCTAGAACAAAGAAACCACCACCTCACCACCCAAAATCATGTCCAAAAAAATCAACTCCTCGCCACCCAAAAGAATATAAAAACAAATCACCTCTTCCCCGCCCAAAAATCATGACCAAATAAACCACACATCTCCCCACACCCCATTACTACCATAGTTCACTATTCCACAAGAATGACCACACATCAAAACACATAAATATCATTTTTATAGACTTCTAAAAGGGATTTTTGAACATTTCATTTTATTTTGGGTGAGTTATCACATAATCCATAATCCCGAGCAACCATTTATTAAGTAGATATAGGTAATTAACCAATTTATATTCAAGGGTGATATCATAACTGTAACACCCCAAAATGATAAAGGGTTAAATGATTAAATGATATGACTCATGTCAATAAGGTGCATCTTCCTTTTCAGAAGCCTATCTGATTAGAAATCCACAGTTAAATGTGCTTTTCCTGGAGTAGTGATCATGATGTGTGAAATTATGGGAAGTTTCCCATGGTGTGTGTGAGTGAGGACAAAGCACACTAGAAAGGAAATGTGTTGGATTGTGGGGATAATAGTTACTCATATGACCAGTTCAGGCATGTGGGTGGGCCACAGGGTGGGGACCATGTGTTTGTGTGGAAACTAGTGGTACCTGCTGGGCCAGGACCCGGAAACCATGTTAAGGCATGATGTCTATGCTATCATTGGGGCCCAATTGTCACATTTGGTATTAGAGGAGGAACCTGACCTTATGTGTGGTGCACTGCCTAGGTTGAGATGTAGGGCCCACAACAAGGACATTATGCTCTAGGGTGGGGGGTGAATGTAACACCATAAAATTTTTAAGGGTTAAATGGCTAAATTATTTGAATCATGTAAATATGGTGAACATTATTTTTCGGGAGCTTATCTAATTATAAATCCATGGTTAAGCATTTTTATCATGGAGTATTGATCAAGATTGGTGACATTCTAGAATGTTTCCCAAGGTGCGTGTGAGTGAGGATAAAGCACAGTGGAAAGGCATGTGTTGGCTTAGAAAGTTTTCCAACCTTAAGTGTGGTGCACTAACTAGGTTGAGATGTAGGGCCCACAATGAGGAAGTTGTTCTCTGGGGGGGGGGGTGAATGTAACACCACAAAATGATAAAGGGTTAAATGAATAAATGATATGACTCATGTAAACAAGGTGCAACTTCCTTTCCAGGAGCCTATCTATTTAAAAATTCACAGTTAAGCATGCTTTAGCCTGGAGTAGTGATTAAGATGGATGACCTTCTGGAAAGTTTCCCATGGTGTGTGTGAGTGAGGACAAAGCACACTAGTAAGGACATGTGTTGGCCTGTGGGGATAATAGTTAGTCAGATGACCCATTCAGGTATGTGGGTGGGCACCAGGTTTTGGACCATGTGTTTGTGGGGGAACTGTTGGTACCTAGTGGGCCAGGACATGATGGCTATGATAAGGCAGGGTGTATGTGCTATCATTGGGTCCTAGTTGATATAACATCAATCAAAACCACAGCAGAAATCTCAACACATATATCCATCACACACAAAGCCTTCAATGACCTCAATTTTCAGTAGGGTGTTTGTGAGTGAGGAAAAAGAACACTAGAAAGAACATGTGTTGGCCTGTGGGGACAATAGTTAGTTAGATAACCAGTTCAGGTATGTGGGTGGACCCCATGGTGGGGACCATGTATCTGCGGGGTAACTGGTGGTACCTGGTGGGCTAGGACCCGACAACAATGTTAAGGCGAGGTGTCTATTCTGTCATTGGGTCCCATTTGATACAACAATAATCACAACCAATGCGACAATCTCAACACATATATCCATAACAAACAATGCCTTCAATGACCTCAATTTTTAGTAGGGAATCAAGCCTGTACAATTCAAAATATCACAATATAATATCAGAGCTATAAAAGCTTGTGAATCAAACCCCAATAATCCCTTTTCAATTCAATTATCCAATTCATTATCTTTCATAAAACCATAACAACCATAATCCATATATAAACAAAAGTAAACCCCTACTGCATGATACACAATAAAGATAAATGAAGGAATCCCAACATCAATGAAGCTTTGTAGGCTTGATGTGCATTTTAGGGATAAGAAGAACGCTCAAAAACCATAAACACAACATGAGAAACCATAGATCAACCTACACCACACTTAAAGGCCATCAAAACACAAACCAACACACACCAAAAACCATAACAACATCACCGCAGCGAATCCCCAGGAGAAGAATAGAAGAAAAACCACTAAGAAATGAGACAAACCTACAAGAGATCAAAAATGGATTTCCAATGAAAAACCATTGGTGACAACGAATCAAAGAGGGGGGAATAGGGCTTGAAGAACTCCTAGGGGCACCTAGTGTTTAACCAAAATGAGAGGAAGAAAAATTCATGACTGAATGAATGAAAATTCGGTCAGAATGGAATTTTAAAACTACTCTAGATCGGGGGTTTACACGACGTGTAATCCCCTTTCACATCATGTAATCCTTAGGGTTAAGTTTCATTGAAAAATGAGTCACCTTTTTATTATATAACCTTGAAAATATACACATTGTGAACAAACCCTAGAAAAGAAAAGAAACTAATGTTCACATCATCTAATACATTTACATGACATGTATTTCCAGCAGGAGCTCGACTACACCTCCAACTCCCACGAAAACTCTGGGATCCTCCCTCGAACACCTCCAACATCCCAAACTAGAAAAATAACAGATCAGGAGGGCACATACTATTACTGTAATTAGAAATAAATAATGTTAATTGGTAATAATTAGATATAATTAGTGGAAATTAGTAATAATTAGTATTAATTTGTAAAAATCAGTAATAATTAGTTAAGATTAGTAATACTGAATAAATATTATTAATAATTAGTGGTAATTAGTAATAATTAGTGGTAATTTGTAATAAATAGTGGAAATTAATAATAATTAGTGGTAATTAGTAATACTTAATATTAATTTGTAATAATTTTTAATAATTAGTAAAAAATGGTAATAATTAGTATTAATTAGTTATAATTTGTGTTAATTAGTAATAATTAGTGGTAATTAGTAATAATTGGTGGTAATTAGTAATAATTAGTGCTAATGAGTAATAATTAGATATAATTAGTGGTAATTAGAAATAATTAACACCAATAAGTAATAATTTGTAAAAACCAGTAATAATTAGCGATAAGTAGTAATAATTAGTGCTAATTAGTAATAATTAGTGGCAATAATCAATAATTAGTAATACATAGTAATAATTAGTGGTTATTATCAATAATTATAAATAATTAGTGACAATCAATAAAAATTATCAAATATCAGTAAAAAATAGTAATAATTTGTGGCAATTAGTAATAATTTGAGGTAATTAGTAATAATTAGCAGTAATTTGTAATAATTAGTGGTAATTAGTAATAATTAGTGCTAATTTGTAATAATTATTAATAATTTGTAGTAATTAGTAATAATTTGAAATAATTAGTAGTAATAATCAATAATTAGTAATACTTCGTAATAATTAGTGGCAATTATCAATAATTAGTAATAATTTTTAATAATTAGTGGTAATTAGTATTAATTAGTAATAATTAGTCAAAACAATTAAAAATTAGTTAAAATATTCTAAAATTAGTTAAAATTAGTAAAATTAGTAATTATTAGTAAAAATAAGAAATAACTAGTAAAAATTAGTAAAAATTAGTCGACATTACCTATAACTAGCAATAATTATTGATAATTAGTAAAATTCAGCAATAATTAGTAAAAATAAATGATAAATAGGTGAAATTGATAATATTTACAAGTTAATTATATTTTGGTTAATTTTATACTTTTTTTGGATGTTCTTTTTCTTATATCAAATCAATCATAAATAATTTTTTTATTTTCATGTTTCTGAGAAATACAGAACAAGGAAGTTGACAACATTATTTATTACATGATATTGATTGGATAAATCATCACAAGAATCAAAATGGTTCTAGTATAAATCTTGTCTATATTGATGGTGTTGAATATTTTTTATCATTTGTATCATCAAAACTAGAATTTGATTCAAAATGAGAAATTAAGTGTACATGTAAGAAATGCGATTTGAGTAGGTTTGACACATTTAATAACATTGGGGGTCCTCTATTATGTGATGGTTTTCAAAAATATTATGTTTTTGGTATCAAAATGGTGAATGTGGTTCTAGAGAAAATATAAATAATTTGGTTCTAGATCCATCACGGTTTCAAACTTTAGTACATGATGTTGATGGTCTATCTTTTTAATAAAATGAAACTTATGATGATATTGATTTCACTCTTAAGTTATAACCAACTTTATTTAATGATTTATTGAGGTCTGTTGAGGATTATTATTATCCTGGTTGTAAGATAATAAAATTTTAAGTGATTACAGAATTTATGGCTATTAAATCTGATAATGGAATGCCAAATAGCTATTTTTTAGATATTATCTTTAGTTAAATCATTTTTACCTAATGAAAATTTATTGACTACAAATTTCAATGAGAGTGATGGGTGGTTCATAAATTGTTCAGGGTTATCTGAAGATTCAGGCATGTTCAAATGATTGAATCTTATACAGTAGTGAAAACGGGTCTTTAGTTAGTTATCCTATAAGTGGAAAATCGAGGTAAAAAGTGGCTCTACTAGAGAAGTGCGAATTTATACTATTAAACAATTTTGGTATTTCCTACTTACACCTAGATTACAAGGTTTATTTATGTCTCATAACACAACATCATTGTCGTCATGGAATAACCACCAATATTTTAACTGGTAAAAGATTAAATCATCTTTATGATGGTGATTCCTGGAAACATTTTGACCAGGTATATCAATATTTTTCTTGAGAAGACTGTAACATGTGATTAGGTCAATATATTGATTGTTTTTTCCATTTAGTTCTTATAATTGTCAATATTGTTGTTATCCAATCATTATAACTCTGTAAAACTCACCTACTTGGATATTGATGAATGATACATATATATTTTTGACCTTATTAATTGAAGTACATCTAAAAAAGAATATAGATGTTTATTTGAAGCTATTGACTTGTGTGTTAAATTTATTATGGAGTAATGGTGTTAGTATATATGATGTTGTTGCGAAAAAAATTTCTTAATCAAAGCTGCATTAATGTGGAAAATTAGTGACTTCACAGCATATGGAATATTATCAGGCTAGAGTACATATGGTAAAAAATCATGTCCATACTGTATGAGTGAAAAAAGAATTTATTCTAATCAATATGAGAAAACCTTATTTTTTGACTGTCATTGTAGATTTCTTCCTATTTATCATCCTTTATAAAGGAAAGAAAATCATTTTTGAAAAGGTAAAATTAAAAGATATTGAACTATAGAAATGTTATCCAATATTTATTTAAAATATTTTTCCTTTTTATTACCTAAAATTACCTTTGTACCAACTATAAACCAACAAAAAATAGCTGGTTTTAGGAAATATCACAATTGGATTAAACAAATTATTTTTTTTGGGATATTACATATTCATTTAATTTTTTGGTTTGTAACATGTTGGATGTCTTGAATATTTTGATAATATATTTTATGTAATTTTAGACACATCTAGTAAGACCAAAGATGATGTAAAGACACAATTAGATTTAGCCTAAGATTACAGATGACTAAAAAATGAGTTTTCTGAAAATGACAGATCACAGAAGTTAATGAATCCAAAAGAATCTTATATAATTTCCAAAGAAAACCATTTATCATTTTATTTGTGGATTAAAAATTTGAGGCTACCAGATGGTTATGTTTCTAATCATTCTAGATATGTTATAAAAAATTATATTAATGGATTAAAAATTCTTGTTTTCCATGTTATATTGAAAAGACTTATACCAATTGGATTAAGACGTTTTTTGAATTCATTGATTTGGGATGTAATAAATTTTTATTTATTGAATATTTTATTTATTATAAATGATAAAAATTTCTCACATTGTTTTAAATATGTTTATTTATAAAATATTTGGGATTAGATCATCCATATGAAAATTTGATGGAAATTCTAGTTTTACACTTTAAAAATCCAATATTGTATTTAGAACATAAATAATTTTATTTGAATCATTTGAACTTAATATTTTTTAAATTTGTTCCTGAAATAATTTTATACAACTTTCATTTAGTACATTATAGCTAAATCATGCATTTGGTTGGAGAAAATGGGCTATGAAGTCAAAGTTGGGTTGGACTCACCGGATTGGACATGGGTTCTGTATTTAGGCCATAACTTCTTCATAAGTGCTTATATTAGGACAACATTTTGATAGTAGATCGAGAAAGAATTTTAGCATGAATTATCCATATGGAAGGATAGATGATTCACACGTTTTGTGGTCAAATGGGCAGCTCAATTTGGTATAAAATATTTTGTCGAGATTCCCAATTTACACTTGAAAACACTTTGAACCTAGCCTGCCACCACTCTATAAATTAGTGTTTATCTCATTTTTTGGGTTTGGGACGTGCATTAGGATATTTAAGTCATATGGTAATTGGTTTCACCCAAATTATCCAACCATTTTTAGAGGGGTAGCTCTTGAAGCAAGGATCCCGTCATCGAAGTCTTCTTCTCTTCTTCATGTTGTAATGTTTTCATTTGTGTAATAAACTTCTTTGTTCTCATTTTCGTTCTTCTCTTTTATTTTGTTTTGTTCAATTATATTTTTTATTTACTTATCCTTTTTGGGGTGGAATCAAGAGCTAAGATGATATTGGGTTCTACCCTTTCAATCCTTTGCTCATGCAAAACGTCTCCCCGATGACCACACCGCCCATGAAAGAGTAGTTCTCTTAGTGATTAATCTATCTTATACCATCTTCATTTAATTATTTTGAATAGATGAGATATTGTAATTAACTTAATATGATCCAGGAATTGTGTTTTTAAATTATAATAAACTAAGCAATAAATTGAACAATTAACAGAAAAACACGTGAGATCGAGTATTGTGTAAATTGTGAGGGTCAAAAATCAATCGGTAAAACAAGACCAAACAGGATAAATTTGTAGAGTTCAATTATAATAACTAAGCTCAATTAATCCTCATTTTCTAGAATGGTCATGTGCCTTAATTTACCACTGTCCATAATCTATCCTTAGAACATCAATCAAAGCAGGGTGCTATGATTGCATGTTCTAAAGATAGACAAGGGTTTAATTCTCTTCATATTTGTGGTAAAGTTAATTATCGTAGGGTTTATGGGTTAAAAAATAATGGGATCATAATTAAGTAGATATTAATTTAAATTATAATGATTAATATGTAAATGAAGAGGTAGAGTTAGATCGATTACATACTTTAAATATTGTCTAGGAAAACATCTTCTTGTTGTGTCTTTTTAATCGAACATCATTTCAAAAATAAAGACAAAAAATATTATACAATATTATCCTAGACAAATTATTCTATTTTTATGAACGGTAAAAACCCCCCACATCCTTTCATGTAGTGTAATTATTACCTTTTATGTTATTTTTAAAATACCTTTAATATGTTGTCAAATTTACTTCCTCCTTTGAGAGACGACATTGGTCAGCCACTCTACTGCATCTAAATACCCAAAAAAATCACTAATCATTTGATGGCGCCCATGAAATCACATTTCAAATTGGCACCATTACCTGGGAGGCAAGTTATTATTTCAACCATTTAGAGGTATTTATTTTATTTTACATTTTATTCTCTTCTTCTCTTATTTCTTCCTTCTTTACCCATTCTGAATTTTTCTTCTTATTTTGTTTTCTTCTTCTTATTCTTCTTTTTGGACCATTAACTCAAGCTTCTCATATTTTATTTTATTATGGTCCCCTTTTCTTATTTTTTATTTTTTATTTGATTTATGAAATGAATAAAACCTGAAGATATTTTAGATATTGATCTTGATATTGAACGTAGCCTTCGAGCTCGAACCAGACATTCTCAGTCTATGGGAAGTTTCAACATTCAACCAGTTGGAGAATTCCTCCACTCCCAGAACATTGAAATTTGAAGCAATTCAAATTCAACCATAAAATAAGAACTATTGGATGAAAATAATGGAAATTAACTTAATAGAACCATTCAAGAATTGGTTGCACCTGATATTAATTATCAACCAAATTGGATTGTTGTTTCGTAGGTCCTTGAAACATGATATTCTAGATTTAAGAATCCCTATTTCTAGGTGGTTTCCATTGGATTTATTCATGGAATCGAAAACATCCAACATTTATTTATCCAAATAGGACCTACTTTCCAAAGGCAGGCATTCGTTAAGTTTTTAACTTTACGATACTTAAGAACATGCATTGGTCGAGAGGATGGGAGGTTGGACTCATCACACCCTTTTGGGGGGAATTATTTCCTACTCCGAGACTCTCTTTGAAATTAAAATATTTTCATGAATCCTTATTAATTCACCAAATATATCATAAGTATCCCTTAGAATTTAAAATCACTTATTTGACATGTATAAAATTTTAGAATTATTAGTATGTATTCAAGGTTTTCCATTAATGGTATCCTCTAATATACTAATTATAGATTCTTTTAATCATTATTTATAATGATACTGGATTTTAAGCCACTCAGTGGGGGCACTCTGAAGTTTATTGTCATCTAGGGAGATGAAGGTTTCTTTTGATCTTGGGATTGTTCTCATAAAATGAGCTACCTACGTATCATTGTGAAAGGAATCAGAACCCTCGTAGTTCGATGACACTTAATGGGACACATCATACCTTTTAAGGTCATGTGATAAGGACCTCTAAGCCGAAGGTGCTTAGTTACAACTTAGTGTGGGACTTATGTTAAAATAGCCCAAGGAACTTTCGAAAGTATATAGATTTCCAAAATAGGATCAAACCCTATTGGGAATATGGCCCGAAGAGAACAGGGTTGATTTGAAGTGTTGGGTTTGATCCTTAAGGAGGCTACCTACGTATCCCATATGGATGGTAATCAAAGCCCATGTAGTTTGATGAATATCATATGATAGTATGATCTTTGAGAGAAATGAGTTTGGGCTTACTTCTGGAAAAGGATTCCTTGATGATTTGAGGATTGAATTTGGGGCTTATTTCCTAAGAAGGATGCCCAAATTAGGGGAATTAGGGTTGGATTCCTGAGGAGGATATCTTGTGAGCTAGGTCCCTGAAAGGGATTCCTACGTATCCTGGTTTGAACAGGAATCAGAGTTCTTGTAGTTCCTTTTAATGAGAGTGTTTGTGCACATGTTGTAATCATCACATATCTCTAAGCCCACGTGAGTCATTCTCGATGTGAGAAACAAGAGGATGTGAAAGATTCAACAATGGCACTCACACTTCCAAATTTTTCATCCATGTTGATGGAAGAGGGCGTGTCGACCATGGAATTGGTCGGGGTGATGAGCCTTCCCAATGTTCTATTTACATTGGACAAGGGTCCAATGTAAGGAACAAGCGGTGAAGGTGAAGGGATTATGCCAGGATGGATGCCCTGAAATTGGTTCTGGTAGGGGAGGGAAACTTTTCCTATACTTGCACGGAATAGAAAGTGTGAAGTGTACCTTCCCTACCAGAGAAATGAGGTCCCGGGTCACCTCTTTGAAAAGGGAGAGGCCGGAATCCCACCATCTTCTAAACTGTGAAATTCCCAACACTGTTACTGGGAGAAAAGTCTATGTGAATGCGGATACACAAATCCACAAGCATTCCATGAATCTTAACCCCATTGTGAAAAAATTGTGGGAAACCTCTGACTGCAGATATACAAACCCAAATTGGAGACACACTGATGTGCCTTACCCAAAGGTCTGAGTAGTCAGGAGGTTTTGGGGGAGTCTTTAATTTAGCTTCTTTTAAATAAGGGAACCAAATAAAGAGATACCCCACCATGAAAGGATTAAAAGGTTATTTGAACTGGTCGCGTAGGTACGTCATGAAAATATGCCGTGTAGGTACCCCGCATTGACCTATTGTGCAGGTATGGTGCACAAGTGTTCCACACAGTTACAATGTATAGGTATGGATGAGGACTGGAGAGAATGTGAAGAACTTAAAAACATGCCTATCCCTTTAAATATCCCTTCTTTTGTAGTTTAGAGAACGACCTGAGACAATTTGAGAGATCTAGGTGAAAGAGCTATGCAGTGGGAGCTTCATAGAATATTTCACTTTTTTTCAGTTTAAAAATGGGGAGCCTAAGGGTCTATTTATAGGCACAGATGGTCCTGGCCGAAGAGACTTCAGTCGCATAGATATGCCACGTAGCTACACTGTGTAGGTGCTCCACGTAGAGGCATCCCATATCTTCTCTCGCATAGGCAGAACACATAGCTGCTTCGCGAAGCTCGACCGCATAGCTCTGTCATGAAGTTGGGATGCGTAGCTCTGTCGTGAAGCTAGGCCGTGTAGCTCTCTTGTGAATTATGGCCACATAACTTTCTCACAAAGTTACTGGATACTACATTGCGTAGAGTTTAGGAGGATTTGATGATGTTTCCTTTGTACTCTTTGAATCTTTTTAAGGAGTGTCAACAAAATCCCCCCCTCAGGATTGGATCTGAAATATACAAAGAGGGTCAAGTCCTGAGGTGAAATTCTAGGAAAAAAGATATGGATGGATTAATGAATAGCATAATTGTGCTGCGCTAGAATTTTGCGCAAAAAAGTCGCGCATATCTGTCGCGCATATTTGGCACGTAGAGATGTTACGTAGGTATGGAGGGTAGATCTTCTGTTTTCCTATAAATAGGTCTAAACATTTTTTCATTTTTTTCTTCACCTGCACTTTCCAATGTTTGGAGATCTCGTTGCATAGCTCAATTGTTCAGCTGCATCGCGTTGTGCTCTCATGTAATTCTCTTGAAATTTCTTCAAGGTAAGATTATTTACACGATAGAGCTACGCCAAAATGACTTTACCGATGGAGTTGCGCTAAGATCTTTGTTGAAGGACTTACGAGTAATGTTGTTGAAGGACCTCATCGAAGGACCTTGTCGAAGGACCTTGTCGAAGGACCTACGCGATAAGTGTCCTTTTCCAAATTTCTTACTTTATTCTTTAGAAATTTAATTTTGGTAATTCTTTTGTAGGAAAGAATGACTCATTTGATGATCCATACTGAGGAAGTTAAGGCTCGCCAAAGTAAAATGATGAGGATCATCAGGCTAGATTATTATGACACTGTTGAGAGTACTCTTCCTGGGCTATAGAAGGGTCTTATTCCGTACCATCATGACTATCCACAAAGTTCTTATTTACCTCGGTATGGGCATGGGGGTTTTCAAGATGCCAATTTTCCATCTATTAATAAGTACATTCCAAAGAATTGGTTTCTTCAGTATTCCAACTATAACTGCATGAATATTAGTCCAAGGGGGGTTCCAATACAAGAAGGAACAATCCCTATTAGTTTCATCCTTCATCACAATGGTTGTACTCTAGATATGAAGGATCATGTTTTAGAGCCAAGAACACATTATTATGATTCCACTTTCTAAGCTTCTCAAACTGATCAATCGAATAGTTGGAAATGAGACTGGGACCTTCGTTTTGGAGGGTGTGTGAAACCCGAGTGAATGTGGGAATTCTGGGTATGTTGTACTTGTACATAATTTAGAAAAGAATTATTAGACGTTCAAATTTATGAAGCTATTTGGATGGGGAAACCTTATTTTTACAAAAATGAACTCATTCCTAAATTACTGAGCTGATGTAATCCACAAACAAAATCCTTTCATTTGATGCACGATGAAGTTGGTATTTGTCTCTGGGAATTTTACCAAATATTTGGAATTCCTATTCTTGGGGAAATGTATGAAGAATTTATCCCGCCTACTTAAACATGGGGTGATTCTAGAAGAACACCACCGTTGACCCATGAATTATTTAAGGTAGCGAAGAATTTACCCAAGGATAAGAAAGATATTCTTGCTTGAGTGTGGATGGATGCTTTCTTAGAACCAACAATAGAGAAAGGTCCAACCTGTGGATGTCCTACTATATGTCCTTCTGCTGATAACCGTGGCAGTTCATGCACATATTGGCCTACACTGAAAAGAGACGATTACAAGCACTGGGGTTATAAAGTCAAACTTGATATAGATGAAAAATTACACTTAGCTGCCTTCCTTGATATGTGGATAAGTGTTTATTTGACTCCAGTTCATGAATCCGGTGGTGGTGTAAGATCAGGGAATTTTGTAATTGCTGTTAAATTGGTAGAGGGGAAGCATATTGAGCTAGAAAACCCTGTTTTGGCAAGAATTTACCATCTTATGTTGCATTTATACATTGGGAAGTCTCTATTTAGAATTTTGGGGCCATTTCAAGTGTTGTGGGGCTGGATTGCAGCACATTTTTCTTCATAATTAGTATTGAACTCAATCAGAGTTCCTAATGGTCGATTCACCCCATTTTTACAGAAAGTTTTAGGTATTAAGCCTCTGAATTTGAGACCTGATGAGGTACTAAAGGTATTGAATGTATCATGAGAATTCAACTTCTTTTATGTTGGTAATCCACCAACTGGAACATTTATTGATGATGGTAAAGAAGAGTATGAGCTGAGATCCTACATGATGGCATTCAAGGATAGTGTACTATCAACCAGGATTGATGGTGAAACTATCTACGAGGCTTATGTGCCCTATAGGTTTTCTCGTCAGTTCAGGTGTCTTCAACAGTCGAGCACCTTTCCATCGACACATGTCAGACATGAGAAGCACCAATTGGTAGCATGAAAATTATGGATTCTCACAGCTTTAGAGGTATCCAAACGGTCAATTACATTACCTACACCAGATGCGTTAATCATATTGGAAGCTGGGTATGCCAAAGCTTGGGTTTCTTCATATCCTCAAGGGGCTCTGAAAAAAGGAGTATATCGAGTGGTGGCTACAACGACTGTTGCATGTGGAAATTTTGGCAAGATGTCCAAGGCCAAAGATGATATAGAAATTTCATAGGTTTTAGAGCCCTCAAAGAGTCTTCACAGGAAGTACACCAGGAAGACCAAGGAAAAAGAAGCAATACCTCCAATGCCAAGGTGATCCGGTCTCCACCATCAAACAGAGATTACTATTCCACCTGTAAAATTTTATGAGGAAGAAAGGTCTGAAGAAGATCTTCAATCAGAAGGTGTCAAACCTCTTCCACGGTCAACCAGCCCAAAATCGAATTAGTGCGACCTTCATCCATTCATCACCGGGAGAGTATAACCCGTGATCTCAGGGATGCCTGGGAATTTCTTCAAAATGGAATTTGAATACCAGATGTTGGTGATATCAAAGAACCTTCTGATTTCAATCCAGAAAATAACTTAGCTGAAGTACAAAAGTATATTGTGGAGTTAGATACTTTTATATATGCAAATGATGAACAAATCCCAACTTCTAAACGAGTATCTCATATGCTGGACTTAAGAGTCCGCGAAGGGTTAATTATCGACTCTAAGGAGGAGTGGGATATTTATGTTAACACTAAGAATGTATTTCCCTTTTTTTCATCTCAACTATTCTTTATCACTGGACATCATTAATCTTGATGAAAATGTATTTCTACTGATTGAATGTAGAGAAAGAAGATCTAGAACGACTCTTGAATCACCTCAGTATAGTCCTGCAGGTTCTCCCATTGGCGCAACGAATAATCCTCCCAAGTCGCTAGAACCTCCTCTAGGAGCAAGAATCATGACTTTGGTAATAGCGACAGATAATCCCTAACCATTAAATCAAGTTTCCCCTACTAAGAGAAGTGTTTCAATCTCCCCTCAAGCTTTTCAATAGAAATGCAAAAGAGCAATGAGATTGATTCAAAGCGTTCACCAAAAGAATAAGTATTTATACAATCATCAGGGCATACAATTTTCTCAAGACATTCTGGTAACCATGATTTACCCTCTTGTAGGATCTATGTCTCTTTCCTCTCTCAAGGGATTAAGAGATGATGCTACACAACCAGAAAAAGAAGTCCCTAGGGAAATCCAGGTTCATGAAAATGTATCTGTACCATTAAAAGATTCATCTATACCTGCTCCTGGCTCTATTGAGAGAGAGGAAGGCTATGGTAAGATTAAATACATTTCCCCAGTTACTTTTGTTGAAGGATCCTGAAAATAATCAATACTGATATTCTAATTGCTTTAGAAGAAAGGACTGAATATCCAGGGCAATCTGAAACAAATTCTGAAATTAAACCGAACCCAAAAAGATCTGATGTTGGAATACCAATTGAAGATTCAGAAGAACAAAATTTCATCGGAGCCAATTTGGGCATCAACCAAAATTTGTTGGATACCTTAAATGGTGAGGATGCTGTAACATTTTAGGTCGTATACAATGAAATGATAGACACCCTTAATTTGAATATTGATATTCTAGGTTTCATCAAGGAGTTTGGATATTTCCATGTGGAATTGCAAGGAAGAAAGTTCCTATTCCTACATTTTCCATACATAATTTGTTCTTCAACTTGATTCTTTACATCAAAATTCACCTTATGTAGCTTTATCTGTAGAAAATGTCGCAAAGGCTCTTCAAGAACAGGGTGTTCCACTTTATCCTTCTGCTGGGGATGAAGAAATACTTACAGGGGATCCTTTATTAGGAGACGTGTTAGAGTCTTCAAACGTCATATCTGAACATATTCAAGGGAATATCCCCCCTCAAGAAACACCTGCTCAAAACCCCGGAGCTGAAAATAATGGGGACGAATCCAATCAAGTAGTTGACTTTTTGTTGGGTAAATATAGTCAGCCATCTGAGTCATATTTTTTTTCCTCCATTCGAAACTAATAATGACCTTGATTTATTATTTAGGGTTATCATTTCCTAGATCAGAGTGTGAAGCTTCTCCAGTTCCAAGAGAAGCAGAAAGAAACAATTATTTAAGAAACCTGTTTCCAGAGTACATTTTACCTCATGGTAGTGACTCAAATTTAGATTTAGATATGCAATATGCTCTTGGAATGGCACATAAGAAGACATAGAGGAAAGTATGGAACATAATTGCTAAAAAGCCTTTGGATGAAGTATCATCCCATTTTACAAAACTCCCAGCATTATTTTGTGTGTTGGGATTTGGGGGGTTCAATTATCAGCCGGTCTATGATGCCATGAAAGAGACTATCCACTGACTAGAGCAGAAGCATAAACTGCAACAAGATTTTGAAGAGGATAAATGACTCGTCAATATTAAGGGATTTCAAGCTACAATGGTTGAGGTGGAGGAAAATCATAACAAGAAATCACTCGAGATTAGCCAACAAATCAAAGAATCCACGAAGGAGTTATTATCTCTTCAACATCAACTGGATACTGTTCATAACAATCTTGAGCAACTGAATCATACATTAAGAGAAACCCAATTGAAGGGGATAACTACCATTTCAACAGCTAAGGAAGCACTTCGCCAGGCAGAGAAGTCTAGAGTTTCTCAATTATCTCATCTTCAACAGGCAGCTGATAGAACTCATGAAGCAGTTCAACAAATGAAAAGTCATGTTGAAAGTTTATTTTAAAACATGATAGAGAGGCATCGGTTTGTGGATGGCCCTCCATTTTCACGTGAATGAATGAATTTTTTTCCCAATCATATACAAACCTTCATTCCTATTCTTCTTTCATGATTACAATATGAAAGGTAAATGATTAAAAGGATTCCTTTATGTTAAACAATAATCATTATAATAACAAGAATGAAGTGCTTAAAATTTTCTTATTAAGTTAAGGGATTTAAGGATAATAATTTGATTATTTCTAGGGTTACATGGATAACCCCACAATTTTTTTTACCTTATGAATTTTCATTGATCAATATTACCTAAATCATAAAAAAATGTATATTTAGTGAGCTGGGACTCAAATTTTGTTCATAGCACCCTTTGTAGGTTATTTTTCTGATGAGTATCAAGTCTTTTGTTACTGGCAGTTTAAAGTCATGCATATTGGACTATAAAGTGCTGATATTTAAGGTTGAATAGCTTTGACCGTAAATTTTTAATTAGATCCCAAACAAAACTTCTTGGATAAGAATTTCTTTAACATTAATTAAAATATTTCCAAGGGGAATCTTGGGCCATGATTTTTTATGGATACCAAATCTTAAAGCCTTCATTACCATAATGTGTGACTTTTCCAGGAACTAAGTTACCATTACTCAACAAACCCTTTATGGGGGCTACATTATGCAGGGCCAAATAGGGCATATACATCATATACAAATAGAGGCATCTTTTGACTGATATGCCAGTTATGTAGGAAACTTATGCAAGGCCACATAAGGGCACGTGCTATATAGTCAGGCAGAAGAGATCTCATAAGTTTGATGTTCTATTACTAAAAAGTCAAAGAAAGTTTATGGAGATTCAGATTTTCCAAATCATAGATTTTGGTTTATGGACAAAGGTACCTAAATATGGAAAGGGAATTTCTAATCCATATATCCAAAGAATCATAGGAATAATACTTTTATAATGGTCTGACCCAAATGTAAAAGATATAGTGTATGTAGTTTTAGGTTATACAACTGGGACCATAAATGGAAATAATATATAACATGTGGTCAAGTGATTTCAAGATTATTTTATAGTGTATCGAGCACATGATGAGAGAAATGTGTAAACCATGGTCTTGAAGACTTTCATATTGTGAGAAAGATAATGGGACAAGTATACATGAATGACTATTTTAAAATATAGAATCTTGTATATTGTCAACAAAGATTAAACGGGACAAATATACTATAATCAAGAATGAAGTTACCATTATTTGAAAAACCCATTATGGGGGATGTATTATGCAGGTCTAACTAGGGCATATGCTGCATATCCAAATAGTGGAATCTTTTGACTGATAGGCTTGTTATGTAGGAAACTTACGCAAGGCTGGCTAAGGGAACATGCTGCATAGTCAGGCAATAGAGCTCTCAGATATTGAAAACCTTGTTACCAAAAACCATAAGAATGATTATGAAACTCTAAAAGAAAAATTCAAGATTAAGAGTGTGAGATATGGAAGGGGGTTATTCCCAATATATATGAGAAATATTTGAATCAATATTCTCCATAAATTTTATGTCCTTTACATAGATCTGACTCATATGTAAAATGGAGGATTTCTTTGTTTCCTTTGAATGAATATGGTACTATACAGTTTTAAGTCATGCAGTGAGGACATTATACTATGCAGTTTCAAGTCATGTAGTAGGGACATTATACTATGTAGTTTAAAGTCATGTAGTAAGGACATTAATAACCCCATAAGAAATTGAAAACACCCTATTTATGTAAAGAATCCATTTACCCAATTCCTGAGACCACGTGAGCTATGCTCGGTGTGATAAACAAGGATTAGTAAGGGTTTGTTTTATAATATAATGGAGATCCAAGTGAAAAATTGGGGTGTTAAATTTCTATACAGTTTAACATCATCCGGTAAGGATGAGGATGACCCAATATGAATGAAAAGACACACTGTAACTGGATTAAGGGATAAAACCTAAATGTCATTATGTGTCTTGTTGGATAAGGAATCAATCCATGCATAGTTCTTAAAACATTTCCTATGTATATTTGACTCTCATACAAGAAATAAAAGGGGGTTTTTTGTTGTTTTTTCTCATGGATAGGCCTAAAATTGGATATTTAGGTGTATTTACGTATCTCATTGGAAAAAATGAGAATTAAGCCGTACGTAGTTCTTGAAACATGGTCTCTATGCAGATCTGATTCTGACATAGGAAAGAGAGGTAATCATGTACTACTAAGGAGTAGTGATGATGTCAATAACGTTTTCTTATGGAAACTTATAATGTCTTATAGAGAAAACGTTAGTTATACAAATGATGTCATGCAGTTTAACATCATGCGATAAGAATGAAAATTATATGCAATTTAACGTCATGAAGCATGGAATCTTATGGTTGTTATGCAGTATAATATCCTGAAAATAGGACATGGGGCTATGTAGTTTTATGTCCTGCAGCAAGGATGTGGTACCGTGTAGTTTGAATTCTTGCAGTGAGGACTAATTATGCAAAATTGTACAAAGTATTTCTTCAAAAATCAGGCATTGGTTGGGGTTGTGATGAGCTCTCCATCCATTGATATTAAGGCATATTCTCTATTTGAATAAACATTATGTATGGAATAAGGTATTTCCCACTTTGGATCAAGTTTTGGAGGTTTCTTTCCTAGTATCATTGGAGTTCTAAGGACCAATATCAATTCTCTTTGAAGGAATGAACGAATACGAACTTTCTTATTAAAAGATAATGCAATTATGTTCGGATAGACTTCTAGATGATGCAAAGTATGCAATCTTTTCTCATCTAATTGTTCCAACTCATTGAACCATTTCTGAGGCCTTTCATCTTTAGATAATTGATCACAGATTTCAACTCTTAGTGAAGGTAATTTAATTTCAATTGGTAAAAATGCTTCAGTTCCATATACCAATGAAAAAGGAGTTGCTTGGGTGTTAGTAAATATAGTTGTCCGATAAGCCCATAAAGCATTCAAAAGTTTATCAGGCCATGATTTATTATCTTTATCCACCATCTTCTGGAGTATATTTGATAGAGTTTTATTGAAAGCCTCTATCGGTCCATTTACCACTGCATGATAGCGAGATGAATGGTTGGATTTGATATTATATTCCTGATATAACTTTTATACTTCAGCAGAACAAAAATTGGTGCCATTGTCCATCAAAATAGTGTGATGGATTCCAAATCTGGTGATGATATTAGTTTTGACAAAACTAATGATGTTTTTAGCTCCAACTTCTTTGAGAGGTATTGCCTCAGCCCACTTAGAGAAGAAATCAGTAGCAGTGAGAATATACTTGAACTGCTTAGCCGTGGAAGGAGGATAAAGCCCTACTACATCCATTCCCCATGTGGCAAATGGCCAAGAGTATTTAACTATATGTAGTAACTCTGGGTGTTGATGAATAAAGTTTGCATACACTTGACAGGGATGGAATTTTTTTGTGAAGTATGTATAATCCTGTGTCATTGAAGGCCAAAAGTATCTGAGCCTTCGAATCTAATCGGAGAGTCTGTGCCCAGATTGGTGGGCACCACAAGCTCCTAAATAAACTTCTTCCATGATAGTCGCAGTTTCTTCTCCATCAATACATATGAAGATAATCCCATCAAAGCCCAGCTCATAAAGGATATTTCGGTGGTTTGGACCATCATAAAGAGTAAAATTATCCGCTCATCACAGGATCTTTTCCTTATGTGCCCTATTTGGTGGAAGTATCCCATTTTGAAAATATTTGATGATGGATGTTCTCCATCTGGTGGTATGACAATACGGTTCAGAAATAGGGCAAATTTCATTGATTTCCTCCCTCATGGTTTGAACAAAAGGTGAAACCATGCGACGATGGGCTATGCTGATAACTGTATCATCCTGATTTGGATCTGCCAAGGCTATAGCTACATTAGCTAGTGTATCTGCTTGGGCATTTACTGATCGTGGGACATATGAAAATGTTGGATCTGAGGAAAATTCAGCCATTAATTCTCTGACGTAATCACACAAAGGTATTAAATCTTCTTTTCTGATAGAGTATTCTCCATTGATTTGTTTGATTACCAATTCCGAATCACCTTTTACCTTTAAATGATACATTCGCATCTAGAGGGACAATTCCAAACCAGTGATGAGAGCTTGATATTCTGCCTCATTGTTGGTACCACCTTCCGATAATAGAAACGAATAAGGCAATACTACCTTTCCTGGGAAAATAATGACTATTTCTAATCCAACCATGTTGAGTTTAGGATTTTCCAGTATCTTCCCTGTTGGACTTCTAGAAGCACCATCAAAATATATTTTCCATGTCTGGGAATTATCTGGAATAGAGAAGTCCTCTTCATCAGGAAGTTTAGTATTAAATGATGTATCTTCCGCGGATGGATGCTCATAAAGGAAACCAGCCAGGGCTTGACCCTTTATTGCATTTTGAGGCACAAACTGAATATCAAACTGCTGCAAAATAACTTCCCACCGTGCTGAACGTCCTGTAAGCATAGGACGACTGAGGATAAATTTGAGTGGGTTATTATGAGATACCAATTAGACCTCATGATGTTGTAGATAATACCTCAATTTCTGAACTGCAAAGATTAATTCTAGGTAGCACTTTTAAATATTTGAATACCAAGTTTCCGCATCAAGAATAGTTTGACTGAGATAGTAAAGGCTGTTTTCACTCCCGAAATCATTCTTTTGGGAGTAAAAGGCACCTAGTGATCGCTCTAAAGCTGTCACATAGAGAATAAGTGGTCTTACTTCAATAGGTGGCATTAATATTGGTAGACTCAAGAGATATTTCTTAAGGGTATCAAATGCATCTTGTAAATCTTTGGTCCATTGGTAGGTAACTAAATTCTTCTTTAATCTGGTGAAGGGTAAACATTTTCCTACGAAATTGGTGATAAAGCGCCGAATATAGGCCAAGTTTCCTTGAATTCCTCTTAATTATTTCAAATTTATAGGGGGTGAAATACCAAGGATTGATTTTTTTTCTCAGGATCAACTTCAATACCACAATGGATACAACAAAACCAAAGAATTTTCCTAAGGTTACCCCGAAAGCACATTTTCAAAGGGTTCATCTTCAAACTGTGTTGAAAAAGTTTATTGAATATGATTTCCAAATCAGCCAACTGATTAGAACATTTTCCAGATTTGACCACCAAATCATCCACATAACATTTAACAAATTTACCTAAGATGGGTTTAAAGATATGATGCATGGCACATTGATATGTTGCACCTGCATTCTTCAAGACAAATGGAATTACTCGGTAGAAAAACACACCTTGAGGGGATCTGAATGCTGTAGATTCTTCATCTTCTAGATCCATTCAGATTTGATTATATCCATAATATTTATCCATGAAGGAAAGTACTTCATATCTAGTCGTTGCATCAATTAGAAGTTCTGTAATCGGGACTGGAAAATAATCTTTAAGACAATGCTTGTTAAGATATCTGAAGTCGATGCAAACTATAATTTGTCCATTCTTCTTTTTCAAAGGGACAATATTAGCTATCCATTTAGGATATTGAACTTCTATGATGAAGTTATCCTTGATAATATTATCAACTTCATCTTCAATTTTGGAGGCATAAGTTGGGTGTGTTCTTCTTGCTGCTTGCTTGAATCCTTGATGTTCTTCTAGAAAACCCAAATTATGAGTGACAACATCGGGATCAAGACCCAAAATTTCTATATAATTCCAAGAAAATACATACAAATTTTTATTTAACAATGAAGTATACATTTCATGATCTTAAAGAGTCAGGGCCATACTAATTAATGTGGGGCATGGATCTTCTTTTGTACCCAGATTTATTTCTCCGAGTTCATCCACAATGGTAGAGATACCCTCTTCAAATGCTGGAGGAGCATCCCTGAGATCTTCCCCTTCTTCTTCAATATGTGTTACTTCTTCTATTTCTACTTGCATAGTATATGACGAGGCGTAATTTCCATGGTTAGAGGAGAAGTTAAAATTTGAACATCTTGAAGAAGAGGCTACCATTTCTGACCCTATTGATGATGAAGGGTCTTCTTGGGCTGATAGAGAGGAGATGATGGATTGAGAATTGACATCATTTTTTTCCTCAGGTATTGCTATACCTTCTTCGGGCCTGGTTGATGAAGTATAGAATTTCTAGATTTCAGTGGATGAAATGAAGACATCTCCATTTAATCTTTCATCACTGCTTGGTGAATCAACAATTTCTCCCATGTTTCTGTCTTGGTAGCCGTAATTGACATTATGGAAGTTTCCAAAAGAGTGTATGGATTTAGGTCCATCTTGTCAATTTTACTGATAGGCAACACATAATCTGTACTCACATATATGAATGTGTTTTCTGGAATCTTTTCCAAACCACTTGGAGCATTAATTTTTGTGACCTTCTTTGCCATGTATTTTTCCTTTCCCTCCAGGTGATAAAATTCTGCCTCAATGTATTGAGATTCACATGTTTTGAATGGGGCCTTGTCACCGTAAAATATCCCAATTTGACCATTAAAACAATATTTGAGACATTGATGGTATGACGAAGGCACGACTGCATGTTGATGTAGCCAAGATCTTCTAAGAAAAATGTTGAAGGCTGTGTCTTCACGAACAACCATGAAATCTGAATTAGACACAAGGTCTCCAAACTGAATTCTGAGTGTAATTTCTCCTAGAGGTTCTTGTTAATTCTTATCATATCCTTGAAAAATCAAAGTAGAAAGAGATAAATCAGATTCGGTGAGGCCCAATCGATGAAGTGTATGAATAGTAATGAGATTGACTCTTGAGACATTATCAATGAATGCTCGTCGGATGACTATATCATTGACTTTTACAGATAGATACAAAGGTCTAATATGTCTATGTACAATATCATATTCATCTTCATCTGTAAAAGATATCACTACATGACATTCTGCAGGATCATTCTCTATATGGTATACCTCAGCCGCAGTAATTTCAGTTTCAAATTCTTGAGGACTTGACAAAGCCTCAATAAGCTTATCTCGAAGATCTTTTGACAGATTCAAGGCATAAATAATTGATAACTTGTCCAGTAGATTAGACCGACTAGGTCTATCTATTTTTTGAGAGGAAGAAGGTGTAACCTCCAATAGGTCTACCAAAATAATCGTGTCAGGACCGAATATGCCATGTGTGGAAGAACATTCTTGTTCCTGTTGAGCCCGCTGAAGGGCTTTGCCACGAGTTTCTGCCACATATACAGTTCTAGAAGGGGTAGGATTGAAAAATTGGATTCTGGAATATCCACGTCTTCCCCTATATCCCAGACCTCTGTCTCTTCCTCTAACTCCTCTGTTAGATATATGGAACTTTGGCTCATCATGATCGAAACTGTCATTGGCATAGGGATTTGTTAAATGAATCTTGTTAACAGAACCAAAGACCAATTATTCATCTGATAAAGATTATTCCTGATGAACCAGTTCAGGCTGTGCCATTTGGTGGGGCGGTGCCCATGCTTTTGAAGCAAATGGCAGAAAATCTTCTAGAGTCAAAGACAACTTAGGTTTTGACACGATCTCGTCTTCTTCTGACTACTCTTATTTCTTCAAATTACACTGCTTGTTTGAGTATTTTACTTCTGATGAAGTGGGTTTTTCTATGGTAGAAATAGAAAAAGACAAAATTGGTTGATTCAATTGTGTTGGTAAAATGGAATGAGTTAGGTTGATCATTTTCCTGACCATCCAATTATCATATTTCTGCGCATTTTTACTTTTGACTTCGTGCCACTCGCCCTCTTACTCTGGATCAGTAGCAGTAAATCATGCTCTCTGGGCTGAATAACTTTTCAGTTTTACTTGTCTAGAGTCCACCATCTTTTGCAGGAGGTCTTTGAAGAAAAAAAAACTCCAAAATGAGATTCCCCAACATCTGATGAAACGAGAAATAGTTGGGGAGGTCTTTATCTCCTTCTATGTTCGGCATTTTGGGCCTTGGCAACTAGACCAGATTTTTTTCCAGAGATGAGATGGAGTAACCATGAACTTGTTCATTTTGGAAAGAATAAACTTTGCTATTTAAATCCTCAAACTATTTCCGCCTTTGATCTTTTTGATCATCTTGATGAGGCGGCCATTGTTGTTAATGCTCAGAATGTGGAGCCCTTTGATATGATTAAGGTTTTGAAGTGGAAGCAAGTACATGTGCTTGTTTAAGTGTAACTATAGCAGTTCCTGCTTTCCCTATTATCCTTCCTAGAACTGATGGAATTACATGAGTTTTAGCCTTATTATTTGTAAGATAATCTTCTATCTATGGAGCTATTTAAGTAAGGTCTTGATACCCTCCTGTTTATTTCACAGGGATCAACGGTGTGCATAATTCATCATGATGATTTTTCACACAGATTGGCAGCAAATCTTCTTGAGGGAGTTCTAAACATAAGGAATATGTTAATCCCTTCCAATGAGCAATGAAATAAAAAACTCTTTCATTATCCCTTTGTTTACAATTGTTAAGATCAAAAACTGTCATCTTTGGTAATGCTGAGCTAAATTGAAGAAGGAACCTTTGACGGAGATCCTCCCACCCAGTAATTGACCGAGATTTTAAACTTGTATACCAGAAAAAAGAAGGTCCTTGTAATGACTGTATAAAACACCTGAGCTTAACTGCTTCTCATTTTTGAGGAGTTCCCATCATATTATCACAACAAGAAACTAAATGTGTTAAGTGTTGTTCTGGATCTCCCGAACCATTAAAAATTGGGAATGTGGTATTCACAAAATTTTACGGGGGTGGAATTGCATCTACCCATTCAGGGTAAGCTATCTTTTATGGTTGAACTTGTGCACATTTTCCTTCCATATATTCTAAATGAGATGTTAATGACTCAATGGTATTCATTAATGTTTTAGAAAGATATGGTTGATCTTGGACCTGAGAAGGTTCAAAAACTTGAGTTTGGATGGGTGTGACGACCGGTACTTCCATTGATGGTAGTATTGGTGATTGATGTCGCATATGACCCATAATATTGGACTTGTGAGGGTGTACTTGTAAAGAGGGATATTATTGATCTATCCCAGTAGCTGTAAAAAATTCCCGTTATTGATTAACTCCAACATGATTAGGAGGAATACTACCTTGAAGTAGTTCTGCATTTAACCTCATGAACTCCTTCATTTATTCTTCTTGTTGTGTGAACCTTTACTCTAATGAGAGTGATTGGACTTCCCTAGAGGTAGGTTTGGATGTAACCTAAATTTTACCCTTTTCTTTGGCATGTGCCTTTCCAGAGTATGGAAGGATTTGGTTATTTGAAGGCATACCTAGATTTTGGGTAAGCCTTTGATTTTGGGTACGCACACCTTCTTCATTTGTTTTCGTGTGTACAACCTCTTGAATATGAATTTATTCATCTTATCCCTCTGAGTGAGCCTCATGTTCTGGGGGATTAGTGATAATGGTATTGATGACATTTATCGATGCATAACACATTGATGGTATTATGTCAGTTCTTCTACTAGATTGTCACCCTTTGTGTCTTCTATGAGACTCTGTTATCCTATATAAGGAATTCCCTGGAACTGTTTGGTGGAATGTAATCTGAAGGGAATCATTGGATAATTCAGTTATACGCTTTCCTTGTGGCTTATTCCCTAATCGGGAGAAAACTAACATCCACTGAGGAGGGGATTGCAAATGTGAAAAAGCCCCCAGCCTTGTAGGCTGGGGTTGTTCTTGTTCTTATTATTCAAATATTTGAACATTGTTTAATGAATTCAAAGATTGATTTAGATGAGCCCCCCATCCTCGCATGCTGGGGTGATTCTTGAACTGCTATAGCTGCAATCCATGCAACTACTCTTCTGATTTTGTAGATTTTGGTTTGGACATTAACTGGGTGCATTATCCGACCATCATTTACACCACCTGTTTCAGAATATCGCTGTGCTATTTCATACATTTGCATCCTATGACATCTGACATCCTCTAAACGAGATTCCTAGTAAATATTCTCAGAGGATTGATGTAAAATTAGCTCAATAACTTCTTTTCTTTGAGCCAGATTCTGATGAGAACTGGTTGAGGCCTGTTCTCGATCATACATTTGATTACATAATAAACCTATTGATTGGGTCTGGTTGTGTGCAATAACATTGCATGAAACCACTTTTGGTGGACTTTATTTATTTTGGAGTGCAGTGAAATGAAATGATCCATATGCACCGCATCCTCTGATGCGAACATTATACGGGGAATCAGAAATTAATTAGTATTGCCTCTTCAGAGAATTGAGACATTAACACTGAAGGGTTCTCTATTATTTTTCAACCCTTGGATGTTGGGAAATTGAAAGAGATGCCAAGTCAATTTGGTGCTGCAACCCTTATATTACCTTTATATGATTTTTATATTTATCATATGGTAAGACTTTGGTTTTCAAATGGTGAAGAGTTTTTCATAAGTTTAGATGAATGTCATGAATAAAATCTTCTGTCATCAATTCTGGAATATCAAACTGAGAATTTTCTGAAGGCCAGAACATGAATGGTATTTCTTCTATAGCTCATTGTTTCCTCATGTTCAACACATCTACATAATCTTCTACTAGAGGTTTATCCACTTGATCTGACCAAAGTGGATGCTCTGCAATTGAGGATAAATGACCCAAGGGAGGTTTGGAGAATGACCATTCCCTTAAGATGTCTTCTGACTAAGAAAGTGTTTCACCCATAAATGACAAGGCATCAAACAGGAATGGCCTTTTGTTTGCAATTTCCTCGTGATAGGAGGGCTTTCTTGTTACTACATCATCAATTGACAATGCTAAATACTACTATGTAGATTACTTTCTCAGTGAAAGCCATCATGGGGAGTATCACCATGGTGGATTACAGTAAGGGATAAATCTTCTTTCCCTTTAGTCTTTTGGCCACATAGAGGGTTTCCATGGCTCTCATCCAAAGATAGGAACTCTGGATTGACCAAATTTTCATGATGAAAGTCCTCATGATGAAGTATCTGATGAGAAGCTTCAGAATTACAATTACCACTCCCAAAATTTGGTAATGGGAGGGTAGGATCTTGAGAAAAAACAGATAAATGTCTAAGGTCGTCAAGAACTCCAGCATTAAGTGGAACTAAATTACAGCTTGAATCTTTATTTTCCAATGGTATTTTTTGAGATTTTTTCTTGGATGTTCTCTTATAACTAGTTGGGGCCACTTTCTGGGAAAAGTGGTTATCATGGGAAGGTATATGTGCATGTCTGGGATTAGTTACTGGAACATACCAATTACCTCCAATTGTAAAGGGTGTATGTTCCTGGTCTTGTTGTCTATATGATATGGGGGAGTATACCCCATGACCCTCTTGGACTGGAACAGAGGTGTGTATCTGCTCTGGGATGGCATGCTGTTGTGTCATCCCATGTGTGAGTACAGATTTTTGTGTCTGTTCCCCAAATAATACTGAAGTAGTTGTTAAAATATCCTGACATGTTTCTAGAATATGGGCAGGGATATGAGTCTTCCCTTTCACCATTGAAAAGACGTGTTTAGTGACTTCAGCATCCAGAACGAGAATATATGTCCATTATATATCTAGAGTATGTGTATGTGCCTGCTCCTGTCCTCCTTTTCCTGTCAACAGATATTGACAGTACTTATGCATCGGGGCAGAGAGTTGAGTCTACTCCAAATTTGTCGTTAGAGCTTTCCGACTGACTTCTCCAGGTGCTACCAAATGATACTGTTGGCAGGCTTGATGAACATTGGAAGGTGTATGTGCGTTCTGGATATTCTCCGTCAAGTATGGTTGATGGGTTTCCTTCAATACTAGCAGACAAGATTGCTGATAGAATTGGTGATTGTAAATAGGTGTATGTTCCTGCTTACCAGTTACCACCATATTAGATTGGCGAGCTTCTTTGGTTGCAGTCAGATGAACTTGCTGACTGGCTGATGAATTATAAACAGGTGTATGTGCCTGCCTATAGTACTCCATTGGAATTTCTTGGCGGGATTGGTGTGTTACTTCCAGATGAGTTTGCTGGGCATCGAAATCAGGACGGACGAGTGTATATGCCTTCTCATTGTTTTCCATAGAGTTAGATTGATGGACTTCTCTGGGGGAGGTAGAGGTGAGAACCTGCTTCCTGTTAACCGGATGTTTTCCCCGGCGGTTTGTCTTGCGTGCCTGAGTCTGAGAGACCTGGTCCAAACATCCAGATGAAATATCCCCATCATGTTGAGGATATATTACCACATGATTCTGGCAGTGATTGCTCGTGGGAGTCCTCAAGAAAGACTCCTTTATTCTTTAAGTGAGGCCTTTAGTGACCTATTTATCTACATACCTGTAGTATGGGAAAGATTGATTGTTTCATTCCAGGGATAAAGACCCAAAATGGTTGGAAATGGTGGTTGGAACCGTTTTCTTCTTGATCATTGGTCCTTTTTGGCTAGATGATCGAGGATTATTGTTGACCTGGAGGGCCTATAGAGCAGCCTCCAAAGTTGGAATTGTACGGTGTTGGCGATATTCCTTTATTATCACATTGGAGACCCAACTCTGAAGACACTGGGTTGGTGATAACATCCTTCCCGTGGATGAAGATTCAACCTGAGCATCAGTCAGGAAGTTCACAGGTGTTGTCTTTGAGAAATACATTCTTTGGATTGAAGAAAATTCTGTGGAAAACTGAGAACAACAACAATTTATATTAAAGTGACATCTTGTCAGATAGATACATGTGTGATTAATTCCTTTTTCTGGCCTTGATTGATTAATTTATAGGGGCCTAAAATGTGGGTAACATTATTAACTTGGTTAAGGATTCATGCCAGGTTCACTATTTTTTGTTTTTTAGGTCCTTGAAACATGATATTCTAGATTCAAGAATCCTTGTTTCCAGGTGGTATCCATTGGATTTATTCCTGGAACCAGAAACTTCCAATAATTCTTTATCCAAAGAGGACCTGCTTTCCAAAGGCAGGCGTTCATTATGTTTTGAACTTTAGAATAATTAAGAACATGCATTGGTCGAGAGGATGGGAGGTGGGACTCATCACACCCTTTTGGGGGAATTATTGTTTACTCTAGGACTCTTTTTGAAATTAAAATATTTTCACAAATCCTTATTAATTCACCAAGTATATCATAAGTATCCCTTGGAATTTAAAATAACTTATTTAACATGTATTAAATTTTAGAATTATCATTATGTATTCGAGGTTTTCCATCAATGGTATCCTCTAATATTATGATTATAGATTTTTTTAGTCATTATTTATGATGATACTGGTTTTTAATCCACTCAGTGGGGCACTATGGAGTTTATTGTCATCCAAGGAGACAAAGGTTTTTTTTGATCTTGGGACCATACTCATAAAATGAGCTACCTACATATCCTTCTGAAATCAATCAGAACCCTCGTAGTTCGGTGCCACTTAATGGGACACATCATACCTTTTAAGGTCATGTGATAAGGATCTCTAAGCAAAAGGTGCTTAGTTACAACTTAGTGTGGGACTTATGTTAAAAGAGCCTAAGGAACTTTGGAAAGGATATAAATTTCCAAAATAGGATCAAACCCTATTGGGAATATGGACCAAAGAGAACAGGGTTGATTTGAAGTGTTGGGTTTGAACCTTAAGAAGGCTTCCTACATATCCCATATTGATGGGAATCAAGGACCATGTAGTTCTATGAATATCATATGAGAGTATTATCTCTGAGAGAAATGAGTTTGGGATTACTTCCTAAAAATGATGCCTTGATGATTTGAGGATTGAATTTGGGGCTTATTTCCTAATAAGGATGCCCAAATTAGGGGAATTAAGGTTGGATTCCTGAGGAGGATATCTAGTGAGCTTGGGACCTAAAATGGATTCCTACGTATCCTGGTTTGAAGAGGAACCAGAGTTCTCATAGTTCCTTGCAATGAGAGTGTTTTTGAACATGTTGTAATCATCACATATCTCTAAGCCCACGTGAGTCATTCTTGGTGTTAGAAACAAGAGGATGTGAAAGATTCAACAATGACACTCACACTTCCAAAATTTTCCTCCATGTTGATGGAAGAGGGCGCGTTGACCATGGAAGAGGGCGGGGCGACAATGCTCCCCTCTATTCTATTTACATTGGACAAGACTCCAATGTAATAAAGAATGGGAGAAGGTGAGGGGCTTATACCAGGATGGCTGCCCTGAAATTGGTTCTGGTAGGGGAGGGAAACTTTTCCTATACTTTCACATAATGGCAAGTGTGAAGTGTACCTTCCCTATTGGAGAACTGAGGTCCCGGGTCAACTCTTTGAAAAGGGATAGGCCAGAAGCCCACCATATTCCAAACAGGGAACATCCCAAAACTGTTACTGGGAGAAAAGTCCATGTGACTGCGGATATAAAAATTCACAAGCATCCCATGAATCTTAACCCCACTGTGAAACAAATGTGGGAAACCTCTAACTGCGGATATACAAACCCAAATTGGAGACACACTGATGTGCCTTACACAAAGGTCTGAGTAGTCTTGAGGTTTCAGGGGAGGTTTCAATTTAGCCCCTTTTAAATAAAGGAACCAAAGAAAGAGATACCCTTCCATGAAAGGTTTCAAAGGGTATTTGAACTGTTCGCGTAGGTAGTTTGTGCAGATGTGCCACGTAGGTACCCCGCGTTGACCTATTACGCATGTATGGTGCGCAGGTGTGCCGCACAGTTACAGTGCGTAGGTACGAATGAGGACTGAAGAGAATGTGAAGAACTTAAAAACATCCCCATCCCTTTATTTCTCCCTTCTTTTTTAGTTTAGAGAACTACTTAAGACAATTTGAGAGATCTAGGAGAAAGATCTACGTAATGGGAGCTTCAGAGAATCTTTCAGTTTTTTTCAGTTCAAAAAATGGGGAGCCCAAGGGTCCTATTTATAGGCATAGATGGGTCTGGCCGAAGAAACTTTGGTTGCACAGATATTCCGTGTAGCTACACCACACAGGTGCTCCACGTAGAGGCATCGCATATCTTCTATCACGTAGGTTGAACGCGTAGCTACTTCGTGAAGCTCAGCCGCGTAGCTCTGTCGTGAAGCCAAGCTGCATAGCTCTGTCATGAAGCTAGTCCGCATAGCTCTCTTGCAAGGTTTGGCCATGTAGCTTGATCGCCAAGTTGCTAGATACTACATTGCGTAGAGTTCGTGAGGTTTGTTGATTTTTTTCTTTGTACTCTTTGAATCATTTTAAGGAGTGTCAACAATTGCATACCAAAATCTCAAATCAGAATTTGAACTGAAATCTAGGTTAATTAACATGCTTCCAAAATTTCATGACCTCTTGGGTGAGGATCCCAATAAAAACCTTAAAGAATTTAACATGGTTTTCTCAACATTAAAACCAAGAAATGTTTATGAAGATTAAATCAAACTAAGAGAATTCCCATTCTCACTTGATGGAGTTGAAAAATATTAGATGTATTATTTACAACATTAAGATATAACATGTTGTAATTATTTGAAATGTCTTTTCTTGCAGAGATTTTTTCTAGAATCAAGGACTATATCCATTATAAAGGAGATCTCAGGGATCAAGAAATCCCAAGTAGAGTCAATGTATGAGTACTTGGAGCGATTTAAGAAGTTGTGTGAAAGCTTCCCACATCATAAAATCAGTGAGAGACTACTCATTTAGTACTTCTATGAAGTACTCAAACCTATAGAGAGAAGCATGGTGGATGCCGCGACCGGAGGGAAATTGTTAGACAAGACACCAGTAGATGCATATACATTGTCGACAAGATGAAAAAAACTCCCAACAATTTGGCGATCGAGGTACACCACATGTCAGGGGAGTACATTAGGTAAGTAATTCCTCTCTTGAAAATCATTTTATTAATAATAAGGTTGAAGAATTGAGCACTATGGCGAGGCAGATTGCTTTGGCACAAAAGACATCCTAACCCCCTCTTTCAATGCCTTGTGGCATTTCCACTGAGACAAGACACCCAACTGACTGTTTCCCCCAACTACAAGAAACTAAAGATTGTGAAGCATTGTTTTCTGGGAGACCATATCAGCAGAAACAACCATAATATCCCCAAAATAATATTGATTTTTTTGGCACAACATATAACTAAGGGTGGATGGATCAATCAGACATGAGGTATGCATCTAGAAAACAACAAAGTCCCCCCTTTAAACAAAACTTCTAGCATCCTCTACCTTACCAAAAGGGTTTCCAACAACCCCAAAGGATATTTGAAGCCCAAGAATAAAAAATCCAACAAAAATGGAATCCCCCTCCCAAGCTATATTCTAACAGTGATGAAATTTTGAAGCAAATTGTTTTTAATCAAGAGAATGAGCTGAAAAGTCAAGGTTCAGAGCTGAGGGAGTTGAAGACACAAATGAGCCAGATTGCCACTGCCCTCCATGAACTGGTAAGTAATAAATCCATAAATCTTCCTTCCCAACCTATTCCAAATCCCAAGGGTAATGTTAGTTCCATCACATTGAGAAGTGATAAGAAAATGAATGATACATCTGTACCTACCATTCCACAGGGATTCACCTCAACTCCAGAGAAGCCCCATTCAATACCGGATGATGAGAAACCCCAGGAGAAAGATAAAGGTAAGAAAAAGATTAGTTATTTTCTTCTAAACCCATTCCTTTTCAAAACAAGGAAGTTCAAACAAAGAAGATGGATGAAGAGGCAATGAAAAAGGAGGTTTTAGACACATTCAAGCATGTAGAGATAAACATTCTCTTGATCAAGTCCATTAAGAAAATCCCAATATATGCAAAATTCTTAAAAGAACATTGTACCAATTTAAGAGGGATCAATGGAAATGAGAGGATAAATCTTGGAAGGAATGTGTCAGCACTCATTACACCAACTCTAGCGATTCCAACAAAGTGCAAAGATCCAGGGACATTCACTATCCCATGCACCATAAGGGAGTTACACTTTTCTAATGCTCTTTGTGATTTAGGTGCTTCCATAAATGTAATGACTCCCTATGTATTCTCTTCTTTAAAGGTTGGTGAGTTTAAACTGACGAGAGTAGTGGTGTAGTTGGTGAATAGAGCTACAACATATCCAGTAGGAGTCCTTGAGGATGTACTAGTCCGGGTAAGAGACATGATCTTACCAACATATTTCAACATGCTTAACATGGAGGATGATCAGGAAAGTTCCCATGCTCCCATTATCTTAGGTAGAGCCTACTTCAAAACTGCAAAAAACTATCATTAATGTCAATGAGGGTACACTTTCCATTGATTTTGGGGACAAATTTGTGATATTTAATGTTATGGACTCCATGAAGTACCCCTCAGAGGACCATTCTTCATTTTTTATCTTCCATTTTGAACCACCAAATAAAAACCCCATGGAATTTGATTATCCTATGCTTAGGGAGATAATGAGTATTGGTTTAGTTTTATGTCTAAGAGTACTTCCACACCTATTTTGAATTCACAAGACTCTCTTAGATTTTATTTCTAAATGGATTCATATTCTAATTTTTATCATGTGAAATCTGGTTATGACATGGCTAGTGAATATGTTGATGGTTTTGATGCATTATTATCTGATTTTATTGATGATGATTCTGGTAATAATGTTCACTGTGCACATATTTCAGTTCCTTCAATTTCTCCATCAATACATAACCCCCCATCATTGTAATTCAAGACATTTTCACCTAATATCAAATAATCACACTTGTTAAGTGTGGAGAAATTACCTATTATCATTAATAACAGTCTCCCTTTTGAACATGAAGAAAATTTTTTGAATCTTTTGTGGGAAAACATTAAGGAAATTGTGCAGAAATTGGTAGGCATATCAGGTATTTTCCCCTCCATTTTCATGAATAGGATTCCTTTGGAGGATAGGGATAAATCAGTTAAGCAGCCACAAAGAAGACTCAATCCAATTCTTTTAGAGGTTGCTAAAAAATAAGTTGAGAAATTTCTTGAGGAAGGTATAATCTTTACCATTTCATATTCTCAGTGGGTAAGTCCTATTCAGTTTGTACCTAAGAAAAGTGGTGTTACAGTTGTTAAAAATGAGAAAGATGAGTTAGTTCCAATGAGGGTGAAAAAAAGTTGGCGTATGTGTATTGATTATAGGAAACTAAATCAATCGACTCACAAGGACCATTACCCCCCATTTATTGATCAAATGCTTAAGAGACTAGCTGGGAAGACACATTATTGTTTCTTAGATGTATTTTCTATATATATTTAGGTTCCTATTGCTCTATAGGATCAAGAGAAGACTATATTAATTTGTGCATTCGGTACATTTTCCTACCAAAGGATGCCATTTGGACTTTTCAATGCCCTAGGTACCTTCCAGAGATGCATGGTGAGTATTTTTTCTGATTTTATTGAGACCTGCATAGAGGTATTTGTGAATTATTTTATTGTGTATGGGTCTTCAGTTGATGATTGTATCTCTATATTGGGAAAGGTTTTGAATCATTGTATTGAGAAGAATCTGGTCTTAAACTTTGAAAAGTGTCATTTCATGGTAGAGCATGGGATTGTCCTAGGGCATGTAGTGTCAAAACATGGGATAAAGGTTGATATATCTAAGGTAGATATCATTTCATCCTTACCATATTCTTCATGTGTGTGTGATGTTAGATCTTTCGTAGTGCATGTGGGATTTTATTGATGCTTCATCAGTTATTTTAGAAAGATTGCTCTTCCTATGTCATTATTACTTAAAAAAGATTCTAATTTTTTATTTTATGATTCTTGCAGGCCTTACTTTGATGAGATAAAGAAGTGTCTGACCACTCAACCGATCATACAATCCTCACGGTGGAAGCTTCCTTTTGAGTTTATGTGTGATGCCTCTAACTTTGCAGTTAGAGCTATATTATCTCAGAGGGTGTAAGGACATTCACATGTGATTACATATGCATCAAGTACATTGGATTCAGACCAATAAAACTACACAACCACATAAAAGGAGTTTCTTCCTATTATATTTGCTTTAGATAAATTCCATTCATATTTATTGTGATGTAAAGTAGTTATTTGTTCTGACCACGCATCTTTGAGGTACCTCTTGAAGAAGTCGGATGTAAAGCCCAGGCTAATCCGATGGATTATCCTTCTTCAGGAATTTGATATTGAGATTAAGGAAAAGAAGGGGTCATAAAACATAGTGGCAGACCACATGAGTAGGCTTACTCACACACTAGAGGATGAAACCTTGGACTAGGTACCACTTCGGGAAACTTTCACGGATGAGCATCTTTATTCCATCTTAGGTACGCATCCTTGGTATCCTGATTTTGTGAACTACATTTTTGCATTTGAAATTCATCCAAATTTAAATAAACATCAAGTCCAAAAGTTAAATAGTGAGTCTATATTTTATGTGTGGGATGATCCCTACCTCTGGCACATGCGTAGTGACCAAGTTATTATGAGGTGTGTTCCTGATCATGAGTTTGAGTCTGTTCTGCAATTATGTCATACACTTGCTTGTGGTGGACACTTTGGACCCCAACAGATAGCTAGGAAAGTTTTGGACCCTCGATTGTATTGGCCTAGTTTATTCCTTGATGATCATGTGTTTTGTAAGTCGTGTTCATGTTTCCAACACACTGGTAATATTTTAGAAGACATGAGATGCCCCAACAACCAATATTATTCGGTATGATTTTTGACGTATGGGGAATTGATTTTATGGGTCCTTTTTCTAGTTAATTTGTTTTTCTATATATTTTGGTTGTTTTTGATTATATGAGAAAATGGGTGGGGGCTAAGGCCACCAGGACAGATGATTCTCATGTTGTTGTCAACTTTGTCAAATAATTTTTTTTGTTGGGTTGGAGTAGTGAAGACCATCATCAGTGACCAAGGGACACACTTTTGAAATTGAAAATTTTCTTCCCAACTGCAGAATTATGGGGTGACATGCGAAACATCAACACCATACCACCCCAAAAAAATGACCAGGCTGAGGTTTCAAATTGTGAGTTGAAACAAATTTTGGAGAAAATAGTGTGGACAAATAGGAAAAATTGGAGCAAGCTCTTGGATGATGCTTTATGGTCTTATAGGACAACATTAGAGACACCAATTGGCTTGTCCCCATTTTAGATTGTTTTTGGGAAAGGATGTCATCTCCCCATGGAAGTTGAGCATCAGGCTTATTGGGATATAAAGAATTGTAACATGGATTTGGCCCAAGATAGAATCCAAAGGAAGATGAAAATTCAAGAGATTGAGGAGATTCAATTGTCTTCAAATGAGAACTAAAGGATCTACAAGGAAATATAAAATAATTTCATGAAAAAATGATCCATAAAAGGTAATTTTCATTTAGAGAGAAAGTCTTCCTCTATAGTTCATAACGGAAGATGGTTCTTGGTAAGTTACATTCCAGGTGGTTAGGTTCTTATGTTGTGACTAATGTTTTTTCTTATAGTGTAGTGGAGATCACACAAGAGGACACAAGAAAGAGCTTTGCAGTAAATGGACAATGTTTAAAGAAATACATTTAGGGAATTCATACTGATGTAGTGGATTTAATCACACTGCATGACCCCATCATCACTTGATCATATCAGGCTTTTACTAACACATTCACTTTTATATTTCTTTCCTATTTAAAATTATACATTTCATGTGTATATATCATCTCATAGGTTCACATTGAGGACAATGAAATATATTAAGTGTAGGTGAGGGGACAACATTTTGGGGTAGATATTTAGGATTTTCATTTGTGTTTTTACCAGTATTTTCTATTAAGTTTTTGTTTATTTTGTTTGAAAAAAAACCAATAAAAAACAAACAAATATATCATATAAAATTCTCATGAGGAACATATAGAAAATTCATGTTTTCAAAATTCATTGGTAAAAATATAATCATGAGTAAGATTTCATCATCAAGGGTTTACTTTTATAAAAATTTAAGTCGCTGGTGATATGAATGGTTGGGTCATTATAAAACCTTTTAGATTATGATATCATTATTTTTGATATTTTTTCATGGTAAATTGTGTCATTGATTTCTCCAAAAAAAAATTTCACACAATCATTACTTGTGAGTTTCTCTTACCCAATTGAATGTATATTCAGGGTAAGTAATTCTTTTCAACTTATAACATGGTCTTTCCATTCGTTCGTTTCTCTTCCGATCATTTTTGTCACTGTACCAGATTGACCTATTCATGTGCACCTAATATATGACTATTGTACGCCCTCTAAAAAAATTCAGAAAATAAAATTCCATAAAAAACAATCAATAAAGAGGTGAGTGAATAAATGTACAACATGTGGGGATATTTAGGTTAAGAGCTCATAGTTTGACTTCCGGGAATGCTTAAATGAGTCAGTTTTGGAATTTGATTGCAAATGATGTCGAACAGGTTTGGTGGAATAGAATCAGGTGAGAAGAAAAGTTTTTATTAACCTGAAATACTAGATAAAGGGTGTAGAGACAAGCTTGGAATGGTTGGCACACACACACGTAGAGAATTAGTGGCATGGTAGACCCATGACTTGTTTCGCTATGATTAGTGTTATGAATATTACTGGATTTTTTTGACACAATTTATGAGACAATGAATTTAAAATTTATTGATATTGAACCTTGATGGGATTATTACTTTTCCTATATTTTAACTATGGATTGAGAAATATGAATATGCATATCTTGTCACATTTTTTTTGAATACATGATATGAGGTTTTGCAAAGGAGTGAAAAAGGGTAAGTGTGGGAGAGTTGATAAAATTCATTTTTATTGAATATTTTATTGATAATAAATGATAAAATTTTCTCACATTGTGTTGAAAATTTTTATTTATAAAATTTTTGGGATTAGATCATCCATTTGAAAATTTTATGGAAATTTTTATTTTAACCTTTAAAAATTTTCTGTAGTATTTCAAACCTAAATAATTTTATTTAAATTATTTTAACTTAATATTTTGTAAATGTATTCCTGAAATAATTTTTTTACAACTTTAATTTAGGACATTGTATCTAAATCATGCATTAGGTTGGTGCAAATGGGCCATGAACTCAAAGTTGGGATGGACTCGCCAGATTGGAACTGGGTACAGTATTTGGGCCATAACTTCTTCATACGTGCTTGTATTAGGCCCAAAATTTGAGAGAAGATCTATGAATCATTTTCTCACGAATAATCGTCCTGTAAGGATAGATTATTCATGTTTTTTGTGGTAAAATGGGTGGTGCAAGTTGACATAAAATATTTGGCCGAGAATCCCCATTCACACTAAAAACCACTTTGAACCTAGCCTCCCCAACAATATATAAATTGGTATTTTTATAATTTGGTGGAGTTGGGACATGTATTGGGATATTTAAGGCATATAATAATTGGTTTCAACCAAATTAACCAACCATTTTAAGATGGGTATCTCTTGAAGCAAGGATCCCCTCATCGAAGACTTCTTCTCTTCTTCAAGTTGTAATGTTTTCATTTATGTAATAAACATGTTTGTTCTTATTTTATTTATTCCATTTTCTTCTGTTTTGATTCAATTATATTCTTATTTACTCATCCTATTTTGGTTGTAATCAATATTGGAGATGATATTGGGTTTTACCCTTTCAATCCTTTGCTCATGCAAAACGTCTCCACGATGACCACACTGCCCATGGAAGAGTAGTTCTCTTAGTGATCGATCTATCTTATAACCTCTTCATTTAATTATTTTGAGTCATTTTTATACTATAATTCACTTAATATGATCCATGAATTGAGTTTTTAAATTATAATAAACTAATCATGCAATTAAACAATTAACACAAAAACACGCGAGGTCAAGTATTGTATAAATTGTGAGAGCGCAAATTTAATTAGTAAAACAAGACCACAAGGGATAAATTTGTAGAGTTAAAATATAATCCCTAATATAAATTCATCCTAATTTTATATAGTGGACATGTGACTTAATTTATCACTGACTATAATCTATCCTTAGAACATCTATCAAAGTAGGGTGCTGAGATTGCATGTTTTGAAGATAGCCTAGAGATTAATTCTCTTAATATTTGTGGTAAAGCTAATTATCATAGGGTTTGAGGGTTAAACAATTTGGGGATAATAATTAATTGGATTTTAATTTAAATGAAAATAATTAATATGTAAGTTAAGAGGTATAGTTAAATCAATTACATCTTTTAAATATTGTCTAAAAAAAATCTTCTTGTTGTGTCTTTTTAATCGAACTTAATTTCAAAAATAAAAACAAAAAATATTATACAATTCTCTTCAAGAAAAATTATTATAGTTTTATGAATGGTGAAACCCTCCACATCCATTTAATTAGTGTTTATTTCCTTTTATTTTATTTTTAAAATACCTTTAACAAGTTTTCAAATTTATATCCCCCTTTGAGAGGCGACCTTGGTTAGCCACTCTACTGCACCTAAGTACCCAAAAAAATCACTAATCATTTGAGGGAACCCATGAAAACTCCGTTCAGGATGAAATAAGAGAAATATCATATTTATTTTCAAGACATCTGTGTATCAATAATAGACTATGATACCCTTAATAGACTACAATAAGATATTGTTTTAATTTTATATAAACTGGAATTTTTTCCATCATATTTATTTGATTCAATGGGACATTTGATATTACATTTTCCACCTGAAGAAAAATGAAGAGGTATATTAAAATTTTGATGGATGTATCCATACAAGATATGTATGTAGAAATTGAAGAAAAAGGTAAGTAACAAAGCATAAGTCTAAGGGTAAATTGAAGAATATTATTTACAATAGGAATTTTTTTTTCTTCTCCCATTATTTCCAACATGAATATCCTTCAAAACACAATCAAATGGGTCTTAATGAGGGAACTGTTGATGATGCACTGAACTTTTAATTATTTGTTTTTAATCATCCTGAACTTGGATTTGGTGGAGTGCATGACTGGTGGATTTTAGATGATGAACATCATAGGGCTCATATATATGTCATACTCCACTATGAGGAAATGAAATGTTTGTACAGTGAGTTCTACTACCAAATATTCATTAATTTTTTAAATATAAATTAATATTATTTAATTGTGAGATTATATGATGATCATATGAATAAAAATTTCCATAAATTATAGTATCTTCTCTGAAAAAATTTAGAAAACATAATTTTTCCTAATAGTTTCAAATAATGCTACAGTAAATTATTTGTGATTTAACATATGAAATAATTTTTTTATATTTTATATTGTTAATTTTTTGTTAAATTTCTCTGGCATCATAATATGTCGATAAAATTGATAATCACATGTGTGTATTTAGTATCCCATAATCCAAAATGGTTAAATATTATAATTCATATGTGGTGAATGGTTGTCTATTTCATACACGTGCATATGGTGAATAAAAAAATAATTAATAGAAGTGTTTTCTTAAGAATATTTCATCATATAGAAAGTGAATTTTTCTTTTATGGTATACTAGATGAAATGATTGAGCTATGTTATCTGGGAAAAAATTATGTAACAATTCTTAAATGTCATTGGTTTGATACTGATAGAGGATTTCATATTCATCCACAACATGTAATCATTGATAATAAATATAAAATCCTTCTTGTAGTAAATGAACCATTTTTATTGGATCATCAAGAACACCAAATATATTATACCAATTATTGTACTGCATTAAGAGAGTTAATTGATTGGTGGAAAATTATAAAAAAAATCCCATGTAAAGTGAATGTGGTTGTATTGAAATGAAAGGAATTTATAATTTTAAAAAGATAACTCTAAATATATATTTTCAATGATGAGACATGAATAGATATGATGACACCCCATTGTTATGGGTTGATGTTGACAATTATGTTGATGATATAACAAATGAATTTTAATTAAAAAGTGACAATGAAGATGAAACTACTATTTAAATTGATGATACCAAGGAGGAAGATGAAGATATTAACATCTTCATATTTGAAGATGAGGATGAAGATAAATAATGAAACAATTAATTGTTAGTTATAGTAAAAATAAATAAATAAATAAATAAAATAATAATTTTCAATTATTTTCGAACAACATTATTTTCTTGTTTTAGATCATTGAAGAGACTTATGATGATATCTTACATAGCCTTGAGAAGGTTGTACTACATGGTGATGAGATTTACCATATGACCCTTAGGTTCCTTGAACTTAATTTTTGACTCAGAGGGGTTGAGGTCTTATGATATTGATGATTCATGACCCTATTCCTAATAGATTTACATATCTTAAATTTGATCCATGTATGCAGAGGTATGTTCAGTTTTGTATTTTAGTTAGTTTTTATTACTTTTCATTAATTTATATAGTCAATAATTGTTTTTTTATTTATTATATTTTTCTTATAGATTTTGACATATAGTAGTTGGAAGGGGAGAACTATTCTACGAAACTGTTTTTATGGGGCATGAGTGACATGGGATGAGGTTTCCAATAACATTTGACACCACATGTTTGATAATTGGATGATACATAAATTACTAATAGTAATTTTGAAATTTATTTAATTATTAAATTTCTATTATTAAAAAAATGTAGGTTTTTTTTGTATCCCATTGATGATAGCATGCTAAGTTCCATTTGGGAGGCTTGAGAGGTGTGTATGGTTGAAAATTATCATGAAGTTTTACACAATTTTAAGAGGACAAGCATGAAGAAAGTGAGATTAACCGATTTTGATCAGTCTTCCTGTGCTCATAGACCTGATTAAATATCATCTCAAGTTTGGTATGAATTATGTTCATACTATATGGGAGATAGTTTTTAGAGGAGACTGTTATTAGGTTTATATAACTGGGGGAGGTAGGAGGTGACACCTTGAGTTGGAAGTCGTACATTCAGTATGCATCGAAAACATCTGGTAAGTACTTTTTTTAATAACTTATAAATCATTAAATGTAAAATGTGTAATTTATACTCATATAGGATTTTTAATATCCTAATATTATTGCGTTCGATGTTTATAAGATTTTTTAGAGTGATACTATCACTTGAGATATTATAGGGGGTCTCCAGGCTCAGATTGTGGTTAGTATAATTTTTTTGGGTTTTAGAATTAATTGAAAACAATATGTTAACTATTTTAATTTCAAATTGAAATTGAATTATTCATATGAGGCCATGAATTATGAAACATAGTATGAGAGAGTGTCAGGACACCAGTGTGATAAGATTTGATTATGTATCATGGATTCAGGTGATGTAGTGTGCTTTTAAGAAGGCAAGAGTGGTTGGTATCAGTTTTCCACCAACACATAGATGTTTTTATAGTACTTCTACATGGTTTATTTCCATCTCCAGGGGAGGTTATTGAGATTCATCATCATCGGTATCACAATATACAGATTAGCTACAAGCTTAGAGTGAGGTTATTGCGGCCATGCGTAGGGAGTATGATGAGCTCCATTGACAACACCAGTAGTAGGAGGAGGAGATGTGATAATAAGAATAGAAGAGCGAGTACATGTGATGGATAGTTCAAGGATTAAGGATGGATTTCCCTCCCCCTCTAATTTCAGATGACCCTCCCCTCCCCCTTCCATAATATTGATAAATTATGTACATATTTATTATATTAAAATTTATATGAATTTTTTTATAATAATTTTATTATTTCATAAGTTTACAATTTTATTTATTACAAATTTTAAATTTTTTTCAATAGTTTTTTAAAAAATTTGAATTTTTATATTTTTAAAACTTATTTATGATGAGTTTTTCACCCAATGAAAATTATTTATTATGACGGGTCACTTGACCCTTCATGGCTAATATCCTATTTAAAAAATTATTTGTGGTGAGAAATATCCCCTTTACAAAATACACTTTTTTGTGATGGGATTTCATAAAAAGTATCTTTTGAAATGGGGTCCCATTACAAATGACCCATTGAAAATAATCTATTTTCCAGTTGTGGAACATGCCAAGGCCATCAGTGTAGTGAGCTGTAGCTATTTGTTTCATCCTCTCTCAAGCAAACAAACTTTCCTCAACCTCACATGACACCATGCCTATCGCCCTAGGAATTTCTACCCTCCCCATTTACCATAGGGAAAGACTCAAGATCTGTAGTTGGACCACAACTTCCACCATATTATTGTGCTCCTCCCTGATTATCATAGGAAGAACATATAAGAAAAAATGACCTAAAAAATAGTCTCCTTGGAGTTTTTTCTACCTATGGTGCACCAAACCCCCAAAACCACCTCAAAACTCCCATAGACTTAGAATTGACAAAAAAAATCCCACACGATATTCAGATCTTCAAAAAATATTCACCAATGTTAACACCATGCCCACTACCACTATATAGTGAACTTTTAGATATCTAGAAACCCTACTATCACCTCTAGAATGCCTCCAAAATCCCATTTGGAACATCAAGATCCAGGAAAATAAAAAGCTATCGATTTGAAAAATAGTCCACATACATAATATACTTCTTAAAAAGTCTCATCCTTGATAATTCAAAACCAAATTCAAGAAGGAAAGAAAAGGGAACAAAATAACCACCCCCGCGAGATACCCCTAAAGAATCTTTGTAAACTAAAACACCCATGAGAAATTATGTAGTAAGAGAATATAAAAAAATATCCATATCATAAAATAATCAAAGTCTATAAAAATCACATAAGAAAAGATCATACATCAAGAAACTAGGGGCATTGATCTTGAATATGCAACTCCCACTCTGAAATACAATCCTCTAATCCACTATGCCACCAATGGATATGAACCAAGAGGATAACATACCCACAAAAAACATATCCTAATAGTTCTAGATCTTAATAGGCCACTCCTCAATAGTCACATAATATTCAAATTTCATTACACCCTAGTTAATGAGATGGGAATCATCATAAAGATTCCATTGAAAACATGACACATGAAAGATGTCATGAATCCATATCATCTATGGATAAAGTTCTAATGGATACATTGTACCTCCCACATTAACCAACAAAATTAATTATATAAAAAATTGAGGAGAAAACTTACCGCATGACCAAACCTTTGCTACCCACAATGAAAAGAAAACTTAAAGAACATATGATCTCTAATTTCAAACATCAGGTGCCTCCTCCTATAATCCATATAATAATTATAATGATCTTACACTACCTTCATCCACTTTTTAATCACCTAAACATTTTATTTCATGATTTAAACCAATTATGGTCTAATAAAATCCATCTCTTTGACCTTGGTCCAACATAATAGAGATTGTCAAGGTCATCTGTAAAATGATTTGAAGGAATCTATACTAAGAGTGGTGTGGTAAATTTTATTGTAATAAAATTACACCAAGGTTAGGTTCCTCATATATGAACTTAAAAAACTTATAATCCATGCATGAAACATGCCTTTTGAACTCTAGATAGTTCATTATATATGATCTTACATATGTGGATCAAAAGTGATGCTAAGAAATAATTGAGAGACAAAATCATATAGGAGACCTCTTAAAACCCTCTAGGAAAAATGGGGGTCATGATCAATGATGATTTTATTTTTAACCACATGTAATCTCACTACCTCCTATAGATATTTCCAAGATAAAACCTTCATTGAGCTCGATTAATTAATTTCTAAAAAGTTATATGACTAATAAAGTAGTCCTCAATTATCCGTATATCATTACAACCTCCCTATGCCTAAATAATAATCTTGAAAAAGACCACATATATTTACTCACACTCCCACTAGGGAACATCAAGTGGATAAAGTAATCCACTATGAACACATTTCTCAAACTCCACCACTATAATATCTATCATAGAGAGTCAAAATCTACCATTGATCTCTTTATGCTAGTCCACCAAATCTATACTTCCAAGGCACAATCCATCTTCACCACACCAAGATGTATAACCAAAGGTAAAATATTTAACTCAAAGAGAACCAAATCACACATCATTAAAGGAAAGAAGAGTTTCCCCTTGAATAATATCCAATTTTGATCATCATCATACCATCTCTTAGGAGAATAATTGTAAAAAACTCAGTCATACCATACCTTCACCTCATAATCCCCAAGCTAGGAATCCTCCCCCTTATCAACCAAATATTATTGCACTTTCATCTTATAAGGACACCCTCTACCATCAAAAACCAATATATAAAGTTATATCATGGAAAGATCCCCAATCACCCTATAAACATCACCAAAATCATGTACAGAATCACCGATTGACTTCTTGAACAAAGAAACCCCCAGAATATTTCCTTTTCATAGTTTATAGAAAATATCGAATTCATAATCCTATAAGAATTCCATCCACTATAACCATTGGAAATTAAAATCACAATAGAATAACATATACCTTAGGATATTGTTATATGTTGATGTAAAAAAGCGTACACCAATGAGGTAATGAAACCAGAAATTTAAGGCTAACGCAACCATAACAAGATCACGATCATGGGTGGAATAGTAACATTCATGTGATTGTAACATTAGATATACCTATAAGATAATCACCCACTATTGGATCAGAACATAACCCAAGAAAATAAATGAATCATTGCAATAAACCGTTAACACAATGAACTCTTCAAACAAATTAAGAACATGAGAACTAACTATATTCTTCTTATAATAACAAAAAATATCAAAAAACGGGTCAATCCATATAAATTTTTTTCCCTTTATAGTTGAATCTTCCATAGGATCCACAATTTGAGAAAATTTTGATATGAACCTCCAATAATAACCAACAAGACCAAGTAAAATTCACACCTCTATAATGTTCTTGGGGTATACCCCAGAAAAAAATACCCCAAACTTAAAAAGATTTATGGATAATCCACACTGAGACATAACATGTTTCAATATATAAGCCTCATGAGCCAAAAAATCACTATTTTTATAGTTTCCCAAATATTTTTTGATGCTGAAGAAATCCCAAACAACTCATAGATTCCATGTATGCTTCTCCTCAAACATTGAAAATAAAATAATTTCATTAATAAACACCACCACATACCGTTCAAGAAAAACATGGATCATATAATTCCTCAGTTATATTGAAATTAAGGTATCATTCATGGAAAAAAATTACATTAAAATGAAGTTATAATTCCCAAGACAACACTTTAAAGGAGTCATTGGAATATCCTCATCCTTCATGTTCATATTCTAATATATTGACCATAAATAGATATTTGAGAACTATACATCTCCCTTTAACTATTAGAATATATAATAAATCCATGGTAGAGAATAGTTGTTATTTACCATCACCTGGTTCAATTTATGGAAATCGATACAAAAGTAATGACTACCATTTTCCTTCTTTGTAAAAAATTTGGAGCTCCCCATGTCGACACACTAGTCTGGATGAATTTTGATTGCATGAAATCATCAATTTAAATCCATAGATCACACAACTAAAAATGGTATATCCTATATGAATTCATAAATATAGGAGTAATTCCCCGAGATATATCGATCCCATAATCAGTCTCAATTTAATGGATAGGGTCTCAAACCATTCCAAAAAGACATCAGGGTACTCTTCCACAACCCAAGGAAACACCATAATTTGATCCTCTATTGAACACTACGCCAGATAGTCCATCAAGTATGATAAGGAATCAACATGCCTCTAACCCATTCAAGGGTCTCAGTCTCCAAGAAACACTTCCTGGTCCCCATTAATGTCATAGAATATGATATACCTCTTTAATTAACTCACAATATCCTACGCTTATTAATGCCAATCCTTGCTAGGAATGATGTTGTATGGTTGTATCTATAAATATAGTAAATATCTGTAGGAGTTATACTTCCCTAAAATCATTTCAAAATCAATGTAAAAATCATATATTCTAGCTCATCTATAACAATTATAGTTAATTTAATGGGAATTAGAAGCCTCTCTGTATAAATTCTTAAATCATGAACTGGGATGGGTGAAAAAAGAGTTCATCACTCCTTAATCAAACAAGGAATACACCAAAGTAGAATATAATATGATAGTACCGTGCATGACATCTGGATTTCCTAGCACTAGCAACTCTAAGGAATGCATTAGACTAGGTGTAACTCTATGAACTCTTTGACCCTGATGAAGAATATATCCATGGTAGTGCTCTACTCATTTTATACATGGATGCTGTTCTTCATAAGGCTATCCTCCACCCACATTATCCACTCTATAATATTAAAAAATTAGAGCTCCTTGATGATGCTACTATGTTATATGATACTACTGCAATGAATGATCTTGAAGAGGGATTCTAGATTTACACTTACTAAAAATAAAGTTTATGCACACAATATTCCAATGGACACGACCTCTATATACAAAACAAACCAAACCTTTTCCACTGGTAGGTGTCTAAGAACTTCTAGCCCTAGTGAAAGGGGATGAATAAGGTTGGATTTGAATCGTTTTTGTCAAATTATTCTATTATCTATGAAACATTGTGTAAAATCCCGGTTCTGGGTTCCACTCAACGGGTGTCCTGAACCCAGTTCACCACGTGACCTCAAGCACATTTACTCAAACGCCAGAGGCTGCCGACTAGCAGTGAGGGCCTAGGTCTGATAGTGGGGAAACTATGCCCTCATTTTTCAAAGTGTAGCGCAGTGGAATACACAATAAACATACAACAAACAGCAGAGTAAGTAAACCATACACAACTAAAATAAACAATAGCAGTGGATATAACCATCAATATATAAACAATGATTCTACATGTCTCAATTTCTAAGGAAATAGTCAGAACATGTTATACATCAAATGGTACAACCAAAAGCAGAGTACAGCTGTTGGCACCAAAAATATGGCCCGAAAGGAAGGAACGAAAAGGACAGCCGGCGCGCTGCCTCGTGAAGCACAGCCGCGAAGCGCAGCCGCGAAGCCTCGCCGCGAAGCGCCCCTACCCTGGCGACGCCGCGAAGCTCCAGAGGCGGTGATCCTCCGCGAGCCCGTTTGATGTTCGCGAGCCGCCGCGAAGCTCCAAAGGCGGTGATCCTCCGTGAGCGCGTTTGACGTTCGCGAGCCGCCGCGAAGCTCCAAAGGCGGTGATCCTCCGCGAGCGCGTTTGACGTTCGCGAGCCGCCGCTAAGCTCCAGATACGGTGATCCTCCGCGAGCGCGTTTGACGTTCGCGAGCCGCCGCGAAGCTCCAGAGACGGTGATCCTCCGCGAGCCCGTTTGACGTTCGCGAGACACCGCGAAGCTCCGAAGGCGGCGCGCGAGCCCTGCTTCGCGGCGCCCCTTCCCTATAAATACTCGACTCCCCCTGAGTCCCGAGGACGGACAATCCGACCTTTCGGCTTCTCCTCTCCCGAATCGCGAAGCAAGCTTTGCCCCGGGAATCATGAGCTCCGCGAGGTATTTATACTTCACGAGACGACCCTGATTTGTTTCGTTTTGAGCCCCTCTTCCGAGAGGGATGCCCTTCGCGAAGCCCAAGGGCGTTCGCAAAGGAAGGGGATTCCCAAGGGAACCCGGGAAGCCACGGAGCACTCGTGCTTCGCGAAACACCCAACCCATACGAGTAATCCCTATGCTAAGGCAGAGTCGCTCCACTCCGCGAAGTACATTGCTTGGCAGGACCTTGCTTCGTGAACCATTCCTTCTTCGCGAAGCAGTGCTCCGCGAACACTGTTCCACTTCGCGAAGCACCGCCCACTCCCACCTATGCCCCATGCCAAGGCCAAGGCACCCCACTTCGCAAAGCACACCACTCTGCTTAGCGATTCCTCTTTCCGTGCGACCCTCCAGGTTTGCACGATGTGATTTCAAAGTCCCATGGACAACACCTCCCGTAGCGTTGCTTCGCCTAATGCTTCTTCGCATAGGCACGCTAACGGCTATTGCTTCTTCGCATAGCCACGCTAACGTGGACCCCTCGATGGTTCCTCCCTCGACCCCCATTTACCATGGCCTTACTGGTACCTTCCCTTCCCCAAGGACCAGAGGGTACCGGTTATGTAAGCCCTAGGGGTGTGGAGTGAACCCACCTCATCCGAGCTGCAGGATGTTAAACTGCCAAGCACCACGTCCTCAACACATGACGTTAAACTGTGACCCAACCTCGTCTCCCTCACGAAGGGTCCCCCCAGCTCGAGCATTCATTACACCGCTCGTCTCCACGGGAATGGTAACTCTTCCGCACATGGAATGAGATCCTCCTTGTCGGAGTGGTGTATGTTCGCAGGGGAAGGGCTGCCTCAGAGCGTAAGCCCCTAACCTTTGGTACGGATGGTTGCACCCGTGCATCTCTGTACTTCCCCACTACCAAGGTCAGTGGAGGACGTGATAGGGAACGAGGCACCCCATTCTGGGCCTCCATCCTGGAGTAAGTCCCAACACCATGGGCCGCTCAACGCGTAAGCCCCTCTTCACTTCTCACGGACGCACCCTTCGCGACGTGATCGTCAGGTCCTTGCAACCTCTTGTTTCTCACACCGAGCATGACTCACGTGGGCTTAGAGTGAGCACCGACCCTGACTCCCCACCTGAACTACGAGGTCTTTGATCCATGTCAAGGCATGGTACGTAGGAAGCCTCCACGAGGTTCAAGCCCACCATCAGTGGACCAAGGTCTACTTCCACCTGAACTACGAGGTCTTTGATCCATGTCAAGGCATGGTACGTAGGAAGCCTCCACGAGGTTCAAGCCCACCCGTCGCTCATTCACGTCGGGTCCCATTCCGGTCCAGTGGTAAGCCATTGCGACCCCCCATCTGAACTACGAGGTCTTTGATCCGTGCCAAGGCATGGTACGTAGGAAGCCTCTACGAGGTTCAAGCCCACCCGTCTTTCACGTCGGGTTTCACCCCGGTCCAGCGGTAAGCCGTTGTGACCCACCTGAACTACGAGGTCTTTGATCCATGTCAAGGCACGGTATGTAGGAAGCCTCCACGAGGTTCAAGCCCACCCGTCGCTCATTCACGTCGGGTCTCATACCAGTCCAGCGGTAAGCCGTTGTGACCCACCTGAACTACGAGGTCTTTGATCCGTGTCAAGGCATGGTACGTAGGAAGCCTCCACGAGGTTCGAGCCCACCATTAGTGGACCAAGGTCTGCTTTCACGTCGGTTTACCGGAGAAACCCTTTGAACTATGAGGTCTTTGATCCGTGTCAAGGCATGGTACGTAGGAAGCCTCTACGAGGTTCAAGCCCAACCCATCATCCAATTCACGTCGTGTTCTACCTACGTCCAGTATGACGTTAAACTACATTCTGGTCTAGTGGTAAGCCATTGTGACCCAACCCCCTTTGAACTACGAGGTCTTTGATCCATGTCAAGGCATGGTACGTAGGAAGCCTCCACGAGGTTCAAGCCCACCAATAGTGGACCAAGGTCTGCTTTCACGTCGGTCCACCGACAAACATCCCCTTTGAACTATGAGGTCTTTGATCCATGTCAAGGCATGGTACGTAGGAAGCCTCCACGAGGTTCAAGTCCACCAATAGTGGATCAAGGTCCCTCACTTACGTCGGCTCACCGACACCCACCACCCGTCGTTTATTCACGTCAGGGTTCATTATCGTCCCGCATGACGTTAAACTGTATCATTTGAACTACGAGGACTTTGATCCATGTCAAGGCATGGTACGTAGGAATCCTCCCAGAGGTTCAAGCCCAACTCTCCTCGGACCAAGGTCCAGCTTCACGTCGGTTTACCGGCACCATCCCGAACTACGCTGACTTTGATTCCCTGCCACGGGGATACGTAGGAAGCCTCTTCAAGGCTCAAGCCCAACTTCGCTGTCGCCCCCCTGCGATGGTCCCATTCCATTCTCAACCGTCTCCGCAAGACGTTAAACTCGCGACCTACCTCGTGATAAACATGAGATGCCTGAGGAAAACCTCGGATGGAACGCCTTTGGCGTAACCGTCTCTGCTAGACGTTAATCTTGCAACATACCCTGTGTTGAACATGGGAAACTGAGGAAAACCTCAGATACGTGTCTATGACATGTAATTCCCCGCGCTCGATGTGGGATGCCTCGGGTTTCCATGCCCTCGAGAAGCCTTGTGATCAAGGATAACAGACAGAAATGCCAGGTACCCCAGCATCCAGACACGCTACTGATGCCTCAAACGTGATTACTCCCCTGACCGAAGGTTGCTGCCCTGACTGGACCCTTTGGAATGTCCCAACAGAAGCAGTGTAATTAACCGGCGTCCATGGAAATATGGAACTGGGAAGAGTTTCACGAACTACGTATTAAATCTATAAGGGAGACCCGGACTAGGTGACGAGTTCTGAGGAGGAATCCACAGGAAGAAGAACCGACATCCCATCATCCCGTTTCGATCAAGGAGCAGATGTCCCTGAATAAGGAACGAATGCCACCCGCCTTTGGAAAGCGGGAATGCGGGGCAAAAAAGCCGCGCATCCCCCTCCTCCGCGGACGGATGCGCGCGCGCCCCGGCGAAAGCGTCGGAAACAGAAATGGTGAACCCAACGTGAAATTCTTCTCCTCAGCATGAGGATTAGCAGCGTTCAAGACACCAGTAGATTGACGTGTCACATGATCTAGATATCCGGTGCCTGGTCCCGCCAAGCAAATGGCGGGCCTGTCGTGGAACTCACCGGAAGTCGGGGTAGTAGAACGTGGGGCGCTCCGCTCTGCAGCGTGTTGGCATGGATCCTTCTCACAGACATGGAGGATGGAAGAACGCTGGGGCACTGGCTGTCAATCCTTTTCCTCTCAGTACTGATGAGTTGATCCCTTCGTTTTCCAGGAACCGGGTTGCTATTTCAGAGATGCGGTCACCATCCGCTCCTCGCCCGCGCAGGGGCAGGGGCAGCACCACTACGACCACTCCACATGGCGCCACTACCGCCACGACGGCTGCCACGTCACGGGATGCGGGATGTCCACGTCTCCTTTCCCCATCAGAGGTCATCCAACGAAGGGTGATCAATAGCCTCGTGCGCAGGTATGAGGAACAAGGGGTCATCCCGACCAGGGATATGGCCCGTTTGGACCTAGAGGCTTCCAAGCCCCGCCGTCAACACCGCCCTAACAGGCCGCGCAGGGAGCCCCTGCTCCCCACCCAGACATTCAATCGTTTCGGGAGCCTATCCCCAGAACGCCTTGACGACTCTTCGTCTTACGCTAAAGAGGCAGGTGTTGTCCGGCTCAGTCCGCTCAGGGCCCCGACCCGGGACCCCCAGGCGAGAGCTCCCGTCCGGCCACGTCAACGCCATCGTCCTGCCCCGCAGGAAGAGCAGGCAGACTACGTCCCTGCACCACCTGCACCGGCCCGCCTGACCCGACGTCAGCGCCGGGCCCGGGCTGAGGACGCTCGCCTAGGCGCGTCCACGTCGACAGTTACAGTGGCCCGAGCCACCGCCGGCGTACATTATGAAGCCCCCGCGCACATTGAGCAGGGGCACCCCTCCGCCCAACCAAGATCGAGACCCCAGCCGCCCCATGGGCAGGCCGGGTTGACTCTCCGGGTTGCAGGCCCCAGTGATGATCGTCGCGAGCTAACCCGCGGTGATACCACCCTGTACGGAGGTCCTCCCCGTACCACTACTCCACAGAGCGTGGGCCTTCCCCGCTCCGAGGTTCGTCATGGAGGCATGCCTCGTGCTGCCCCCATCCTGTAGGAAGACCTGCCCCGGGGCAGTGATGCTCAGCGCGGAAACATTTCCCGCGCCCGCTGTACAGGGTATGAAGTCCATCCTTCTGAAGGCACCGTCCATCCGGTCCTTCGACGTGGGCCCCCCCCCTACGTCCTCTCTGCGACTAGCGAAGGTCCTCCTCGCCCCAGCAACTCAAGGGGTGAAGGTCAGCCTCGCTCCACTCGCATCGACCATGGAGGCCTTCCCCATTCTCCTGCCGGTTCCAACAGAGGCCCCGCCCACGTGGGTACTGTTCATGGAGGTCCTCCCCATGTACCCTTTGATATTTGCCCTGGTGCCCCTCGCACCCCGGCTATCTCAAGTGGGGGCCCTCTCCGCCACGGTGCTAGCACCGCCCCAGGGCCGCCTGATAGGGGTCAACCCTGTCCCGAAGAGCCACCCAGGGGCAGAAGAGCGGGTCGTCTCCGCCACAAGAAGAATCCTGGGAAGGCCCAGGGGGAGATCAAACCTGCCCGCTTCTCCGATTCGGAAGCGGAATGCGATTCAGCGATGGAACCTTCTCCCAGCTCCTCCGTATCAAGGACTGGGGCAGGAACCAGACGCGTCAGCCTCGTTCTCCCGGAATTTGACGTCCACCGGATTCCCGTCTCTCTCCGGAGGTACATCCAGGAGGAATAAATCCTAGGAATTCCGCAGGTTTCGACCACGCAGTCACCGCCACCGTCACCCGAAGCGCCCTCTACCTCTACTCGGGATCACGAGGAGCTGTTTTGGGGGTCAACGGTGGTAGAGCCACGACATGACTGGACACCGGTAACGGCGATTCCCGTACCCGAAGCAGTGGCTATTAGCCCGTCCTATCGTGACATCGTGTCCAGGTCACCTCGCTCTTCAGAGGAAGGCCCAGAGTACGGTGGCCAGTCTGCTCGCTTGCCGTATTCTCCACCGCCGAGTTTGCTATCCCATAGGTCCGCCTCGGTACCGCTACCGGTCCCTCAGCCACCCCCGGTTGATGAGTGGGGAAATGTAGGGCCGAACCCCGAGGACGAACCCAGGAGCTTCTGGAGTATTCTTGCAGCGGACTACTTCCCAGAGAAGTTCTGGCCCACGGCGGCGCTGAATTTCCGCGTACCCGAGTCGCTTACCCCTGAAGAAGTGGGATGCTTTTGTCGGACCCTGTGGGCGACGCACTTCCGCCTCCGCTGGGAACGGGTAGTGTACCCCAGGAGTCGAGAGAACTTCGAGGAGATTGGCAAACAGTGCCGCCTGATTGATGCAGCGGCGCTCCTTGCGGCCCAGCACCCCGAGTCGCCCGGTCACCAGAGTGCCCTCCAGCGAAAATGCGTCCAGAGTTTCAAGGCACTCCGCAAGATTGTCAGGGAAGCCACTCCCCATGTGCAAGTCCGTGGTTGGGGACGCTATGCCACTCTCCTCTTCGACCCTATCCGACGACAGCCCGATTCGCTATGCGACATTGAGGATATTCCCTCAAGAGGGGTCACAGTCCACATGGCTGACGTTGTGGATAAGGAAGATGAGCTTGAGTTACTTGATGGAGACTTACCATCCGAGGGCGTACCGCCGCTTCTTGACCCGTCAGGGAGAGTTACCCGTCATCAGAGGAACCTGCTAGGCCTCCCTGTACCCACCGAGTCACTGACACTCGGTCGGAGCACTGGCAAGGGTAAGGAGCACGTCGGAATAGTCAAGCACTCCGACCCGTCCGCCTCTGTGCAGAAAACGGACGAAGACCCGGAGACGGCCACGTTGCGCCAGCAGCTTGCTGAGCAAAAGAGGCTGGTCGACGAACTCTTGGCTGAACGCACCGCAGAGCGACGACCCGACTATGGTAATCCCAAGCCGGGGCAGCAGGGGCAGGAACAATTTCCCCCTGGTGAGATGCCTCCGGGCAACCCTGATCATGCTACTGCCGCGGACAGGGCGGAAGCCGGAACATACGGCAAGAGGGCGCGATACGTCTCGCCAAACCCCCTGAGCGATGGGGCAATCTGAAGAACCCAACCCGGGTTCCCCCAGTCGCCCAACAGGTCATCCAGCCAGTTGACCCGCGAGCAGCAGAAGCCATCTACCGTGTTGAAGAACCTGGAAATGCGCTTGTGGTCAGGGACCCCCGTCAAGACAGGGACCCCCACCCGGAGGACCTTATTGCGGCACTCACAGCCCGCCTCGAGGCGTTGGAGACACGGCAGGTGGCGGTCCCACCGGATGGCAAGCCTTATCCCGCGTGGGTGGATGATATGCCCGCGCCTCCGGGTTTTGGGAACCCCACTTTCTCGCCTTTTAACGGGACAGGGGACCCACCCCAGCACCTGGCTCATTTCTCTTCCAGGTGTGGCCCCATGCTGGGGACCCCGGCTCAGCAAGAAGCCGCTAAGCTCCGATGTTTTGTACAGACGTTGGAAGGTCCGGCATTCGTCTGGTACAGCCAGCTCCCCATCGGATCAGTGACCGGTTGGGAGGATCTTCGCCGGCAGATCTTGTACCAGTTCATCTCCACCACGCGGAAGACCAGCATCGCGGACCACTTCAAGTGCAAACAGAGGCCTGATGAGCGGGTTGCAGACTTCATCGCCCGGTGGAAAGGACTTACGTATTCTCTCGATATGTCACTGACTCAGGAGCAATTACTGACGATGTGTGTGGGGAATGTAAAGACAGAGCTGGTACCCTCCTTGATTACCCAGAACTACCCTGGAGGGTTCAGAGATTTCTCGGATAAGGCCCAGCGCCTCGAGGAGGCCCTACAACAGGCTAGTCAGGCACGTTTGCTGCCCCCTATGATCCCAGCCAGGAGGGCCGCCAGGGCTGAACCCACCGCGGTGGCTCAAATAGAAGCCCCGAGGCAGCTGGAATTGCTACCGGCGGCACCACCCCCGCAACCCCACAGAGGTCCTCCACCTCAAGCATAGGCTCCTGCCCAGCAGCGACCGCCTCAGAACCGACAGGTTCCCCCGCGCAATGCACCGCCGCCACCTAGGCGAGACAACCAGGCGCCGCCTCCTTGGCAGGCCCCTCCGGTCCCTCGACAGGACCAGGCCCCCAGGGCTCCTTACCCGGAAAGAAAGTACCATACCTATTCATTCAACGAAAATCAGGTCCCTGGTTACTTCCGAAGTGCTCTAGAGCAAGGGATCGTGCGTCTGCCTGAGTGAAGGAGGCCGGCAGAGGCGCATCTCACTGATCACCCCAACTACTGCCCTTATCATCGGATCCTGGGGCACACCCTCAAGCGATGCTATGTGTTTAAAGACTGGCTTCAGGACCAGGTCAACAACAACATAGTCAAGTTGGGCCCAGCGCCAGCGCAGGTGGCAGGCGTCTTTGCGGGATCAGAAATCGGCAGTGACAACGAGGGTGAGTGGCAGCAGGTCCCTAGCCGCGGGTCCCAGAAATACGATAACTGGATGGCTCGAAAAACTGTCGTCCGTGCCCAGGGTATCATCCGGGCACGCCTGAAGCAGCCAGAACCTTCAGAAGAAGCAGCCGGTGCCTCAGCATCGTCTTCACAGTCGACCTCTTCCCAAAAGGGCAAGCAGCGGCGACGAAAGAAGAAGCAACGTGCACCGCCAGTGCCGTCATCATCCCACACTCTTGGCGACTTTATGCCTCCCGAAATGGGCATTCCTCCCAGAATCCGCCCAGCGGTGGATGACTCCTCGAGCGACAGTCAAGGGTACGCTTCGGTTAACACCGTGGAGCTGGTAAAGCCCTATATGACCCCCGACGAGGGGGAACCCCAGGCAGACCACCCCAATGTTTCCAGCCGGCATCAACGTCAGCGGAATCGCAATCGCGCCGGTCACCGAGGTATGTCAGCAGGCATTTGTGACCAAGCCGTGCACGCTACCGAGACCAGGCAGCAGGCTCAGCGCAGATCTCAGCACGCGCAGGCCCATTCAGCACCCTCGGCTCTACCTCCACCGCCGTTCGTGTTGCTGGATCGGGGAGAGCCGCCTCGTTCGTATCACAGTCAGTCTCGCCCGGCGACGGTCCAGCCTCCGCTGTCCGATCTTAGCCCGGCGACTACTCTCCAGGCTTCTACTAGCAGGCAGCAGGATGTACCCAGTGCTAGCTGACCGCCAGTTCAACCAGCAGGACCCGCTATGCCCCCAAATGCCGAAAAACCCCCTGTAAGCAGAGGTTCGCGTTTGGCACGCAAGTATGATGTCCTGAAGCACCTGGCCGGCATTCCGGAAAGGCTTTCCATCCTTGAGGCCCTGCGCTTGTCATACGAGATGCGTGAGGCACTTGCCGAGGCCCTAAGGAGCCCCCTCCAGTTCGAGACAGAAGTGGCAGCCGCAGAGGCCTTCCATACCGAGACGATTGAAAACGCCGAATGTCAGGCGGTTATCTCGTTCTCCGGTGAAGATGAAGACCCTCCTATACAGGGGCACATTCGCCCACTGTATATCACCGGCCACTTTAACGGTGTGGAAGTCTGTCGCTGCCTCGTTGACACAGGTTCTGGGATCAATCTAATTCCGACCCGGACGCTGCGAAAGCTGGGTTTGTCCGAAGGTGATTTGACTCCCTCTGACCTCAGGATTCAGGGGTACGACAGGACAGAGAAAACCCCGGTCGGCAAGATCCGCCTGAAGACCCAGTTCGGTGGCTTAATTGCCAGCACCGAGTTCATGGTTGTTTCTCAGGACACTGCCTACAATGCATTGATGGGTAGGCCATGGCTCCATCTGCATGCCGCGGTCCCCTCATCGTATCACCAGTGCCTTAAGTACTAGCTCAACGGTCGAGTAGGCGTGCTCCAAGGAGACGCGTCCCCTTTCGCTTCTTGTGAGGCCCGCTATCTGGATGCGGGTTATTACAAAAGTAAGGACAAGCAGATCCTGGTCAGCGAGGATGAGCCCGCCCCGATCACAAGTGATCCCTGGGCAAGCATGGACGTCGCCTACATCCTCCCGATCCACCGGTTGGAGGCCACGACCCCCGACATGGGACAATGTTTCGTTGTTTCGGGTACGCAAGGAAGGCATGTTCCCGTGTCCAAGCGACGGCGGAGAATAACCTCGTACTCCTACATCAACCAGGCTCGGGTCATCCCGGAATCTCCTACCCCTGTACGGTACCGGGACGTCAAGTTCATGACAACGGCGGTGCGCCATACGTGTCTATTTCGCCGGGCAGGAATCAACCGACTCTGGCCGACACGTCACCACTGCTTTGATATCATCAAGCGTGGCCCCTTAGGCCGAAGGCCGGATGGGATAGGATCAAATGCATTCATTTCTATGGTCTCGACGACAAGTGAGTCCCCTGATGTGGTGACCGCTGCTGCCCAAGCCGGCACTAGCTGCCCCTCGGGTTTTGAAAGCCCAGAAGTATCTTCCGTCGCAGGAAGTCCCCCCACGGCTGGGGAGGAAGACTTGGAGGATGCTCCCCCAGCCTTTGAAGAAGGCGTCTCTACCACGGTCGATGAGCTGGTACAGGTGAACCTTGGTAGCGAGGCAGATCCAAGACCCACATTGATCAGTGCGGCCATGTCCCTCGAGGAGCGGCAGCAGTATGTAGACTTCCTCAAACAGCACCGCGATGTGTTTGCATGGAGTTACAATGAGATGCCAGGGCTGGATCCCCAAGTGGCTGTCCACCGTCTGGGCCTCCCAGTAAAACATCGTGGGTTCAAGCAGCCTCCCAGGAAAATGCACCCTTCCCATGGCGCTATGGTTGAGGCTGAAGTTGATAAGCTAATCAAGGCCAACTTCGTCAAAGAGGTCCAGTACCCCAAATGGCTCGCCAACATTGTGCCGGTCAGGAAGAAGAATGGGCAGATTAGAGTCTGCATCGACTTCCGCGATCTCAATCGCCACTGCCCAAAGGATGACTTCCCACTCCCAGTGACGGTGCTGTTGATTAACGCCACGGCCGGGTTCCAAGCCCTCTCTTTCATGGATGGGTATTCCGGGTATAACCAGATCCGGATGGCCCCCGAAGATGAGGAGTCCACTGCCTTCAGGGCTCCCCAGGGTACCTTTTGCTACCGGGTAATGCCATTCGGTTTGAAAAATGCAGGTGCCACTTATCAGAGGGCCATGCATCGCATATTCAAACCGATCCTCGGGACATTGGTGGAATGCTACGTGGACGACCTTGTAGTCAAATCATGCCAGCGCCAGGACCATCTCAAAGACCTTGAGAAAGTGTTCGGTTTCCTCCGTTCCCGTCACCTGAAGATGAACCCGCTGAAGTGTGCCTTCGGGGTCACCTCCGGGAAGTTTCTGGGTTTTGTTGTCAGATACCGAGGTATCGAGATCGACCCGGAGAAGATCAAGGCCATCAGCCAAATGCCTCCCCCGAGCAACATTCGGGAGCTTCGAGGCCTGAAAGGCCACTTAGCCTATATACGCCGATTCATTGCGAATCTGGCCGGCAAGTGTAAGCCCTTTTCTCGGCTCATGAAGAAAGGCGCTGCCTACGAATGGGATGAGGAGTGTCGGATCGCCTTCGAGGAAATCAAGCAGTATCTACTCCAACCTCCGGTCTTGATGCCACCCGTCTCTGGAAAGCCGCCGGTCCTTTACGTGACCGCCCTGGACAGATCCATCGGCGCGCTGCTCGCCCAGAAGAATAACGAGGGCGCTGAGAACAGTCTCTACTATCTCAGTCGCATGCTTCTCGATACGGAGGTCAGATATTCCCTTATCGAAAAGAGCTGCCTTGCGCTCGTCTTCGCCGTGCGGAAGTTGCGACACTACCTGCAACACCACGAGGTGCAATTGATCTCTCGGGTGGATCCGCTGAAGTACATCCTGAACCGCCCCATGCTGACTGGCCGACTAGCACGGTGGCCGGTGATTCTCCAGCAGTTTGACATCAGGTTTGTTCCTCAGAAGGCCGTTAAGGGACAGGCATTGGCAGACTTTTTAGCTGCCCATCCAACCTCCGCGGATCAATCCCTGGACCTGGATTTCCCCGACGAGACGATCCTCTCGGTCGATCACGCTGTCCCATGTTGGCAAATTCATTTCGACGGCGCCTCCCGGAGCCCCACCGGTAGAAGGCTCAACGAACCCAAGCTCAACAGAGTGGGTCTTGGTATTGTTTTCATTACCCCGGCGCAAGCCGTCCTGCCGTACTCCTTCCTATTGTCAGAAGGTTGTACGGACAATGAGGCAGAGTACCAAGCTCTCATCACCGGCCTCGAATTGGCCCTTGAGATCCATGTACCCCATCTACATGTGAAGGGAGATTCCGAGCTGGTAATCAAACAGGTTAATGGCGACTACGTCGTCAGGAAGCCAGAGCTTGCACCGTTGCTGGAGTACACCCTCCTCTTAATGGCCCAGTTCTCTTCTCGACCGGAGGTTACCCATGTCCCATGGTCACAGAACGGCCAAGCGGACGCCCTAGCTGGCTTAGCCGCATTGCTCGCAGAACCCGAGCAAGATGATTTGGTCATACACGTGGCCCACCGGAGAGTCATTGCTCCCGTCACCCAAGAAGACCGTGATGGCCTGCGGGTAAGTCATCTCACCGCCGGACCCTCCGTAACGGGAGTCCCGGGTTCGTCGGACGCAGTGGTTGAAACGACCCCCGATTGGAGAGCACCTTTTGTCAAGTATCTCCAAAATGGTCAGCTCCCGGACGACCGGGCCTAGCGCGAGCGAATCCGACGCCGCGCACTTCAATTTACCCTCCAGAGTGGCCCCAGTCTTGAGCAGACCCTCTATAAATGGAGTTTTGATGGTGTCCTCCTCCATTGCATCCAAGGAGTAGAGATACCTCAAGTTATGCAAGAGGTTCACGCCGGTTCCTGTGGCGCCCATCAAGCTGGGCCGAAGCTGTCCCACCAAATCCAGAGGCTAGGGTACTTCTGGCCCTCCATGATCCACGATTGTATTGGATACGCCAAGAGATGCCACGCGTGCCAAGTGCACGCCAACTTCTTGCATCGGCCGCCAGAACCCCTCCACCCCACCAAGTACTCTTGGCCATTTGCGGTATGGGGACTCGATGTAGTGGGACCGTATCCGCCGGCAACAGCCTGCCAGTGTAGGTTCATCCTGACTGCTACAGATTTCTTCTCCAAGTGGGCAGAAGCAGTTCTGCTCAAAGAGGTCAAGGCCCGTTCCGTCGTTGACTTTGTGAGCTCCAACATTATCCACCGGTTTGGAGTCCCTCATGCCGTCCTCACTGACAACAGCACCAACTTCCGAGCAGCTGAATTGAAGAAATTGTACGCTAAGTACGACATCCGGTCAAACCATACCTCCCGCTACCACGCACAGGCGAATGGACAGATCGAGGCGTTCAACAAGACCCTCTCTAACATTCTGCAGAAGATGGTTGGTCAGAACAAGAAGAGTTGGTCGGACAAGCTCCCCAACGCCCTCTGGGCTTACCGGACGACGACTCGCAACTCTACCCAGGTGACCCCATATTCCCTGGTGTATGGAGCTGAGGCTATCCCACCCATTGAGATCCAGCTGCCGTCGCTACGCACTGCAGTTTATGATCACCAGACATCAGATGAGGTAGCCGAGGTCCGTCTAGCTGAGTTAGAGGCACTGGACGAGAACCGGATTCGTGCCCTGCACAATCTGGAAAGGCATCAGGACAAGATAGCAAGAGCTTTTGACAAGAAGGTTCGTCTCCGCTCTTTTCTACAGGGTGACCTGGTGCTGGCCCTGCGAGCGCCAATGATTCCCGGAAGGAAACCGCCCAAGTTAGAACCCAAATGGGAAGGGCCTTATATCATCCATAAGGTTTACCCCAATGGAGCATACTCCTTGGTGACCACAGATGGAGAGCGTGTAACCCCTCCCACCAATGCCAGATTCCTCAAGCGATACTTTGCCTAGGGCAAAAGTGGTCCTGCATGACCCTAAACTGTGAGAGGGTCCTGCACGACATTAAACTGCAGTGGTCCTGCACGACATTAAACTGCATGGGTCCTGCACGACATTAAACTGCATTGGTCCTGCATGACCTTAAACTGCGAGAGGGTCCTGCACGACATTAAACTGCATTGGTCCTGCATGACATTAAACTGCATTGGTCCTGCACGACCCTAAACTGCGACTTGGTCTCGCATGACCTTAAACTGTATCTCCGTCCTCACTGCAAGACATTAAACTTCAAGTCAGTCAGTTCTTCCTGACCGAGGCTCAGCCTCAGGCCCCTCGGCCTCTTTGGGCCCCTGGCCCCGTATCTACCGAGGTCCGACCCCAGGCCCCCTCGTTCCTCTCCGACTTACCCTCTTATGGGATCGTACGGTACAGTGTAGGACTACGTTCTCACATTGGGATCGTGTACCACGCCGCACACATCCACGAATGAGATGCCCCTCGTCCCGCATGACGTTAAACTGCATGTCAAGAACTACGTACGGCTTGATTCCCATCTTCATGGGATACGTAGGAACGCTCGGACGCCTCGTCTTGAGCCCAGCCCCAAGCTTCTCTCTTCCACTATTCCCCCTAGGAATGGTCTCCTTGGAGGATCTTTGTGTAGCAGGGCGTCGGCTTTCTTGGCCCGCTCATGCAACCCCACTCACGCGAAGATTGTGGGGGTCGCACCATGCGCCCACTCCCGTTCTTCTACCCTCCCACGTCCTTACCGCATGACGCTAAACCGCATGGCCTTCAAGAACTACGTATGGCTTGATTCTCATCCTTATGAGATACGTAGGAATGCCCGGACATTTCGTCCGTCGGCCCAGTCCAAAAGCCAAAATCTTCCCCTCGGGTCAAGACATGGCAGGGTGCACACCTTTGCCCCGACCCACGTCGAGCAAGCCTCGACCCGGCTGCACATTCCCCCCTGGAGGTGTTTGCCCCTTTCGTGGATGGATTCACACCCGGAGGGGCCCCCAAGAACGGCCTGGATACAAAGCCCAAGGGCTCCCCTACCGATACGGGCCAACGCCCCCGAGGGTTTCTCAAGCAACAAATCGATACAAGTCCCGCGTTGCGAATTTGGTCAGCGGTCGACGCTCATTTGTTGCCCCCATGCGGGTCACCATAGGAACGCTGTGTTTCGAATATGGTCAACAGTGATTCATTCTGCCCCATCCTGAGGTGACAAACTTCCCCCAGGTGGTGCTAGTGATCGGGCCCACGGCCCCGATTCCTCACCTGGAGTGTACGGTGTGGTGTAGGACTACGTCCTCATTCACGTCGGGATCATGTACCATGCCGTACAACTCCCCTTACGAGGCTCAGCCTCAGGCCCCTTGGCCTCCTTGGGTCCCCGACCCCCGTCCTCATGTAAGACGTTAAACTGCAAGCCAGTCAGGTCTTCCTGATTGATGCTTGACCTTAGGCCCCTTGGCCTTTCCAGGTCACGGCTTAGGTCCCTTCATACCCGGAGTGTACGGTGTGATGTAGGACTACGTCCTCATTCACGTCGGGATCATGTACCATGTCGTACAACTCCCCTTACGAGGCTCAGCCTCAGGCCCCTTGGCCTCCTTGGGCCCCTGGCCCCCCGTCCTCATGTAAGACGTTAAACTACAAACCGGTCAGGCCTTCCTGACCGAGGCTCAGCCCCAGGCCCCTCGGCCTTTCCAGGCCGCGACCCAGGACCTATCTTATAGGATTGTACGGTATGGCGTAGGACTATGTCCTCATTCACGTCGGTTTTTCGCCATACTGTACACCTTGCTTAGGAGTATATTACTCCCCACCCAAGTCCCGCATGACGTTAAACTGCATTTCAAGAACTACGTATGGCTTGATTCCCATCCTAATGGGATACGTAGGACCACCTGAACGCCTAGGCTTTGGGTCCAGCCCCATCTCTCGGGAATCCTCATCCCATCTTGGCCCCTTGGCCCATCCTTCCTCCATGAGGAGATCATATGGTGTGGCGTAGGGCTATGTCCTCATTCACGACGGTCTCGTAGTGACCACGCCATGTTTCCTGTACCACTGAGATGTTTCGTCGATACCTCTTTTTCGGCGGTTCTCCAATGTGCTTAAGAGTACTCTGGTTCATTACCTGGAATGCCAAGCTTTACTCGGACACGTCCGCACCCGCTTTCCAGGCTTTGCGTATCCCCACATCAGGGCTTTCATCATCTTTCACACCCGGAGGGACCCCCAAGAACGGCCTGGATACTACGCCCAAGGGCTCTCCTACCAATACGGGCCAACGCCCCCCAGGGTTTCGAACGATAAATCGATAAAATCCCGCGTTGAGAATATGGTCAGCGGTCGATGCTCGTTTGTTGTTCCCCCCTCAGGATAACGCGATACAGACGCTGTGTTTCCTTCATGGATAACAGCTTTCCTCTGTCGCCACGCCAACCCATTAAGCCCAAATGCCGGGTACACGATTCACGCCCTTCATCACTTCATCGTGTCCAAGTAGAGTTTCGGGACTCTTGGTACTTTTCCCCCGTGCACGTCTACGCGTTCGAGGAACAAGCTACATCAAAGGTGTCCTTCGGAACTCTCTGCTGACTCCCCTTTAATGGATGCCCCAAGTATTGCAATGAGGATTCCCCCTTGTTTCCCACACCGAGTTTATCTCACGTGGGCTTAGGGATTGGGTTGACCTCTGTGCTTGCTCGGGAATTGTCACCACCCACGGTCCGAGCTCTAAGACCATAAACTAAGACTCTCATCTGGAACTACGTTCAAGACCCCTTGTCTCCGAACCGAGCTCGAGTTTAGCAAATTTACCTCTCTAATCCTGCCTTCAGGACCCTGATCACAGGACTGCGTGGCGCAGTGTAGGACTACATCCTCATTCACGTCAGGTACACAATAGCTGCACCACGCACGCCCCCATTCTGAGGTTCAGCCCTCCTGTTCCCTGTCCTGCATGACGTTAAAAGGCACCCTTCAGAACTACGTGTGGCTTGATTCCCATCCTAATGGGATACGTAGGACCACCTGAATGTCTAAGATTCGGGTCCAGCCCCACCTCCTGGTGATCTCCTGATCTCCCAGTCACCTAGGCCACTTGGTCCATCCCTCTCCAGCGGGGGGTGTAGGTATCATACAAGGTTTTGGGCACCATTCCCCCTTTCCCTGGGAATCTGCCATCTCTCGATCACCCTCAAGGTTGAGTCCCTTGACTCCCTACAGTGGTCCGCCTCGATCACCCTCAAGGTTGAGTCCCTTGACTCCCTACAGTGGTCCGCCCATGTATTAAGAGTACTCTGGTTTAGCACCAAGAGTGTCAGATTCAACTTGATCAAGTTCCTTCCACTTGTCAAGCTTCGTGTTCCCCTCTATTCGGACTTCCATCATCTTTCACACCCGGAGGGACCCCCAAGAACGGCCTGGATACTACGCCCAAGGGCTCTCCTACCGATACGGGCCAACGCCCTCCAGGGTTTCGGACAACAAATCGATAAAATCCCGCGTTGCGAATATGGTCAGCGGTCGATGCTCGTTTTGTTAGTCCTCATTTCAGGCTAACGCGACAGGATGCTGTGTTGCGAACACGGTCAGCAGTAATCCTCTGTCGTCACACCAGCCCCTTCAGTCCTTGAATGTTGGTTGCATGATTCACATCGTTCTCCACCCCATCATGTCCAGGTGGAATCTCGACACTTTTGGCGCTATCCCTCAGTGCACCTTTGCATACTTGAGGGACAAAGCCGCAATCTGGCGTCCTTTGGGACTCCCATGGTCCGAGCTCTAAGACCATAAACTAAGACCCATTCGGGACTACGTTCAAATTCCCATCTTCATGGGATACGTAGGACCGCCCAGACGCCCTGTCTCCGGGTACAACCCATTCAGGAAGCCAGTCTCTCTCCCCGTTTCACCTCCGGATGGCGTACAATTTGATGTGGGATCATGTCTCTGTCAAATGTGTTTTATAAACACTGCGCACATTTCCCGCCTAGCATCGTCTCTGCTACGTCTGCGCTGCATGACGATAAAATGCATGCTTGGTCCTATCATACGACCCTAAACTGTGACATTATCATCCTGGCCGCACGACGAAAAACGGCACCGCATTGTGGTGACCTCGCTGTAGAGGACATCACGTTGGGTATTGGTCACGTGCCATGCCATTTGTCAACGCCCATCACGACTTGATTCATGTGACGACATCGCGACCTACTGTTCTAGGCTTGTCGCTTCACAAAAAAAAACATTCACCTTAAAGAAAAAACAAGATACATCAAATTCCGCTTCTTTAGTGCAAGGGCCACGTCCGCACTCCCCTTTTCCCTTGGCACTGGTATCCTACCGTGCCACCTTCCAGAACTACGTATGGCTTGATTCTCATCCTTATGAGATACGTAGGAGCGCCCGGGTATTTCCCTGCGGGCCCAGCCTAACCCTGGTGTTCGGTTCCATGGTCCGAGTTCTATGACCCTAAACTAAGATCTCCCCAAGGGAAAGGAATCTGCTCCCTCTCTCTAATACGTTTCGTTGACGTATTCAGATGTGTTTTGACAGAAAGCCCGAAGCATGGTATTTTCACAGGTACATTCCCCTCATCTCATGACCAAGCTTCGTGAGCTCGCTATTTGGATCCTCATCCTCTTCCACATCCAAAAGGACCCTCGGACGACGTGGACATTAAGCTTAAGGGCTCTCCATGAATGCTGGACCTAAGGGCCCTTCAATCGTTTCGGGCCAACGTCCCCACGGATCTCTGACAACATTTGTGACACGGTCCCGTGTTTCGAACATGGTCAACGGTCGACCCTAATCTGTTTGTCCCCATTCTAGGCTAACGCGACGGGATGCTGTGTTGCGAACATGGTCAGCAGTAATCCTCCATCTCCACGCTGCCATCATCGTGATCCGAATCTCGAGCACCATGATTCACACATTTCCACTCCCTCATGTCCAAGTGGAACTCCATTATACTCGGCTCTTTCTCTTCGCGCATCTAGGTGCGCTGAATGATCGTGTTAGTGTCATTGGGCCGGTAGTCACCGAGCATCCCTTTGCCCTCACCTGCCCCTCTCTGCGTCGGGAAATTTCCACCACTACTGCTTGTTTCCCACACCGAGCACGACTCACGTGGGCTTAGTAGTTTTGGATGGATGTGTACCAACACGGTCAGGCTGCTCCTCGTCTAGTATGACGTTAAACTGCGCTTCAAGAACTACGTGTGGCTTGATTCCCATCATCACGTGGGATACGTAGAGACACCCAGGCACTTCACCTAGGGTTCCGCCCCTGGAATCACGAAATCTTGTTCCTCCCCATTTCCAGCCCTCACCAGAGCCCCTGTCTGGAAGAAAGAATGATCCATGATCAGGCCAATGCGCCCAGTTTGGCATACTCCCACCACGGTGGTGTAACTACCTAAGTGATGGATTCTGTTCGGACAGACCATCACTCCATGTTCCACGCTTTGCGTGCCTCTTATTCGGACCCTCGTCCTCTTTCATGTCTGAAGGAACCCCCTAACGGTCTGGTCTTATGCCGCATCGGCTCACCTGCCGTCCTGGTCCAACGTTCCGGAAGACTGGTCATGTCTGGAAGGACCCCCTAACAGTATGGATGTCTGACCTATGGTCCACCAACTGTCCTGGGCCAACGTTCTGAAAAATTGATCGACAACAAATTGATAAAATCCCGCGTTGCGAATACGGTCAGCGGTTGATGCTCATTTGTTGTCCCCATTTCAGGCTAACGCAGTAAGGATACCGTCTGTCCGCCACGGTTAGCGGTTGTCCTTTATTGTCACGCCATCCCCGCAGTGTTCCGAATTTGGGCATCGTGATTCACACTCCCCATTTTCATTTGTCTGAACCGATTTCAGTGCCCCGGGCGTTGCCCTGTCCGTGCATAAGAGCACGTTGAAGAAACAGTGGTTCGGCTATCCTGGAAGTTCCTCCTCCGATCAAGCCTTCCCCATCTTTCGGGAATCTGGACTGGTTTGAGGGAATTGTCGTCAAACGTCCCGAAAACATTGTAGGGATGCAACAAGGCAATTAAACAGTGGAAATCGTGCGTGCTACGGAACTCAAAACAAAGGAGAAAGAAAGACTTGAAGCACAAAAGTGTTAATAAAAGTTTCTTCGGGTTCGCTATAATACTCGGGGGTCGACTTCCCCCATGGACGGGTTGACCCCGTCAAATGAGCGTTGCAGTTCCGCCACCCGTTGACTTGCGGCGTCCAAAGCCTGTTGCCGCTGATTCAACTCCCGCTCCTCTTCAGCAGCGGCGGGGCGTAATTCCTCAACCCTGGCCCTGGCCCTTTCCACCCCGGCCCGAACAGCAGCCATCCTTCCAGAGGTCTGCCCCATGTGCTCCTCAGCCTCTGCCAGCTGGGCCTTCAATTGTGAGACCAGCTCAGACTGCACATCGAGAGTGGCTGAAAGCTCGTTGGCCCGGATCTGCATCTGTTGGACCTCGCCCTCAGCCTCCTGGAGCTTCCTAATGCTGGTCGCCTTCCTCCACTGCCATCCCACGCTCATCCCACGATCATGCTCCCGGATCTTCTCAGCCATGAGGTCTCGGATGAGCGCGTGAGGGCGTTGGGCATCCACTCCCCCGGCACACAGTTCGCGCAACCGCGAGCGGAGCCTATCCATTTCGGCCGGCCATTGCGCTTGGGGAGTGTCCTTGATGAAGCGCGTGATCAGCTTCCACGACCGGCGGCGGACTATGCTGCTGTCTTCCTCATCAGAGGCTGTTTCGTCCCAATCCGCGCGGTCGGCAGGCTCGTACGCAGGATATGCCTGCAGGAATTCCTCAGCGGGATCCGCATCTGGTGTTGAGTCTGGTACGACACCTGACGCCGGCGCATGCACGACAGGACTGGGACTGGCCGGTTGATCCTCTTCCTCAGAGTCCACCTCGACGACTTCAGGTATGGCCCTGCTGGTGATCCCGCCAGTGATGGTGTGCGCCGCAGCTTGAGGAGGTGAAGGGATTATCGACACCATCACCGGCATGCCCCTGGGAGGGACGCCGCCAGACATTCCAACTAGCCTAGCTGCAGCAGCCCACGCCAGTCGAAGAACTGTATGATAGAAAGAGACATAAACGTTAGTTGGCATGGCCCACGTGTGGCAACGAGGAGACCGGTGAAGGAGACTTACGAAGATCGACCTCCGAGCGCTGCTCCCGGACAGGTGCCGATGGGACTCCAAGACGAGGCCCCCCGTATACTGTTGGAAGGCCCGGAGAGTCCAGAGGAGCCACCTCAGACCCCCTGGTCCCACCAGATGCAGAACTGGACGCATCCATAGGCGCGGGTTCCGAAGGTCCCGTGACATCACCCGCCAAGGAGCGAGAACGAGGCCTACGAACAAGTTCCTCCTGCATGGCTCGAACATTGGTGAGAAGTCCATAGGGATTGAAGAACAGATCGTAAGAAGAGGAGTTTGGAATGCTACCTCGAGAGCCTCCGCGAAGTCGTCGGATTCTGATCTTCGGTCTCCGACCTCGCCCTCCTCCAACGGGCTCCCTCCTCTAGCCTCGTCCCCCTGAGAAGAGTCCCCTGATTCCTCCGGCAAGGGGAAGCGCTCCCCCAGATCGGCAGCCGATAACTGTGGGGGCACCGTCTGATTCAACAGTACCCTCACCTGATCTGTCATTGGGCGAGGAACACCGCTGGAGTGGACGTAATCCTCCAGCTCGTTCAAGTATTGCTCCGCCTCCGCCGGAGACACCATGAACCCAGCCCGAACTGGGCCTATGCCCGACAGTTTCATCCCGAGGCGGTTCAGGTGGTCCCACATCTCGGTTGGGCTGAGGAATTGCCGGTTGACATCCCAAATGTCCCAAGCTTCCGGAAAGACGGCATATTCTGCCATGTCAATATGACGCAGCCGCTTCCCCAGAGCCTGAGCGGATACCCGACGGAATCCCCTCGGTGGCCGCCCCTCCGGATGACCCTGCTCTCCCGGAACCACCGGATCCGCCGCTGCTGCCATACCTACGGCCGGTGCGGGTCTCTCTACCATGGCAGCCCCGCTGCCACGGGCGGCCCTAGCTGCCCTCCGACCCCGACCTCGAGATAAAGGAGGCCCACCGTCACCAACCCGGATCGTTGGCTGCTTCAGCATCTCCCCGGGGTAAGCGGACTCCCAGCTGATGGCGTACTCCTTCACTAAGCCGAAGGCGGCGGTGGACGGAGGCAATGTGATCTGCATCTTTCCATCCTCACGTGTGAACATGAGCCACAGCTGCCTCATCACACACGGGTGCTCCTCGTGACGCACCTCCCATTATATCTGTGGGGTCAGCCGCTGGAGGCACCAGAACTGCCTCGCGAAACGATGCGGGGTGTACGGTTCACAAATTGGCTCACGGTCTATCCGAGCCACCAAAACTCCACCTCAGAAGGCCAGGAGGTAAGCCCGATGTTCTTCCGTTCCCCGTCCATCATCAGTGAGCCTCCCCGTCGGCAGTGGGAAGGGATGAAAGTTGAACTCGTCCGCCCTCCACACCCTATTCAGCACCATCGGAACGGCCAGTTTGAATGGGAAGCTCCCGACTGCGTTCAGAATGGAGGGGCGAAAGTCTGATCCCGGCGGCGAAATGGGGTTTGGATACTCGTAAATCCCCCTGATATGCGCCACGATCCACCCATACAGGAGGTGGAAAGGCCCACATATTCTTGGCGGCTTCTTGCCCTCGCTAATACGCCACATCATTCTGTATAGTTTGGAGAGCAGCGGGATCCCCAGGTTGATCCGCTGCCCCATGGCCAACATAGATGCCATGATGAACGAGCTGGGCCGTACCCCCATGCTTGTATCTCTCACCGGTAGGATCCACCCACAGATGAGAGCCGCGATGAACGCCGCCAGCCTGACTATTGGTTGTTGTTCAGTGCTGACGCTGAAGCCCCACGTCTTCCATTGGCTGTCCTCCAAAACCCGCCAATACGAGTGTTCCTTGCCCCGCTGGGCCGCCCTCGGACAAGTTCGAGGCCTTGGAGGGAACTCTCGATCCTCTGGGAAGTTCAGGAAGCATTTGAACCATCTTCTGAAGTGGACATCCCTCACTGCTTCCTTGTCCTCTCCGGGGACAAGCGCCAACAGCGCTGACGCCAGTTGCGGCATTTGCTCAGCATCTCCCCACACGCTGGCAACGGGGAGGAATTCGTCATACATGGCCCCCAAGATTGGGACCCCGGAAATCTGGTGGACATCCCACAGGCTGATGCCCACCTCCCCGTGATGCAGGTGGAAAGTGTTGGTTCGGGACGACCATCTACTCAACAGTTCCGACATCAGCTGCTTTGGTTGGTAAATATGGAACTGGGAGGCCCATGCCGCCTCGTACAAACCCACTCTCCTCAGCTCGGCCTCGAACTCCTCGCATGAGGCGCCTACCCAGTAGGCCCAGGCCCAGTCATCGGTAACGTTTCCGCCCTGGCGCAGGTCCTACTCATCAGACCATCCCTTCTTCGGATCCTGCAGAGCCGCCTTCAGTATGGTGCGGTAGAGGGGAGGGGACGTCTCCGGTTGCAGTGGCCTCCCGTCAATATCGTTCACATGATTGTAGAGGCAATCAGCGGTGACGGGTGTGAAATCCTCCTGTGCATGACCATCGGCCGCCCTGAACCATTGGTGCTGGCATGGTGTGCTCCTGAACCAGCAAGCTGGTTCATCCCTTCTCGCCTCAGGGATGAAGACGTCATCCCTCAGTCCGAAGCCGTACAACGGCAGTTTCTTGCACTGCGGATAATCCCTCTGACCTTCCGACAGCAGGTCTGTTAAGGAAGTATGATCTGAGTGGCTCCGAACAATTTCCCCCAAGCCCGGACGGTTGGCCATCTCATCCCGGCGAGCAGCATCCGCAAGCACTTCCCGCACAGCTTATTGATGGGCCATTTTAACTCTGGCCCTCAGAAAAGGATTTTTCCGGATGGATCGCGGAGCTCGGTCGCGAAGCTCGACCGCGAAGCCGGATCGCGAAGTTCAGTCGCAGGATCAAACCGCGAAGTCCGGCCAAGGCAGGCACGCAAAGGTTCGCTTGGCGCGGACGCGGAGTCAGAGACCCGCGGTTCTCCGCGAAGCTCGATTCGCGGAGGGCTGTCGCGGAGTACGCGGAGCTTCGCGAAATCGAGAGCGCAAAAAGACAAGGAAGGCAAGTGAAGACAAAAGAGGGCGGACCCCCTATTTATAGGCGATGACCCCGGAGCATCGCGGCGCGCCTCATCCGCGCGAAGCATCGCGGCGTGTCCGGATCCGCGGCCCGGCGAGCATCGCGGGCTTCCTTCGCGATGCTGCATCGCGAACCACCGACAGTTTTGGCGATCGTCCCTCAGACTTCAACCCTTCGCCCTCCGCGGCTCCAAGTCTGAGGGGGGGCATTTGTTGGCGCCAAAAATATGGCCCGAAAGGAAGGAACGAAAAGGACAGCCGGCGTGCTGCCTCGCGAAGCACAGCCGCGAAGCGCAGCCGCGAAGCCTCGCCGCGAAGCGCCCCTACCCTGGCGACGCCGCGAAGCTCCAGAGGCAGTGATCCTCCGCGAGCCCGTTTGACGTTCACGAGCCGCCGTGAAGCTCCAAAGGCGGTGATCCTCCGCGAGCGCGTTTGACGTTCGCGAGCCGCCGCGAAGCTCCAAAGGCGGTGATCCTCCGCGAGCGCGTTTGACGTTCGCGAGCCGCCGCGAAGCTCCAGAGACGGTGATCCTCCGCGAGCGCGTTTGACGTTCGCGAGCCGCCGCGAAGCTCCAGAGACGGTGATCCTCCGCGAGCCCGTTTGACGTTCGCGAGACGCCGCGAAGCTCTGAAGGCGGCGCGCAAGCCCTGCTTCGCGGCGCCCCTTCCCTATAAATACTCGACTCCCCCTGAGTCCCGAGGACGGACAATCCGAACTTTCAGCTTATCCTCTCCCGAATCGCGAAGCAAGCTTTTCCCCGGGAATCATGAGCTCCGCGAGGTATTTCTACTTCGCGAGACGACTCTGATTTGTTTCGTTTTGAGCCCCTCTTCCGAGAGGGATGCCCTTCGCGAAGCCCAAGGGCGTTCGCAAAGGAAGGGGATTCCCAAGGGAACCCGGGCAGCCGTGGAGCACTCGTGCTTCGTGAAACACCCAACCCATACGAGTAATCCCTATGCTAAGGCAGGGTCGCTCCACTCCGCGAAGTACATTGCTTGGCAGGACCTTGCTTCTCGAACCATTCTTTCTTCGCGAAGCAGTGCTCCGCGAACACTGTTCCACTTCGCGAAGCACCACCCACTCCCACCTATGCCCCATGCCAAGGACAAGGCACCCCACTTCGAAAAGCACACCACTCTGCATAGCGATACCTCTTTCCGTGCGACCCTCCAGGTTTGCACGATGTGATTTCAAAGTCCCATGGACAACACCTCCCGTAGCGTTGCTTCGCCTAATGCTTCTTCGCATAGGCACGCTAACGGCTATTGCTTCTTCGCATAGCCACGCTAACGTGGACCCCTCGATGGTTCCTCCCTCGACCCCCATTTACCATGGCCTTACTGGTACCTTCCCTTCCCCAAGGACCAGAGGGTACCGGTTATGTAAGCCCTAGGGGTGTGGAGTGAACCCACCTCGTCCGAGCTGCAGGACGTTAAACTGCCAAGCACCACGTCCTCAACACATGACGTTAAACTGTGACCCAACCTCGTCTCCCTCACGAAGGGTCCCCCCAGCTCGAGCATTCATTACACTGCTCGTCTCCACGGGAATGGTAACTCTTCCGCACATGGAATGAGATCCTCCTTGTCGGAGTGGTGTATGTTCGCAGGGGAAGGGCTGCCTCAGAGCGTAAGCCCCTAACCTTTGGTACGGATGGTTGCACCCGTGCATCTCTGTACTTCCCCACTACCAAGGTCAGTGGAGGATGTGATAGGGAACGAGGCACCCCGTTCTGGGCCTCCATCCTGGAGTAAGTCCCAACACCATGGGCCGCTCAACGCGTAAGCCCCTCTTCGCTTCTCACGGACGCACCCTTCGCGACGTGATCGTCAGGTCCTTGCAACCTCTTGTTTCTCACACCGAGCATGACTCACGTGGGCTTAGAGTGAGCACCGACCCTGACTCCCCACCTGAACTACGAGGTCTTTGATCCATGTCAAGGCATGGTACGTAGGAAGCCTCCACGAGGTTCAAGCCCACCATCAGCGGACCAAGGTCTACTTCCACCTGAACTACGAGGTCTTTGATCCATGTCAAGGCATGGTACGTAGGAATCCTCCACGAGGTTCAAGCCCACCCGTCGCTCATTCACGTCGGGTCCCATTCCGGTCCAGTGGTAAGCCATTGCGACCCCCCATCTGAACTACGAGGTCTTTGATCCGTGCCAAGGCATGGTACGTAGGAAGCCTCTACGAGGTTCAAGCCCACCCGTCTTTCACGTCGGGTTTCACCTCGGTCCAGCGGTAAGCCGTTGTGACCCACCTGAACTACGAGGTCTTTGATCCATGTCAAGGCACGGTACGTAGGAAGCCTCCACGAGGTTCAAGGCCACCCGTCGCTCATTCACGTCGGGTCTCATACCAGTCCAGCGGTAAGCCGTTGTGACCCACCTGAACTACGAGGTCTTTGATCCGTGTCAAGGCATGGTACATAGGAAGTCTCCACGAGGTTCAAGCCCACCATTAGTGGACCAAGGTCTTCTTTCACATCGGTTTACCGGCGAAACCCTTTGAACTACGAGGTCTTTGATCCGTGTCAAGGCATGGTACGTAGGAAGCCTCTACGAGGTTCAATCCCAACCCATCATCCAATTCACGTCGTGTTCTACCTACGTCCAGTATGACGTTAAACTACATTCTGGTCCAGTGGTAATCCATTGTGACCCAGCCCCCTTTGAACTATGAGGTCTTTGATCCATGTCAAGGCATGGTACGTAGGAAGCCTCTACGAGGTTCAAGCCCACCAATAGTGGACCAAGGTCTGCTTTCACGTCGGTCTACCGACAAACTTCCCCTTTGAACTACGAGGTCTTTGATCCATGTCAAGGCAAGGTACGTAGGAAGCCTCCACGAGGTTTAAGTCCACCAATAGTGGATCAAGGTCCCTCACTTACGTCGGCTCACCGACACCCACCACCCGTCGTTTATTCACGTCAGGGTTCATTATCGTCCCGCATGACGTTAAACTGTATCATTTGAACTACGAGGACTTTGATCCATGTCAAGGCATGGTACGTAGGAATCCTCCCAGAGGTTCAAGCCCAACTCTCCTCGGACCAAGGTCCAGCTTCACGTCGGTTTACCGGCACCATCCCGAACTACGCGGACTTTGATTCCCTGCCACGGGGATACGTAGGAAGCCTCTTCAAGGCTCAAGCCCAACTTCGCTGTTGCCCCCCTGCGATGGTCCCATTCCATTCTCAACCGTCTCCGCAAGACGTTAAACTCGCGACCTACCTCGTGATAAACATGAGATGCCTGAGGAAAACCTCGGATGGAACGCCTTTGGCGTAACCGTCTCTGCTAGACGTTAATCTTGCAACATACCCTGTGTTGAACATGGGAAGCTTTGGAAAACCTCAGATACATGTCTATGACATGTAATTCCCCACGCTCGATGTGGGATGCCTCGGGTTTCCACGCCCTCGAGAAGCCTTGTGATCAAGGATAACAGACAGACATGCCAGGTACCCCAGCATCCAGACACGCTACTGATGCCTCAAACGTGATTACTCCCCTGACCGAAGGTTGCTGCCCTGACTGGACCCTTTGGAATGTCCCAACAGAAAAAGTGTAATTAACCGGCGTCCATGGAAATATGGCACTGGGAAGAGTTTCACGAACTACGTATTAAATCTATAAGGGAGACCCGGACTAGGTGACGAGTTCTGAGGAGGAATCCACAGGAGGAAGAACCGACATCCCATCATCCCGTTTCGATCAAGGAGCAGACGTCCCTGAATAAGGAACGAATGCCGCCCGCCTTTGGAAATCGGGAATGCGGGGCAACAAAGCCGCGTGTCCCCCTCCTCCGCGGACGGATGCGCGCGCGCCCCGACGAAAGCGTCGGAAACAACAGCAAAACAAAGCAAACAGTTGGCAGCATCATCGTGAGCCTAGGCTCGGTCCCATGCCCTCCTACTCCTCAGTAGAAATCATGTACTTGTATAGGGACTCTTGCCCCTTTCCACACCTATAACAACGTAATCTATTTGGGCTGAAAAGCGGGACCCAAACTGGGTGTGAGAAATATATCTCAGTAGGCACCCACCAAAGGCCCGTGCCCAACTACATGTAAGCAAGCAACAACAACGTGCAATAGTAAAATGAAATAAAGTAAGTAGTACTGAAAAGTAACTAACTTAACAATTAAATTTCCATTTTATTATTCATTTAATCCATTAAATATTAGAAATCACCACAGTGCATTTCTAAGTAAACAATCCACGTCCTCAGACAACCAAAACCTTACCCTCAGGTAAGCAGAATCCAACCCGAAGGTATAGCCCTCAGGCATAGCAGAATTTTCCCTCAGGCATAGGAAGTGTCGCCCTCAGGCATAGAATTCAAGCCCTCCGGCACTAAAGGTTGCCCTCAGGCGAAATAAATACAGCCCTCAGGCTAAACAATGAAGTTCCCTCAGGCTAATCACAACAACGCCCTCAGGCTAAACAGGTAAATGGGCCATGCCCAACATGGAAACAAGCAGTAACATGAAATTCCTCTCAAGGAAATTATACAATTACTACTTTAAAGGCATACCCTCGGGTATCCTGGCCAAATGGCTAAACAGTGGAACACACCCCTGGGGTGGTTCCGGATCCAAGAAACGATCCCAACCAGCATTTTAATATCATAGTTAAATACCTAATCAATTCTAAGTGTTTAATATAGCAATGGCCTCATCCAAATGACACCCCAACATGGGTTCGTGGCACAAAAACGCACAAAACAAACAGTAGTTGGAAAACTAAACACCAAGCCACCTACCTTAAACACCAACGAACGTTATACCCGAATGCTGACTCTAGAAATGCCCAAGAACGACGTAGATCTGAAGAAGAAAAAAACCCATTCAAACGTAAATAACATATGTTATGAGAATAATTGGTATACAACATCCTAGGAGAAGAGAGGGCTTACCCGTGCGGTTCCAACGAGATTGTCCGAGGTGGAAACTGATTCCAGACGAACACCCGGTGGATCTTCAAAGGTTCAACCTCCTCCTTTGGCTCCAAAACGGCTCAAATGCCTCCTCTACCAAATGGGGAGGCTACTTCCTGTTTTAAGCTGAAAAAACAAAGTACACAGTGTGTACTTCCAAGTACACGACATGTACTCCCTTCATTTAACTGTTCCACTGGCGGATTTCCGCCAACGCGACACTGTTCACTTTCCGACATGAGTACCCGACATGTACTTATGAGTACACGGCGTGTACTGTCGCCCTGATGGTGGCTGCTCCACCACATTACTATTTTGGCCTGCCGACTGACTACACAACGTGTAAAGGACCACTACACGGCTTGTAGTTTGTTCCTACACCCTTTGTCCCCGGCAAGGCTACAAACCCTGTGTACTCATCCCAACACGGCCAGAGGTACATGACGTGTGGAAAATTACACGGCGTGTAGTTCCGAAATTTGGGATTTTTCCACATTTTCCACATTTTTTTTAAAAACACTTAAGGAAAAGAGAAAAGAAGAATCCCGTACCTCAAGGAGAAGAACCAGGTTCTTATAAACATCCCCCCTTATAGCAATTCGTCCCCGAATTTCCCTTCCAAGGATGGAGAAGATATAGCCGTGAACAACTCCGACCACTGAGCACGTACATCGATCTCCCACTCCCAGGTTTCATCCTACACTCGTCCATGCTACCATAGCACCCATACGAGAGGAACTGACCAGCCTCAGAGAAACTTCGTGATCCTGTCAATGATACGAATCAGATGCTACTCAAAGGATGCATCTACCTCCAGGTCAACCTCCTCGGGCTAAAAAACATGAGACGGGTTTGAATGATAGCGACACAACTGAGATACGTGGAAGATGTCGTGCATGGCTCGGAACCGCTGCGGTAACCACAACCGATAAGCAACCAGTCCGACTCTCTCAAGAATATCAAATGGTCCCACATACTGCGGTGAAAGTTTACCCTGTATTCTAATCCGCTTGTGTCCCAGCCTCGGAGAAACACACAAGAAAACCTGTTCCCCGACCACGAACTCCAAAGGTCATCTGCGGCGATCAACATAAGCTTTCTGACGAGACTGTGCGATAGCCATCTGCTTCTAAATCAACTGGACTTTCTCAAAAGTCTCCTGCATGAGACATGGTCCCAGCAAAGCTGCCTCACCTGCCTCTAACCAGCATAAGGGTGATCGACACGACCTACCATATAAAGCCTCGTATGGTGCCATCTCAATTGTTTCCTAGAAGCTATTATTATAGGAAACACAACTAAGGGTATATGCTTCTCCCAAGATCCCCCAAAGTCTAGGACGCATGCACGCAACATGTCCTCTAGCACCTGTATCGTATGCTCTGACTGGCCATCTGTCTGAGGGTGGTATGCTGTGCTCAGAAGCACCTGTGTACCCAGCTCCCTCTAAAAACTCTGCCAGGAACGAGATGTAAAGCATGCGTCCCTATCTGAAACGATAGAACGAGGGACCCAATAAAGACGTACGATCTCTTGGATATACATCCTTCCAAGCTCATCAACAACGAAGGTCTCCTTGATCGGTAAGAAGTGAGCTACCTTCGTGAGTTTGTCCACAACAACCCACACGACATCATTTCCATGAGGTGAACTCGATAACCCAGTCACGAAATCCATCGTGAAATCATCCCATTTCCACTCTGGAATGGGTAACTACTGTAATAGCCCAACTGGTCTCTAATGCTCCGCCTTCACCTGCTGACAGGTGGAAAACCTCATAACAAAACCAGCTACATCTCTCTTCATACCCGGCCACCAGTACTGACATCTCAAGTCATGGTAAATCTTGGTAACCCCGGGATGAACTGCCCTAGCTGAAGCATGAAACTCCTGCATCCGATCCTCGCGCATATCCCCTGGAACCCATACTCATCCATGGAAACGTAAAATCTCATCCTCGCCTATCGTCCAACCAGGGGGAGGGTCCTCACTTTCCACAGACTCCTGTAGAATTTGGCCTTCTGAATCATATATTTGTCTCATCCTCACTCTATCCAGGAGGGTAGAAGTCACAACTAAAGAGGAAAGATAAATCTGCTCCTGACTGTCATGCACCTCCAAATTCATTTCAGAGAACAAGGCCATGAACTCCCACTCACCACTAGCCTCCTGCACTGCCTATATCTGAGTCTTCCTACTCAGTGCATCAGCTAATGCATTTCCTTTACCAGGTGTATAGGCACACTCAAAATCGTAGGAATGTAGGTATTCAACCCACCTCCTTTGCCTCATATTCAAGTCACGCTGAGTAAAGATATACTTGAGGATTTTGTGGTCGGTGAAAACCTAAAAATTCTCCCCCAATAGATAATGACTCCAACATCGCAACACATATACAATAGCAGCTAACTCGAGATCATGCGTCAGGTAATTCATCTCATGTGGCCTCAACTGCCGAGACCCGTACACCACAACTCAGTCGCCCTGCATCAACAATGCTCCTAGCCCAATACCTGATGCATCACAGTAAACTGTATAGCTCTTCCCCTGCTCTGGGAGTATCAGGATCGGTGATGATGTCAACCTTCCCTTCAGGTCCTGAAAATCTATCTCGCAAGCTTCTGACCAAACGAACTTCACACCCTTCTTAGTCAGACCTGTCAACGGTGTTGCTAAGCGGGAGAAGTCCCATATAAAACACCTGTAGTAACCAGCCATCCCTAAGAAACTCTGTATCTCGAACACGTTCTTAGGTTGCTCCCAGAAAACTACTGCTCTCACCTTCTCTGGGTCTATGGAAACTCCTTCCTCTGAGATGATATGACCCAAGACGTGAATCTGGTCCATCCAAAAGTGGCACCTTGAGAGCTTAGCATATAACTGATACTCTCTCAGTCTACTCAATATGATCTCAAGATGGGTGGAATGGTCATGTCGAGTGTGAGAGTACACCATGATGTCTTCCATGAATACTACCACAAAACAATCAAGAAACGGATGGAACACACGATTCATTAGAGCCATGAAAACTGCTGGCGCGTTCATGAGTCCGAACGACATAACCGTATGCTCATATAGACCATAACTACTCCTGAAAGCTGTGAGAGGTATATCAGATGGTCTCACTCACAGATGATGATATCCTGATCGCAAGTCAATCTTCAATAACACTCGTGCTTCACAAAGCTGATCAAAAAGATCATCAATCCTCGGTAAGAGATATCGGTTCTTAACCGTCAACTGGTTCAGCTTCTGATAATCCGCATAAAGTATGAGGGTACCATCCGCCTTCTTTGTAAAAAGGACCGGCGAACCCCAAGGAGAAGTACTGGGTCAGATAAAGCCCTTTTCCTGTAACTCCTCTAACTGCCTCTTGAGCTCCTGTAACTCAGGTGTAGCCATCCTATAAGGAGGAATAGACACCGGTGCTCCTCCTGGCACCAACTCAATGGAGAAATCCACCTATCTCTCCGAAGGTAGACCAAAAAATTCATCCTGGAAGACATCCCTGAAACGATAAACAATAGGAGGGAAATCCATCAGACAAGTCCCCTGGTCATCCAGATATAAGCTCACAATCTGTGTTGTGACTCCACCTCGCCCACAATGCTCTGGTCCAGCTCGACTCGCCTGAACATCCCATTCACCCTTGTATAGAAACTCTCCACCCTCTGGTGATGTGAAACACACCCTGCGACGATAGCAGTCTACAAAGGCCCAAAAGGGAACCAACCAGTCCATCCTTAGAATGACGTCATAGCTCGTCATCTCTAGGACATAGAGATCCCAAAGGAAGTGACACCCACCAACCTCAAGGGGGCACTCCTTGCACTGACGCATATCGGCCTTCCTAGTCCCCAACGGAGTGTCTAGTGTCATGATAACAGAAGAAGTAGAAACACAGAGCCCAAAGCTCTCCATAACAGGTAAAGATATGAAACTATGTGTAGCACACATATCGAAAAGTACTGAAGATAAGACAGAAGCTACTAAAATAGTACCTCTGACTGTAGAAGGTCTGGGATCCTGCTCATGTTAGGTCTGTTGCACCGCATATGTCTGCCCAGTGCCGCGACCCTATGACACAGCTTGGCTACCCTGAGCTGTCTTGCCCTGTTGCCTCTGAGATCCTGGTGTCTGGCTACCACGACCATGACCACCATCTCTGCCTGCATACCCAGACGTACTTATTTCCCAGACTAGTAAGAAGTTGTTGGTCCTATTCCCACACGCGGAGTCTTCACAGAACCCCTCTCACTAGCCATCGGTGGAAACGCCCTGCAAAATCATTGTAGATGACCCATCTTGCCAGAAGCTCGGCACTCCAATGGATCACATGGACACTACAGTCTCTTGTGCCCCTTTCTGCCATACTGGTAGCACCTGATCGGGCCACCTGAAGAGACTGCCTGACTGGTACTGCCACCCCGAGAGAAGTCCATATATCTCTTCCTCTTTCTAGAAGAAAAAGTAACAGTAACTGGTGCTGAACCGCCCTGGTCCACACCTCTAGATTCTTGAAGGTTCCTCTCTGTGATCAACACCTAGTTCAAAATATCATGTACAGTAGGTAACTTGAAGACATTCACCAGCGCGCGGATGTCATACCGAAGACCATCCTCAAAAAGTCTGGCTCTCAACGTCTCATCACCCACCAGCACGGGTGCAAAGCGCTGAAGCTCCGTAAAATGTGCAGAATAGTCCATCACTGACATAGCTCCCTACTACAGATTCATGAACTCTCAAGCTCTATCTGCTCTTAGCGTCTCCGGGAATAAAAATTCATAGAAGACTGCTTGAAAATCTTTCCACGCCATGTCTCTGTGATGCTCTGACTGGGTGGTAACATCCCACCACCTCTTGGCGGAATCACGCAACATGTATGTCACGAGCTTGACCCTCTGCCCTGGAGGTGTCTCAAGATGCTCAAAAATAGTCTGCATCGACCCTATCCAAGACTCTACAGCCTGTGGTCCGCCATCCCTTGAGAACGTAGGCGGATGCTGCTGCTGGAAGATACGTTTCAGCTTGGCCATAGATGTGGCAGCCTGCGGTGCTCCCTGAAAGGTCTGCATGAACCGCATAAAGCCTTCACGGAACTGTGCCTCCTCGCCTATGTCTGGTATAGCAGCTGGTGCCGCATCTGGATCTGTTGGAGGATCAGCTGGAAGCCCATGGCCCACCATCTTTGGAGTATACTCGTTGCCGATCTCCTGGCGAACAACGTGCAGTCGTCTAGGCGGCATGACACTACAAGGTCAAAAACACACCTTAGAACAAGATTCATCAAAGACCGAAAGTGAAGAAACCAAAAAGGGAACAAGAGGAATAAGGCATTCAAAATTTTCAAAACAAGACTACACGGCGTGTACACTGACTACACGACGTGTACTTGACTTCCCTTCCCCTGCTCATGTCCTTCTGCACAGCTAAGACACACGGATCCCATTTGAACAAACTACACGGCGTGTATATAATCTACACGGTGTGTATGGTGTTATTTTCCAACTGCTCGTGTCATTTGTGACACAGCCGACTACTCAGATTGACACTACAGGGCGTGTTACACCCGCACACGGCATGTCAACAACCCCGTTTCTCCGCCATACGGCAAAGTCCACACGGTCTGTCCTCAAACAAGACTACACGGCGTGTCCCAAAAGGTACACAACGTGTTCAAGGAACGGTGACATCGACCCGTGTTGTTAGTTGCATGGCCGAGTCCCCAGGACACACTACATGGCGTGTTCATAATTGACACGGTGTGTTCTGTGAGGAGTTCACTGACCCATGTTGTTAGTTACACGGCCGGACTCCGGGTCAAAACTACACGACGTGTGTATCTGGTACACGACGTGTTTTTCCCAAGCATATCCCTACCCCGTGTCGCCACCCAAATGGTTTGAGGCACGGGGAGAGACTACACGGCGTGTACTTAAAAAGTTTACTTTTCTTCCCAAACAGAAGGTCATACACGGTGTGTTTAAAGTTCTACACGGCGTGTATACTGGGTTTTCCGGACAGTATGCCTCAGAAACTTCCCCAGAACCCAGAGAATACCGATAAACAACACCTAAGTGTCAAATTCCGACCCGTGAGGGACCATACTCCCCACGAATCACAGTTTGACATCTTATCTGTGTTAAAACTAATAAACAGTCAACGATCCAGCAAATTCTGGTCAATGGGGGCCCATACTCCCCAAAAACTAAACTTTGGAATCCATTCTATAAACAGGATTACACAAAATACCCTATCAAACAACAGGTATTTATCAAGTAGCTATCACAACAGCATGCTTTTCTAGCACAACTACTATCACAACATCATGAAATTTCTAATGCACCTACATGGCACAGAACTATGCATGGCATGCGATTTATAGCATGTTCCTATATGATGCATGAGATGGCATACCCTCATCTCATTGGGTTGCAACTAAATAGAACCCACAGATAAAATATAACCAGCACAATACAAGTCCATCACCCAACGGTGAAATCAAATCAACTGTAAATTGCAAAATCAGTAAAATTGCAATGTAAGGTAAATTGGATTTTCCCTGTACACGGGTTAGCTACGCCCGGGCACAACTTATTACCAAGTACCATTCGTCCTATCCCTGACTACGACTCCAAATAGTAAGTCAAAGAAAATAACATGCCTTTGATACTACTTTGTAACGTCCCGATTCCAGGTGCCACTCAAAGGGTGCCCCGAACCCGGTTCACCACGTGACCTCAAGCGCATTTCCACAAATGCCAGAGGCTGCCGACTAGCAGTGAGGGCCCAGGTCTGATAGTGAAGAAACTATGCCCTCATTTGTCAAAGTGTAGCGCAGTGGAATACACAATAAACATACAACAAACATCGGAAGTAGTAAACCATACACAACTGAAATAAACAACAACAATGGATATAACCAACTGTATATCAACGATGATGCTACATGTATCAAGTTCTAAGGAAACAACCAAAACATGTTATACATCAAACGGTAAAACCCAAAGCAGAGTACAACAAAACAAAGAAAACAGCTGGCAGCAGCATCGCGAGCCTAGGCTCGGTCCCATGCCCTCCTACTCCTCAGCAGTAATCATGTACATGTATAGGGACTCTTGCCCCTATCCACACCTACGACAACATAATCTGTTTGGGCCGAAAAGCATGACCCAAACATGGTGTGAGAAATATATCTCAGTAGGCACCCACCAAAGGCCCGTACCCAACTACGTGTAAGCATGCAACAATAGTGTGCAATAGTAAAATGCAATAAAGTAAGCAGTACTAAAAAGTAACTAACTTAACAATTAAATTTCCATTTTATTATTCATTTAATCCATTAAATATTAGAAACCACCACAGTGCATTTCTAAGTAAACAGTCCACATCCTCAGACAAGAAAAACCTTACCCTCAAGTAAGAAGAATCCAAACCGCAGGTATAGCCCTTAGGCGTAACAGAATTTTCCCCCAGGCGTAGGAAGTGTCTCCCTTAGGAACAGAAGTCAAGCCCTCAGGCACGAAAGGTTTCCCTCAGGCGAAATAACTATAGCCCTCAGGCTAAACAGTGCAGTTCCCTCAGGCTAATCACAACAACTCCCTCAGGCTAAACAGGTAAACGGTCCATGCCCAACACGGAAACAAGCAGTAATAAGCAATAAATCTCAAGGAAATTATACAATTACTACTTTAAAGGCATACCCTCGGGTATCCTGGCCAAACGGCTAAACAGTGGAACACACCCCCCGGGGTGGTTCCAGATCCAAGCAACGATCCCAACCATAATTTTAATATCATAGTTAAATACCTAATAAATTCTAGGTGTTTAATATAGTAACGACCTCAGGCACATGACACCCAACATGGGTTCGTCGCACAACAACGCAAAAAACACACAGCCGTTGGAAAACTAAACACCAAGCCACCTACCTTAAACGCCAACGAACGTTATACCCAAACACTGACTCCAGAAATGCCCAAGAACGACATAGATCTAAAGAATAACAAAACCCATTCAAACATGAATAACTTATGTTAGGAGAAGAATTGGTAAGAAACACGCTAGGAGAAGAGAGGGCTTACCCATGCGGTTCCAACGAGATCATCTCAGGCGGAAACCGATTCCAGACGAACACCTGACAGATCTTCAAAGGTCCGACCTCCTCCTTTGGATCCAAAACAGCTCAAATGCCTCCTCTGCCAAATGAGGGGGATACTGCCTATTTTAATCCAAAAAAACAAAGTACACGGCGTGTTCTTCCAAGTACATGGTGTGTACTCCCTTCATTTAACTGTTCCACTGGTGGCTTCCCGCCAGCACGACACTGTTCACTTGCCGACATGAGTAAACGGTGTGTACTATCACCTAGATGGAGGCTACTCCACCGCCTTACTATTTTGGCCTACCGGCTGACTACACGGTGTGTAAAGGGCCACTACATGGCATGTAGTCGGTTCCTACACCCTTTGTCACCGGAAAGGTTACACACCCTGCGTACTCTTCCCAACACGGCCAGAAGTACATGACGTGTGAAAAATTACATGGCGTGTAGTTCCAAAATTTGGGATTTTCCTTCATTTTCCATATTTTATTTAAAAACACTTAAGGAAAAGATAAAAGAAGAAGCCCGTACCTCAAGGAGAAGAACCAGGTTCTTACATATTGACCTTCTACTAATAGATTTACTTAATGAAGAGTCCTGGAGTCTCATTTCCCCTAATAATATGATCTTATATAAAACCCACTCTATGTAATCTTCCCTCTCCAACACCTTAAGATATGTTGGAAAGATAAATGAGGTGACCTAGTGTGGAAATTTGGATTCAAATCATCCTTAGAATGCATCATCCTTACCTCCTCATCTAGAAAAAGGCCCATACCATAACACATGAGGTTCATATATTAGATACTAAACTCCCATAAGATAAAATTAACCTTGAGGAGAGTAAGAATCTTCCAATAATAAGCCACTTTCTTGATCTAATAAAGAAACATGTCCTAAAACTAATAAAAAAACTTATCCATTATAATAGCCGACTCATCATGATCTCCAAGGGAATAAAATACTTCTTTCAAACTAACATTTGATGAATCCTCACAACCAGTGAAACCAAGTGATCCTTTTGAGTGTGGATCAAACTAAAGACACTATCCACATCCTCCAACCAATCCCTGATCCCCTAATTATAAATGGATCCCTCGTACTTTTATAGACCATGGAACTAAAATCTTAAAAGTATCATTTTATAAGTGAAATTATCATTGAACTCCACTCTATAGTGATTTTCTAACATATCTTAATAAAAATATTCAATATTAATCTATCATAGAAATAGATTTTGAGCCATAAGTAAAAAATAAAAAATGTTAAGGTCCCTTAAACATGAATTATGTAGTATATAAGTTTAATTATTTATGTCAATTGAAACCTATTTCTCATTTTATATGCAGTTAAAACATTGGAAAAGTTAATCATGATGCATAATCCTCACCTAGGTCTCTACCCTACAAGAAAAATCTCTTCTCTTAGTATGTTCATTTAACTTGAAAGTCCTTGAATCAGATCACATGGGACCCTAAATAATTATTTCATAGCCGGTCTCCCTTGTTTTCATCACATAATAAGTTCACGTGATATTATTTACCAACCAAACCATGTATTTCTCACCAGTTCCTATCTCAAAAACTCCATCCAATATTTCAACCATTAGATTTTACACCACTTTATCACAACACAACTCCCATGGTACCCCTCTCGGTTTAGTATTGAATGGAGGGAGTGACCCCTGAATCCCACCTCTAATAGGACATGGGTTGATGACTAGAACCAATGATATATAATGCATAAATGTGGGAGGAATCTACCTCTTTATATAAATTTAAGGAAAAAAATAATAATACATGCATCAACCAACTCTATAACATAAATAAATAATAAATCCCAATACCTAAATTTAATTTCATTCAATGGTAAAAAACAATAAATAACAAAAAATTACCTGATATTTATTAAAAACCCAAACAATTATTGAACATCCTATTTTAGGTATTAATTCCCAACTTGATCACTAACCATGTCCTATGAACCTGAAAAATAGTTTATATATCCATTGGGTGAGCATAAAAGTATACATAGTAGGATCCTCTATAAAAATTCTCATGAAAATGTGAAAGAGTCAAACTAAATCCCAATAAATAAACAAATAAAACCAAATTACTACATAAATTGGAAAACATATATCCCATCCTCACAATGGATCACTCAAAAATTAACACACACAAGTAAATATATCTATATCTAAAAATATATATAGGAAGGGTACACTACATCCAATTACCCACTACTTTACCACTCACACGCCCCAATGAAAAATATCATTTTCTCCCATCACCTTAATAAGTATTCTTGTACTTCATGTATAAATAACACATCTTGTCACGCATCCCATGCAAATCTTGTCATAACCTCATCATCATTATCTCATTCATAACCAAGTAAAAATTTAGAAAGCCACTCGAACCCATTTATCATTAATTATACCATAATCCATCAAATCCCATACTAGTAAAACTATAGGAAACAATAATCACTACTGATAAAATATAATTATGTGTTATAACCTCAAACCGCTACAACCTGCATATACAATTATAGTAAATCAGAGATTCATCACAAACTATGAAGACATGTACCCCATAATTTATTCTATTACCTCCCTGATATGTCTACACATTATTAAATTCTAAAGGGAGAGTGGGGAAGAGGGAGAAGTCAGTCATCTATTCCCTCACCAACCCAAATTTTTAGTAAAAACCCCATAAAAACATGTGGGAATCAAATACCCACCCGACTCGAGTAGTGGAGCATATGAAATTGGTAAAATATAATAATAGATATATCACACATAGATAAACTAACAGTAAATAACTATCCATAGAGTCAACTAAAATTATCATCCCACATGACACCTGAATGATATTACTAAGGACTAGGAGACAAGATCTCATAAAAGAACACCGACATTAACATTCAACATCATTCAAACTTAGTTATTATAAATTTTTATTAATTCTTTATACCCCTTAAAAAATTATAATTTAATAAATTCAATTCATTACATACCAACCTACTTTAAAATTTCTATCACAATTTCTAGATTTCCCTTAAATACCCATTAGATCATTACTTTCTACTATACAAAGTTTCCTGTTATTTATCATTTCCAGCATCAATACCCATCCCATGAGTTCATTATTAATATATTTACCATTAAATAATTTGGGTAATCTAAGATTCATCTTAAGAAACCACATGAAGATGTACTCACAATGCACAAACTAACTATAGATGGCAGCTAGAAACCAAAACATGAAACTATCTGATAACCATCCATCAAAGAAAACAATGAATAAAAATAAATATATGCATTTTCAACTCTCAAATCATACCCAATAATCCCATCAACAATACTCACAAAATAACAAAAAAATAGGAAAGCTTTTCTCTCAACTTGAGCCATCAATTCAAATCAACCTCAACATAATAAAAGGTAACATGAAATCCCCGATATCAACCTACACTGTCCAAAACATTTTGTAAAAAAATACTCACACATAAAATAAAAACACGGCTCTACCATCCAAGCCTATACATGCATGGAAAAAATTAATTTCAACAACCAAACACAAGGGGTAACTAGGCCCACAAAACCAAATAATTCAAGACTTTAAAAAACAAGAATGGGATCCACCCAACCAATTCTGTTAAGCAAAGAACCCTTTTTATTACAGTCTAATATTAACTGATTTATTAGGAAAAGGTTTCAATAACATGAGACTTATCATAAAAAACCAAAAAAATATAACATTCAAATATAATCATGATTAAAGTATTAATTTCACATTTGATATATTTATAGTATAAAAATAATAAAATTCATATGCCTCTTTCATTAATCATTTAATTTTAACCAACTTTACATTGTTTATTGAATTTCAAGAACATTAACCTTGCTAAACAAAAACCATAAACATTGAAAGTAGACAAAACACTATCTAGAAAATTTGAAGAGGCATCATCAATAAATCATTTACACATGCGATCACAACATCTGTTCTAATTAATTATTGATTCTAGTTATTATTTTTATTAGGTGAATTACACCATTTAACCAAATAAGATAAATCATGATGATTTCACTTTGATACATAAAAATGACAAGTAATGAATCCCCTAACTTAGTTAGAAGATTGACATTATTTGATAGAGAATGGGTGAAAAAGGGTCAACCACCTCTAAACTCAAAGAAAACTAGATCCGAACCTGTCTACAGTATACCACCATCAAGAAATTCTTGAAACTAAACCCAAACGAGATAAACTCTACTAAATTAAACATTTAGAAATAAATATAACAAGGAATAAAAAAATAATAGGATAAGAGAGAGTAACTTTATTCACTAGACATTGATATCATAATCTAAGGTGCTTACAATCACAAAGAAAGTGGATGAAGGGTTGTAAGAGGTATTAGGTTTAAAAAATGTTTAAAGGAAGAGAATGTAAATAGAAACAAAGATGTCTTAACCCACTCTTTATATAGGAATACTATAATTCCAACACAATGGTATAGAGGCACAAAAAATACCATAGTGCCTCTGGTAAAAAGGATATCTAATTATTTAGTTTTTAAATTTCTATATCTCCCTAATCATTGTGTGCATTGAAAACTATTTTAAACACAATTTACTAGAACAATGATCTTTTCCAAAAAATAATGCACATAATTTCAAACACTCATCAGTCCACTATAGACTCTCACCATCGAATAAGGAAAAACATCCCTCACTATTTTGACCCACCACATCATCACCTTTATCATAACAAGATCCAAATTATTCTTTCTTCCTATCTCATTCACTTGAAATCACCAATAACTCACACACCACTATATCCATAACCCTATATATTTCAATGCTCCCCGTGTCCCACAAAGAATCAATAAATACCTCCAATAACACTGCGCCTTCAACTATGATGTGGAAATCCTCCCCATTTCTCATAGGAGGAAAAAATAAGAAAAAAATACCTTGAGAACATACTCCTTGTGAGTTTTTCTCCTCATGTCATGGAAACAACCACACAAATACCTAAAAATTCACAAGGCCTTATAATGAATAATAAAAAATAACCAGAATAATCTCACAACTCTAAACAAGCTTCATCATGACCAACTTCATGCCAACAATAACAACATGGTGGATTTATAGATGGAAATAAACTCTATTATTTACTTTTTAATTCCTTAAAAACCCCTATTTAATCCTACAAAACTCATGAAAACAAAAAGTTAGTAGTTTGGAAAATTGATCCCTTACATTACCAGACCACAAAGAATCTTATTGATGAGTTTCCTTTTCCAGTGGAAGAATATTGAATTTTCATAATATTTACACTTTATAATGTCAGTATGAACCCCTTCATGGAGTTATCAATGATATTTTTATAGATATTTAACAATATTTTTTTTGTATCAAACCAATAATCCTAATTATTCTATCTCTATATATTTTTAAACCTCAAATTTAGGCTATCCAACCCATGTCTTTTATCAAGAAGTATTTTCCAAACTAGGCATTTATAGACTTCAAAAAAGGATATAATTTTCAATGATTACATTTAAAACTATATAAAACCTATGAAATATTATATTTCTCTCACTATCTTACTTATATATTTAAAAATAATATCAATTTTCAATGAAATAATACTCTATGATTTCATCATCAAAAATGAATGTTCCAACTTTGAGATGATTTATCTAAATCATAAATGGTTTTTTAAAACTTTTATACCTTATAAATACTATTTTAATGCTCAAAACCTTTATATCATTTTATAATCCTTGGTGATAATTATATTAGTAAAATAAGTTTTTACACCCATATAGTAGATCTCATAATCATAATATTCTATTATGGAAAGAAAATATGTATAATTTTTTTATAAATATTAGTGATAATTTTTCTTAATATTTAATATATGGAATTTGATTATAACTTTTTACACAAATAATGGTTTATAATTAGACAATTTACTATCCAAGTATGTTTTATTACAAAAAACCCTATTATACACTATACGGTTTTCTCCTTTAGGTGGTTCTATCAAGTTATAAAATTTATCTATATAAATAGATTCCATTTATTATTTTATATACCATATCCAATTATTGATTCATAACTCTCAATAACTCTATTATCGGTTGTTGGTTCTTTTTGTATGAACTCGAGAACATCACCATTTTTCACAATAAATCCATATATCTCATGTTTTTAGAAAATCCTACAAGACTTATGAGGTTTGTGTGATATATGTGTTTGTTTAGTTTCAAAAATATCCAATGGAGCCATTTAATATTATATTTTATGAATTATCACCATTTTTTGGTCTTCAACCACAAAAAGTTCAATTTTTTCCTTCAATTCCTCGAGAAATTTATTATTTTTAAAAAAAAATTATATTGATCCCCAAATAGTTTGTGGAATTATAGATCAAAAAAATAATAAATCATCATTCCATGGGGATATCTAAAAAATAGATTTTTATCAAATTTATGTTCAAGTTTATTTAAAACATTACACTTCGTATAATATTCTCAACCCCATGTTTTTAAGAAAGAAAATTTAGACATTTTTTAGCCCACATATCATATAGTGCCATTGTAACATCCTTAAATGGACTCTAGTTTAACAAAAAATTATTCATTTTAAGAGGATAACCCCATAAAGATATAGGAAGTCAATATTGAATCATAATTGATTGAACCATGTATTATAAGGTATGATTTTTCATTTTAGATACACAACACTATTATGTACAAAGGAGTGACTTTTAAAATAATTTCAAAGTATCTTAGAAGATCAATAAATTCTTGAATTATTTATTTCCTAACTTGATCTGATTAAAGTATCTCAGTACTCTTAATATGTTCTTAATTTTTTTAACACCATGAAAATTTCTAAGGATTAAAATATGTTATTCATAAAAATCACATAATTGTACTAACTTAATTCATTAGTAAATGTTACAAATAACATGTAACAACTACTATCTTGTGTAATCATTAAACTACTTGATATATATATTATATAAAACCATAAAATATATGTTTTAGGATCTATCATTTTTAATGATATGGGTATATCATAAACCATGATATATGATATGATGATACTTCCTATAATATACTTACTATAAGACATATTATATACTGTAAATCATGAATCATAATACAAGATTCAAATAACAACCTATAATTAACAAGGCATCCAATCATTAAATGTTTAATATCCATATCTCTTTCAAATTGGCTACCATTAATGAAATATTTCATAAGATGAAATATCGGGAGAATAGATAACTAAGGGTTATAAAGGATTTATAACCACATAAATAAAATCATTCATTTATTAAGGTAATACTTATTGCACGATCACTCAAGGAGCATCCCCAAGGGATATATACGATGTTTACTTCTATTGAGATATTATATTTGAATAGTTTGAGATTTTTACTGATTCATTTCTTCATCTAATCTCTCACCACTAGGGAAAAGATCTACGACCCTAAGATATGATTGAGGACATAGGATATGGTCATGGAAAATTAACTCATAGCTGTTATTTTCATAGAAATAACCTTATAATCTATAGGCAGGGTCATGACCCATGGATATATCATTATGTCTATGGGTAGGGTCATGAGCCTCAACCATAAATCTAGATCATGGACATGGGTGCTGCCCATGGTGGTAGACCTATATCCATAGGTAAGAATCATTGTCACATGAATATAGCCACAGATGGGTCCCATGGATATATTACTACTACCATGACCCATGCCTATAGAATGAGGTCATGTAATGTTGTAAACTTTTAAACCAGTGGGGGTTTACCCTTTAATCAAAAGATTATATTACAAAAATTATATCACTACCCTAACCTAAATCATTTATATAATCATTATAAAATTTTATTGTTATTATTATTATAATAAGTGTCCTGAACCATGGTTGAGTGGTACTCACCATGGCCTCCATATCCAAGAGACCTAACTTTGATTCCTAGCAGCCCTTTGGGACATTTTTGGATTGATACATGGGTAGGTGATGATGCAGGATGATGTAGGAATGGTGGAATGTGTAGGATGATGTAGGAAAGGGGTGTAGACCTAGTTTCCTAATAATTCAGTGTAGTAAATTTTGGCCTTGTGATGGGATTTTAATCATACTAGACCTTTAATAAAAATTATAATGGGTTAACTTGGTTGGGGGCCTATCCTAGGGGGAGGGGATGAGAGAGGAGCCTTGATCTCCCACTTTTTATATATGTTTACATTGGTTGTAACTACCAATATATTAAATAAAATAATAATTATAATAATTATATTTCTAGGTGTGTGGGGCCTAGGGCTTTGAGACATGTGATAGTGCCTCTAGGATCCCACCCGCTTTGACCTATCACAATGAGATATGTTGATCTTAGTCATAAGTCCTAACATCATCAACCAATATATATGGTAATGTATACCTATGGCCTTAGGAGTAACCAAATGTATCCTTTAACTATATAACATACATCCTTTGGCTATAGGATTTTCCCAAATTATTAATAGGAAATTTCTTCTGGCCGTAGGAAAGACCTATAGCCATGGGCATCTCGACCCATGGATATAGGCTAAATACAGTGATCCCTAATCCCTCCATTATCCTTTTACATGGATATAGGACTTTCCCACATTATTTATAAACATACCATTTATTTCTTAGGAAATTTATAGTGATGTGGAAAAGGACTATATCCTTGAGCTGCCCAAACCATGGATATAGGTTGAATATGGAAAGGCCTAGGGTCAAGAGCGTCCCCGTACATGGATATGGACTAAGTAGATAAGGACCTATATCCCTAGATTACCTCTACCATGGCTATAGTACATAAAAATGGCCATATATCCCCAATCAATATTTCCATGGATGTAAAACCCCCCATGGCCATGGTTCTGCCAACAGTAGCTATAGAACTATGGCCATAAGGAAATTTTGTAGTATTATATCTTGTTCCATCATCATTTTCCCTATTATGTACTAGAGTGTCATAAATATAAGGAAGGTCCAAACCAAACATATTTTTGATTTTGATTAGCTCATGTATACACCATAGAATATGGAGTTCAATTGACACATCTCAATGTTCCTCATCAAGCATGTGAATCGAATCAATAACAATGACCATCGATGGTGTAATGTATAAAAAATATTTACAATTAATATTTATACATGGTTTCATGTTTCATGCATTGATATATTTGGGATTTTAGGCATCTAATTGCTTATGATGCCTTGAAAAAGTGTTCTTAAATCCTTAAAAACTCATTAGTGGCACCAGAGCTTTACTATGCATTATAATTCTTGAAATCATGTTTTAAAAGTGATGAAATAAAATGTCATATTGTTTAAATATTTGATATCATAAAATATGACATGAAATTTTTTTCACAGCTGGATATATGATATGATATGTCATGATCCATGACTTGGTTGCACCATACGATACAGGATATCATAGGTTGTGAAATAGTTTAACCCTTTTGTTTTCTAAACATTATAACGTATGATATAGTCAGTGATAGCATGCAATGGTACTGATTGAATACCATGATAATAAATAATTGTATCATAGAAAATATATCAGTCCTTATCATACAATATGATTCCTTATATTGAAGTGTTACTCTTATATAGGCCACATGCCGTAATCCGTGACTTCCAGTGCACTAGGTTTATGTTACACAAGCACCTCCACTTATCGTAAGCCAAATTATCAATCATAAGATACAATAGATAGTTCCCAATGGGTTTTATGCACTATGACCTATGTATCTTCTATTATTATATATGTAATATCATTAAGTACACTATATAGGAAAATAATATTTTTCTAAAATTTCAATTATGAATTGAATGAAGTAATATATAGTTTTTTTTTAAATTATAGAAAAATATATTTTGAGATATTTATTTAATTTATAATTTTTTTATAAATTAATTATTTTTAAAATGTTATTAATAATTTAACTATATATTTATGAAAAATTTAATAAATGAATATTCTAAAGTATTAACTGTTAATATTAAAAATATATTTTTCCAAAATTATACGGAATGGTTTATAGTTTAGATATAAAATATTCATAGATAAATTATATGAGTAATTTATAAAGTGTTCATAAGTTAAAACATAAGTAAAAATAGAAAAGGTTTTTATCTTATAACTATGAATAGTTTATAATTATTTAATTTAATGTTTTCAAATTATAAGACCTTATTTTAAAAGTTACTTAAACCATATCAAAATGTGTTTTGATGATTGATTAGATAAGTGTTTAAAAAATATTAAATATGTTAAAATCTGAATATTTACACAATATATGAATAATTCATATATATAATTTTTATATTTAATGATATCATATATTTAAAGTAAATATAATATGAAGGATTATTTGAAGTGATCATATTTAATGTAAATAAAAAGTGTTTATATTTATTTAATTAGGTAATATCCATAATTCTTGGATAAATTATAATGTGTTTGAAATTTATTTATTTATGAATTACTCATATTTTTCATCACATTTTTAAATATATGAATTATTCACTTATTTATTTTATTCAATGTTTTATTCATAGTCATAATTGTTATATTATAAAAAATGTATTCTTTAGTTTTAAGTATAAAACTATTTCTATAAATTTCCACACAAACATCTAAGGAGTTATATGCTAGGTATGATAATGGATTTAGTTTTCTTCTACCATGAATTTGGATTATATAGGTTTATGATCCTAAATTTATTTTTTTATTATAGTATATATATATATCACAACCAATGATTCATTTTTAGGTATTAATTTTGTTCTTTATTAATTATTATCTTTATTTCTTATTTCGTGTTAGATCACGGGTTACATGTGTGTGTTTGGACACTGTTGATGTGTTAGGAGTTTCACCACAATGTGATGTTGGGGATCATGGAATGATTAAGGGATATGTAAGGGAATAAATTATTGTCTTTGTTCTATGTCACACTATAGAAAGGGGTCACCACAACATGATGGGTGTAAAGACAAATTCAAGGAATTTCCATTAAAGGGTTTTATAATTTATGAATCTTAAATATTATTTTTATCCCTGTTCCAAATATTATTTATCACATATATTTTGTAATATGTTTTATAGATAATGGAAAAACTTTGTGTTTTAAATATATTACATAATGAAATATAAGGAAGAGAAAGGCGGGGAGAACGATGGAAACCCTATATCGGTCAAACATGATTCTAATGCGGAGAAGGATGTTCGAGGGAATAGAATTGAGGTCAATATGGTTGACAATTAATCTGAGCTTGTTGGTCATAAGGATCTATTTTTTGTTTTTATATGAATAACAATGAAATTCAATCAAATAATTCTAACGTTGAAGGGTCTAGTTCTAGGAAGATTCTTGAAAATGTCGCTAGGGCTGCAGGGAGAATATATTTATAGGATTTAAATTCTCTTACCTAGGGAAGAATCATCAGAAAGGGTTATATTGCAAATGTTGCAGAAATTTAGGATGCTATAGAAGAACATGCGAGTCTTTAAAAGTTCTCGATCATTACATTAGTTCTGATTCAACAAAAGGAAGAAACTAGGGAAATTCAATGCGATTATCTATTGAATTTCATAGATATGAGGATTTAATGATTGGAGTATGAAGAATATGGGTTGTGGTTCTTATCAAATTTTCTTCCCTTTAAATGAATGAAAAAGGTGATCATAGTGAGTAGGTTTGGTCTCTTTGAAGCCTGGAATTCTTCAAATTCAAGAATGGTATTGAATCTTTGATCCTAGAAATGTAAAAAATACTCATGACCAGGTTTGGATTAGAGTTTATAAATTAAATTGGGTCAATTAGAATCTATGATTCATTTGGGATATCACTTCCTCTATTGTAAGTTCTATATGATTAGACAAGAAAACAGATAATCCATGTTTTGGTCATTATGCAAGGATCCTTATTGAGTTCGATATGTCCACCACTCTTTTTAAAGAGGTTAATTTAACAAACATGGATGATTGTCTCAATTTGGATTTTTTTTGAAAGGAAACTAAAATTCTGTGTGAATTGTCAATGTTTTGACATGTTGTTACTAATTGAAATAGAAATAAACTATGTAATTTCTACAAGATCTAGGGGAATGATGATACCACCTGTAGGAGAAAGAATGGGAATGAACCGTCTCCTCTAATCAATGCTAGGGATCTTAAAAGTTTCCTATCTAATGGTGAGAATGTTGATAATTCATCCACGGTTTGAATTAAAATGATAATTAAAATACTGTCATTAAACTCATCACCCCTGGGGGTCTGACTTAGGAGTTCAATGTTGAGATCCTATATATGGATGTTACTGGTGGATCCTATGTGGTTAGAAGTAAGGATGCCATTCTAAATGCTGTCAATGAGCCCTGTGGGTGTGAGTAAAGAGATCAATATTGGGCTCCCCATTGTAGATGTTACAAGTGGAACTTTTTTTAATAAATATTCTCAAGATTTATTGGATGTGGATGGTAATTCATGTAATCTAGTGAATAATAGTGATGATAATCCCTAATATAATCATGATAACATCCTGGTTTTACCTTAGGATTCTTTAATCATTGAACAAGCTAGAGAAACTCAAACTATTCCATTTTCTTATCCTGCATCTTCAATGGAATTTTGGTAGGATCCTGTACATGTTAAAAATTCTTCTCATACTTCAATTGAAGAGACACATGGATCTTCACCCAAGTAGGTTCCTACTACCCTTCTTGTTCTGCAAATAGACAGTTTGGCCCTAGTGTCTTCATATGGATGTTTAATAGCTGGTGATATGGATCATTCTATAGATATTCATCATTTTGATGATTCATTTCACATGTTCCATCTTATAAATATGGAAGGAGGAAGCTGCCTGAAATATTTATTATGATTCTAGTTGAATCATATAACAATTTTGATTCTTTATGTGTTGATTGATCAGTTGAACGTGATAAGGAATCACCCCCAATTGGTAGTCTGAATGATATCTCTCCAGATAATGATGAAACATTAAATTATGATATGTTTAAAGAACTAATTATTCTTGATCAAGATAGGAAACAAGCTTATGAGGGGCCTACTACTAGACCCAAGTCCCTTAATAAATTAATATTATATTTTGGAATTTCCAGGGGATTGAGAAATCTCCCACGTTCAAAACCATTAGGCACTTTATTATGGAAAAAAACCCCCTACTTATTGGTCTAGCTGAAAAAAGAATGATTTTTGATAATGGTAAGGCATTAAAATGGAGCTCCTAGGGTATTCCTTTATTACCCATAACTTATATGAAGGTTTTATAAAATCCTTTTGGGTTCTTAAACATGATATTTTTACTATTAATTCATGCAATAATGATTTTCAATCTATTACTATTTCATATGATTTGAATAGGATTGTTATAGCTACGAACTTTGTTTATGATTTCAACTTGTAAACAAGATTTAGGGACCATTGGAGGATATTGGAAGTCATATCAGAAAATATGTGACATAGTTGGGTTGTTCTAGGTGATTTCAATGATATTTTGAGACCATGAGATAAAACTAGTGGAAAATTCTATAGAATATCATTCAATGTATTTTATTACTATATCAATAAATAGAGATTGTTTGAAATTCCTATGGCTGGAATTGATTATAATTTTAGTATAAATACTATAAATTTGAGGTAGACTAGTAAATTGGATAAGTGCCGTGTATAAGTTGATAAGAGGAACTCTGTAGTTAGTATATCTATTATCACTTTTCCAAAGTTACATTCTTACCACCTTCCATTGTTTATTTTTCTTTGTGTCAATAAATCCAACTCATCTACCGTACTTTTCAAGTTTAATAATTCTTGGATTATAGTGCCTCGATGTGGGAAATTTTTTTGGGGCAATTGGAAGGTTGTTTTCTCAAGAAGACCTATGTACATTATTTCCAAAAAGTTAAAGATTATTAATGAAAGATATAAAGTATGGAGAAAATATTCTATCTCTAATCTTGATATTGATATCAAGGAGGATTAATATCACTTAATCTATTTCTAGTAAAGTAATATATTTTAGGATATTCATTCTCAAGAGGAGATTTAAGACCTCTCTAATATTGATGGTCTACTAAACCTTTAAGATAATATTACCCATAATCAATTCAATATCAGGTGGACCAAGGTGGGAGATAGAAATTAAATATTATTTTATTGAATTCATATGAAAAAATATACAATAAGGAATCTCAAAATTCTTCAAATTGAGAGGAATTTGTTTAATTTTGAAAATGATATCTCAAATACTAAGACATTTTATTTTGAAAATATTTTCTTGGACAAAGGGGAGGAAAAAATCAAAAAATGATCAAATTCTTTGATCTTAGAATTGATGAAATTCAGAATTGGAGGCCTGTTGAGGTTCCTAATTTAACAGAAATACATGAGTCTCTTTTATATTTAAATATTGGTAGTACTGCTGGTCCTGATGGCTTTACCAATGAATTTTTCATGTTCAATTGGTAAATTGTTCATTTGGAGGTTATTAATGAAGTTAGGTAATTATTTACTCATGCATATGTGCCTTATAACTTAAATTAGAATTTCATTATTTTGATTTAAAGAAGGATAATGCTTTGGATATTAGAGATTTAAGGCCTATTGCTATCAATAATCCTATTCTAAAGAAGATTAGCAAAATTTTGACACAGATACTGGGTGAGATTTACAAAGGATTTATCTCATCAAATTAGTTTGGGTTTGTCCTTAGGAGGAAGATACAAAACTATCTTTACACTTCTTTAGAGTGTCAGAACATAATGAAGAAAAATGTGATGGATAATAATATGGAATTGAATATTGATATTTTTAAAGCCTTTGATATAATAAAATGGGACATCAAATTTTTTGTTTTGAGAATACATGGGTTTTACTAGATATTTATTAATTGGATATGTTCTATTTCTAAGAGTTCCAAACTCTCTATATTGTCAATAGGTTCCAAAGGGGTTTCTTCTAGTGTTCAAGAGGGGTCAGTTAGGGGGACCCTATATTTGGGCTTATCTTTTCCATAACTAAGGATTATCTAAGTTGTTGTATTACTGATCTTATTAATTTTGGTCTTTATTAGCAAATGAAGGCTGGGGGAATTTTCTTCTCTTTCACATCTATTTTATGTGGATGAAATTCGTCTTTTTGGGAAGGCTAAAAGAGTCACCATATCTTATATAAAAAGAATTTTTGATCACTATGAAGAAGTTTTTGGGAAGGTTATTAGCTGGAATAAGTCCTAAATAATTATTGGAGAAGGATTGATTACTTCTAAGAAAAAAAGGGTGTCCCAATGTCATGGTGGAGAGAGGGTTATTTACTTTAATTTATCTTGGAGTTCCCATTTTGGGGTTAGGGTAAAAAGAAGTTACATGGAAAATATCTATTTGAGAATTATTTATCAGTTTTCAACCTATAATGGGAAGTCTAGGTCTCAACCATGTAGAATTTTTTGTCAATTATGTAATTAATTCAATGTTTGTATATTCTTAATCAGTTTATAGATGGACTAAATCCCTTATCAAGGAGTTATAAAGTATGATTAAAAATTTTATATTCGATGGTTTGACTCATGAGAGGAAGTTGGTTACTTTTTCTTGGAAGGAGTGTGTTAAGTTAGAGAATATGGGGGTATTGGGAGTTAATGTTCTCAAGATTTTCAATGACACCATGCTTAAAAATTTCACATAGAGACTTCTTTATAAAAAATACTCCTCATTGAAATTTCTTGCCATTATGTTTGTTAATAAACTAAAAAATGGGCATGTCTTGTATGTTCCTTCATCTATTTGGTTAGCTATTAAGAAAAATCATTGTGAGACTATGTATTGTTCAAAATGGGTGGTTTGTATATAGTCTGAGATGAATTACTAGCACACACATTGGATTTAAAAACCTATAATTGATGATTTTTATGTCCCTGTCTCTCTGAGGAATGAAACAATTTCTAATCTACAGGTTAATTTTGGCATGCATGATCTATTTCCCCCCCAAATTGCTGTGTAATTTTCAGGTATATGTATGCTGATCATGATATTCTATTATGGATTCCTAATTTGGATAGTATTTTCAGCACCATGGAATTCTATAAATATCAATGTGGTGCCATTATAAGTATACAATTATGGTTTCTAGGAATTAAGAATCCTTTTATTTCTCCTATTGATCTACTACTAATCTGAAAAATATGGAGAAATAGGCTTCCTATTCAAAGTAATGTTCAAAACAAAGACATTCACCTTTCTCCTACTAGTCTTATTTTTTTCAAGATGAGGAATATCTATTTTATTTGTTTTGTCATTACTCTTATACCTACGAGTTATGGAGGTATGTGTAGAAAATTTTCTAATGTATCTTTGATTTTCAGAACCTAGAAAAATTTATTTTCTCTATATACTGCATGATTGGAAGTGATTAGATTCACTCAATTTTATTAGCTACTTCTACCACTTTTCTTCCATTCACTTTGATATTACAAAAAGACAAGGTTCTTAATAATCATTCATCCTCATTTTATGCTGGTGTCTCTACTATTCATAACGGAATTACCCTTGTGTGCAAAATTAAAACTAGGGAATTAAATAATGGATTTAATGATCTTTTTATTTTGATGTCACTTGGTGTATATGGAAGGGTGAGGAAACCATTAGTGTATAAATACATTATATAGATACCACCAATTTTAGGTTGGTTAACCATTAATGTTGATCGGGAGACTTTCGATGCACCAGAGCCCTCAGGTTGTGGTGGTATGTTTTGTACCCATCGGTGTCTTGTTAAATGTTTATTCAATAATTTCATTGGAAATGGTCATGAAATTGAGTATGAGTTGTGGGAAATGATCAAGGCAATCAGATATACTATTCACTTTGGTTGTTGTATGCTATGGTTGGAATCAGATTCAACCATAGCTGTGAAAATTCTTAAAATCCATTCTAGGAATGTAAAATAGAAAATATTGAAAACCTGGATTGATTATATTCATCTTGATAGCTCTATATATCTTTATGTTACTCATGTCTATAGGGAAGAAAATCAGGTCACTGATACTCTTTCTAATAGGTCTATCATGGAGGTTTGTTCGAATTGGTCCTTTATATTACAATATTTTTGTTCTAGTTTGGTTGAGGAAGACTCTCGTGGAGATTTGCACACTCGCCTTTGTAAAACCTCTTTGTAATGTTTATTTTGTCCCTTTACTTTTTTAATAAAATTTCTTAGGAGAAGGTTCACCTGCCTGCTGATCATTTTGGCTATATGATGTAATGATTTTTTAGTTAAGGGGAAAACATTTTATATTAAAATATAGTATGTTTTGGTTCTTCTGGACAAGGGAAGACAGTACATATTAAATATATTATGTATTGGTTTTATGGATAAAGGGAAAACCGTATGTATTAAATATATTATATATTGGTAATTTCAATTATGGTAAAAAACAAACATATAGGAAATATCTTACAAATTGAGATTTTGAAGAAGGAAATAATATTATATACTATATAAAAACTTATGTATTAAAGGAATATCTTATGTATTTAATTTTTCCTAAGAGGAAAATATTATTTATGAAGGAAAAACTTACGTATATTGATATGTATGGATTTACCTTGTCACACATAAGAGTTACATGGACACATAATGAATTTCCCTTCACAAAGGAAATATATTATGTATGAAATAAAGATTGTAAATTTTCCTAAGTTATAAACCATACATATTCCTTTGGTTTTGAATATACATATATATTGGATATATCTCAAAGGGAGGACTCTTATGTATCAAAAAAATTTCAAAGTAAAAATATTATGTACTAGAGTGAAATAAATGTTTTACCTTTACATATTCATATGATATACCTTTACATATACTCTATTTTATGATGGTTCACTAGATGATATGTAAGGGTTTTTTCAAGGTGGTACTTAACGGTTATAAACTATTCCATATTTTAGTGTGTTATTCTTGGGGGGGGGGGGGGAATGACGCCATTAGCTAGGGGTTAATCCATAATGATTTTTTCCATTTTTTATAATAATGATAATAATAATAATTAGTTAATTAATCAACTGATTGATTAACTAATTAATCAATCAATTCATTAATTTCTTAAATTTAATTATAAAAGTAGGGTTTAGCCATTTCAACCAGAAATATAGTGGGAATACCCTATGACACCCATAATTTTCATTTCAACTTTTCCCCTATGGATTATTCATTGTTTTCTTCCACTATTAAGGTCAATTATTTAAGTAAAATACCTCTAAAACTCATCTCTTATACTTCTTCCTTTTCTTATATTTTTCTCACACTAAGATGGTTATTGTGACTAAGTGTTTATTGTTTCTTGATTCTAACTTGGGGGTTTTTTTGATGTTGGGATCATAATGGGATTCTAAAAGTCTTTCATGTCACCTTCATGTTAAATAACACCATTTTTCGTTTATCTAATTAATTAATATATATTTCTCTATGCACAATCATTAAAATTTAATTCCATGAGTACTTGCATGTTTCCATCCTCTAATTTAATTTTTTAAGCTTATAATATATATATTTATTGACTCTTCATCCAATGAATCTTGTTTTCCCATTAATCTCACATAGATAAGTGGATCATCTTGTTTTCTTAGTTATTCTATTTTAAATTATTTTTACATTGAAAACCAATAGTTTTCTTAAACTCATTATAGGACATTTCTAAGGAAATATGATAATTAATAAGGTATTTTGACCATAAGTGATTTTAAAGGAATTAAAGTCATGATTTCAATTTTTTTACAAATTAAGGATGTGTATAAATTGTATAAAGTTATCTTTATGATTCAATTATTGTTTTAAATTTTTATTTATATTTACTTGAAACATAGTCAGAATAATGGTTAAGTGATATTATAAAATTATTCAGTGTTTCCAAATATTTATATGTATTATATTATGGATTGGATTAAAGAGATGAATTTATAACTTAGTTTTTCTAATTATATTCCCAATGTCTTAGTTAACACTATAAAATAGGTTTTCATGATATAAACATACCCTTGAAGTGATATCCCTCATGTTTTTCATGTAAAATTTAAAGTTGTATTGATATTTTT